>JARGRU010000017.1:2400000-3092521 GCA_029581775.1 Dujonia boleticola
TACCGGAGGAGCACCAACGAGTGGAGCGGGCGGATGGCGTAGTTGTACGCCTTGGTCTGCCAGCGCACCTTCAGCTCCTCCGCGGCCTGCTGGCGCTCCTCCTCGACGGCGGCCGCCAACGCGGCCTCCAACTCGGCCTGCTTGGAGTTCTCGCAGATCCGGCGCGAGTACGCGGACCGGTTGGTGTTGAGCCGCGACAAGCTGGGCGTGATGCCGTCCATGGCCACGTCGCCGAGGTCCTCGCCCTCCTGCGCGGAGTAGCGCCGCGACAAGTTGGTTGCGATGCGCTCGAGCTCCTTCTCGGTGAAGTCGTGGTTCCCGTTGGTGTTGGTGATGTTGGAGGGGATGCCGTTTCTGTCCTCCAGCAAGTCCGACGAGTCCGTCTCCTCGTGCTTGGAGGAGTCCGTCTCCTCGTGCTTGGAGGAGTCCGTCTCCTCGTGCTTGCACGGGGCGGCGGAGTCGTGGCAGGCGGGGGCCTTCTCATCGCCGCCAGAGGCCCGGTGGTGGTGGTGGTGGTGGTCGCCCGTGGCCACCACTTCAAGGGGACCCGCGGTGCCGTCGCCCATCCCGGCCTCGTAGTCGGTGTTCTCCTTGGAGAGCTGCCGCCTCAAGATGTCCCGGATGGCGGTGGCCGAGTCCTGCTTTCTGAGGGTCTCGGGCAACCCGAAAAGGATAAACACCACGTTCAAACCCGAAAAGATCACCATGAGCCACTGGGTGGCACGCCAGCCCCAGGCCTCGGCGACCGCACCACCCAAAATGGGCGCCAAGAAGGGGCCCATCAAGGGGCCCAAGTAGTAGAACCCCATGGCGCGCCCCCGCTCCTGCTGCACAAACAAGTCGCCAATGGTGCCGGCGCCGACCGCCTGGACGGACGCGGAGCAGCCGCCGCAGAGCACTCTGAAGGCGAGCAACGCGCCGATCGACGGCGAGAGCGCCGACCCGACGGAAAAGGCGCAGAACATGGTGAAGGAGATCACGTAGATGGTGCGTCTGCCCAAGGACTCGCTGAGGGCGGACCACCAGAGCGGGAAGATCCCCAACGCGATCAAGTACAACCCGACGGAGACGTTGACCACGGACACCGAGGTGTGCAAGTTGGACGCCACGTCGTCGATGGCGGGCAACATGATGGAGGTCCCCATGGGCCCCGTGATGGCCGCAAAGGCCACCACAAACACAATGAAGAACTTGATCTTGCGCGGGTACTCCCGGGCGTCCTCGTACTCGGGCACGAGGGCTAGCGATGCAAAGAGCCCGCGTCTCTCGGAGCCGCGGACAATGTTGGACTTGCGGGACGACGCCCGCGAGGTGGCGGTCCGGAGGAGGGTAGCGATGGACGCGAGCGATGCTCTCGACGCGGTGCGTCGCGGCGGCGACAGCGACTCGTCCTCGTCTTGCGGTGCGGCCGCCGCCGAGCCAGCCTTGGCGTGTGGTGGGCGCTGCTCGAGGGGATCAAGAGGCAACACGTCGTGGTCGCGCGAGTCGATGGACCCCCTGCTGCGGGACGACAGCGAGAGCGATGCCAACAGCAGCTGGTCGTCGGCGGCGGCACCGTCGCCGTGGCCGTGGCCGTGGCCGTGGCTGTGGCCGGTGGCCGGTAGCTGTGGTTCCGTAGTGGACATGATGCACAGGTTTGCTCGATACGATACGGTACGGCTAAAGAGAGCAAAAATCCGTGGAGCTGGAAAAAAAAACACTTACACAGCCGCTCAGAAAATCCACAGCAATTCTCAGCGGGGCAGGGCCCTCTTATATACGACCGGGCTTAACTATGAGCAGATCGGCTCCAGAGGGCAGCTACCGATAATTTCATGCATCTGCTTACCCTTTTCGGTGGATGTGTGGGTGCAAGGAAGTGGAATCCCGGACCCACAATAGGCGGCAGCGAAAAAATATGCTGCTTGAACCTTAAAACGGCAGCGCAGCCAGGGGTGGGTGCTGCAACACCACCCTCGCGCTTACTAAGCTCGTGTTTAGTAAGACAGGGAAGCTGCGGATGCCCGCACGGGTGCCAGTGCAGCGCAGCACACGGGAGGGAGCCGGAAGAGCAGACGACCACCACCGGGTCGCTGTCACCAGCTGGCGAGAGCGAAGCTGGGGTAACGTTTGGCGAGCGCAGAAAACAGTCACGGCTCGCAGAAACACCGGGGCACCTATGCCGCGGAAAACAGCCCCACGCTAGTGGCCCCCACGGAGTGGCCCCAGCGGAGCGTACCGCGGGCCCCCGGCAGGGCTGCGAGCTCTTCATACCACTAGTGGTGACGCTCCGCTGGCGCCTGCCCGGCGAGGGCGACTGCGTCGAGCTTGGCTCCCTTCGGGAGGATCTCGGATGCGTGGTTGACAGCTCGAGCGGCTGACGTGGATGCTGACTAACGACTTGGACGGTGCGCTGTAGCAGCGCGGATCCGCACGGAGTTGTTGGCGCGCGCTGCGTTTGGTGGTGGTGCCTGCTGCGAGATTGGCTGCGCGAGGGAAACAGAACTGCTGTGCGCGGACACCAGATGGGCGCCAGATGGGTGCGAAAAGGTGGACTGGTTCCACCTCCCAGCGCAGCATGTGAAGCGAGGTGGGTCTATCGTTTAGACGCCGTGCCGGGGGTGCGAATTGTGGAGACGGGCCCGTCGACGTAGCGTGGCTATTGGCGGTGGTGCTCCAGCCTGAATCGGTCCGAGTGTCGGCGCGGGAGTGCATACAGTTTGACAGTTCGTCTAACGTAATCAAAAAAAATTCCGCTACTGAGTAAGCAAGAGAAGAGCGCAGCCGGTGCATGCGCAGTTCCGTGCTGTCAAAAATAGCGGTGCTGGGGGAACACCGCTAGCACCGCTAGCATCACCCCCAAAAACGGCCTCCAGTCGACCTCCAGTCGCCCTGGTGCCAGGGCCACCAGGGCACCGCCAGGCCACGACGGCTGCTAGTTTGGGCCGACATCCAAAACAAGCTTCAGCGTACCCCGTAATCCATCCCCTTGCCCAGCATGTGCTTCTCTGGCCCTGAAATTCGCTGCAGAGCAGCGGAACTCGCCTTGCCCATCAAAGCTTAATCCTAAGCGTGCGTGCTAGCGCGACCCCACGATTTTTGTTGGCATCTTCGCACGCTATTTTTTTTTTTCTGGTGACTTCTCTGGGCCGTTGCTGGGACGCTTAGCGCAGAGGCAAAACAATGGCGCTCACCACCACCCAACCGACTCGGTTCAGCCTAGTCAGCCCAGTCAGCCGATTCAGCCAAGTCAGCCAATTCAGCCAATTCAGGCCAATTCTTCTTCCCGCCGTATTTTTTTTCTGCTCTGCTCTTCTTTTCAGACTCTCCCCCAGGTCTTCCATCACACCCACGCACGCCCCGCCCGCTGCTTCCCCAGACTGCCGCCTGCTCATCTGCGCGCTTCTCTTGCTTGCCGGCCCGCCAAAATCGATCTGTGATTTCTGCTCGCCCTCCATACGCCCGCCACAAATTTAACTGCACCAGCCAGAAAACCACGAGCACCCTTTTCTTGCCGGTACCCACCCCCCAGTCACCACGCCCGCACGCACCGCCATGCTCTCGCGCCACTCGTACGTCATGTCCGCCGTCAGAACGGCGGTCCTCGCCCCCCTCTTCATCCTCGGCTGCGTCTCCATCGTGCTCACCCAGGAGGTGGCCAAGCTCGTGTTTGCCAACTCGGCGTCCAACCTCCAGGCCGTCATCAACCTCTCCAAGAAGTTCTTCATCAGCCTTCTTACGTTCATCGCCTCTGTGATATACCCGACCAAGCTCGAGATCACCTACGACCCGGCTGCCAGTGGTGGTGCTGCCAACGCCGCCGCTGCCGCCGCCGGCGGCAGCACCACCACCACCACCCCGCCACTCTCGTTCTCGGCGAACGACGGCCACTTGGCGGCCACGTTGGCGCCCAACTCCGTCGTGATCTCCAACCACCAGATCTACACCGACTGGCTCTCGCTCTGGCACATCCTCAACTCCGCCAACTTGGGCGGCTACATCTACATCTACCTCAAGGACTTGCTGTGGATCCCCATCTTGGGCCGCGGCATGAAGACCTACAACTTTTTGTTCTTGTCGCGCAAGTGGGAGAAGGACAAGATCGTGTTGACCAACCAGTTGTTGGAGATCGACGCCAACGCCCGCGGGTACGGCCCGGCCAACGGCGTCAGGCGCATCTACTCGCTGGAGCTGGCGCTGGACGGCGCCTTGCCCGTGAACCACTGGCCCAAGGGCATCAACACCGCGTTGCAGCACCAGCAGCACCACCAAAAGCCGCTGTTGCTGCTGCAGCAGTTGTGGCCCTACGAGATCATCTTGTACCCGGAGGGCACCGTGACGTCGCCGCACACGCGGGTCAGATCCGAAAAGTACTGCCGCGAGAAGGGCCTCCCGGTGCTCAAACACGTGCTCTTGCCGCGCGTCCGCGGCTTGTTCATCACCTTGAAGAAGCTCCGCAACACGGTCGAGGTGGTGTACGACGTGACCACGGGCTACTCCGGCTTGAAGCCGGGCGAGAACGGCGAGGACATCTACACGCTCAAGCGCTTCTTCCTCTTGGGCCACGGCCCCAAGGTGATCCACCACCACGTCAAGTGCTGGCGGCTCAAGGACATCCCCTTGGGCGGCAGCCCGGAAAACAGGCTCGAGGAGGAGGAGGAGGACATCGACCTCGTGGCCGAGGAGGACTTGCAGCGCTTCGAGGAGTGGCTCTTCAAGGTGTGGTTCGAGAAGGACATCCTCATGGACGAGTTCTACCAGAACGGCTCGTTCTACAACTTGGAGCGCACGCCCACCTTGAAGCGCGTGAACGCAGACATGAAGGTGCGCAACTACTTCGACGTGCTCAGCATCTTCACGCCCTTGGCGATCCTCCTCTTGTTGTTGAGAACCGTGTGGGTGGTTGTAGCGAGAGCCTTGTTTTGAGACTGCTGGTGGCCATAGCACTAATTAGAGTAGAGCACTAGAATACACACCCTAACCGCCTTGAAACCACCCTGAAACCACTATGAAACCACTATGAAACCACTATGAAACCACCTGAAACACCCAAAAAGCCAAAAATCCAAAAAAAAACTCATGCACACATAGAAGCTTAATACAGCCAGACGGCAGCCGGGAGGTGCTGGTGGGTCCCCTGCCGGGGGCACGCCCATTCCACTCCGTGGGGGCCACTAGCGTGGTGCACTCCCGCAGGGAGCCAGGCTCGACGCAGTCGCCCTCGCCGGGCAGGCGCCAGCGGAGCGTCCTGCTGGAGGCGGAATGCTACCAACCCATTATTTAAACATATAGAAATCCCATATGCATCAGCTCAGCCGCTGGCCATTGTAGGCACATCTCAAACAAGGGCAGAACATTGCCGCCGCCTGCTGGCACACCGTCGTAGCACCCCACTGGCACATCTTTCCGTGTTGTATTCGTCACGTGATCTTATTGCTGCAAGATGTTTCAGATTTGCAGCCAAATCGTCGCGGATTGCTCGCCTCCACCAACACCAACCAGGGCGCCCCTGGTGGTTATAAAAGCCCTGAAATGGCCTTCCATCTGGGTGCTTGGGTCCTCCCTTGACTCTTTTTCTTCTCGCAAACATGCTTTACGTAACAAAAGTGGTCAAATACTTCCTCCTAACCGTGCTCTTCATCACCATAGTCTTGCTCAGCTTCTTGCTTGCGGGGTGTGCTGTCTCCACGGAGAGCTTTTCGGACGTGCACCTCATGGAGTTGAAGTTCAACCGCTCGTCGGACTTCTACCCGTTCATTGCAAACACTTACTTGCAAAACGCAAGCGCCTCAGGCGGAGCGGCGTACTCGGACTTGTCGGTGAAGGTGGGCTACCTTGGCATGTGCGTCAGCGTGAACGGGACCCTCTCGTGTGCTACAAACAGCCAAATCCAAAGCTTGGCGTCCCAGTTTTCAAGCGTAACGTTCAGCTCTGCCATCTCTAGTGCTAACGCAATCGTAAGCACAGGGAATGCGCCCGCCAACGTCTCTACAACTATAGATTTGCTCACTTTGGCGAGCAAATTCTCCGCTATTTGTCACCCGTACGTGTTGATGGCAACCATCGTGTTGTCCTTGGTGCTTTTCATGCTCCTTTTGTGGGCCAGCTTGCACTTTTTGCCCTGGAAGCTCGCCGCGAAGAAATTGAGCTGCGTGTTCTCGTTTGCTGCCCTCTTGACGTGGGGGTTGGGGTCCATGTTGCAGCAGGAGGCCATCACCGGGGCGAAAAAGATAGTGGGGCCCGCGTCGATGAACATTTTGGTTTCCACTCCGGGAACAAGAAGCGTGGCCATGACCTGGACTTCCTTTGCTTTTTTGTTGCTTGTGTGTCTCGGCACGCTAGTCAACTATGTGAGAGAGTTGAGCGTAGCAAGGGGCGGTGACGCAGCTGAGCGGAAGGATGCACCTCAAACAAAGTTCTTTTAGTGTATAACGGTAGCTAGATGCATATAAATCTGAAAACATACTCGTATAGCTTATGTGGTGTAGAGGTGTAGCCTCTTAGGGTTCTCATCTCCAATTCTTCCAATTGCTGCAAATTTCACAGACAAAGTAGTTTGTGAGGAGGTGTTCAGCGACTACACGATACGAGACAAGAATGGCCGTTTCATCAAAATAGTTACTACATTAGGGGGGAATGGGGCCAATTTGAAGCCAATGACCAACTCCTTCTTCCAGAACTCCTTCGCCATGCTATCCCATGCCTCCCAACCACCACACTCTCTTACATTCTCATTCCTGCTACTTTTCACCTTCCCGATTTGGCCATCACATGACTTTCACGTGAAAAACTTCAATCGAGCCCAGAGGAAAATCCGCTTTTTTTTTTCAACGCGATTTAGAGGCGCCTTTTTGAAAAGTTACAGGCCGTACAGAGAAGTCTACAAACCACCACTCAGTAGTCACTTGGCCATCCAAATTGGAGCAGAAGGATAGAGAAATTACATACCTACCCCCGTTTACACCGCGTGACTCCCCAGACTCGCGCGCCATAGATCCCACTCCCCCACACTAACAGACAGTAAGGAGCCTAATTTCCCAGCGAACGTAAACAACAAACTGTAAACAATACACCCAGCTTCTCTCTATCCCCACCCACCCACCAAGAATGGCATACACCGTCCAACTAGACACGTTTGTGTCGAGGCTCAACGATGAGACCGACTACAAGGCATCGCACTCGGTGTTGTCCGAGTTGCTCGACATGATCGAGACCTTCAACGGGGCCGCCGAGTACGAGTACTTCCTCAAGAATTTGGTGCCCATCTTCATCAAGAGGCTCAATGAGGTGCCTGTCTCCTTCAACCTGGTGTCTCCCGAGCACAAATTGCGTAACTCGATCCTCGAGATCATCCACCGGTCCATCATGAACGAGACATTCCAGCCCTACGCAGAGCAGATTTTAAACACATTGACAAAGATCTTGGTGGACGAAAACGAAGACAACGGTGTCTTGTGTATGAAGATCATCACCAGCTTGCACAAGACCTACAAGGCCAGTCTCAGCGACAAAGTCCAGCCCTTCGTCGACATCATCAACGAGATATACGAGAACATGAACCAGACTGTGAAGGATGTGTTTGAAGAAGGAGGCAAGGGTGGTGACGGCGAAGGTGAGGCAGCGTCCTCTTCCGACGCCCCTGATGCCTCGCCGGCTGTGCCTCAGAGCGGGCCCTCGTTCAGCGACGATTCCAGCCAGACCCCCAAGATCCTTGCCAAGGCTATGTTTTCCTTTAAGACCTTGGCGGACTGTCCCATCACCATGGTTTCTCTCTACTCGTCCTACAAGAACCTTGTGCAAACGTCTTTGCCTGTATTTTTACCCAATATCATCAACATTTTAACGTTGCAAGTTGAGCAGCAGAGAAAGTTCAGAGAAGAAGCTGAAAAGGAGGGCAAGATCGTCACCTCGCTATCCCCAGACATCAAAAACAGACAAGCGTTCAGTGATTTAATATTGGGCCAAGTCAAGGCAGCTTCGTTTTTGGCGTATGTGTTCATCAGAGGATACGCGAACCAACAATTGGGACAAGAGCAAAGCAAGAAAGTACCCGATGTTATCCTCAGATTGTTGCAGGACTGCCCAGCTGAATTGTCCGTTGCGAGAAAGGAATTGCTCCATGCCACTAGACACATATTATCCACTCCATTCCGAGTGCAATTCATCCCCAAAATCGAATTGTTGTTCGACGAAAAGATTTTAATAGGTGAAGGTTTGACCTCGTTCGAGACTTTGAGACCATTGGCGTACTCCACCGTGGCAGATTTCATCCACAACGTCAGAAATGAGTTAACCCCAAAGCAAATCTGGTCTACTGTTAGAATCTACTGTGATTTATTGAAAGATGACCTGTTAGCCTTGACCGTGCAGATCATGAGTGCCAAGTTGTTACTCAACTTGGTGGAAAGGATAATGAAGTTGCCAAACAAATTAGAAGGCAGACAGTTATTCATGATCATAATCGACTCGTACGCGAAAAGATTCCAAAGTTTGAATAGAAAGTACGACTACATCATAAACAAACACAATGACTTTGAGAAGAAGAGAGCCAAGAAAGAACGAGAGAGTAAAAAGGCAATACAAAGATATAGCAGCAGAGAGGATGATCTGTTTGGCGAACAGCAAGACAATGAAGAGCAAGAGGAAGTGAATGCCGAGGAAAACGAAGAAGCCAAGAAAGCGGTCAAGTCTGAAGAAGAAGAAAGCTCAAGTGACAAGGTTGTTGCTGTAACATCTTCTGAAGATGTTGATATGGAGGATTCCTCTTCTTCATCAGATAAATCAAAGAGCGACTCAGCCGTCACGACAATTGACTTGTTTAACATTGAAGAGCTCTCCCCCATCACTTCATCTCCTATAAACACCAACACAGATCTTCTCAAGGATGCTAGATACCTCTTCCGTACATTAATGACTTTCTTGAAGTCAGTCATATTTGGTCTCAAGAACTGTAACCCGCCAGTGCCTCCTCAGCCGTTACCAACCGATGCAAAGACTGGAGGACAGACTGTTAACTACGACAAGTGGAACGACTCTGCCAAGATTACCTCTTTTGAAGAAGTGAACATTTTAAGAAACTTGTTCAGAGGAGGAATCAGCTGCTTGAGATTCTTTTCAGTTTCCAAACCAAAGCTCCCCATCCAGACAAACAATAATGGTAAGTCGTTTGACTTTTCTACAGGGGGTCCAAACTTGCCCATAACGTCATCGAAGGAAGAAAAGGACTTGATGGAAATCTTTGCAACCATTTTCATTCACATTGATCCAGCGTCTTTCAACGAGATAGTCACCTGTGAGTTACCATTCATGTTCGAGTCAATGTTAGATAACGCCGCTCTTTTGCATTTACCACAATTCTTCCTTGCAAGTGAAATCACTTCTGCCAACTTTTCCGGGATTTTAATATCCTTCTTGAAGCTGAAATTGGACCAGTTGGGTAAGGTTGAGTTGGTAAGATCAAACATATTAATCAGATTATTCAAGTTGTGTTTCATGTCCGTCAATTTGTTCCCTGCAGCAAACGAGGGAGTCATCCAGCCACATTTGAATTACTTGATTTTAGAATCATTGAACTTGGCCACAAAGGCTGAAGAACCTATAGTATATTCTTACTTGGTGAGAATCTTGTTCCGTAGTATCAGCGGAGGTAGATTCGAAAACTTATACAAAGAGATCATGCCTATATTGCCAGTGCTCTTGGAGAGTCTTAACAAGATGATTGTCAACAGCCGCAGGCCATATGAGAGGGACATTTACGTTGAATTGTGTTTGACAGTCCCTGTCAGACTCTCTGTGCTTGTTCCACATTTAAACTACTTAACCAGACCATTAGTTTATGCCTTAAACGGTTCACAGGAATTGGTTACTCAAGGTTTGAGGACTTTCGAGTTATGTGTCGACAATTTGACTGCAGAATATTTCGATCCAATGATTGAACCAGTTATCGATGAAATAATGGCAGCGTTATGGAAGCATTTGGAACCAGTTCCATACCATCACCAACATTCTCACACTGCCATCAGAATATTGGGTAAATTAGGTGGAAGAAACCATAAAAACTTCAAACCATGCAACAAATTAATTTTCCTGAGCGAATTAGATCAAGAAGTGGAAGCATTATTCACCATTCATGGATTGAATGGCGAAGTTCCAGTGCTGATCACTCCAGGTATCAAGTACGCAATTGATTTATTGGAGGATCCAAGATTGAAAATCCACTACAGAATCAGTGCGTTTAAGTATTTATCAGGAATTGTGAAATTGTTTATTGACACAAGAAGACCTCAAGAAGGTGAAGAACACTATATTGAGTTTCTCACCAGATGCATTGAAAGTCTCAAAGAGACTACCACTCCAGAACAAGCAGGAAGTTTAGTGACGTTGACAGATTCGAGTATCCAAGATCCTGCTAAACTAGACCGCCAACAAAAGCTCTTCCTTAGATTATTGGAAATCTTGTTCTTTTCAATTTCAATTCCAGAACTCAAAGAAGAAGCAAGTGCATTAATTGATGGTATTACTACCCACTTCACATTAATTTACGTTGGTACTTCAGTTATTGACAGAGTTAAGAAGGAAAGAGCATTTTCCGTGAATGACAAGGAAGGAAAGGCATATATCGACGAGACAACATTCTTGAACGCAATAAATTATGCTTTAAGTTTCTGGGACAAAGATGTGAGGCAAAAGGGTATTGATCTGATTAAGAAAATATATGACACCTCGGTTATTATTTTCGGTGGTGACGAGCCAGCGCTTTATTCTCCAATTTTCAGAACCATGTTCTACAAGTTCACACACTGCTGTTACAACGAGTATTATCATACAAAGTTGGGAGGTATCTTAGGTTTGAAGACCTTGTTCGAAGGACTTAGAATTCCTCCAAGTTGGTTCTTTAAGAGACAATTTGAACTAGTAAGATCAATCTTTTTCATCTTGAGAGACACACCAGATACTGCTCCCTTCGAAGTACGTGAGTTAGCAAAGGACTTGGTTCTCAAGATCTTGCACGATTGTAATGAACAAGTATCCAAAGAAACCGTCTTGGAGAAGCCATTCCAGACGTTGATAGGGGCCTTGGTTTATGATTTAGCAAGCGCAAACCCACTTGTTAGAGAGGTCAGTCAGAAATCCTTGAAAGTTTTGAGTGATACCACAGGCGTTCCAATTGCTAAAATCATGGGACCATGCAAGCAATTGCTTCTCACTCCAATCTTTGGCAAACCTTTAAGAGCATTACCATTCCCAATGCAAATTGGTAATATCGATGCCATCACCTTCTGCCTTGGTTTGGATGATACTTTCTTGACTTTTGGGGACGAATTGAACAGATTGTTATTGGAAGCTCTCGCATTGGTTGACGCCGAAGATGAATCTTTGGCTAATGTCCACAGACTTCACGAGCACAGAACTGCTAAGCAATTGATTGAGTTAAGAGTAGTGTGTATCAAATTGCTCTCTTTAGCATTGACCAAGCCAGACTTTTCCCTTGGCACGTTAGCCGAGGCAAGAATTAGAATTCTCGGAGTATTTTTCAAAGCATTGTGTAACAAATCAATTGAAATTATCAATGCTGCTCATTTAGGTTTAAAGTCGTCATTACAAGAGAATGCAAAACTTCCTAAGGAACTTTTGCAGAATGGATTACGTCCAATGTTGATGAATTTGTCTGATCACAAGAAATTGACTGTTCTGGGATTGGAGGCACTTGCAAGATTGTTAGAGCTTTTGATTTCATACTTCAGAGTTGAAATCGGTAGGAAATTATTGGATCATCTTATGGCCTGGGCACAAATCAATACTCTCAGACAAATCGCTCTGCAAGATCTTGCCAACAACCATACTGTGCAGATAGTTATGGCTATTTTGAACATTTTCCATTTGCTTCCAGCAAAAGCATATACCTTTATGGAGGAAATTATTGGAACTTTACAATATTTGGAAGGACATTTAGATCGTCACCAGAATTCGCCTTTCAGAATCCCAGTTTCGAAATTCTTGAATAGATTCCCTGACAACTGTTTGGAGTACTATTTACAGAATTATAAGAACAGAAAGCTAGGCAACATGTTGGCAAGTTTTGCTGGAATGGATGATTGTGACAAGATCAGAGAAGTCGCCAAACTGAAGGTGCAAGGAATTTACGAGGACGTTTCCGGAGAACTGGATCCAGAAGTCAAGGTTGTGAAATTCGCAAACATGATCGATTTGTTAGAAAGTCTTTCCTCCCACGATGAGAAATGGTTTACTGAGCAAAGAGAGTTATTGTTGAACATTTTGAAGATTCTTGGCTCAATTGTCGAGTTAAAGTATAACGCTTCATTGGTTTCTGCAACTCACTTCCAAGCCGACCAATCGGTTAGCAAATTCTTGAACATAATAGTAAATTTCCTTAAATTGAACCCAACTGATACATCGATGGTTTTCACCATTATTGAAAAGCTTTGCTCCTTGAAGGTTAAAATTCCAACTGAGTTTGAAGATTTCATTTTCAAGTATATTGTCTGCTCTGAAGATATAGCACGCAGAGAACTTTACTTGAACAACTCTATTACTTTCTTGACAGAAGAAAATGATAAAGAGGAGGCCACTAAAGTCAGCTTGAAGAGTAAGATATTCTGCTTGAAGAAGATTGTGAATTCAATCTTGCTCTTTGAAATCAACACTTCTGGAGATGCTAGCGTATTCTTCACCAAGAAAGATGAGGATGGCAATGGCTGGTTAGATAAAGTTTGCAAGAACATTTGGCGTTCTACTAACGATATTATCACCGATCATACTTCTGGAACAATGGACAGTTACAGATTCGAACTCTTGGAGTTGACTTCTATTCTTCTTAAATGGTGTACAGAATCTGTTTCAGACTTTAGAAAAGATATCATTAAGTTCAGTTGGAACTACATTAAGTTAGAAGATAACATAACCAAGCAAGTCGCATATGTGACTACGTCATTCTTTATCTCAGCATTTGAAATTCCATCAAAGTTGGCAACCCAAGTCTTTGTTGCTTTGTTGAAAACTCACCAAACTGATTCAAGACATTTGGTTAGACAGGCGTTGGATATTTTGGCTCCAGTTATGTCTGATAGAATCCAAGATACCGAGTCTCCAATGAGTTGGTTGAAATGGCCAAGAAGAGTTATCTCTGAAGATGGCTTCAACGTTACTCAAGTCCTTAATGTTTATCAATTTATTGTTCAACACCCAGATCTTTTCTTTGTTGCTAGAGAACATTTCATTTCCAACATTATTACTGCAATGGGTAAATTGACTATCTTAGCCAACCCAGCATTGGAAAATCAAGTATTGGCCATTGAGTTGTCGGAATTAATCTTGAAATGGGAAACAAAGGCGGCAAAAGAAAGACGAGATGTTTCGGAAGCTAGGACTATTACCAACACAGAAGGAGAAGATATCGATATGGAAGATGGTGAAAAAGATGGTGAAGACGGCGAAAAACAAGTTGCCACTAAAAAAGAAGAAGACGGTGAACTTGATAAAACCACTCCAGAATCAGCTTCCGACTTTTCTACATCTTCCAATTATAGCATCCCATTCGGTCAACGTGAAGCTTGTGTAACCTTTTTGATTAGATACGTCTGTATCTCGCCTCAAAGAGCATCTGAGAGTGAATTGGGCCAAAAGGCATTAGGTATATTGTATGATCTTTTGAGTCCAGACCACTGGTCAGAAGTTTCGGTGAAATTAACCTTCTTTGAGAAGTTCTTACTTTCAAATGATTTGAATTCTTCCAACTTATTAGGCTACTGCTTGAACGCTTTAGAAGTTCTTGGTGTTGTATTGGAATGGAAGAAGCCCGAATGGATTGTTTCCAATTTAGCTTACCTTCAAAAATTACTTGAAAAATGTATCAAGTCAGATAACCATGATATTCAAGAAGTACTTCAAAGAGTCTTGAGAATTATTTTGAAGGCTATCAACCAAGAAAAGGGACAATTGAGCTCAATGGTAGATTCAGAAGAGGAAGACGAAGTCAAGGAGTTTATCTCTTTGTTGGTCACTACTGTTTCGGAAGATCTTGGCGATATGCCATCCGTCGCAGCAGGTGTTACATTGTCTTGGACTTTAGCCAACTACAGACCATCCACACTCGACTCCTTACTGCCACTGATTATGAGAACTTTCAGCAAACTTTGTAAAGATCACATCACGATCACTCATCATGGTTCTCAAGCATCTTCATCAGGAACTTCGGGAACTTCAGGCTCTTCTAAGGATGGTTCAAGTGCTGAATTTGAAGCCAAGATGACAACAAAGTTATTGGAAAAGATATTGAATTTATCATCAATGAGAATCTCAAACCTTGGAGATCAACGTCGTATCTTCCTTTCGTTACTCGCCCAATTGATTGAGAGGTCCTTAGACAAGGGTACTCTCGAAAAGATTATCAAAATGGTTAAGTCATGGGTCTTCTCAAGAACGGATTTATTCCCTACTACGAAGGAAAAGGCTGCCATTTTAGCCAAAATGATGGTCTTCGAAATCAGAGGTGAACCTACTCTCTCAAAGGATTTCTATCAAATAATTGTTGATATTTTTGAAGATGATACATTCAGCTGCACCGAACTTACAGTTCGTATGGAACAACCATTTTTGGTTGGTACTAGGTCTGCTGACGTTTCTATTCGTCGGAAATTGATGTCTATTTTGAACAACAGTTTAGAGAAAGATATCAGCAAGAGATTGTACTACGTTATCAGAGAGCAAAATTGGGAATACTTAGCCGATTATCCATGGTTGAACCAGGCATTGCAATTATTGTTTGGAGCATTTGAGTTCGAGAACAAATTGGAATTGGTGAGCGGAGAATATAAATTACCCCCATTGGAGTCTGATAGATTTGAATTTGCCCAAAAGGAAACCGAAGAGAAGACTGACGATAAAATGGATGTTGATAATGAGAAGAGTGACAAAAATTCTTCTATTGCCGAGCTTGTTAGTGGGCACTTTAAGTTTTTGGATAAAATCTCTTCCACAAAGGCTGGTGAAATTCTTGAGCCACTTATTGATATGTTCTATCAATCGAGTCAGAGTATTCACAAGGTGTGGTCAATTATTTTCCCAATTGCTTTCAAGTCTATCCCAAGATCCGAGCATTTGGACTTTACGAGATTTTTGGTCATTTTATTATCAAAGGATTATCATACGAGACAAACCGATAGCCGCCCTAACGTTATTCAGTCGTTATTAGAAGGTATTGCTAGAACAAACGAATTGCAATTACCACCTTTTGCAATCGAATGCTTGGCATCCAACTTCAATGCATGGTCGCAAGGTATTCAAATCTTAGAAACAATTGAAAAGCAATCGATAAATGGAAACGCAGAAATCCGCGAGATCACACAAGATGCATTGGCAAAATTATATGCAACCTTGAAGGAAGACGATATGTTTTACGGCTTATGGAGAAGAAGGGCAAAGTACTCCGAGACTATTGCTGCATTATCCTTCGAACAAATTGGATTATGGGATAAGGCACAACAATTGTACGAAACTGCTCAAATTAAGGCCAGAAGCGGTGCATTACCATATGGTGAATCAGAATATGCATTATGGGAAGATCATTGGATTTTGTGTGCTGAAAAATTACAACACTGGGATATTTTGACTGAATTAGCTAAGCACGAAGGTTTCTCTGACTTGCTTCTTGAATGTGGCTGGAGAGTTGCTGATTGGAACACCGATCGAGACACGCTAGACCAAACAGTTAAAAGTGTTATGGATGTGCCAACCCCAAGACGTCAAGTCTTTGAAACCTTCTTGTGTTTACAAGGTTATGGTCAAGAAAAGGAATCACTCCATGATTTAAGTAAGCTTTGTGATGAAGGTATCCAGCTTGCATTGAGAAAATGGCATGGATTACCAACCAGATTCAACAACGCACATATTCCCTTGTTACATACTTTCCAGCAATACGTTGAATTTATGGAAGCAAGTCAAGTGTATAACCTGCTTGTCTCTACAAATGCGCAAAACTTGGATGTCAAGTCTCAAGAATTAAAGAGAGTATTACAAGTTTGGAGAGAGAGATTACCAAACATTTGGGATGATATCAACATATGGAATGATTTGGTTACTTGGAGACAGCATGCGTTCCAAGTAATCAATAAGGTTTACATGCCATTCATTCCAATGTTACAGCAGTCAAATGCAAGTGGAAACGCAAACTCGTATGCTTACAGAGGCTTCCATGAAATAGCTTGGGTGATCAATCGATTTGCTCATGTTGCTAGAAAGCATGGTATGGCAGATGTTTGTATTAATCAATTAACCAAGATCTATCAATTACCAAATATTGAAATTCAAGAAGCGTTTTTGAAGTTGAAGGAACAAGTTAAATGTCATTACCAAAATCCTAATGAATTGAACACAGGATTGGATGTTATCAGTAACACTAACTTGGTTTTCTTTGCTACGCAACAAAAGGCAGAATTCTTCACCTTGAAGGGTATGTTCTTAAACAAGTTGAACCAAAAGGACGAAGCTAACAAGGCATTTGCCACTGCCGTGCAAATCGACTTGAATTTACCTGAAGCAAAGCCATGGGCTGAATGGGGTATGTTCAATGACCGTCGTTTCAAAGAGAATCCAAATGATATGGTTTATGCTAATAATGCTATAAGTTGTTACTTGCAGGCTGCTGGCTTGTACAAGAACGGCAAAACAAGAAAATTACTTGCAAGAATCCTTTGGCTCATTAGTTTAGATGATGCTTCCGGAACCTTGGCGCAAGCATTTGACAACTTTAGAGGTGAAGTACCAGTTTGGTACTGGATTACCTTTATCTCACAGTTATTGACAGCCTTATCATACTCGGAAGCCAAATTAGTCAAACAAATTTTAATCCGTATTGCAAAGAGTTATCCACAAGCATTGCACTTCCAACTTCGTACTACCAAGGAAGATTTTGCTGCAAAGCAAAGACAATTTATTGATTCTCGACACGCATCTAATAGAGGTAGCGCAGTAACCAAGTCTGATTCGACAGCTACTGATAGTGACAAAAAGGTTGCCGAAGTCATTAAGGAAGAGCCAAAGGAAAATGGAGAGAAGAATGCAGCAGAAACCTCTACTTCTCCAAACACAAATGGTACAGGGAACGCAAACACCAATGCTTCACCTGCAGGCTCAAACACTACCACTCCTGTGGTTCCAAATGCTACAGCAGGATCTCCTTCCGTTAAGGCCGGTAGTCCAACAGCTACTTCAGCCAGTGCCGCCAGTGCTAGAGCCGGTAGTCCTACCGCCCCAACTGCTTCCAATGCAGGCTCTCCAAGTGCTACTTCAGCTAAACCTACTCCAGGACCTACTCCAAGTGCTAATAGCTCAACTCCAGGAAAAGCTACTGCTACATCAGTGTCTGCCAATGGAGGTGTTGCTCGTCAATCCTGGGAGCATGTTGAAGAAATTATGGGTATCTTGAAAACTGCATATCCATTATTGGCTTTGTCTTTGGAATCACTCGTAGACCAGATCAATCAAAGATTCAAGTGTACTGCTGATGAAGATGCTTATAGACTTGGTGTCGCCTTACTCAATGATGGGGTTCAATACCTTAACAGGTTAGGAAACCCAAGAGACGATGCAAAGTTACCTCCATCAACTGAAGCAAACATCACCAGGTTTGCCGAAACCGTATTACCAAAGCAAATTCGTTCAGAGTTCGAAAAGGATTTGGTTATTGGAAAGCCTAATTTGGAGACTTACATCATCAAATTGAGAAAGTGGAGAGATAGATTGGAAGATAAACTTGATCGCAGATTTAGTGAGGTCAATTTGGAAAATCTTTGCCCTCATTTGAGCGAATTCCATCATCAAAAGTTCGAAGAGATCGAAGTTCCGGGCCAATACCTCTTGAATAAAGACAATAATGCTCACTTCGTTAAAATCGAGAGATTCTTACCTACTTTGGACTTGGTACGTGGATCAAACGCATGTTACAAGAGGTTGAAGATTCGTGGTCACGACGGATCACTTCACGCATTTGCTGTGCAATTTCCTGCCGCAAGACATTGTCGTCGTGAAGAATGCGTTTTCCAACTCTTCCGTATCTTTGGAGATACATTGTCACGCAAGGTGGAAACCCGTCATAGAAACATTCAATTCACCTTACCAATTGCTGTTCCATTGTCCCCTCATATCCGTATTATCAATGACGATTCAAGGGATGTCACTATGCAAAGAGTATATGAAGATTTCTGCCGTCGTAACGACAAGAGTAGAGATGAACCATTTATCTACACTGTTGAAAAGCTTCGTGCTGCATTTGATCCTCGTTTACCTAAGCCGGATATTATGAGTATCAAGGTTGAGATTTTGAGTGCTATCCAATCCTTATTGGTTCCTTCAACGGTTTTGAAAAACTACTTCATTGAACTTTATCCACAATTCGAAGATTTCTGGTTGTTTAGAAAGCAATTCACTTCTCAATATGCTTCATTCATATTCTCAACTTACATGATGTGCGTTAACACTCGTCAACCACAAAAGATCCATATTAACAAGGGATCAGGTAGCGTGTGGACCTCAGATATGTTACCATGCAAGATTGCAAGTAAGAATGCATCGCTTGATGGATCCACAGGAGGCAAACCAGCTCCATTATTCTATAATGCAGAGTTAGTTCCATTTAGATTGACTCCAAATATCCAAAAGTTAATCGGAGAAACCGGCCTCGAGGGTATCTTGTCAGTTTACATTTTGGCAATTGGCAGAGCCTTAACCGAACCCGAGTCCGACTTAGAGCAATACTTGACATTGTTTGTCAGAGATGAAGTGATTTCATGGTCTGCACAGCAAGATCCTCCACGTTCGATTCCTCAAGATGGTCAATTAAAGGAAATTGTACGTGTCAATGTCGATCTTATCATCAAAAGAGTTATCTCTATGGGCCATATTTCGAGCGGTCCAACTACTGCGACTCAAAATGTTTTGGAATTAATTTCACAAGCAGTCAACCCAAGAAACTTAGCTGCTGCCGACACCTTATGGATGGCATACTTTTAGAACCATCAAAACAAACAAAAAGAAAAAAGAAAAAAATAGAAACATTACATTTAAATCGAGAAACTAGTATAGAAAGTACGATATGTATCAATAATAATAAAATATTTATATATACATGTATATATAGCACCTTAGCTTGTAAAACACCTTAAATCTTATAAAGGCTACCCATCTGAGTCATTATGTCTTCAGGAACTGTTTCGAGGAATCCGACTTTCTCTTTCTCCTATCAATGTGATTGTTTAGGAAATGCAACGATCTATAGCCTATCAAAGTGCCCACCAAAGAGAATGCAAACGCTAAGGCGTTGGATGCCATAGACACACACGCCGTTATCTGGAAGTACTTGGTCACAACCACTCTTTCATACTTGTTGGTTGCCTCATCGCGCTGCAGCATGTACATTTCGTCGACCTGGAGACACAGAACTGTCGAAGACACGCTTAAAATCAAGCAACTGAACTGCAAGACGGTGCTGATGATAAAGCAAGTTACGGTGGACCGCGTGGGGACGACAGATATCGAAAACGAAAACAAGACGGCGCATATTGCAAACTTCGAAAGCAACCAGGTTAGCATAGTTTTCTTTGAGCTTTGGTGTGTGGGGTAGTACTTACAACAATTATAGTATAGATTGCGCTTAGGACATTTAGCGACGGCCTGTTTGCGACCCAATCCAAGGGGACCAACAGGAACGCTGAAAAATATTGTAGTATTAAACAAATCATATAGCAGAGTAGTTGCCTCCTATACGATACCGGGTTGATTAGGCAGTCGATGCTTTCCACTCTCATTCCGTCTTTCAATACCAATTCTTGGTCTCGAGGAACAACGCGATCAAACACTGTAAGAGTCGACATCACAAGCAAGCAGAACCAAATACGACAGCAAAGAAAAGGAGGAGTGTGAGGGGGAGCCACTTAACCGCTTTGGTCAATTGGAATGGGCGGCTTATACTGATTGTCGCCCTGTCTATTTGTGACCAAATTGGCGTACAAATTTCTCTCGAACTTTGGGAACACCTTTTGTGACTGCTCGACCCCATCGCTCAACCAGATGCCCCACGAGCCCATCATGTTGGCCATCAACATATCGGTGAAGAGCCTGTCGCCAATGACCACGATCTCGTGCTTGGATATGCCCCGCTTGGCGAAGTAGTCCAATATTTCCAAGTTGCAGCCCGGTTTTTTAGTCGAGTGCCTCAACACGGTGACGCCTGTGTCCTTCTCCAATTTCTCAGCTTGGACGTGCCCCACGTCGTCGTCTGTACCGGCAGAGTTGCTTACAATGAGTAGATGCTCCTTGGGGTACGCCTTCTGGAGCTTTTCCCACGTTTCCGCGTACGCGGGCCACACCTTATCGTCGTGGTCTTTGGCAAAGCAGTTATCCTTATCTAAGACCACGCCCTTTATGGGCGAGGGGAGGTTAAACGGTATGGGCAAGAGGTCGAACGAGCGCACAGTTAAGTGGGGCAAGCAGAGGCTCGGGTTGTACAACAACCGCGAGACATTCAAGGTGGCGCTGACGTTGAACATATTATTATAGTATATCAACCTAGAAATATGCCCTCAAGATCGCAGTAGTAGCTCGCTGCTTGAAGATTTGCACCTGATAAATCCCCCCCCAGTATTTGGGTTTTCCATATTGGCTCGCGCGCTCGCTCGCTCGCTACGCGCCTATACGGAGCCGCCATAGAAAAAAAATTTAGCGGCCAAAATTTTTTTCGTGAAGGCCCTGGGGCACTCAAGAAAAATTTTCGGAGGTGTTGACACCACCAGTGGATTTGTCAGGCAGTTCCAAACGTATACAACGGCTTAGCTAGTCACATTTCAGCCCCTGGACAGGATCCTAAGCAGGTAGAAACACATCCACAGCGGTCAGCCGTGCACATTTCGTAGAAACGGCGACTTGAAACACAAACTTTTCGCATCACACTAGAAGACTCACGCTCGATCCATACAAGCACACAACACGCACGGCCCCCGGCAACACACCCTCCACGCTACGCACTCCACACCCCATAAAATGCTGCAACCATCGCAACCAAACGCTCCCTCTGCCAACAGAAGACAAAGAGTGAGCCGTGGTGGCGCCAGCGGAAGCAACAGAAGAGCCCAGAACGGCCGCAGAGGCGGCAACAGCTCGAGAGCTCCGGCTACCGCAGGTGCAGACGACGACCACGACGACGACTCGGACGATGTCTGCATCATCTGTGCCAACAAGATCATATACGCCGCACTTCTGCCCTGCAACCACACGGTGTGCCATCTCTGTGCGTTCCGCCAGAGAGCGCTCTACGACAAGAAGGCGTGTCTTGTTTGCAGAACGGACTGCGAAAGAATGATCATAACCGAGCAGCTCGACAAGAGCTACTCCGATTTCACAGACTCGGCCGCCTTCGAGAGCCACGACGACAAGTACAACATCGACTTCACCACGGCGTACGCGTGCAAAGACACCTTGGGCTTGCTCGATTACGAGTGCCAGATCTGCCACCAGCAGCCGCCCTTCCCGCTGTTCAAGGCGCTCTCCGAGCACGTCAAGGACGAGCACCACAAGTACTTTTGCTTGATCTGCTCGAAGAACAGAAAGGCGTTCGTGAGCGAGCTCAAGTTGTACAACTTCAAGCAGTTGCAGAAGCACCAGGGCGAGGGAGACGAGCAAGGTTTCTTCGGCCACCCGGAGTGTAAGCACTGCAAGGGCAAGCGCTTCTACTCGGAGGACGAATTGAACATCCACATCAGAGACAACCACGAGCGGTGCCACATCTGCGACCAGAACAACCCGAAAACGGCAGACTACTACAAGAACTACGACTCCCTCTTCCACCATTTCAGAATCGACCACTATGTGTGCAACTTCCCCGTGTGTCTCGAGAAGAAGTTTGTGGTGTTCAAAGAGGAGTTGGACTTGACGGCGCACATGCTCAAGGAGCACGGAGGAATCGCAAGCGGGAACAAAATCATCATCGGGGCCACAGGCACCTCGGGCAGACAGTACCAATCGCAGCTCTCCACCTTCTCCGGACTAGGCGAGAGCTCGTTGGGCGTCAACGGCAACGGCAACGGCAGAAGAAACCACAACAACCACAACGACGAATCCGACTCGATCGAAACGAAGAGAAAGAGACTAGAAGAACGAGCGAAGCACTACCTCAACTACAGCCAAGCACTGATCAAGGAGTTCCAGAAGATCAACGCCAGTTTCCGCTCCAAGAACATTTCTGCTAGAGACTTGTTGAAGAGCTACCAGGACTTGTTTGTGGGCAAAAATGACGAGGATATCAACTTGTTGATCTACGAATTGGCCGAGATTTTCCCTGAAAACTCGCAGGAAAGAGCCGCCTTGTCATCGATCTCCGAAGAGTTAATCGTATCCAGCTCCAAGGAGAGATTCCCCATGTTGAACGGAGGCGCTCTGTCGTCCACTGCAAGCATCCACTCGTGGTCAGGAAACGGTGCAGTGAGAAAGCTGCTGCCTGGAAACAGCGCCGAGTTGTTCCCTGCACTTTCTAAACCCGCCAAAAAAGCCACGCCCTTGGTAAATACAAACCAACCAATCAGATACTCCAAAGTGGTGAAGAAAGTTGGCACCAGTCCAACGGTCAGCACGAGCTCAACCCCTGTGAGCAACTACAGACCCACATACTTGAACAAAGGCACTCCTCCACCCACGATCGACTCCTTGCCAGTGTTGGGAGGCGGCGGCGGCAGCAACAGCAATAGCAGCAGCAGCTCCAGTCTCAACAACTTGAATCAACTGAGAGGGGGACTCGTGGAGCCAAGACCCAAAACCTCAAAGCCTTCGGCTATTCTTTCAGACCCGAAATTCCCAACCTTGGAGAAGAAGCTGAACAAAAAGCCCATTCCCAGGGTAAACCCAGTCCAGTTGCCAACAACCTGGGGCCCCAGCAGCGCCATTGCGTCCCCGAAACCGGCAGACGAGCTTGACTTTGGAGTGCCTATAATAGCAAAGAAGAAAAAGGGGAAAAAGTAAACAAAGTTTCAAAATATCACATAGAGTTTATAGATAAAAACTAATATATTATTGACAAGCTTGTCGTTATGAATGCCAGTGGTTAGGAACCATTTTAGATTATCAATTGAAAAATTGCAACGCCAATGTACTGCATACGTATCACTGCTGAATATGTGAATTCCCGAATAATTTCCTTCGTAAAACCAGCTGGTATGGCGCAGTGGTAGCGCAGCAGATTGCAAATCTGTTGGTCCTTAGTTCGAGTCTGAGTGCTAGCTAGTTTTTTTTTTTGCTTTCTTAAACCTTTGCAACTAGTAGCATACTTATGGCTCGAAATTACTACTGGGTCTGTAAATAAATATGTGTATTTACTATATAGAATTAATTTTTAGGAGTTTCTTGCAAACCCTCACATCAACGTGGTCCTTCCTCCAATTTCGTTACTGGGAGTACCATCTGGCATGTTCCCATCACGACCGCTAACAAACTGGTTGTAAATTCCGGAGAGCTTCTTCATTTCGCTGGCGGAAATCGATGGTTTGGTTTCCTTCAAGGATTCCTCGAAATCCTTCTGTGTGATCATTACAACCAGAGAATCGCTTCCTGAGTTTTTCTTTGGCGCTTCGTCGTCATCCTTGCTGTCTCCTGAAGAGGTGTCCTGTAAAAAGTCCTTGATCTGTTGCAAGACCTGGACCCTATCAGCAGGTCTCAACTTTGCGTTCTTGAGCTTCTCCGAGTTGACCTGGAAAAACTCGATTTGATCGGCCTTACCATTTTCCTTCTCCTTTTTATTTGTCGATTGGGCAGCCTTTTCATCATTCTCTAATTTGACGTGCACCGCTTTCAAGTATGCATTGTACCCCAAACCTTGCATATCTGCACCACTAAACCCTCCAGTTCTCTTTGCTAGAGTCTCTAAGTTAACATCGCTGGAAAGGTCCATCTTGGCAGTGATGGTTCTCAAAATGTCTAACCTGTCATCGTAGTTAGGCATGTCACAGATAACACTCTTATCCAATCTACCAGGTCTCAACAAGGCAGAATCGATGAGGTCAGGCCGACTTGTTGCTGCCAAAACGTACACACCATCTAAACCTTCGGCACCGTCCATTTGCGTTAACATTTGGTTGACAACTCTGTCAGTGACCCCAGTGGAATCGTGTCCTCTCTTTGGAGCAATGGAGTCGAATTCATCGAAGAATAAAATACATGGTTTGGCTGATTGGGCTCTTTCAAACAATTCTCTCACAGACTGTTCTGAAGCACCAATATATTTGTTCAAGATTTCTGGACCCTTGATGGAAATGAAGTTCAAACCACACTGACCAGCAATAGCGCTTGCAAGTAAGGTCTTACCACAACCAGGATACCCATAGAGCAAGATACCGGATCTTAACCTCAAGGGACAATTGGCAAAGATTGGTGCATATTTGGTGGGCCACTCCAATGTTTCAAGCATGATGTTTTTGGCCTCTGTAAGCCCTCCAATGTCTGACCAGTTGATGGTTGATTTTTGTAACTTAACCCCTCTAAGATTGGATGGGGTGTATCCCTTGAGAGCGTTTTCAAAAGATTGACGGCTTACCGCAAGCTTCTTTTCCTTGAGTGTGCCATTATTAGTGGTCTCGCTGTCTAATAAATCAGTTTTGCTGGCCAAGGCTTTAGCAACTTCTTCAACTTGGTTGAACAATGCCTCATGGTAGATTCTATCACTCAATACCTTCAAATCATTAGGCAAATATCCCTCTGTTTCGCTGACAATATCCATAATGTCAAACTGTACTTCACATTTTAACCCTTCAACAAAGTAAGAGTTCAAAATCTCGCTTCTTGTATTCTTGTCTGGAGCGGATAGGTGATAGAAATGCTCCAACACATGGCTTTGAGCTAAAAGCTTATTCAAGGCCTCCTTGGAGGTTGCGGACATCAAGATTGACAAGTTACTATTCTTTTGGTTGTAAACCTTTTGCAACTGGCTGATCAAAAATTCAGTCAACTGGTTTGACTGCGTGGAATCGGTGTGCTCTTGTTCCACAGACAACAACTTGTCAATGTTATCCAAGATGAGCAACGAAGGCTTGTGCCAGGAACACTCTTGCAACCACTTCAAGATGTGGTTTTGCGATAATTGGTGGAAGTTTTCATTCATGATGCTTTCACATGCAACGTACTTTGTATGGAACCCAAACTTGGAGTTCATTTTGGACCCGATGATTCTCAACATAAGAGATTTGCCCGAGCCAGAGTTCCCGTAAACTAAGCTGCCAGAGTTGGTTGAGGTGGAGATGGTGGAGACGATGTCTGCCGTCATTTTCTCCAAGCCCACAGCAACTTCTTCATCCTTCTCTGATGTGCCAGCAGCCTGCTTCCTTTCGATGAAGCTCTCGGCTCTTAGTAAGTCTTCTCCGAGCTCAAACTTGGGCAACTTGGCTGCTTCCTCTTGTGGTGGTCTGATCCAAGCGTCCAAATCATCGTTTCTTTTGAACCGCAACACACCGCCGTGAGGCAAGACGCCCGGGATGATGGGAATTTTCGTAAAGTTGGTGATTGGTTCCCTCAAAGTGCTGGAATACAAATACTTCACGACGGATTGTATCACCTTTTGCCCGTAATCCTTCTTCGATGAGCTGTTCAAGTTGATTTGCGAGGACTTGCTCTTCCCAGTTTGGATGATGTATGGATGCACGGTTATGGTGGAAGGCTTCTTGGGCAATGGGGACACAGTGGGCTGCAAGATGATGATGTTCCCCACTTGTCCCTCGCAATTGAGGGCCACGGCCAATTTAGGAGAGAGTCCAACAGAGTTCTTGGGGCTGTGGCGGTAGTTGACGAGTCTAGCTATGATTCTGGTGTTTTCTTTGATGCCTGAGTTGGAGTTGGAGTTGCTGGAATCAGATGCTGCTGAGCTGCCATTGGCTGCTGCTGCTGTTGCGGCGCCGTTACTTGCGCCAGAGGTAGGTGATGAATTTTGCAGTGGATGCGCTGCAACTTTGCTCAAGGGGCCTGGGATTACGCTGACTGCTGCATACTTCGTGCTGAGGATGCCTCTCACTTCGTTGAAGTTGACATACACTTCGTATCCCTCCAGGTCACTGTGAGCGGGGAGCTTCTTGGTGCTGTACAATGGGTGCGGCATGGATAACCCACGCTTCAACACCGAGGGCAAGTTGCTGTAGTCTTCTCCTGAAGATGCAGAGGAGGCAGAGGAGCCATTGGATTTCCCGGATCTGCCTGACGCCGATTTGGCGGCGGCGGCTGCTGCTGCCGGTTGCTTCTTTTCTCTCACTTTGGGGGCGATGGCCACCTCACAGGAGGGCGATATCTTGGCGTATTTGTGCGTTTTGCTGCCAATATCGGTGACAATCAACTTGGCCGAGGTCGTCTGGGAAGGGTAGACCACCAAAACTTGGTTGAGCGAGACGCAACGGGACTGGGAGAGGAGCTTGTCCTCCAAGATCTGCGCATGCAATTCGACCAATTCCCAGTCGGACGAGCTCACGGGCTCCAAGTTGATCTGCGTGGTTTCGTAGTTGTCGAACTTCAAGTTGATGACTACCTTTTCCTTCTCTGACAAGCCCAAGGATCTTGCAAAGATGGGGTCTATGTCGAGGATATCAATGGCGGAGGAGGTCATTCCCGACCAGCCGGCGTATAGCTTGTTTTTGCCCGCCACAATCTCCACAATGACATCCTGGATGTTTATGTTGGCGTTGTAGAGCAAGTTGCAGAGAGGGGAGGGTAAGTTGAGCAAGTTGGATCTTATGGGTTTGAATCCTATGGAGACTTTGTGGCCGTCCATGATGGTGGTGTGTGAATTAAGGGTCCTGTTGGTGCGATCTGGGTTACAGTGAGTGAGCTTGGGAGAAACCTCCAAGTGCTGGCTAATATACTTTTAGTGAGGTACCAAAAGAGTGAACCACAGCTTGCAATCTAGAAGAAAGAACCCTGGGAGCTGGCGTGAAATATTTATGGGGTGGTGGTGTGTCGAGGTTCTCCAGGTTTTGGATTTCGATTTTTTTTTTTTTTCGGTGTGGAGAGAGAGGCCGGGTATTTTGGTTACCGAGGCATACTGGCGGCCCCGCTGAGTCGCATGCATTCCATTGTTGGCGGGCATTTAGCAGCCATACGCCATAGCTGGCGTTGGCGAGGCTGGGGGCCACCTAAGGGATACAAGCAGCCTATTGCTGCACATGGTTCAGCAGGAGTAGGGTCTTGAACGGAAAAGCGAAGCAGAGAGTTGCAAAAGCTTTGGCGAGAGTGTTCTGTAGTAGTGGGGAGCTAGCGGTGGTGACTAGTGGGGCGAGATTATTTTTCGCAGCAATACCACGCTGAAAGTTTTGGGCTACCGACAGCTGATAATGCGTTACTACACTGCTGCTAGTCAAGAAGCCTTCGACCATTGATAGCGGCCATGCAGCATGCATGCAGCCACACTCTTGCCAATAGTTGCAAACCCCGCTACCTTATAGCTTACGTGTACATACTTACAACTAGTAGCGTCCTTCAAGGTGCCCGACACATCGTGTTTGATTATGTATTTTGATACTAACTGTGGTACCGACTATGTATGGTAAAGTTTCACGGACGCCGTAAACAGCGATGGCTACGGACAGCCTAGCCTCAGAAGTGGCGTAGTTCACACTCACGATGCCTAGCAAACCCCCTCCCTCTCTATCACTATGTACAATGGAAGAGCTCACCCTTTGTCAGCGCAAGAGTAGTCTAGCTCAGCCTGGGGGTTACTAGTTTACCTCCGGTATGCGCTTTATGGTTGCCACCTGGGACCGCATGCCCCAGTCTGACTTCTCATTCCGCAGACCCTTCATTTCTCTCACTTTGAACTCTTGCTTTCCCACTCCTTCATGCCGTCTCCACTGGATTGCGCAGTGCCCTCTAGCTTCTGTCTGTTCTTCTCCATATTCAACTGTCTTGCCTTCTCCATGGTCTGGAAGGATTTCCGTCTAATGGATCTACACTGCTCCCAGCCCACAAAGTTCCCCAAGAAGAACCCTCCAACAGACCAATTAAATGCCTTGCTTGCGTTCTTGTGAATCAAAAACGTCACGACTCCCAACACACCCATGGCCTGGAACCCAGTCAACATAGAGTCACGGAAGCATGGTATCATGACTAGCTTGGAGGGCGCAAAGTCCGAGAGCTTGATTGTAGATAACACGTTGGCGTACGTTGCCTGTGCTGGGGGCCGGTTCTGCAACGGCACTGTCTCGTTATCTTCAAACTTGGGTGGTAAGTCTTCGAGGTATCTTGGCTGTTCATTTTGCGGGACCTCAGTAACCGTGGATATTTTACTTGGAGCACTGCCGCCGAACCAACCCATATTGCAAGCTTATCTTATGATGTGAACAGGGTGTGATACAAGCGTCAAAAAAAAAATTGAATGTACGACTGGCTACTGAAAGATCAATGAGATCTGTAAGTCCATCGTACGCTGCTCCGATAGTTACACGCAGAACACGGACGGTAAAAAAAAGTCTAGCGCAGCCAGGTTTCGATCCTGGGACATCAGGGTTATGAGCCCTGCGCGCTTCCACTGCGCCACTGCGCTTGCTAGATTATATAAGTTTTGGTGCGGATCAGTATAGAGTGGTGAGTGGGGGGTCTAGTCAGATAGTGGGGTTATTTGGATGGTGTTCTCTTGCTTTTCTTGGGCAATGGCTGTATCAGAGGATCAGTTTTCCAGATTGCTCACCTGCAGCTGTCAATGCTGAGAGTTGGTAATAGTAAACATGTATATAGAAGGTGCAAAAAGTAGATCCAAATGACATTGTATTACATACTATTTCGGAGGAGCTTTTGGTATAAAAGCCAAAAAAATCTTGTCATTCAGATACTAGTCATTCCAATAATTTGCTTATACGATTATCAACTGTCATTGATTCACTTCAAATAAGAGTATGTACCCGGACTCTCCAAAAGACACAAGCACAAAGTATAAGGTACGTAATCAGTTACTTCTTTCCCGAGTTGCCAAGTTGTAGCGGTTGCAATTTGTTTGACTAAAATCTAATCACTAGGTGCAGGAACACACTCCAACTCTGAATCTCACCTCTCAAAATGGACGGCGGCCCGCACACTGAAATGAATCGCTCCGTCTCCTACTACCCATCAGAACCGATCATTTTAGTAGAGAAACCATACCAAAATGGAACCTGATCTTCTTCTTGACCCTCAATTGAAGTATTGGGCGCTCCTTCCAATCTCCATAGTGATGGTGTTGGCTGGGATATTACGTGCCTACATTACTGAATTGATGGCCCCTAGCCCCAAG
Organism: Dujonia boleticola; assembly: GCA_029581775.1. Taxonomy (NCBI): domain Eukaryota; kingdom Fungi; phylum Ascomycota; class Pichiomycetes; order Serinales; family Debaryomycetaceae; genus Dujonia; species Dujonia boleticola. The sequence goes on from JARGRU010000017.1 coordinate 2,429,273, forward strand.
TTGACTCCATTCAAGGAGTTCAGAGAAAAGTATGTTATAGAGAAGAGTTTTGAACGACCAGGAAGGCTCAACTTCCCAGTGTACTGTCTGATACAATCGTACGGCCTGGCTACCTCTGATCGATGCCTTGATGCCTTGTGTCAGCCATCCACACTCACTGGAGCTGCGATACTAACAATACCCCCACTTCTAGACTGTTCTTACAGAGAGCTGCCGCTTTCAGAGCAAACAATACCGTCTTGACCCCGGCAGAGTTCCAGCAGAGATTGGAATACCTCGTCTCAACCTTGAACTCCGACCACTTTTACGCCAACCCTGTGTCTGACAGCGACACACCAGCAAACCCTTTCACAGACCCATCCACCAATGACGCGATGATGAACATGATGAAGGGCAACTTGATGAACTACATTCCACAGACATTGATTATGGGGTGGATCAACTACTTCTTTGCTGGTTTCGTGTTGATGAAGCTCCCCTTCCCCTTGACCGATAGTTTCAAGCAGATGTTACAAACCGGAGTTGCCACTCCGGACTTGAACGTGCGCTACGTGTCGTCGATTTCCTGGTACTTCGTCAACTTGTTAGGTTTGAGACCTATCTACACCATTTTGTTGCAGGACTCGAGCGCAGTCGAAGCAATCATGCAGCAACTGCAGCAACAGCAGCAGCAATTGCCCATGATTGGAGGTCCTGGAGGTCCCAAGGTTGACAAGGTTTACAAGTCTGAGGCAGAAAACCTTCAAGTCATAAGTCACGAGAGCATTTTCGACGGCATTGTAGACAGAATCGTGGCCAACGAGTCCAAGTAGAGGCTGAGGGAGAGGGTGAGACAGAACAGTTGGCGATCTCTTGCTGTTCTGCAAAATATGAAGCAACATATATAAAATGTACATAAGATAAGTACAATCACAATACAAATACGTATAAAATAGGAAACAGAATACGATGTGACCATCGCTGGCCATGGGATTGACCATTGGGGGGTGCACTCTGTAATCAAATGAGCCACCAGAATGCAGGACTTGTAGAGAGGAAATCTGTAGGGCAACCACAATCGACAACAGTGATATCAAGGCCCCTTTTCTTTCTCGATACAGGAATCCTCGCTGTCCTGGCGTAATCAACTCCACTCTCACCTCTCACTAATTTGTACCGAACTGAATTGGCGATTCCATAGTCGCACAAAATCAAAGTGTTAGTGCACTGAAAAACTGGAGCACGCCAAAATCACGACCCAGCAGCAGCGGCCTGCCATTTCAGCAAGACAGTCACTTCATTGCGAAACAACTAAAACAATAAGATGGCTGAGTTCTTAAAGTATGTACCACTGACGCAGAGACTGCGAATAGGCCGAGCACTGGAGGTCCCATGGCACAGACAGCCCTCCAAATGGCAAAGACCACTGGCGGACACCACAAGCGCCATGCACCGACTGGATGGATCACCGATTGGGGGCACAATCCCGTGGTTCGAGTGCTAAGCAGCGTATCCTTTCCCTTTCCTAGCTATCAGCCCATACTAACAAACCACCCAGACCGAGCAAGACGAACCCTAGAGGCATCCCAGAAGCACCCTTCATAGAGAAGGTGGAGAACATAATCAAGAATGCCGACGCCGAGTTCGACAGCACCATGAAGGCGTTCCAGGACCGGTTGCAGCAGTACAAGTACATGGAGTTGTCCAAGAAGCAGCAGTTGGGCAACTTGAAGGTGAAGATCCCCGACATCGAAAAGAACTTGGAGATCATCAGCCACATCAAGGAGAGAAAAGCAGGTCTTGCCGACGCGGATGACGAAGAAGAGGACGATAAGTACATAGAAACCAACTACGAGGTCAACGACACTTTATACACCAGGGCCAAGGTGAACGTGGAGACGTTGAACTCCGTGTACTTGTGGCTCGGGGCGGAAGTTATGTTGGAGTATCCCTTGGACGAGGCGGTCGAGCTCTTGGAGGAAAGATTGAAGAACAACAAGGACCTGTTGACGATTGTCAAGGAAGACTTGGAGTTCCTCAAGGAAAACATCACCACCATGGAGGTGAACACCGCTCGTTTGTACAACTGGGACGTTGAGAGAAGAAAGAACTTGAGACTTGCGGAGGAGAAGACCAAGAACTTGAAGATTTAAGGAGGGGGAGGAGCAACGAGAGCTACCCAAACTGTATAGACACCAAAAAAGATCGTATATTTAATTACTAGCAACAAGGAAGATCTACTGAGAGTGGAGATGTAAGGTATGCATTAGTCAGATTATCTGTATGTATCTATAAATTAGTGCCAGGGTGACCACTCTATGTCCTGAAAGTGTCAAGGAATTGACTTCCCAAGGGCCGCACGGGAGTTTCTGCACGGATTTCGTGGCTGTTGTTACTTCTGAGCTCGTCCAATTGGTCGTCGTTCTCGTCATCTAGTATCTGGCTGCCGGCGAGCGACTCAGAGGTGTGTGATCCACTGAGACGATCGTAGCCCCCGCTCAACGAGCTCTGAACTGCATCTTGCACCTTTGTGATGGTGCTGACCGGGTGAATGAAGAACCTGAACACCGAGTTTGGTAAAAGCCACTTTGCGCCGGGCAAAAGATCGTTTACGTACAATTTCCCCAAGAACAACCCGACCGTGCACGGGATAATCGAGAGGAACCCGTTGTTGAGGAAAAGAAGCGTGAAGAGCACGTGAATCTGGAGGTGGTTGGTGAGGGTGAGCTCGCGGCTTGTGGACAGACTACGTGGCTGCTGGGCTGCTGCTGCTGCTGCTACTGCTGCATCCAGATCAGACAGCAGCAGTGCCTGTTGCTGCTCTACCGACAACTCCTCCTGGGAACCTTCTGGTAATGCTGGGGACGAGGGTGGCGACAACACAATGTTGAACCGGTAGGAGACGGGGATGCAGTTCCCGTAGCACACGTAGAGCGACGCTATGATACCCAAGGGGCCCGGTATCACTCTGTTGAAGATCATCTCGTCGAAGGACTCAGGATGGGAGATCCAGCCCAATTTGGCGGCAATGATGTAAGTGACAAACCTGGTGAATATCTGGCCCAAACACATCACCAAGAAGCACAACAACGCGTTGTAGAGCGCGAAGACAGTGACGAGCGACAAGTATTTCCTTGACCCGTAGAATCTCTCGAGGTTCTTATACATGAACCAGAGGAGAATGACGATAAGACAGTCCGACTCATTGGCAACTGAGAGCTGGAAGAGCACTATCCGCCAGTACTGGTTGAACTCTATTATGAAGGGGTCTATCTGAAGATTGAAGTAGTACTTGACTTCGAAGATGGACGCAGCCAACGCTACTACAGTGGTGAAAATGCAAATTGATTTGGAGACGGGTGTGTTTATGAAGCCCCGTATGGGGGTGAATTGGTAGCTCATGGTGGGGGGGCGAGGTACAATGCTATGAGTTGGTGCGCTGTTAGGAGGCAATCCCTTAATGAAAATTGGGTGGTTTTTCCTGATTCTATGCCCCGTGCGTGTACAAGGGGTAGATAAGACAGCTAAAAGGGTAGATAGGGAGGGTAATGACGGTGATTGAGGGAGCCTTTGGGTCGTACTCTTTATTACGTGTACTGCTCGCCTCTCTATGTTTAGTGATTCGAATTAACGTGGGGGTGATATGCAGGACCCTTCAACAAGAGCTGCGTGCATATACACCGAGAGAGATGGGAATAGAGTATAAAGAGCAGCTAGAGAGTGCTTTAGAGACTGTTTGCTATGAAAGAAGTATGAGCCCAGCGTATACCTTGGATGATATCATCTCGATTATCTATTGCAATAGTTTCATTAGTGCCAGTTCACCGCAGTATGGCATTGCTGCTTGCTTGAAGTTGCAACCATACTGCCTGTTAACAGACATGTGCAATATACAGGACACGAAACTCCAAGTATTTGCAGCAACCACACTCAGCGTAGCTCCAACTATGGGTCGGTACAATACGCACTTGACTGGGCGAAATAGGCCCTCGTGTCACCGTGCCCATGCGTTCGTTGCACACGCTTCTATACCAGCAATGTTGTCAACTCAGAGGTAAGGATACGGGACTCAGCCAGTTCCACGTCACTGTGACACGGCAACATAATAACTGTGTATTGACCAAATGATCACCAAAGCGTAGCCCATCTTTCGTACCTTTGTCCTAGTATGCCTTGCGCTTCCCTCACATACATACCACCATCCACTCACAATAGCATTGGCATACCCCACACAGCGGAAAATTCCAAACTGATGTTTCTCTCGATGCTCTCACATTAGGGCTTTTACCCTAAGATACGCGTGACAAATCTTAAGGCATCTGCCTCACATTATCATTTTGTGTAACGGAATTTCTCCAAAAATTTTCATTTTCCCATCACCACCTACGCTGCGCACCAAACGCTCCGCTCTCGATTTACTACTACAAAAAATTTTCGAGCTCCTCTTCCTTTAGCACTTTCCCTTCTCTTTCATCATCAAATTACGTCAAAATGGGTAGAGATCACACTTCCAAGCAACACGCCAGATCTGGTCACAGAGAAGCTCCAAAGTCAGACAATGTTTACTTGAAATTATTAGTCAAGTTATACTCTTTCTTAGCTCGTATGTATTTTGTACAACAGGAAAACTCGAAGACGATACGACACCACAAATTTGAAGGAGAGATACAAAGTAGTCTTCTACTTGTTTCTTCTTGATTATTGGTTACACCATTCCGGTTTGAGCCCATAATTTCTATTGAACGTTCAAGAATGTTTTTGGTACCATCAAAAATTTTCACTCAAACACTTAATTTACTCTGAATTATCAACAAACACAGGCAACCAGCTGGTCTGGAAGCCAGGATTCGCAGGATTTCAACTATGGACAGAACCCTTTCGCTCCATGGAAAGAGCAACGATGTTTGTGTGACGATTTATTTCGGTCACATCTACTAGCTCTTTCGCTGGGTGTACTTCCTACTGGTAAACAGAAGGAGCACCCCCTATATATTCTGCAAGTGCAACCCAAATTTATTCTCCAAGCATTTTTCACCAGAGGTTCAAGCTGAAGGGCTTGCTCTTCAGGATGAGCCTGCTGGATGGAGGAATTTGTTAATAATACTTTCAATTTTGAGGTTATTTGTGCGTCTTCTGAGCAGAACATTCATACCTTACACGCAAGGTATGGAATCCATCCCCCCAACTCTTGTACTAACAATCTTTCTCTTTTAGGTCGTACTGATGCTCCATTCAACAAGGTCATCCTCAGATCTTTGTTCTTATCTAAGATCAACAGACCACCTGTTTCTGTCTCCAGAGTCGCCAGAGCTTTAAAGCAACAAGGTGCTGCTGACAAGACCATTGTCGTTGTCGGTACCGTCACTGACGACAACAGATTATTAGAATTCCCAAAGACCACCGTTGCTGCTTTGAGATTCACTGCTGGTGCCAAGGCTACCATCTTGAAGGCTGGTGGTGAAGCCATCACTTTGGATCAATTAGCTTTAAGAGCTCCAAAGGGTCAAAACACCTTGATTGTCAGAGGTCCAAGAAACTCCAGAGAAGCCGTTAGACACTTCGGTTTCGGTCCACACAAGAACAAGGCCCCAAGAATCCAATCTAAGGGTAGAAAGTTCGAAAGAGGTAGAGGTAAGAGAAGATCAAGAGGTTTCAAGGTCTAATCTAGCTTTAAATAGTCTAATTAATTTTATATATTTAAATAGGTTTGATTTTCACGAAGACGAAAAGAATTTCCACATTATTTTCACCACATTTAATAGTTATGAAGGAGAACAGAGTAGCGTCCTTAATTTGTATAATAAACGGAGTGACATTTTATTAGAGAATTTTGGGCTATTTGTAAGACAGGAATCAGGGGGAGGCAATGGTTCCGTTGGGCTATCTGCATGCAGATATTCGACTCTTGGGGTTTTGATACAGCAGTAGGTACGGGGATTTATACGATGGCCTGGCTCAAGCATAAAGGCTGTTCTGATCTTCGTGAATTGAATAATTCCAAATAGTCACGTGATAATGATCACATGCCACAAGGTTTAGACTACTTATAACACAATAAGGATGTTCAGTCCCATTTTTCTATGCTAGATGAAGTACCAATCTCATTAGAGCAGTATTCAAGTACTATTTAACGCATGTGAGAGATAAACCTCGAAAGCTGTAGCGTTGGCCTTACCCTTGCGCTCATCACTGTAGTTTAATGTTGCAGCCAACTTGAGTAAAATGTCAGTTTCCTGCATATTACCACATCTTATGTAAATGCGTTAGCGAAGTTTAGCATTTTCTTTTTCCCAGCAGCGATAAACTGTGACTGCTAAATTTCTTGTCCAAGCGTAATATCTGAATTTGTGCGCGTAATATTCAGCATCATTTGCGCACCCTTACACAAAAGTTCCCACATAGTACCAAAAATTCAATTTTGTGTCATTCGAATTTTCACATCCCCCCAAACGCTGAGGCCTCTCGTTGTAACTGCTCGCGCATAGTGAGAGTTTTGAAAAAAATCTTCTAAATCAAATTTGATACTACCATATACCCTCTAATAAGCATATACAATATAGCCATCATGCCAGGTGTTTCCGTTAGGTATGTACTTACAGACTGAAATAGACTTAGTGGTGACATGGATATTCAGCAGACCAGACAACGAGGACGAGTAGCCAGATTCATGAGTCTCCTCCGAGGCAGAGACTTTTCGTAGCAGTGAACGACATTGAAACCAGCAGAAATTTTTTCAAGCATATCAACAGGGGGCCCCTCTACTTCAAATGTATCGGAGGAAGCATAAGAAGAGCCTGGCATCACCTACGTAGAAACCTAAAGGGTGATGCCGAAGTATTACAGAGATACTACTGTCCGCACAACAATGACGTCCACAAGAACCAACAAAGAAACCAAACCATACATTGATACCCTATTAAAAGACACAGCTCAACCCACAGCAGTTGGCGAACCAAAAACAGAAAGAACTTGACTTGTCCCAGAATCTACCGAACTGGCAGTCTTTTTTCATCCACTTTTTCACACACCAATCAGATTCTTCCTAGCCAATCACTCATCCCCCAACACAATCTCGCCCTCGTTGTCACGTCCTGACTGTCTCTCCAGCTCCACGAAGCTGCACTTCAATTTCTCTCAAGATTCTTCACACGAATATTTTTACTAACATTTTTACAGAGACGTTCCAGCTCAAGATTTTATCAACGCTTACGCTCAATTCTTGCAACGTCAAGGTAAGTTAGAAGTTCCAGGTTACGTCGACATTGTCAAGACCTCTGCCGGTAACGAATTACCACCTCAAGAATCTGAACAATGGTTCTACAAGAGATCTGCTTCCATCGCTAGACACATCTACTTAAGAAAGCAAGTTGGTGTCGGTAAGTTGAACAAGTTATACGGTGGTGCTATCAACAGAGGTTTCAGACCACACAGACACGCTGACGCTTCCGGTTCTATCAACAGAAGAGCTTTACAAGCTTTAGAAAAGATCGGTGTTTTAGAAATCTCTCCAAAGGGTGGTAGAAGAATCTCTGAAAACGGTCAAAGAGATTTGGATCGTATCGCTGCTCAAACCTTAGAAGAAGATGACGAATAGATTATTTTAATTGGTTATAATAAATATTAATTAAATTGGTGAAACTACCCGAGACCCAACCATCTCTTCGTTCATTTTGGTTTTCTAAACGCATTGTAAATTATTATATAATATAATTGTTTCTAAAAAAATGAACAAAATCCGTAACTAATTCGCTATAACTGTAGATCATTCTTGTACTTCGCTTCAATACAGGCAGAATCTTATGGTCAATTTACTGTGACACCTATTTTCTCTACATTCGGATCACTCGATACGTATCACTTGTATTGTCATGCACTTTATAAATCTTTGGCCAACTTGTAGACTTCGGCTGCAATTCGCTTGCTTGCGCCTTGTTCGATAAGAACATCTACCTCTTCATCTAGACCAATCCAATTCAACGGGATCTCTTCAGGTAAGGACTTCGTAATCCATTCTTGGTATATGCGTTGACCATCACTACCACTTCCTCCTTCTGGAGGTGACAAAACCGTCCCGCTCTTCACAGTGTACCCATTCTCTATAAGGTTGAAACCAATGTTGAAAGATTCCACCTTGAAAAGCTTGCGTGAATATTCAACGATATAGTCAAAATCCTCTTGGTTATGGATTTTACTGCCGTAAGTAATATCAGCTACCATGAATCTTATGGATTCCCAAGGGATCAAATCTGGCGAGATGTTGGTTCGGCTAGTACCAAATGATTCCAAATATTTATCAATCACATATTTACCAGCATTGAAGTCGGATATAGTAATGTCATAACGCTCATGGAATGCAATTGGAACGTACCTCAATCTCTCCAAAACCATGCAATGGAACCAAACTAATAAAAAGTATAGATGCTTCCTTTCACCGGGATTGGCTGAAAGCTGCACTCTCGGAATGGAATCATAAAGCTCCTTAGTACGGTTCTGAATTCCTAATTGGTTTTCGAACATAACCTTAAGAGACTTGTGGAGCAATGTGGCTGAAGGTGTTGATTTCGATGCTGTATTGCAGGTCAAGAATAACTTGAATCCATTTGCAGAGCTCGTTGACTGAAGTTTCTTTTCAAGTAGGTTCAACCAGTTACTGCCGGATAATTGGACGTTTTGGATCATAACCCAAGAACCACTTTTGATAGCCTTGTTGATCTCTTTGTTTGCCAAGTCAGTGCCTTCCTTTACACCCATAGAAATGATTGATAAATTCTTGGACAACTTCTCAGACAATTGCTGAACTTTGAATGTAGGGTCAAACCCATCAGGCGATACTAAAACTATCGGAGAGTCTATGTTATCTTCATCAAGGTCTAGAATAGATCCAAGGTCATATCTTGAACTATAAGCTCCTACCCCAGAGAAAAGAAACGACGCAAATTTGGCAAATATGTTTCCGATTTCTTCATTCACTTCTCCAGCCATGTACTTCAAAAAGTGTGACAAGTGATTTATTGTATCATTATTTGGATTCTCCTCGTAAACTTTATCAATCGAGAAATCTTCTCTTCTATCAATTAAATTCACCTTAAAAATTTCGTCCAAAGTTTCGGTATGATTGGACTTTTCAGCAATCGATTCCAATATCAAGAGCAAACAATCCTTGAATCTGTCACCAATATCATGTAGATAGTACAGAAGGACTAACAATAATGCAAATACAATTTTATCCTGCTGCCTGTAAGATATTGAAACTCTGGCAAAAGTCTCCTGGTAAATTCTTTTAACCAACACATCGTTTGAATCCCCATGATCAGAGTTTCCACTGAGAGCCCATTTGTAAATGTTTGTAAAAGAGCTCAATGAACAATCATAAAATCTGTTTAATTTCTTCATCGCCCTGAGAAGTTCGAAGATCAGAGAGCAATGTTTAGCAATGCCAAAGTATCTTGCTCTTACCTCATCAACTGATTCCATGACCCTCAATGAATCACTCATCTTCTCATCAATCGCGTAGGATTCCGCCTTTAGAGTCTCCAATGTCGTTACAAGATTATCATCTTCCAAAATATTCTTTCCCTTTTCTTCACTTAACGAAACCAAGAGCTTTTCTTCAAGAGAATGCAATCTAAACTTATATTGACTTTGTAGCTCGATGATTTCTCTCCTCCTTTCTTCAATATCTGGCCTTCTTTTGCTTAAGGTTATATTCAAGATTTGGTTTTCAAGGCTCGATGAAGTAATTGTGAAATTAACAATCGAGGTTCGTCCTGCAATAAAACTCGATACTTCAATTGAAGGATCAGTAGTATGCAAGTACAATTTGAAATCTGGTGAATAATCAATTTCCTGATCTCTGAGCTTGACAACTGTTCTGCCTCCATTTTTTATCGTTTCCTTCTTCAAAATGGTGTTGAGAATAGGATCATAGTGCTCAGCATCTTGAATTAAAATAACCCCACCAAATCTCAAAGCATTTTCTAACTGTTGAAGATAGTTTGAATTCAAAAAGCTAGTTACCATAAGCTTCCTATTTCCCTTTCCAGAAGATTTCACCATATTGGATAATGCAGTTATGATTGTCGATGGTGGATCAATTATAAGTGGAATGTAAGATTTCTTCATGATAACAAAGTTCTCAATGTCTAACGTTCCTGAAGATAAAGAATTGGAGGACGTTGACGACGCTTCTTCGATCTCTAAAATTTCCTTGCTTGAAACTAAATAAGATGAAATGTTCAAAATCGTATCGAACTTGATTCCAGAGGTCTTCATCTTGAGTTTCCACGCAGCAATCATACTTTCTCTCCCTCTTTCATCCAATCCTCCACAATAGGTGATGAAAGATGAGGCTAATATCGAATCTCCGATAAGGAGTTCTCTTTCTTCTGCGAACTTCTTCACACCAGCACTCCATCTTTCTCTTTCTAAAGTTAAGTTGTCAATCAAAGTCAAACTTCTATCCACCTTTTGCTGAACGGACTTGATGTCAGACTTCACGTTCTCCGCATCTCTTATCAATTGACTGTATTCATCCTTGTAAGTTTCAATCTTTTCTTCCAATTCATGAATCATTTGATCTATGGCAATTAACTGCGCTTTGGTTTTCAGAGTCGACTCCTCTAAAATCATCATTTCTTGTCTCAAGGGTCCAATATTGTCAAGAATGGTGGAGTAGGTTAACTGTGCTAAGACCCATTGGAGTAAGGGCCCGCAAGCTTTACTGGCTCTATTAACTGCTTCAAAATTGAAATCTGGCCTGGAAAGGTATTTCTCGTTCATATAGGTTCTCAACTCTTGTGTTAACTGCAGCTCATTGTCAAATGACACAATATTGGCAATGAAATCATCCCTACGAACAATCAGTTGAACATCCCTCCAAGAGTTCACTTCGTACCCTATCAAGATACAAACGGATTCCATTGTCAACTTTACTGCATTTGGTGGGTTTGACATTGATCTTATCTCAGTCAAATGTTGCTTCTTTATATTCTGGACTCCCCGTTGAGCCTCCAAGACAGCCGGCTCTGCTAGTTCTAAGTCTTTCATAACTCTGGCCCTTCGCTTTTCAATTTCAGCTTGTTGCTTAGATAATTCGGATTGGGTCTCAATGGAGAATTCTTGCTTTCTCTCAGCCTCGTTCTGATCAGTCAACATCTTATTGAGCATTACTTTAGCTTCATTATCCTTTTCAATAAGGACTTTCTCTTTTTCCAGTAATTCAGCTTTCAACTGGTTCACCTGGAGCACTGTTTCCTTCAACTTGTCTAAACCTGTGTTGATATGTCTTTGATTATCTTCTATTTCAAAAAGCTTTTGACCAAAGGTTTCGACAAAGCTTCCAATGAGTCGGATGAACAGTGCAGGTAGTGGCAGCTTCTGCGCTGATCTGTGGATATGAATAAGAATATCTACTATGACGCCTCTCAAGTCAAAAACATCATTTCCTGTTGACTTCTCGAAAGTGACAGGTATGTTATAATTCGATAAGTCAAGAGGTACATTTGACACCAAGCGCGTAGCAATTTCGAATAGGGAATCATTGCTCCAGTCGCCCATCCAACTCAACACACAACGATTAAAAAGGGCGGGAGATGTTGTAATCTTTGGTCTATTGGCAGAGTTTGTATCACTGATACTGAAGATTACATGCAAGTTAAGTCCCACCTGTTGAGTGAACCATTTATACAACTCATCATCAGTGTCTAAGAATAATCCTTGCTGCTGCAGTTCACTTTGGCATAGCTTCATTAAGGACAGGAAGTTGTCATCCTCAAACAAGCCTGGAATTTCTGCATTGGCCAATAAAGTATTCATTCTTTCAATGAAGGAAGTTTCTAAGACGCTGTTCTCGTCTATGATAAAACATATCTTCTCCCCTGCTGCACACCGGAGTAAGATTGAACGTAACGTTAGATCAAAATCTAACAACGTGTAGCCAGTATTGACATTTAGTTGTACAACATTCAACCCGTTTATCCACGCAACAAATCTACTCAAAGTTGACTTACCACTTGTACTTGGACCCACTAGAATCATGTGTCCTTGAGGCTGCCTCAAAACTCTATCAATGCGGAGGGCATGGTCTAACATAGCATCGTATAGAACGATATCGTCAGCAACATCGATTTCCTCTTCACTGAACACCCGAAGTCTCTCCGATATAAATGACATCAATTCCAGTTTAGATGAAACATTCTCATAGTCCAGACTGAGCCAGTTGGAAAACAAAACAGGGCTATTTGTCACCTCATCCACATTCATATGAGGAAAATTATTGAGTATTGTATCACGGAAAAGCTTAAGAGTCCATTGCTTGTCCTTCTCATTCACTAATCTATCGTAAAACAACCGTAATCCTTCATGATACCATAACCTTACGAATTCTTCCAAATCATTGTAGGTGTGAGATTTTAAACCTTCAAGTAAACCTTTCGACCAACGGGTTAATTCTCTAGGTGAGTACACATAATGTTGCTCAATATTTGGCCCCAATTCCACTTTTGTTCTTGAATAAACCTCAATCATAGATTCGGTTATCACTTTGTTATAGCCTCTTAAGTTTGAAGCACATTTCATCACTGCTGAATTGTAGGTGCTGTAAATTTGGTTTAACGAAATTTCACCGGGGTAGTCTACCATAATTAAAGACGTATGCCGTAAAAATCTTTCAGGTAAAGGATTTCTTCCAGGGTCAGTTGGCGGATTACACGCACCAACAAATTGAATGTTATTCAATGTAACCCATTGCTTGTCTTGAGCCCTCCAGAATCCTCCTTGTTCTATCATTTGACGCAATAATGATATAACCCTTTGGGTACCATACTTGTCGTAACCAGGCAAGTTAATCTCATCGCAGAACACAACTACCCATTTTCCATTCACTTTGGGTGCCAATGTTAACCCAGTAGAACTAGATTTCTTATATTCACAAAATTGATGCAAAGATTTCATAAGCAAATCAGGAGTAGTATCCTTTGAAAAATTAAGAGATAATATATCCAAATCTGGCGACTTCCTCAATGCTTCCAAAAGAATCATTGTTTTACCTGAACCTGGTGGTCCACATAGCAAGAAGGGACGGTGTTCGTTCAACATAGTGTAGATAAGGTTTTCGTGTCTCACCGTATCTAGAGTGGGAACAACTGTGTTCGAATCCGAGACCTGATGTGGCTCCAAGCCAATCTCATCCACTTCAGATAACCAACTATACCATTTGGCATCAGGGTAAGAACAATAATAATCAATGTAGTTAGTTTTGTCAGAATCTATTCTATCGACTTCATTGAAGCAAGCAAGCTTGATGATGTAATCTCCAAAAGCTTCCCTTTCGGCTAAACAACAGTCACCAGAAAAGGACCAGATCAATGATAACACTAACGATTTGATAGCGTACATTTTGAAGTTTGAGTTGTCGCTGGTTTCAATTCCATCGGTATCGAAGGATTTGAAGACCGAATAGTGAGTATAGTAGGTGGATAACAAAGCAAATAAAGTTTCTAAATATCTGTGGAGATTAAAACTCATAACATGCGTGAGTTTCAGTGCTTCGGCAACAACCTCAGATAAAACATTTGATGACATGGTTTTGGAAATAATTGTTGCAAACACCGTCTTATCTTCGGACCTGTTGCCTTCGACAAACCTGTGTAGAAGTGCTTTGTATAATGCATCTAACGAAATAAGTGATTTGTCGAACCAAACCATTCCACATCTACTAACAGTAGCAGGGGTTGTTGACTTTAACGAATCAACTTCAAAGAGTATTTTCACATTGTCTGGCAAGCTTAACCTCTCTCCGTTTGGCAATGTTAATATTCGGTTATCATCTAAAACACTATTCAAGTTTTCTGCCCATTCAGGATCAATGTCCCCATCGAAAACAATCCAGATTCTCTTTGACATCTCTCCCCTCAAGTTTGCAGAAACTCTTCTCAAGATACTAGTAAATAAACCATCTACCCATTCACGGGTAATTAAATCCAAAGTTCCGAAAATTTTATCTTTTGGTAATACTTTACTATCGATAGTAAATGTTATATTTCCATCTTCAAGTCCGTCTTTGATTGACAAGACTTTAAGGAGCAGTTTCCAGATAGTTGACTTTCCTGAACCCGTCTCCCCAACTAGCATGATACCATGGTTTGTCTTCTGGATGCGATATAGTTGAAGAGCTTTTGTTATCCATGCGGTACTTGGGTTCAATCCATGTTGGGACGCATATAATTCCAATCTGTTAATGAGTTCATAATCATCTAATTCGTAAAGCAACCCTGGGAAATACTTCTCTATGATTTTATCTAGGACGAGTTCATCTTCAATTATCAATTTTGGATAAATGGTTTCTTTTATGCTTCTCAAGACTATCTTAGTTTCATCTACAAGAACATCGGCATCTTCATTTTGAAATTGACTTTGAAACCTTTTGATGGAGCCACATGCAACCAACGTGCTTTTCAATGCACGCAAACCAAAATCGTAATGTACTTGCTTACTCGTATTCTTTATGATATCTTCGAAAAATGGTACAATAATCGATGAGAGTTCTTTTCCTTTAGAAAATCCACTCGAGGTAAGGAGTACTTCTATGATGATCTCCATATCTGGCTTCTCCATGGATACGCTTCTAAACAACTTTTTCAAGTTTTCTGGTAATTCCGATCTACCGGCATAGCCTGGGTTCATTGTGATAAATATACCTGTTTCACTATGAACGGTTACCATTTTGTCAGATAAATCAATTTCCCTGCTTTCCGTACTTAGACCCAATTCAATGCTTTCAATTTGAGAAGAGACAGCACTGAGAATCTTCTCATCTAATCTATTGAATTCATCAAAGCAACCCCAACACCCGACTTTACAAAGACCGAGAAAGATCCTTCCCATAGACATGAAATCAAATGAGTCGTCACAGTTAAACACCAAGACCATCTTCCCTAAGTTCTGTCCAAGTGCCTTCACCGATTCCGTCTTACCAGTACCAGCAGGCCCAAAGGGGGATCCTCCTAATTTTTGACCTAACGCTTGGGTTAGCGATAAGAAACATTTGTTTGTAAGTGGCGTATAAGCAAGTTTATCTGGAATACCTAAGTACTCAAACCCATAAACAAATTCGACTTGAGCTTGCTTTACTTTTAAGCGACTCAATGGATCCGGGTGCTTGGAATCAAAGAGGTATTGTTGTTGTACATTCCACAAGAAATCCACTTCGGTCTTGGAGTCACCAGCCCCTATTAACATGGTGAGTATATCTCTTTGGTGTAGTAGTTCAATAATCAATGTTTCTCGCTTCTTCTTTTGTATTGATGTCATTCCAAGTGTGATCTTCTTGGTAAGTGATTTGATAACGCTCAAAAACTTTGACAAACAGCTAGAAAGCTGTGAATTCAGAATGGAAGCTTCAACAAGAGAAGTGAAGACTACTTGGAAGGCGAGAATTACGACTTGGCAAGGGAAGTTGTCTATGAATGCCAGCAATTCCGAATCATCAATGTCCAGAGTTTGCAAATCAAGCAAGGATTTTAATTTAGAAATTGCGTCTTCTGTCAAGTTTGACAATGTGAACCTGACTTCCACTTCTAAACGTTTCAACCACTCATTCAATCTAGGAAATTTGATTAGCGAGATAGGTGACATCAACTTTATGTATTCTCCCAAGTCTCCATATATTCCTGTTATAGTAGAACTTTCAGTGGCATACTCAATGTTCGCAATACCAGAGAACATTTTCCTTAAATGTTGATTAATATTACTTGTAATATTACTGCTGCTGCTGCTGCTTCCATTAGCACTTCCAATAATTTGTAATAAGTCCTCATTTCCAATGAAATAGAATCGAGGAAAGAGGTCCCTCTGCATTTCCAAGTAATCACTTAGAGACTTCCGGACCTTATTGAGACTTTCTAGTATCTTCTCCATCACCTTTTGAATGTCAGGGATTGATAACACATCGATAACTAAAGGATATTTGCTGGTATTTTTGATAACTGCAAAGAATTCGTGCGAGATGTTATTAAATCTATTGTATTCCAATGGCAACAAATTTGAAATATCACCATTACCAAAGACCCCATCTAAATAAACCCACTCTCTTTGAACATCAACCCAAATATCAAGAAGCAAGTATAATGTATTGAGTTTCCTTTCGAGTATAGTTGCTTGCTGTTCAAAGCTAGAATAGAATGCTGCGTTCTTCATATTTGAAAGTGAAGAAAGATCACTATTGCATTGGTCAAAAAGCTTGTCCCAACCTTTTATTAATCTGCATTTGTTATTACTATAATTGAAAGTTTCAAATGCGACAAGGTTCCAAGTTTCCGAAATCTTTTCAATGTTTTCCTCAAGGGTTTGTTCCATGGATGCCTGATTTAAAATAGATTTAATTAGTTGCTCATGTATTGACAAATTCATGTCCCATACCATTCCAACTGTCAAAGAGGTTGTAGCGTCATCATCAGCTGGTCCAGGTACGCTCATATTCAACGATTTGTATAATATTTTCCAATGTCTTGCTTTCATAGCGCTGCTCTTTAATTCAGTCACTAAAGAATGGTTTCTTATGTGAGTTTTAATAAGTTCTTGGATAGTGTTGTATGCTGAATACTGTCTTGTTTTTGAGGGTATTGCTCGGGCTTGTGCCGAAACATCATCTAATTGTCGACGAAGTGATCTTGGAGAAGTTTCATTCCAACTTAATGCCCTTAACAATTGTATCAGTTCCCATAGTCCATCAAGTGATACCCAAACACTCAAAAGGTCCTTGATTTCCTCGGTTGTGTCCTTAAGGTTTCCTGATTTATGCTCTTGTGTAACTGAGTCAAGTCCCAAAGAGTGAAGTGCCTTCGATAAGTTCGTCTCCTGAAAATCGATATCGTTACATGACTTTTCAAATTCATGCAATATTTGGATCGCCTTCGATGGAACCAATTCCCCAGAAATAGGCTTCCTTTCCTGCCACGATTGATTCAACTGTTTAATAATGTCATCAATTCTTCTTGACTCGTTAAATAAACGTGGTTGGATCATGTCAATATGTTCACTTATAGATTTAGTTTTCCTTGAAGTCAATGATGTCACTTCAACTAAGTGATTTTCCACTTGTTCCACATACAACCAATCCTTTGGAAACTTAAACCTCAGTTTTTCCAAAAGCAGCTGCCCTGCTTGTATAGTTGAAAGGAGGTCTGTCCATTCCTGGTTAATCCCCTCTTGAAAAGTATATGTTTTGACAATTATTTCTATTATTTTACCTGTTAGGCTAAAATCGATATCTTGCTTCAACGTATTGATGGCTTCTTTCAAGGTGGAATCCATGGTTTTCATCTTTGCTTGCAAAACTAGACTGAATCTGAGGAGAACCTCGCTTTGCCAATCATCGAATTTTGAAAATATCCTCATTTGAACCGAAGAATAATCGACATACAAGAAATTAGGGACTATGGCCACTTGCGTATCGGTAGTGTCGAAAAGCAACCTCGATTTTCTAATGCTTAGTATCTTATCTATCCAGGTATGCGGTTCTTTATCACCTAAAGACTCTTCCAATGAAGCCGGATTTGTTTCCCATAACTTCTGCAACTCGGTCCATTTATTCAAGTATCTTGTGGTGCCATCAGTAACTTCATCAATTTCAGAAAGACACACCAGCACTTGTGGCGAGATCACCTCTGAAATCGACGTGAACTGTTTTTCGTCACTGAAGTTTATCAAGAAGTTACTGGAGACAATTGAAATGAGAGAGTTGACTTCTTCGAGCCAAGCCTTCTTGCAAGATCTGATGTCTGGTGAGAGTGTAAATGACTGATCTTGAAAATTCAAAGAAATTGTTGTCGCATCGTTAGGAACAAGTTTAGTTTGCTTAGCTTCACCTCGAAGTCTACTGCTATACTTTTCCAACTCCTCCACGCATTTGTTCGTCAACACCTTTTCAATTGCCATATTAATAGATTCGTAAAGATTGGAAACGTCATCGAAGTCCTCATAACAAAATTTATTGGCAAGATCTGAAATTTGCGCCAATTTTTCAGATATAGAGACTTTGTTATAAGCACAGCCCATTAATGCATCAAGCTCTTCATGAAACGAAGCTGAGAATTTTCGAATTGAACTAGTTTTCGAATATAATACATAAATTTGTTCCAAAAGGCTCTTCAAAGACAATAAAGACTTGGATTCCAATAGATTTGATAAGTCCTGCTCATTGGTCTCAATCTTTTGTAAATCGACAGCCTGAGAGAGACTGTTCCATTCTATTTGATAGCACTCTTTGATAAGTTCAAACACTTGTATCTTTGAACTCTCAATCAAGAAACCAAAACGTTTTCCATAGGTCGTTTGTTGTAATTCTCTGACTAGAATATCCTCTAAAATATTCATGTACTCTGTCAAGTCACGAACAATGGGGTAAAGTTTATCTATAGTGTTCAATTTCGCTTGGATTTGACTGGGGACTTTAAAGCCCAAATTTTTCAATTGATTCAACTGGTCTGCCAACTGTAGATTAGATCTGTTGAAATTTACAACAAGTGAGAATTCTGAAAAGTCCACCAATTTGGGATCAGTGTTCCCATTTGAAGTTGTAACTACCTTAAAAATTTGACTTCCTAAATCAAAGTCAAATTCAATGCTGGAAATCCATTCGTTGATGATATCAGCAGGATTTGAAACCTTGAGCAAACCTTTGATTTCTCCACTGATTTTACTTCCAACGCTGTATTGATCCCAGTTTTCACCAAATAACGCTTTTAGGTTACTTAAATAAAAGTTAGCTGACTTGTTGATACTGATCAACCAGGTTGTTTTACCTAATATGGAATTTTGAGGCTGTTTATCATAAACTTGGAGGGAATTTATCATTTCAGTGGTTGATTTCCGGTACCTTGTAAGCATCCTTTGCACTTCGTCGTCAACGATTGTCATGCAACGTAATTTGTGTTCTTCGTTTATGAACGAAAGTATGAAATCGGAGGAGCTAGTTTTAGAGTGTTCAGTGAATTTCTCACCATTGAGTCTTTTGTAAAGACTTATGAACTCGTTGAAATTTGTGCACGAGTCAAATAGGTTGTTGATGTTCTGAACACATACCTTTTTGTACTCGTCATAAACGTTCAAATACAAATTCTCGTTAGATTTCCAAACGTTAAGGCCACCGACAGAGTTGTCACAAATGTTCACTGGTATTATGTACTGGTTGTAACCTTCAACCAATTTTTCGTCCGATTCCTGCAATATTTCGCAAGTCTTTATCAAGTCATTATGCCTTATTCTGAACGCCTTAAGGTACTCTAGTCTGTTTTTCCATACGTCTAGATCGTCCTGGTTGACTTTGATCATTATAAACTTCTCTTGGCGTTTTCTGAGAAGCTCACGAATCAAGTTTACCATTGTCTTCACATTAGTGTCAATAACTTGGAATATTTCACTGATCTTCGTATTGTAAAATTTGAGAAACTCGTCAATTGGTAGTGACATCAAGAATACACTTGACAAGGATTCAATGAATTTGTTGGTTATGTCTTTTAATACCACCTCGACCAACTCTATTGATCTCACTAAAGGATATGATTGGAAGTTCTTCAACTTTTTCAAGTGATTGAAAACACCGTTAATGCTCTTTGGCAATGCATTTATGTCACAACTCAACAACTCGTCTACTGGGAAATCCTTTAGAATGCTATTGAAGTTCTGAGTTTCGGCAAGTTTAGACTCGAGGCCAATTTCGTTTGTGAAACTCATGGTTATGTGATACCGCTTGGCTCTTTTGAGGGTTTCTATTGAAAGCTGTACTTCTCTTGATGTTAGTTGCTGGTTTAGGGAATGCAATGATTCGTCCATGGACTTCCAGAATAGTACCTCTTCTATTATTGAGCTGCCATCCCGGGGATTATGATTCAACCTGGTAATGGACTGAATCTGTTTCACCCAGCCGTTGACTATTGCAGTAAGCTGGTTGAGGAATGAGGTGTCCGATATTGGGAGAAGCTGCTCGATGTCGTTGTCTCTCTCTTTGCCGTTCTCCTCTATGAACTTGACTAATATCGGGTGGGCAGATGATAATAGATCTGGGGTATGTATCTTCTGTTGAAGATGCTGCAAGGTCAATGACAACTCATTGAACTTCTTCTTGGCGATTGAGACCGAGTCGCTATTGAATTGCTCGGTTGACGTGATGAGTTCAAAGTACGGAGAGATTCCTAGAGTTAAGAGGGAGCGCATCATCTCGAATTTGCGCGTGGAGGTGAGCGGGGTTGCGGCAGCGGTGACGTCTGTCACCACGTTGCTGCTGCTATTGCCATTTGTATCACCGTTACTACTGCCACTTGTGTTGTCCACATGTGCCTGCAGCTCGGTCGGTATATTCAAGATGTGCAATTGAGAATGCAAACTCCTCCCGGAGTAGATGGGATCATTTGATTTGATCAACGCAACAATGGAAGTGTAGGAGGCGTCATTCTTGAGTTCTTCCGTCAACAAGTACTCGAAAGACGGTTCTGTGTCTGGGGCAGTGTCCACAGGCTTGACTACTATGTACAAGGTGCTGGCATTGGAGCTCTTTATGAAACTGTCGCATAAGCTGTGGTTGTCTACCGTGTCGTAAAAATTGGTGGATTTGGTCGGCACGGCATGGAATAGGCTTGATAT
Source organism: Dujonia boleticola (assembly GCA_029581775.1). NCBI lineage: Eukaryota > Fungi > Ascomycota > Pichiomycetes > Serinales > Debaryomycetaceae > Dujonia > Dujonia boleticola. The sequence goes on from JARGRU010000017.1 coordinate 2,449,889, forward strand.
GTTGTGAATGAAATCAATTAGCTGCGTCGATGGGATCACACCAGTCCCGTGGTCTTCAATTGCGGTCGAAGACATGTTTGCGTTGTGTCTTTGTGACTGTAGTCCTCGACTCACGCCTCTGGCTCTATGCGTCTTGTTTTTGTTATACTAAATGGTAAACAAAAGATCAAGAGACATAATCGGGCCATATGCAGGTCTCTGTCTTCATCGCATTGCGCGCGCGCTGCGCTGCGATCGCAGCGGTTCTGGCAAGGCAAGAAAACTTGGCATAGTGAGAGAAAGAGCGATTGAGTGCGATGAGCGTGTGTTTACTTTCTTGCCCGTTCTACCTCTATTGTGCTGCGATGACTACTATCGCTGATTGTCTGTATTAGCGCTACATTGTTCTTCTATAAAAATTTTTGACGCAGTTCACGCTAATTATTTAGTTTCGTACAATGATCTACCGTTCCTCAGGAGTGAGGTACCAGTGTGGTGAGGGGCCAGCAGCGACTGCGACTGCGACAGCACGGCTTACTCCTCTTCGTTGCCAACAATCTCAGCTTCCCTTTCGCTTAACTCAACTTCGTGGCCGATGACCACAAAAAGAAATTAAAAAGAACAAGGTATAATACAATAGCATCGTTCTGTGCTGAGCCTTTGTTCCTAGCCTGATGCGGAGAAACATGTGGTTGCGAAATGGAAGGTGGCCTGAGAACCCCGCGAAACGTCATCGCTCACACATTCGGTGGCCCATGAGGGAGGCTCGTGGGAACAGGAGTGAGCTGCACTGGAAGGTCATAATTTATGAGATGGACAGCAAAAAAAGGAAGAGAGGGAAGCAGCAGGCGCGTCCTCTGTCATAGATAGGTGCCCTAGTTGGTAGCAAGGTCGGTGTCTTCTTTATCTACAGTGTTTTAGTTTCACCACAAGCGCTGCACGATTCAAAATATAATTTTTCATGCGGATTTTGTAAGTTTCCGATAATTTTCGTAGGAGAAGAAAGTTTCGCAAGCTTAAATGCCTAAAAAATTTTTGCTCATTTTCTTAGTGAGGTAATCAAAAATTTCCGCCCGCACAACCCCAAAACTTCTGCATAATCAACAAAGTAAAAAGAAAGTCAAAAATAGTGACTACCTGTAGCTAGCTTGACGTCTGGAGAGACAGCTAAATCCGAAGCTTAACTCCCTGAGGGTGTTAACAACCAACCAGAGGAGCCACCATACACCTTACTGTTACGGCCGACCGACCCTAGAGGGTCACGGGCTCAGTTAGGGGAAAAATGCTCATTTTTTATTGTTGCTTCAATTCCGCTTCGTTTCAGCCTGGTGAGCCCATTAGCCAACCTCTTTAGACTCGGAAACTTAAAAGTTCCCGTACAGCGCGTTCCTGCCGGCTGCCACTCTATTTTTCGGTGTGTGAGAACAAAATTTTTTCTTTCGACCCGGCTGATGTTTTTTTGGGCTTAGCTAGCGGAAAAACAATGCGACACAGCGTGGATTACAATCAAAAACCAAGTCGTGGCTTCAAATGCATGGCTTTGCAGATACTATCTTGAATCACATCAATTCCTCCTGAAATGTGTCGAAAATCTTGAACGGAAACTGTAACACAGCCAGGAGCATGTACACTGAGATCCACACGAAGTTTGCTACCGATAAGTGTAATTATGTATCTTGTGCTATCTCGCCAAGGTGGGCGGGAGCGCCTGGAATTTGAATCCCGCTGTTTGACTCGAATATCTCAGGCACTGTCTCACGCTTACGCAAGCTTACCTTCGGGTGGAATGCACCAACGGCTCAATTTCTGTAGAAAAATTCTTTTCTCCGTTTAAAATCCGTCCTCACCTAGATACGGCTAAGCCTTTGTTACAAAAATTATTTTTCACCGTTATTTTTGCGACGTTGATGAGGTGGGCGGAAGTTAAGTTGCTACCCGTGCCGTCGCTAGATACAGGAAACACACAAGAAATGTTCCAGCGCATCGCTGCAAGTGGGCGGTGGGGGGAGGTGGCTCGGAACTTAATTCGTGCCCGAATCCCACCCAAGGCATGGGCCGCTAGGGTTCCGCAGGGGAGCAGTGAATGTTCCGGTGTTGACTGCTGACATCATCTACCACCGCTTCTTGGATCATCTCGGAAGGTTATGGAAGCACGATTAAGGTTTTATCGCACTTACCATTGCCTCTGGAGATAGTCCTTTCGGGTGCGAACCACCAGTGTTGTAGCCGTTAACCATTTACCGATTACCAGACAATAACACTAACACTGACAAAAAAAAAAAAAAAAAAAAAATATAGTGAAAAAATACGAGGCTGCCCCTAGGCAAACCACGCACTGGCGTACGAGCTAATCTCGCTCTCCATGCAAACAGCTATCAGTGGCCGCCAGCGACCACCACCAATAGACATACTACCACAGAGCTGGCACCAGATGGAGCAGCCACTCTCGCTCCCGAACAATAGGAATCAGCTTATCTCTCATTGCCTCGAAACCAGTGAGCTGTGAGCTGCATCTGTCATCATACTTTGATCAATTCCAGCTGCATCGTATAGAAGGAATTAGAAAAATAAAAATAAAAATAAAAAAAAAGAAAACAAAAATAAACTCTAAAAAAAAAAAAAAGAAACAAGAAATTTGCAGTGAATCACAGTTGCAGAGACGCAAACCCACACAGTTTCAGTGAATATTTTCTAGGCTGGTAATAATTTCAATTTTTTTTCTGGTGCCGGACTGATTTTGTATATATAGCGACAGAGTTCGTCAATTGTGCTTGTTTTGGTGGGCCCCTCTTTTATTTTTTTCCTTTCTTCTTTCTTCCTTTTTTTTTCTCCATTATCAATCGCTAGAGTAAAACCTAAGATGTCGACTCACGAAGAAGACGACTTGAGGGATAACCTTTCTGAGACCCATTCAGTAGAGGACTTCGCTCCAGCCTCCGACGTCGAACACCCCTACGGGGGGTTTGAAGATGCCAAGGGTGAGATCCACCAGTTGGCCAGAACCGTCTCCAGACACTCGCAGATGTCTGCCAAAACCAAGGGCTCCGAAGACTTGATCAGATACTTGTCGCACATGTCACAGGTGCCTGGTGTATCTCCCTACACCGGAGATGGCTTAGACCCACAATTGGACCCTGAATCCGATGACTTCAACTCCAAGTTCTGGGTCAAGAACTTGAGAAAGTTGTACGATTCTGACCCTGACTACTACAAGCCTTCGTCCTTGGGTATTGCCTACAGAGACTTGAGAGCTTACGGTATTGCCAGTGACTCCGACTACCAGCCCACAGTGACCAATCTTTTGTACAAGTTGGGAACGGAGTTCGTCAGAAGCTTAAGAAAGAAGGATGAATCGATCTACTTCGACATCTTGAAAAATATGGACGCCATCATGAAGCCTGGTGAATTGACCGTTGTGTTGGGTAGACCAGGTTCGGGTTGTTCCACCTTGTTGAGAACCATCGCCGCCAGAACCTACGGTTTCCACGTGGGCGAAGAATCCAAGATTTCTTACGATGGTTTGACCCAAAAGGACATTGAAAAGCACCACAGAGGTGATGTTATCTACTCGGCAGAAACCGATATCCATTTCCCACATTTATCTGTTGGTGACACTTTGGAATTCGCTGCCAGATTAAGAACCCCAAGAAACAGAGGTGAAGTTGACAGAGAAACTTACGCCAAGCACATGGCCTCCGTGTATATGGCCACCTACGGTTTATCCCACACCAGAAACACCAAGGTTGGTAACGATTACGTCAGAGGTGTTTCCGGTGGTGAAAGAAAGAGAGTTTCCATTGCTGAAGCTTCCTTGAGTGGTGCCAACATCCAATGTTGGGATAACGCTACCAGAGGTTTGGATGCCGCTACTGCATTAGAATTCATCAGAGCTTTGAAGACATCCGCTGCCATTTTGGACGCCACTCCTTTGATCGCTATCTACCAATGTTCCCAAGACGCCTATGACTTGTTCGACAATGTCATTGTCTTGTACGAAGGTTACCAAATTTACTACGGTAAGGCCGAAAACGCCAAGCAGTTCTTCTTGGACATGGGTTACGACTGTCCTCAAAGACAAACCACTGCCGATTACTTGACCTCTTTGACCAACCCAGTCGAAAGAATCGTCAGAAAGGGTTACGAAGACAGAGTTCCAAAGACCGCTAAGGAATTCGAAGCTTACTGGAAGAACTCCAGTGAGTACGCTGCATTGATTGGCGAAATCGACGCCTACTTCCACGACTGTGAAGCCAGAAACCACAAGGAAGCTTACCACGAAGCCCATGTCGCCAAGCAAGCCAAGCACTTGTCTCCAGGCTCTCCATACACCGTCTCCTTCTTTATGCAAACAAGATACATTATGGGTAGAAATATCCTTAGAACCAAGGGTGATCCTTCGATTACCATTTTCTCCATTTTCGGTCAGGCCGTTATGGGTTTGATCTTGTCATCTGTCTTCTATAACTTACAACCAACCACCGGCTCTTTCTACTACAGAGGTGCCTCTATGTTCTTTGCCGTTTTGTTCAATGCCTTTGCCTCCTTATTAGAAATTATGACTTTGTTCGAAGCTAGACCTATTGTGGAAAAGCACAAGCAATACGCCCTTTACAGACCTTCTGCAGATGCGCTAGCAAGTATCATCACTGAATTGCCTGTCAAGTTGTGTATGTCTATGTGTTTCAACTTCGTTTTCTACTTCATGGTCCATTTCAGAAGAAACCCAGGTAGATTCTTTTTCTACTGGTTGATGTGTGGTACCTGTACTTTAGTTATGTCGCATTTGTTTAGATGTTTGGGAGCTGTCTCTACATCCTTAGCAGGTGCCATGACTCCAGCTACTGTCTTATTGTTAGCGATGGTTATCTTCACTGGTTTCGTTATTCCTACACCAAAGATGCTTGGATGGTCCAGATGGATTAATTACATTAATCCTGTTGGTTACGTCTTCGAAGCCTTGATGGTTAATGAATTCGATGGTGTTGATTACAGATGTTCTCAATTTGTTCCTGCTGGTCCTGGTTACGAAAACCTTCAACCAAACGAAAGAATTTGCTCCACTGTTGGTTCCGTTGCTGGTTCCAACTTTGTTAGAGGTACTGACTACTTAGAACAATCATACCAGTACTTCAACAGCCACAAGTGGAGAAACTTTGGTATTGCTTTTGCCTTTGCTATCTTCTTCTTGGGTATCTACATTTCCTTGACCGAATTTAACAAGGGTGCTATGCAAAAGGGTGAAATCGTTTTGTTTTTGAGAGGTTCCTTAAAGAAGATCAAGGAGCAACAACACAACAAGGGTGAAAAGGCCAAGGTTGATGTTGAATCTGGTTACGTTAACGAAAAGGTCGGCTACAATGACGAAAGCGAGGCTACTTCCTCTTCAGATGGAGCCATTGGACCAGTTAAGCCAATTGAAAGTAAGGACATTTTCCACTGGAAGGATTTGACCTACCAAGTTAAAATCAAGACTGAAGACCGTGTTATCTTGAACCACGTTGATGGTTGGGTTAAACCAGGTCAATTGACTGCTTTGATGGGTTCTTCTGGTGCTGGTAAGACTACTTTATTGAATTGTTTGTCTGAGCGTGTTACTTCTGGTATTATTTCCGACGGTATTAGAATGGTCAATGGTAAGTCTTTGGATTCTTCTTTCCAAAGATCCATTGGTTACGTCCAACAACAAGATTTGCATTTACCTACCTCCACTGTTAGAGAAGCCTTGAGATTCTCCGCTTACTTGAGACAACCTGCCTCAGTCACTAAGGCTGAAAAGAACGACTATGTTGAATACATTATTGATTTATTGGAAATGACTGCTTACGGTGACGCTTTGGTCGGTGTCGCTGGTGAAGGTCTTAACGTTGAACAACGTAAGAGATTAACCATCGGTGTTGAATTAGTCGCCAAGCCAAAGTTATTGTTGTTTTTAGATGAACCAACCTCCGGTTTGGACTCCCAAACCGCTTGGTCTATCTGTAAGTTGATGAGAAAGTTAGCCGACAGAGGTCAAGCTATTTTGTGTACTATCCATCAACCATCTGCTATCTTATTACAGGAATTCGACAGATTATTGTTCTTACAAAAGGGTGGTCAAACCGTTTACTTCGGTGACTTGGGTGAAAACTGTCTGACTTTGACTAACTACTTTGAAAAGTACGGTGCTCACCCATGTCCTCCTGAAGCTAACCCTGCAGAATGGATGTTGGAAGTTGTTGGTGCCGCTCCAGGTTCCAAGGCTAACCAAGATTACTACGAAGTTTGGAAGCAGTCCACTGAATACGGTGAAGTTAGAAATGAATTAGACAAGATGGAACGTGAATTATCTCAAATTCCAAAGGACGATTCTCCTGACAGTCACTTGAAGTATGCTGCTCCTATCTGGCAACAATACATTATTGTCACCAAGAGAGTTATTCAACAAAACTGGAGAACCCCTACTTACATCTACTCCAAGTTGTTCTTGGTTGTTTCTTCTGCCTTATTCAACGGTTTCTCTTTCTTCAAGGCTGATACATCTCAACAAGGTTTACAGAATCAAATGTTTGGTATGTTCATGTTCATGATTCCATTCAACACTTTAGTCCAACAAATGTTGCCATACTTCATCAAGCAAAGAGATTTGTACGAAGTTAGAGAAGCTCCATCCAGAACTTTCTCATGGTTTGCCTTTATTGCTGCTCAAATCACGTCTGAAATTCCTTTCCAAGTTGGTGTCGGTACCGTTGCCTTCTTCTCATGGTACTACCCTATTGGTTTATACAGAAATGCTATTCCAACCAATGCAGTTCATGAACGTGGTGCTTTGATGTACTTGTTAGTCTGTGCATTCTTCGTTTACACTTCCTCCATGGGTCAATTGTGTGTTTCTTTCAACGAATTAGCCGACAACGCTGCCAACTTGGCAACCTTGTTGTTTACTATGTGTTTGAACTTCTGTGGTGTCTTAGCTGGTCCTAGTGTCTTGCCAGGCTTCTGGATTTTCATGTACAGATGTTCTCCATTTACCTACTTGATGCAAGGTATGTTAGCTACTGGTTTAGCAAACACTAAGGTTGTTTGTGGTAAAAACGAATACTTGAAGTTCTCACCACCAAGTGGTCAAACTTGTGGTAAGTTCATGGAAAAGTACATCAGTGTTGCCCAAGGTTACTTAAAGGATCCAAACAACACCACCAATTGTGAATTCTGTGCCTTGAGTAGTACCAATGCTTTCTTAGCCAGTGTTAACACTCGTTACGATCAAAGATGGAGAAACTTTGGTATCTTCATTTCCTTTATTGGTATTAACATGATCGGAACTGTTTTATTGTACTGGTTAGCCAGAGTTCCAAAGGGTAACAGAGAAAAGAAGCAAAAGAAATAAGCGGATAGACTATGCTGAAGTATAGTTCTGGTGCTTGAACGCATTTCCTTATTTCATTCGAGCAATACTGCTTCTACAGTTATGGGTCAATTGTATGGAGTATTAATTCGAGATGGCAATGCAATTTCTGCCAAAAAAATTGCCCCAAAAACGTGTGCCTGCACAGTTTATAATACATAAAGGGGGTATCTTGGCAGAGAGGAGTTCAAGTTACAAGTCCGATATATCGGTGCCTTCTCCAGTGAGAAGGCGTTCAAGAGATTTTGATAGAGAGATATTAAGAAAAAATTATAAAGTGATAAAAATATTACAACTTTACATTTAACCCACCGAGTTTCGGTATAATTTAAAACCCAAAAATAAGAAGGACTGTTTTGTTTACGCAGTCTTGATGTTTCTTAATACTAGTTGCATGTAATAAACAAATATACCAATAACAGAAATGAAATGTAGCGAAAGTTCCAGTAGTATGGTTGTAGCGATGCCCCACATTTAGCAGAAATAATTGCAGACACAGACCATAACCGAGTGAGCAGGAAGGGAAGAGTGTTAGTTAGTACGCAGACACATGTGAGTGTGCAACCGAGTGGATCGTATCAGGCATTGAATAGGAGGCTCACGATAATTAGCTTTAGGCTGTGTGCTTGACGTAACAGCCGAGATTCTGCTGCTCTGTGGTTGCATATTTATGCTCTTCGGGACGTATTTTTTTTCCAGATTATTCACTTAGATAGGCAATACGCTTAGATGGACCGATCGACTATACGTCAACGATGTGTCCCAATTTGCGCCTTCTCTCACACCGAAAATGGCCGTATTCCCAGTACGCGCACAACCTCTCTGCACCCTGAGTCAATATGGGCTCACACAAGAGCCATCACATCAACTGATCGTATCAACTCATCTCTATGGCCCCGGTGCACCAAAAAATAATTCCGGCGCTGAAAAAGTCATTCGATCAAACTGCACGCGGGGCCACACAGAAAAAAAACTCAACTGTCAAACAAAAAAAAAAGGTTTATAAGGAACTCAACCGTCCGCTAGTGTGAGCTGTTGCCATATATTCCATTGACAATCACAAACATACTACTGCTACTCGAACCATGGCTGTCGCTCCAGATCAAATACACAATACTGAACTCCCGGTGAGGGAAAGAATGGAGGCACTCATCCGTCTCAAGCAAAAGGAAATAACCGAATCCATTGCAGCTCTCGACACTGTGTCGTTCCACGTCGACGAATGGTCTAGAGGAGAGAAGGGCGGCGGTGGTAGAACCATGGTGTTGCAAAACGGTACCACGTTCGAAAAGGGTGGTGTGAACATCTCCGTGGTGCACGGGACCTTGCCACCGCAAGCGGTGCAGAGAATGAAGGCCAACCACAAGAACATCGAGGGCTCCAGCGAAGACGGCAGTGTCAACTTCTTTGCGTGCGGCCTTTCGTTGGTGATCCACCCACACAACCCCCACGCGCCCACCACACACGCCAACTACCGTTATTTCGAGACCACTGACCCGGTGACGAATGAGGTGCAGGCCTGGTGGTTCGGTGGCGGTGCGGACTTGACGCCTAGTTACTTGTACGAGGAGGACTGTGTCAACTTCCACAAGCAGCACAAGGACGCCTTGGACAAGTACGACGCCGAGTTGTACCCCAAGTACAAGAAGTGGTGTGACGAGTATTTCTACATCAAGCACAGAAACGAAACCAGAGGCATTGGGGGCATTTTCTTTGACGATTTCGACACCAAGTCTGCGGACGAGATCTTGCACATTGTCGAGTCGTGTTTCGATGCGTTCTTGCCATCGTATGTCCCCGCCGTGGAGAAGAGAAAGGACTTGCCATTCACCGAGGAACAGAAGCAGTGGCAGCAAGTCAGAAGAGGCAGATACGTCGAGTTCAACTTGGTCTTGGACAGAGGCACGCAGTTTGGATTGCAGACCCCGGGCTCGAGGGTTGAGAGTATCTTGATGTCGTTGCCCGCCACCGCCAGTTGGTTATACGACCACCATCCAGAGGCAGGCAGCGAGGAGGAAAAGTTGGTCAAGGTGTTACAGGAGCCAAGGGAGTGGGTTTGATAGTGAAGAAAGTGTACATACAGGATATATATCACGATAGACCACCGCAAAATAGAAAATACAGGACCTATGACAAATAAGGAAAAGGAAAGTGGATGGGGCGAGTTTGAGTGAATGGCACCACTGTAGAGTTCCGAGGCGCAATCATTCAACAACAAGGCGGTCCCAACTAGCCATCAGACTCGGTATCTGTAGCGAGGGCAAACCCAAGATTAGAGTTTGGGTGCAAAAAAAAAAAAAAAAAAGTGAAAGAAAATGTGAGCGTATCGAAAGATTGTAGGGGTGACAGAACACACGGAAGCCATTCAATGGACAGAATGACAGGGCAAGATAGCCGCCTTTGCATAGAGCAGCCTGAAAAAGAAACTCTTGTAGTGAAAAATTTGCGTTCCCCAGGGCAACTCTGTTGCTCTGAAGGTGAGATATGGGGCCAGTGGAGCCTGGAGCCTGGGTGGTATGAGGGCAATCGCAGCTGCACCGTTTCCGCCAGGAGAGGGCAATGGGTGATCTCTAGAAAATAAAGATAAGATATTGCTACAATAATAACAATACCAGAAAATAATAAACCACGCAAACAAAGCCGGTGATTGGCCTCCCTCACCTGGAAGTCGAAAAGTGCCTCCCCCCTCCCCTTCCTCAAGTATGACCACCGTATCTCATAATTCGCTCAGCAAGCCTCCCTGCTTCCCCCCCTTCCTCCTTGCTGTCAGTGGCAGGTACTGCTCTGTTGCGAAAAAAATTTGACGTGTATGAGAATTTAGTACTGCAGCATTTCTGTTCCCGCCCAACGGCCATGCTACCGCTGCTGGGATGCAACCCCACCTATAGCAGACCTCCAATCCCACCACACAGCCAACTCACCAGCTCTCCAGCTGAATCTCATACCCACCGCTTCCTCCTTCGTCGTCCCCCACTACATCTTCCCCCTCTGGTCCCAGTCGCTCCCTCGCTGATCTTCCAATCAGCTCCCCGTCTTCAAAATAGGCAATTTCGCAAACTCTAAATGGCCCACATGTCACCCATACGCACTGCGCAGTAATTTCGCGCATAATTGCGGCTTTTCTAACAGCCAAAGTGATCCCAAACTGGCTTCGCAGCTGCCTAATAAAACGCTAAAAAGAAAAAAAAAATTAAATCAAAAAAAAAAAAGAAACAGAGAAAAAAATTGTTATGAAAATCCATCTCGCTTTGATTCTCTGTGAAACCGCCTAGTCACTTCTCCTCCTCTACAAATAGACCCACCACGCCTAGTATCCCGCTAGCTTAGACCGACTACATACAGTTTGCACCTATATTTTTTCACCGTCGCTGACTCTCCCCGAGATTCACACACATCCCCTGCGTCCATTTGTCTCTATCACTAGATTATCACATACCGTTCACGAATGATTGCAATCACTACGACTGTATACTTGCGTTGACTTAAACAATCAAAAGAAGAAGATTAACGGAACAGAAACAAAGAAAACACACACACACAAACTACCACACAGCAGCGCTACGGTCCATCCCCCGAGCAGCAACAAGAAAAACACAAACCTGAAAAATGTCTGACATCGAGAGCCACCGCTCCCAGTCGCTCACGCGTGACATCATCCGCAATGTGTCAACCACCGACGACCACTTGAACGACCACCGTAACCAGCCAGCCTCCTTGCCAATCAGAGTGTCCGCACCTGACGATACCGGCGACGACGAAAACGCCGCCGACACCGAAGACGCTGGGCCTGCACACGCTGGATCCTCCAGCAGCAGCGGCAGCCCCACTGAAAGAAACCCTACGGCCGGCAGCTCTGAAAGAGAGGGCAGATCCAAGGAAAAGTCAAGAGACACCCACGCCCAGCTGTTGGACTCGCAGGACCCTTTGCACCAGCCCAGCTCGCAGGACCAGAGCGGGGGCCGCCACCATAGGGGCAACGCCGCAGGCAGCAGCTTCTCAAACCCCAACAGCCCTCTCTCGGGCCAATCCAGCACTCCCTACCCTACGGGCACCAGCCGCGGCAATGTAGACATACCACAGCCTGTGACCTCCAAGAGCGCATTCCTGGGCAGTCTCCGCACAGACTTTTACTTGCGGGAGGACGACGACCAGGACGCCGGCAGCCACATTCCGTTTGCAGGTAGATTCGGAAGCAGAAGCGGCGGCGGCAACCGCTCGATGAGCCTGCCCACCACCAGATTGCCCCAGCCATCCGCATCCTTAACAAACCAGTACTACAACCAGCCACAGCTGTATCTGGGCACTACAAGACAGAGCCCAGCCGCCGCGGGGGGAATCTTGATGAACGCCTCAACGCTGTCGAACCACAACAACGCCAGCGTCAACATCAACACAAGAAAGGCCGCCAAGGTAGCTTCCAAGGCCAGAAGAGGCTCCTTCCTCACACCAACCGACAACCTCGACTCAGACATTGTGTCGCCTTTGACCAAGTCAAAGACGAACGACTCAGCATTCAGCGACAACGGGGGCCACAGAAGAGAAAGAAGAACCTCGCGCTCGTCGATCGATTCCGACCAGGACTCCAGAGCATCCAGATCTTCTCAGGAAACAGAAGAGGATGTTTGTTTCCCCATGCTCAGAGAACACGTCAAGGTCAACGGCATCGACTTTGATGAAATCGAGGAGTTCATCAAGGCCGAAAGAGAAGAGGAAAACTTCATGAAGATCCAGCAATCCATGATTGCCCAGAGTGCAGCCATGAGAGTGCAGGCTTTGTCTACTGGTGTCAATAACAACAGCAAGAGACAAGCAGCCTCCTCGAACACGGCATTGAAGTACACGCCCAAGAATATCTTGAAGAGAACAACCTCGGAATTGCAAAAGATCAGGTCCAACATACAGGGAGAAATCCTACCACACGATGAAGACGAGAGAAAGAAGCGCCAATCATACAAGCAAACATTCCAGGAAAAGCTGAACTCAGACTCGTCCACTGTCAACGAGGAAGACTCTGAGAAGGCCGGAGTTCACCTGAAGAAGAAGCCCGACCACCATCTCAATGACAACTACGTCATGGCCGACGTAGACGACTACGTAGACTATGACAACGCCACTAACCCAGAAGGTGCAGACTTTGATGATTCTTCGTCTGGAAACGTCAAGTTTGGAGGTACCAGAATCAACGATGCTTCCTCAAGCTTACCCGACAGATTTTCCTTCTTCCTGAGTGAGTCGGATGAAACGGTTCATTCGCCTGATATCCCCTCATTGGTGGGAGAAGGTCAAAGTGTCCGTGAGTTGTTTAAGAACGGGGAGAGTACCTGGTGGTTAGACTGTGGATGTCCAACGGATGCCGAGATGAAGATGATTGCCAAGGCATTCGGAATCCATCCTTTGACCGCTGAAGATATCAGAATGCAAGAAACCAGAGAAAAAGTTGAATTATTCAGAAACTACTACTTTGTGTGTTTCCATACATTCGAACCAGATAGAGAATCTGAAGACTACTTGGAGCCAATCAATATCTATATCGTTGTCCTTAGAGAGGGCATGTTGACATTCCACTTCTCGCCAGTGCAACACCCGGCTAACGTCAGAAGAAGAGTCCGTCAATTGAGAGACTACGTCGATGTGAGTGCTGACTGGTTATGTTATGCCTTGATCGATGACATCACCGATGGCTTCGCTCCAGTCATCACCGGCATAGAGTACGAGGCAGACGCTATCGAAGATTCCGTGTTTGTGGCTAGAGAGCTAGACTTTAGTAATATGTTGCAGAGAATTGGTGAATCGAGAAGAAAGGTTATGACATTAATGAGATTACTTTCCGGAAAGGCTGATGTCATTAGAATGTTTGCCAAGAGATGTCAAGATGAGTTTGCCCAGTCGCTACCAATGCAACCACAATTCGGAGGCATATCCACTCCTTCAAACACAAACTTGTCTGGCATGGACTCCATGGCAGGCTCAGGAGGACATCACAACTACGGACCACACAGATCGCACCAGCCACCACCCTTCCAGCTGCTGCAGCATGGTCATCAACAACCACAAGGTCAACCAGCACAGCACCCATACCAGGGACACCACCAGCACCAACACATTGCCCAGCCTAGAGCCGACATTGCGTTGTACTTGGGAGATATCCAGGATCACGTGGTTACTATGTTCCAGAACTTGGTTGCGTATGAAAAGATTTTCAGTAGATCCCATGCCAACTACTTGGCCCAGTTACAGGTTGAGAGTTTCAACTCCAACAACAAGGTTACAGAGATGTTGTCCAAGGTGACCTTGCTTGGTACGATGCTCATTCCCTTGAATGTGATTACTGGGTTATTCGGTATGAACGTTCACGTTCCAGGTGAAGGGGTTGGGGGCTATGGATGGTTTTTCGGAATCATTGGTGTGATGGTATTCCTTGTCACTGTTTCCTTGCTAGTTGCTAATATCTGGTTAAAGAGAATTGTGGACACCACACCAAGACCCGCAAGCGGCAGCTCTAGGCGCTCCATCAAGAGCTTGGGGCTCCGCAGAAACACAGCAAAGTCCATTTTGAGTTTCCCCAACAAATACGAGTAAAGGGGTCAGTGGAGTGATATCATGGGGCATCAATCAACCAGGCTAGATGGAAAAGGTTAGGTAATAGAGAAGCACACACTATCCGAGAAGAACAGGAAGAAGAAGGACGTAGCGGCCAGCGGGCGGAGTATGGCTCAAAAAAACAACGAAGAGGTGAGGGGGTGGCGAAAGAGGACAGGGTTTCAAGACTGAAATACTACCATACTGTTAATGGAAGGTGGAGACAATGTTTAGTATACTATAGAAGAACAATATTACGGTATTTTAATAATTTACAATATATTACATATTAAAACAGAGCCATCTGTGTAGAAACAGGGAAGTGACAAGCGAGCCGGTGAAGGCAATAGCGACATGATGTAATCAAAAAGGTCGGCTTTATCTGTCAAAAACTCCACTAGGAAAGGGTTTTTGGCAGGAAATCCCTAATGGAAGTGTACTCCGAGGGGAATATGCCGGCAGATCGTAAATCGGGCCCAAACGCACGATGGAGGTGAAAAAATAGTATGAGGTACATCATGACCTACCACTAGTGCACGGACTTGAGAAAGCTACACCATACAAGTGTGGAGAAAGTGTCTGATAAAACTACGGAACCTAAAACCCACGAAATGTGGAGAAGCTGACTGTATTTAGCAGTGTGGAACCTTATTGCTAGCAGGTCAAAAGCTTAAAACAATATGGTGCCGCGCAGAGTGGGCACTTTTTTTTTTCTTAATCAATTCTTGGTAATGGGCTTACTTTGTTCGCAAATCAATTGGCATACGAGGAAGGCTTGGGTTTCCTTATCTATATTTTTTTTTTTTTTTGTGTGTATTGATACTATAGATTGGTAGATTGATATGGGGTAACGGAAAGGTGGGGGGTTATGTCCGAACCAGACTACAACCCTTGCTCCCCTGCTGCAGGTGCATCGGATTTTTGAGAGAGGAAAAGGTAATGAAAATTCCGCCCGGGTAGTAGCCGCTCAGTTAAAAGAGGTAGTTTGATGCAAACGCCGCAGAGAAAAAAGCTAAAAAAAAAAGAAAAAGCAAAAAAAAAAAAAAAAAGTCAAAAAATTTTCACGGTCTTTCATTTTCAGTTAGTGACAGAGAGATGTAGAGATAAGAGAAAGCGAAAGAGAGACTGTAGGCAGATAATGGGGTCAGCCTGGCAACACTGAGGGAAGGTGGTGGAGGTAGTGGAGAGAGAAAGAGAGAGAAAAAAAAATGGGTCAATTGGGTCTATTGATCTGTCAATTCATACATAACCGAAAAAGCCTAAGATGTCCTCTACGAAGCCTATTTACAGTTGTACGAGATGAGGGATAAAAAAAAAACACAAGCTTCTCGTAGTCTAAATCGCTCAAAAGGCCCTAGATCAGCACTGATAGACATACAAAAGCCCGCCAAAGACAGGCGCTCTGTTTCACTATATATGAGATTGTGCCTTGTGTGACTCAGTCGGCCTTTGCCTTCTGTAAGGTGTTCTGGATATTTTTTTGGCATTTTCTTCATGACATGACGCACGAGGAAAATTGCCTTTTAGATCACTGCGAAGCAAAAACTCGTGCACGAAAATTTTGCCCAATTCGCCGCACCCTCGCGATGACTTGTACTTAGCCATTGGTTGAGATAAGGGAGCGTAACGCTGCGTTTGCGTTCGTGCAACCAGTGCAATGTCCGATTATGGGGTCCGTGTAGACCAGCGTGTAGATGTAGACATTGGCGGCCTGATCGAACCCGTTTACCGTGACAATTGAGACGTTCACAGCAGGCAATGAGGCCCATCATGGACCCCCCCTGACGCTCCAACCCATCACGTAGATATGAGGAAAATTTTTTGCATGCCTGACATCAAGCAGAAGCCCGAGAGTGAAAAAAAGAAACAAAAAACGGCAATTCGCATCAAAATAGCTGCACCTCATGCGGGATCTCCCATAGTTTAGAGATAAAAAAAGTAAAAAGAAAAGAAAAAAAAAAAAAATACAACCTGGAGATAACCCCTCAGAGTGACTATCTAGCTCTATATATATTGAAGTGAAATCCACCCTTTTGACTCCAGCGAATTGGTTTGAGAAGTTGTTTGCATTGTACTTTTTGTTGCTATACATCCATCCCCACAAAGGACTACTACTTTGTATATATATTTTTACTTTCTTTAGTTACGGCGAGCGGCTCAGATATACCCGCTAGACTCCAACTACTTACATATATATATATACCGCTTGCTATTTCGTTGAAGCAGAGAACTCTCCATTCTGGATCAAGAGTTTTCCCCACTACGCTTTCGGTTACATTAAGAAACTCCCATAGACCCGAGTACTTCTCTTGTCTGGAATTTCATAGGCCAAAAAATAAAAAGAAAGGCGACCATTATCAAGAAAAGATAAGGCATTGTTGCTGCCCGTCAAAACACGAAATAATATCATAACCGTTACTCTCGAGTTTTTTTGGTATTTAATTTAATTCTTCGTTGATTTGTCTTACTGTTCCTCCAACACACCAACCAACTACTAAAATGCATACTTCAGACATTGAAAAGCATGCTGGTTCCAGCAACGAATACAGAACCGGCATCCATGTCGTCTCTACCATCGGTACCGAAAAGAACGTCGGTTACCTCTCAGACACCGAATCGAACAACGTGCTCTTAGGTGCCGTTGAAGAGTTCGAAGTCAAGCGTTCCTTGAAGACCAGACACATTGCTATGATTGCCCTTGGTGGTACCATTGGTACTGGTTTGTTCATCGGTATGGGAAGTACCTTGGCCCAATCCGGTCCAGTCAGTTCTTTGATCTCGTACATTTTTATGACCACTTTGGCCTACTCAGTCACCCAATCTCTTGGTGAAATGGCCACTTACGTCCCAGTCACCGGTTCTTTCAACCAGTTCATCGGTAGATGGTGTTCTCCAGCCTTGGGTGCCGCCAACGGTATCAACTACTGGTTCTCCTGGGCCATCACTTTCGCTTTAGAATTGTCCATTGTCGGTCAAGTTATCGAATTCTGGACTGACGCTGTCCCAATTGCAGGCTGGATCGGTATCTTCTTGTTCATCTTGACTGCTCTTAACTTGGTTCCAGTCAAGTTTTACGGTGAAGTTGAATTCTGGATCGCTTCCATCAAGAT
Source organism: Dujonia boleticola (assembly GCA_029581775.1). Lineage (NCBI taxonomy): Eukaryota > Fungi > Ascomycota > Pichiomycetes > Serinales > Debaryomycetaceae > Dujonia > Dujonia boleticola. The sequence goes on from JARGRU010000017.1 coordinate 2,466,941, forward strand.
TGTCGCCATTGCCGGTTGGTTAATCTACGCCTTATGTATGGTCTGTGGTGCTGGTAAGACTGGCCCAGTTGGTTTCAGATACTGGAGAAACCCAGGCCCATGGGGTGATGGTGCTGGTGCCTGGTCTGGTCACGTCACCAACATCAACACTGGTAGATTTTTAGCTTGGTTATCTTCTTTGATTACTGCTGCTTTCACTTTCCAAGGTTGTGAATTAGTCGCCTTGACTGCCGGTGAAGCTTCCTCTCCACACGCCTTGCCAAAGGCTATCAAGAAGGTCTTCTACAGAATTATCATCTTCTACATCATGTCCTTGTTCTTCATGGGTTTATTAGTTCCATACAACGACCCAAGATTATCATTCAACCAATCCGCTGACAGCACCCAAGCCTACGGTATGTCTTCTCCTTTCATCATTGCCATCATCAACTCCGGTACTAAAGTTTTGCCAGACATTTTCAATGCCGTCATCTTGATGACCATTGTCTCTGCCGGTAACTCCAACGTCTACTCTGGTTCCAGAATCTTGTACGCTTTGGCTGAAGCTAAGTTGATCCCACGTTGGTTCGCTATCACCAACAAGCACGGTGTTCCATACGTTTCTGTTCTCTTCACCGCTGCCTTTGGTGCCTTGGGTTTCTTGGTTGTTTCTTCTGGTGGTGAAACTGTCTTCAACTGGTTATTGAACATTACCGCTGTTGCTGGTTTAATTACCTGGGGTTGGATTTCTTTCTGCCACATCAGATTCATGCACATCTTGAAGGTTAGAGGTATCGAAAGAGACTCCTTACCATTCAAGGCTATGTTCATGCCATGGAGTGCCCACTACGCTGCTTGGGCCATCTTGATTCTTGTTTTCATCCAAGGTTTCTCCTGTTTCTTTGACATTACTGCTTCCAGTTTCTTCACTGCTTACATCTCCGTCATCTTATTCGTCGCTTGTTGGATTGGTTTCCACTTCTACTTCAACGGTTTCACAAAGAAGGCATTCACCTTAAGATCGTTGTTAATCCCTCTTGAGGACTGTGACATTGCCAGTGGTGTCAGAACCGCAGATGACCCTTGTTGGGCTCCTGAAGTTGAACCAAGTACCCTTTGGGAAAAGTTCTGGGCCTTCATTTGTTAAAGAGGACAAATATACTTGAGCAAGAAAAATTGGCACTAACACAATCATTCACTCTGCCACTTTGGCTTGCTTAACGTTCAATATCATTGGTTTATTTTGTACAATCCTGTCTTTCATTTCTATTTAATCAAATTTGCATTACTTTTATTAATATAAGCATAACAATTTATATGACGTTGCTGTTGTAGATATCTTTCTATTTCTTTCTTGAACTCCGTCTGACAGCCGGAGTAGGTGCAGGGTTGGGGGAGGTTGTCTTAACAGGGGTGGGACCTGCCGACCTTGTTGAACGTCTCGTGCTAACCCTCGATGTCGCAGCAGCATTACTGGCGTTATTGGAGTTGGAATTGGTGCCAGCAGCGTTAGGAGTAGACTGAGCGCTGGAGACATCTTCTTGGTCAATCACAACCTCCGATCTTGTTCTCCTCTTCGTTGGAGGCGGAGTGGCCGTCTTTTGCCTACGCTTACCGCCAGCAGGCGTAGCATCTTCAACCTTGTCCAACCTTGCACTCGATCTTGTTCTCTTCTTTGGTATCGTTGTCGGCGTTTGCTTTCTTGAACTTCTTCTAGTTCTTGGAGTAGCATCTTCAGACTCATTTTCTGACTCTTCGTCATCGTTTTCTTCTTCTTTATCCAGCTTGCCCTTTTGACTTCCCGAAGCTCTGCTCTTGGAAGTGGCCTCGTCTCCACTGTCATCAGAATTGTCGTCGTCCAGACCGTCGTCCAGCCCGTCTTCATTTTCTTTAGCATCGTTGTGCTTTTCTTCGGCTTTGTCTTCCTCTTCCACCTCCACTTCTTTCCCTTTCCTCTTCCTATTTACAGCACTGGCCCTTCTGGTTCTGACCGCAGCAGCAGGCTTGGCGGCTTCTTTCTTCTTTGGTTTGGATTCGACCTCCACATCGCTAAGATCAGACGAGTTTTCTGCTTCTTGTCCCGCCTTCTCCTTCTGAGCAGCCTTTGCGTTCTTACTTTTAGGTGATGGGGTTCCCTCTTCTTCTTCTCCTTCTTCTTCTTCCTCCTCCTCCTCTTCGTCGCCGCTTTCTCCTTCCTCTTCGTCAGAACTATCGTCCGAGCTCTCGGTGTCTTCATCTTCCTTTTCAGGCAGCTCTTCCTTTATTTTAGTCTTACTATCGTCCTTTGCAGCTTCCTTGTCAGCAGGCTCGTCCACCTCCATATCGTTTTCATCCTTCGAGGATTTCTTGCTGCTGACTTCCTCCTTCACAGCGGCTACTGCCTTGTCAGCGTCTCCACTGTCATCCTTGTCCTCACCTTCGTCTTCATCTTCTTCCCCATCCTCATCGTCGTCGTCGTCGCCATCAGCTTCTTCTCCCTCTCCCTCGTCCTCAGCATCTTCCTCCTCTGCCTTGACGTTCTCCGACTTTACTTCAGTAGCATCCTTGCTCTCGATATTCTCCTTCAGCTTATCGCTCTCCTCGCTCTCCTCGCTCTCCTCTTCTTTGAAGTCTTCAAGCGCTCCCAATTTCGGTATGTCGTACAACTTGTCGAGCCTCTTCCATATGTCGTCAATTGTGAATGCTTCCTTCTTTTCGGGTATGTTCTCGTTGATCAACTTCACTATCACTTCCATGTTCTCGTCTTTCTTGGCGCCAGCAGGCTTGTAGTCACACACAAGGTTGAAGAGCCGGATCTCATCCTCTACCGTCCACTCTCGCACCGACTTTCTTCTTTTGACTGCCATTCTTTTTTTTTTTTTCAGGCAAGACCACTGCTGCAATATATATATAAGTGATTACAGCTCTATCAATGGAGCTGTCGATGCAAGGGGTCAGCAGCGAGTGTTATTTGCTTATCTTCTGGATCAACACTCTGTCGCTCTCTCTGGCTATGTTTACTTGTTTAACTGTATACTTTCCGGTATATAAATCTGGCGTTTGTGTAATTTTTCACATAATTTTTTTTTTTTTGGTGGTTCCGATTTTCTCTCAGTATGGAAAGCTCCAAAAATTTTCAACACCACCTGGTAAAGCTTGAGCTCCCCCAAGAGAACGCTTGAAACCGCCCTCCCCGACTTCCTCTCCCTTTAAAGTATCTTGAACAGCCATGCCAAGAAGGGCCGAAGTATTAAAGTCCCTCTCGAGGGGTAAGGTTCGTGCTTCTATGAACACCTTCAACTTGTTCAATTTGTACAAGAAGCCCAGAACCAATTTCCAGGGTAAGACCTTATACCAGCAAAAGTGGTCGTCAAAGGCCGAAACCAGGGCTTATCACGGTGAGCACTTGACAGAAACAAGATGGAAGCAGTTGTTCAACCCCAAGTTGGAGTCCGTCGCCCAATTAGACGCCTCCTTGAAGGGTGTAGCCGTTGCGCCCACCCCAGTCACATTACAAACATACGCATCGTTGGAGAAGAGATTGGAATTCGCCGTCTTCAGAGCGTTGTTTGCCTCGTCTGTCAGACAGGCAAGACAGTTCATTCTCGCCGGAGAAGTCGAAGTCAACGGTATCGTTGTCAAGCACCCTTCTTTCCCCTTGAAGGCAGGTGACATCTTCCACGTGAACCCAGAAAGAGTGTTGCAAGCCATGGGTAGAGGCAAACCCAACTTGAACAGAGCTGTCAAGGTGGACAACTTACAAATCGGTACCTGGAACAGATACGTCAAGACCGCACAGGAAAACCCACAGGAAGTGTGGAACGTCAAGAAGAACAAGCCTGCCTCGTTAAACACCTTGGCCGAGCAGTCCAAGAACGACAAGGCAGCCATCAAGAAGTACAACGAGGGCTTACAAAAGGCGATGATAAATGACCAAAACAACACCACAAGAGAGACCATCTTGAGCAAGATCCTCAAGCTGGCCAGCGCCGCCATCAAGGAGTCTGAAAAGTCCGAAAAGCCAACCACCGAGACTGTCACCGCATCGGCATTTGAATCCGTTTGTGGCCAAAAGAACGCACCAAAGTGCTTACAAGCTTACACCTTGCTCAAAAACGTCGACCACAAGTTGTTACTGGCATCATCCACTGCCGCAATTGCCGATTTCATCAACAAGAAGTCCAACGAAGTCACCCCAGAAGAGCACAAGTTGGCCAGCTCAGTGAAGCAAATCCTCTCAGAGTTGGTCAAGAGCCAAACCGAGTTCCTCCGTCAATCCTACAACAGCCAAATGTTGAGCGAAAACTCCAAATCCATCCCATACGACCCAGAATTCACCAAGAAGATGATCCTCCACCCCAAGTTGAACAAGGACGAAATCTTGGAGGACGAATCCAAGGCCGTGGTCAACTTGCCATGGCAAAAGGGTTTGTTTGGCCGTCAAGACCCAAGCAAGCCATACTTTACTCCATGGACCCCCAGAGCGTTCATTGGGTGTTTCGCCGTTTTGCCTCATCACTTAGAAATAAGTTTCGACACTTGTCACGCCATCTACTTGAGAAACCCCGTTGCCAGACCAGGCCACTCTGAAGTGATCTCTCCATTCCCAGAAGCAGCACACGAGAGAGCCTACATGTACTACGCAAGAAAGGGTATGTAAGGCGTGAGGAGCAGTTGCCTCTTTTTTAGATAGTTAATGTAATCAAAAACCTGTATATATAGCATAAATGTCAAAGTCTTTTGAAATCCACCAGTAGTAGTAGCCCCGAGAACCGGTGCTTTAACGGCTGTATTGATCGTGTGCTTCGCTGCGCTCAATTGTGTGAAGTAGTGAGAAAATTGCACCTCTAAAATTTTTACTGCGAACTGCCATCAAATTGCACCACTCAACTGATCAGATCGAAGCATGCTATGCCCAGGATATCACCCAAATTGATAAGAGATGCGTCCAAGATATCGCCCTTGCTTCCCTACTACTTGAAGGCGAACAAGAGCCTAGCTTCGGCTCACCAGGAATTGAAGTGGGTGCAAAACGAGCTCCCGCAGCTGGAGTGGCTCAAGGCGTCGCAGCGGAGACACCAATTGTACCCGCTCCAGTACCTTCTTGGAACCCAGCCGTTTGGGGCCTTGGACATAAAGTGCAGAGAAAACGTGCTCATACCGAGAGCAGAGACGGAAGAGTGGGTGCTCAACCTTTGCAACTTGATGAAGAGGCATGTGCCAGACCGACCTTTGAAGATCGTAGATGCCTGTACGGGATCAGGCTGCATCGCCCTGCTCACCAAGTACGAATTGAAGGACAAGGTCGAGGTTTCAGCCTTTGACATATCAAGGCACGCATACGAACTAGCCGGGGCCAATATACGACACAACTCGTTGCAAGTAGAGGTCTTCCAGGGGGACTTGGCGCAGCCGTTTGTCAACTCGAGCTTTGATCTTGTTCTCTCGAACCCTCCTTACATCCCTCGCCGAGACTACGAACTACCAACCATTTTGAACGGGGTGGAGGAGTCAGTGCGACGGTTTGAGCCCAGCTTAGCGTTGGTAGGAGAGTTGGAGTTCTACGAGATGCTTCTAGAGAATCTTGTCGGCCCCGCCGAAGCGCAGGGATTTGTGTTTGAATTAGGGTACATGGAGCAGGCTCGGTTTGTCCGCGATGCCCTCGAAGCTGACCAGTGGGGGTGTGGGGTTACTTATGACTACGCTGGAAACATAAGGTGCGTTGTCGGATGGAAAAGAGGCTCGAACTTGGAGTACTTGCAAGGCTTGTGCGCTGAGGAGTTGTAAACGAGTCCAGAGCTGGGTTCTCACGTGTATATATAGATAAAAAAGAATCATCACTACAGGCTTTCTGTTTTCCCTTTTGATGTATTAAAATGAGTTATGTATGACTAATGCGTTACGCTTTGGAGTCGACTTCCATAGCATTTGCCTTCTCCTCAGGCACCACTGGCTTCTCTTCTTCCTCCTTCTTCTTCTTGGACATACCTCTTCCCACGGCCTGAACACCACCTTCCTTGGGGAAGACTCTGGTCCCCCACAAGATGTATCCGCCGAAACCTCTCATAGACATGACAGGGTGCATTCTGCCCGGGATGGTCTGATGCGGTCTGACTCTGGTCTCGAATATGCTTGGCGCCAACACTCTCTTGTCGTCAGTAAGGCTATGCTGTGTTTCCAACAAAGGCTCCTTGTATTGGTGGTACAAGACAATTGGTCTGGCCCCACCAACCGCCGTTATCAAGCTTGGAAGCAACGTTGGCAAGTGCAAGGTGGAGACGACAATCAAGGCGTCGAAGTTGCCGGTCTGCACTTGGTCGATGACGGCGTTGACGTCGTGTGCTCTCTTGGAACGGCGGTCGTACTGCTGTCTCTTGGAGAACTTCATCTCGTTCAACTCTTCTTCGGAGGCTTCCACCCAGTCGATTCTTTCGTTTTCTGGCTCCATAAACTGCAACCAGTTGATTGGCTTGACCATGTTGTCGATCATGGACTGCTCGTAGTTCGAGTATCTCAACACAATGTGGTTAGGATGCTCGTTATCGTGAGCAACGACTATGGAACCCTTACCGGCCATTCTTTCCATCATTGCGTACAAAACCACTCCTCCGGTCTCGTCGATCAACAAGTATCTTCCACCAGGTCTCACGTTGGCGTAGTTCAAGAGCAAACCCAAGGTCTCCTCACTCATGTCAAGCACCCTTTGCGAGTCCTTTTCGATGTAGTATTTCAACAATTGAGAGGAGCCCAAGTACTCCAAGGTGAATCTTCTCAAGAACTTCTGCTGCTTACGCTTTAAGTACTTTTGCTGCGAGAAAATGGTCTTCTTGTCGAACCCAGCATGCCCCGCAATCATCTGCTGGATGATATTCTGGCCGACATCGGAGGAGGCGCCGGACTTTTTCAACTCGTCGATCTCTTCCGGCGTCAACTTCTGGATACTGGACCCTATGTTTATGATGTTTTGGTTGTTTTCAGCAGAGTTGCTGAAAAGCTTGGTGAGCTCGTCCTTCGATAATTGCTCCTCAGCTGCATCGCCGCTGTCTTCTTCGTTCTCATCCACTTGGAAGGTGATGCTCTCTATGGGGGTGACTTGGTTGTTTTCGAGAATTTCGAACGTTTGGCCGAATGGGTAGCCAAGAACAGCGTCTACGGCGAAAGATCCAAACTTACCCAAGTTGATAATACCGCCGGGTCTGAGTTCCACTATCTTCATACCCTCCGATGGGAGCTTGACCAACCCGAATTGGTTAGGCGAGATGATCGTGTGTGATTTAGGAACAAACACATTTTCTTGCTCTTTTGCGACTCCAGCAGCGGGAGTTTCAGAGACGGTAGACATAATGTGAACCAATTCTTCTTTTGTAGGACTGTGTTTTGGTTTACTAGACGGCCTGGCTTCTTTCACTTCGTATCTCTAAGCTCAGCTATCTGATTATCTGAGTGATGAGGGTCGTGGTGTGTTCAAAGTGAAAAATTCAGCACATTTATTTTTTTCGCACGCTTCGCATTTCCACCTCCAAAAAAATCATAGATGCCTCATCGCATCCTTCTCACTGCCATCTACATAGAAAAAAAAAAAGAGTATCAAGCTTTATTGCAACTTGCTTACTCCTTACCAGAATCATATACATACACTATGGGTAGAAGAGCTAAGAATAAGCAGGGTGTCCCACCTTCGCTCGACGAATTCCAAGCCAAGAAGGATAGAAGAGAGCAAAGAATACAGGAAAGAGAATCCAAGAGAAAGAGAGATATTGCCTCAGTTGGAACCCAAGCCCAACCTCCAAAGAAACAGCAAAAGAAGCAGCAAAAGAAGCAAGCTGACGACATCGAAGAGCACCCGGAAGGATTGCCAGAGGTTGACTTAGAAGAGTTATCTGCCGCCAAGAAGTCGTTGTTTGACGACTCAGACGGAGAAGACGCCGCAGAGGAGCTCAATGACGAGTATGACGTTGAGGATGCCGATGAGGAAGAAGAATTCTACGATTCCGATGAAGATGACCGTGTCAAGCCAATGTTCTCAGACGACGACGAAGACGAATCCGATCTCGAAAACTTGAACGCTGAAAACATGGAAGCCTTCTCCAAGAAGTTGGACGAAGAGGATGAATTGGAAGCACAAGAAGCCGAGCAAGAATTGTTAGAAGCTCAAACTATACAGCCAAGAGCCAAGGTGTTGCCATCTGCCGAAGAAGAAGAGGCCGCTGAAGGTGTCCCACAAGATGTGACCATGGTCAGAACCAGAATGATCGAAATCGTCAAAGTTTTAGAAAACTTTAAGGACCTCGCCGAAGAAGGAAAGTCCAGAGCTGACTACACCAACAGATTATTGAAGGATATCTGCGAATACTTTGGCTACTCCGAGTTCTTAGCTGACAAGTTGTTCAACTTGTTCTCACCAGCTGAAGCCATGGAATTCTTCGAAGCTAACGAAATCGCAAGACCAATTACCATCAGAACTAACACTTTAAAGACAAGAAGAAGAGACTTGGCCCAGACTTTGGTCAACCGTGGTGTCAACTTACAGCCTATCGGTTCATGGACCAAGGTTGGTTTACAAATCTTCGACTCCCAAGTTCCTATCGGTGCTACCCCTGAGTACTTGGCTGGTCAGTATATTTTACAAGCTGCCTCCTCATTCTTGCCAGTGATGGCATTGGACCCACAAGAAAACGAAAGAGTCTTGGATATGGCTGCCGCTCCAGGTGGTAAGACTACCTACATCTCTGCATTGATGAAGAACACCGGATGTGTTTTCGCTAACGATGCCAACAAGGCCAGAACCAAGTCCTTGATCGCAAACATCCACAGACTCGGCTGTAAGAACACCATTGTCTGTAACTACGATGCCAGAGAATTCCCCAAGGTTATCGGAGGTTTCGACAGGGTGTTGTTGGATGCTCCATGTTCCGGTACCGGTGTTATCGCCAAGGATGAGTCTGTTAAAGTGAGTAGAACTGAGAAGGATTTCATCCAAATCCCTCACTTGCAAAAGCAATTATTATTGTCTGCCATCGACTCCGTTGACGCAAACTCCGCCACTGGTGGTATCATCGTCTACTCCACTTGTTCCATTGCCGTTGATGAAAACGAAGCCGTTGTTGACTATGCATTAAGAAAGAGACCAAACGTCAAGTTAGTTGAAACTGGTTTGCAGATCGGTAAGGAAGGTTTCACTTCTTACCGTGGTAAGCACTTCAACCCAAAGATCAACTTGACCAGACGTTACTATCCACATACTTACAACGTCGACGGTTTCTACGTCGCCAAGTTCAAGAAGATCTCCTCTTCTATCCACGATGTCTCCAAGGCAGGCGCTAAAGAAAAGGAGTCGTTGGCCAGATCTGAAGCTGAAGAAGAAGGTATCATAAATGGCGACTTCGCCACCTTCGAGGAAGACGAAGATAAGCCAATCATTGACCAGGCTATCAAGAGAAGTATGAGGAGAAAGGGTATCAACCCAAACGCTAAAAAGGCATGATCAGAGAGAAAACGAAGAATTGACCCCCCGAACCAAAAATCACGTCTTAACTGTACATTAAGAACCAAAACTCAAATAAACATTAATTTGCATGAACCACACCCCGAAACGGGGATTACATTGTAGAGTATTTCTTCATGCATTCATTTTCTATAGACTATCGCTTCATTTCAAGCAAACGTTACCTAACCCATGCTCTTTTATGTATTCTGGTCCCATTTCATCGTACTCTGCTTTACTCACGTAACTGTTATCACACTCACTAGTGGAGGCCCACTTTTGCATACCCTTCCAGGCATCATTTATAGGATCCTTGGCAGTACGTACTTTCAATGGAGCGCCAACGGGTAAGAAACTGGTGAATTCGTTAACGATTCTGGTTTCGAAATTTGGCCATTTGACTAACCCACCTGTCAAGAATACATCCTGAATTAAATTGTATGATTGACCGCCCGGTTGGAAGTTTCCATCGAGTCTGCGGAACAATAAGTCTTCCAGAATTTCAACTATACCGGCCTGGTCTAACCCAGCAATGTTCGGTTGGAATAAAATTTCCGGTATTCTTATTCTCTCAACATTGAAATGCATTTGGTGGTTACGAAGGATGACTTCTGGATGGTTCTCCAACTCATCTGCAGCATTGGCATCTGCGTTACCTTCGGCAACGGCCGCGGCAGCGTTCGCTTCAGCCTCAACCTGCAACTTCACTATTATATTTTCCCTTGGTCCGTGAATAAATTTGTGCAAGGTCAGGTTCTCCCAGTCGAATTTTTGCAAGGCGCTGAAGGTGTCTTCGTGATGGAAAGTTGGATCGTATTTGAGCAATTCTGCCTCTATTTTCAAAATAGCCTGGGTGTCTTCTTCTTGCTGTTCTTCTAAGGAGACGTTGGTGATATCTCTGTAGGCGTTCCAATCATCGTCGTTGGTACCAAAGGTATCGTTTGGATCGTTGTCGATGGTGGCATTGGCATTTCTTCTTCTCTTTCTAGAAGTGGCAGATGTTGAGCCATTTTCGTCGTTGGCAAGTGTGGTGATGTTTCTCATTCTTTGTTGTGCTGCCATGGACTTTCTATCTTTGAAAGACTCCAAAAGCTTAGCACGCTCCTTGATCTTGGTGATCAACTCGGCCAACTCCATACGCTTTACAGCACACCAATCTTCTAAGTCTCTGGCTCTCCAGTCTTCCTGCTCTTGCTCAAACTTGGCCTTGAGCTCTTCCTCTTCGAGTTTAGCTTGCTTGGCACGTTCTCTGGCTTCAAAGTTAGCCTTCATCAACTTTTGCTTTCTCTTTTCTTTGATCTGTTCCTCGTTCAATTCTTCATCGGGGACCTCTGCCAATGGCCAAGCGTTGGTGCTGTCGTGCGATTCGTCACCGTCTCCGACATCCTCGTTTCTTGCCTTCTTTAAGGATTTATCCAAATTGTTCAAGTATTTATTGAAGTCTTCGAAACTCTCGAATTCTTCCTGAACACACCTAGCTTGAATTTGCTGCTTGTTCATCGTCTCGAATTCTGCCCTCAAGTTCGAATAGTACTCCCATTCTTGCTCCTTTTGAATCAACTTTTCGAGTCTCTTTTGCTGCGCTTGCAATTGTAATCTCTTACCTTGCTCTCTTCTCTTCTCTGCCTGCCTCTTCAATTCTTCTTCGGACTTTTTATTCTTCTCTCCGCTGTTAGCGGACGTGTTTACGTTGTCCATAGGCGCCTGCAAGACAATGTCGGTGTTTTCCAAGTTTTCCATATTGAGGTAGGTGGCCAATTCTTCTTTGAAATTGGCCGACACGTAGCAATGGTCTGCGATTATGTTGGTAGCGTGACTTGGGGTCACTTTGGAGGGGAAGTATGGATACTTCATGGCCAACAATTTCAGACAGTACTGCAGCAGCGGAGATCCTCCCCAGTCGATTCTCTTAGTTTGCAGAAGGACACCCTTCCCGTTCAAAACAGGTATTATGTGGGTGGATTCGTTCCCGGTGCCTATCACCAAACTGTTGGTGGAACTGGGCGGCGTGGAGGTGTTTGCGAAATGCGAAAACAACGAGTCGATACCACAGGTGACCTTGGGGACCTGGTATGTTTCGAAGAACAACTCGTAGTACGTTTTTCTTTGAGATAAGGGAACGCAGGGTACCTCAGTCATGATGATCGGGTTGTTAACTCTCCCGTTTGACGACGTGACGGACAAGTGTTCGAAGGAATAGTCCAACATGTCTTCGATGTAGTCCCAGTTTGTGATCAATGGACCGTCAAAGGGAGACTTGAGCGAGCTTCTGAGCGCCAGGTCCCTGTAGATATCGTTACCGATCAAGGTGAGCAGCCTGGCTGCCTTTCTGTCTCTAAAACGGGATATGACGGATGGGAACACGTTATTTGGCAGCGTGGAGTTGGTCAAACCTATTTTGAATGACGATGAGCCCAAGTCGAGGGCAATGGGTATGTTTTCCTGATAGTTGGAGTAGAACGGCTCAGGGGCGGCGGGCGCCTCCATATCACTTATCAAGTGGACCTTTTGGGGAGGCACTGTAGTTGAGGAGGGCATATTTGTTCTAGTTGCGATAGTGGTCGAAACTAGCAGTGTATATAAGAGCCTTTGTGGGGTTTTTTCACTTTTAATCTATTTGCCTCAAGAATAGGTCGCTATGATTTACCGCCTATTGCTCCTCTCTAGCTCGTGGATGCGTCGCCTTAGTTTGTCCAGCCCGAGTTTTTTGTATGGGCCTGAGTTTCGCAGCTCTGAAAATTCCTGTAGCTACAGGCTCATGTTGGTTTGGCGTGTTTCTCAAGAAGGTCGTGCCCCAACTAGAACACGCTACTGTACCTGATTCCACAGCCTGTGTGACGAAATCCCGGATATATAGGGGAGATCACCATAGCGCCACTGCCAATTTGGCTCCTTTTCCGCTCTTCACTTCACTAGAACTTTCCAGCTCCACAATGTCTGAAGAAACCAACCAAGTTAACCTCCAGGGTTACAACATTGTCACCATTCTTAAGCGTTTGGAGGCAGCCACCTCTCGTTTAGAGGATATCACCATCTTCCAGGACGAATCGGCCAAGGCACTCGAGGGCGGCGAATCTGGCGCCAAAATTGGCGAAACCGCACCAGCAAAGCCAGCTGCCACCACAACCAAGGCAATTGACGCCCCCAAGGCCGAACCAGTGCCTAAGTCGGTCACCGCATTCGAAGAATTCCTCAAGACTTCAGTGGCTCCGTTTGTGGAGACATCCAAGTCAATTGACTCTGTTGTCGGGGAAGCAGCCGTGCATTTCCAGGACGCATTCAAGGCTCAATTGGACTTCCTCAAGATCGTAGCCAAGGCGAAGAAGCCAGAGTTCACCGACCCAAAGTTTGCAGAAATCTTGACCCCTATCAACAGCGAAATCGGCAAGTTGTCCGAGTTGAAGGATAAGAACAGAAAGTCCGACTTCTACAACCACTTGAACACCATCAGTGAAGGTGCCCCTGTTGTCGGATGGATCGTGTCAGACACCCCAGTGTCATTCATCCCAGATTTCAAGGACAGCGCACAGTTCTGGGCCAACAGAATTTTGAAGGACAACAAGGACAAGGAATCCAGCCACCTAGAATGGGTCAAGAGCTTTCTTTCGATCTTTGAAGCCTTGAAGGCCTACGTCAAAGAATACCATACTACTGGAGCTGCCTGGAATGCCAATGGTAAGAGTTTGGAAGAAGCCTTATCAGAAACGTCTGCAGCCCCAGCAGCCCCTGCAGCACCAGCAGCTGGTGGAGCTCCACCACCACCACCACCTCCTCCTCCACCACCAGCCAACATTTTCGACGAATCGGCTCCAGCAGCAGGAGCAGCACCAAGCGGTGGTATCAATGCCGTTTTCGCTGACCTCAATAAGGGAGAGGGTATCACTTCTGGACTCAAGAAGGTTGACAAATCTCAAATGACACACAAGAACCCAGCATTACGGGAAAAGCCTCCAGTCGGCAAGAAGCCTACTCCTCCAAAGAAGCCTGCAAGCTTATCTTCAGCTTCTAAGTCAGCCACTTCTCCTCCACCCAAGAAGGCCGCCAAGAAGGAACTTATCGACGGAACCAAATGGATCATCGAAAACTTCACCGAGGCAGATATTCCAGACCAAAAGCCTATTGTCATTGACGTTGAGATGAGTCAGTCTGTTTTCATCGGAAACTGTTCCGGTATCACCATCCAGCTCAAGGGTAAGGCCAACGCTATTTCCGTTTCCGAGACCAAGAAGGTTGGAATTGTTGTTGACTCGTTGATCTCTGGTATCGACATCATCAAGTCCTTCAAGTTTGGCTTGCAAGTTGTCGGAACTGTGTACATGATCAGTGTTGACAAGTCCGATGAGGGTAGCATCTACTTATCGGCTGAGTCCGCAGAAAGCGCACAAATCTTCACCAGTAGCACCACCGCATTGAACGTTAACGTGCCAGAGAAGGATGACTACACTGAGCTTGCCATCCCAGAACAATTCAAGCACACTGTGAAGAACGGAAAGTTGGTCAGTGAAGTTGTGGAACATGCTGGTTAGGTAGAGACAGTTTGAGGGCGATCCATGTGGACCGGGTCTGCATGGACGAGGCACGGAGGCGGATATAAAGTTAGATATGATATACGCAAGCACACCAGAAAAAGAGAGCAGGAAGTGTAGGTCTCGAAGGGCCAAATACAAAGTACTATGATCTACTAGGCGCTTGTAGAAGAGGTAGAGATAACGAGCGGGCAGGAAATGATCCACCCCCACAGCAGGGGCCAGTGAGAAGTAAAGAGACAGCCCCAATAGGAGCACTGTGGGCCTGAATCGAACTGGACTTCAGAGTGAATCAGAAGTAGCCTTCGCTGGACAGTCGGTCCAAAATCGCAACCACGCTGCGGCTCAAAGATTTCTTTTTTCGAGCTTCTTTCTTTTTTTTCTATTTTGGGTGAGCGCCATGTGACTTCCCAACGTACTCGGCCCAAGGTGCAGGTGTAGGCAAAATTTTCATAGAAGACGATGGAAGAAATTCGCGAACTCACTACCAAAAAAATCGCTAAGAATTAAATCGAAGCTCCAGTCTGGCTTATAAATCTCTGGAAGAAGCTCTTTTTTTGTACTGGTATCCCCTATCTCTATATTTATTTTGTATTATTATAGATTTTGTACACAGATCAACCCGGGTCTTGTATTAGAAAAATAGGAAAGATCGAGAGCTCATAGCGAGATAGAGAACACGTGAAAGAGATAAGAGGAAAGATACAATATGGTCAAAGATACTAAGTTTTATGATCTCTTGGGGGTTGCACCTTCAGCCTCGGAAACCGAGTTAAAGAAAGCATACAGAAAGTCCGCTTTGAAATACCACCCAGATAAGAACCCTTCGCCAGAGGCCGCTGAAAAGTTCAAGGAGCTTTCTGCTGCCTACGAAGTCCTCTCCGATGACCAAAAGAGAGACATCTACGATCAATATGGTGAAGAAGGTTTGTCAGGAGGTCCTGGCGGCATGGGTGGCATGGGTGCCGACGACATCTTCTCCCAGTTCTTCGGAGGCGGCTTCGGAGGTATGGGCGGTGGCCAACCACGTGGTCCACAAAGAGGTAAGGACATCAAGCACTCAATCTCCTGTACCTTGGAAGAGCTCTACAAGGGCAGAACTGCCAAGTTGGCCTTGAACAAGACCATTCTTTGTAAGACTTGTGAGGGCCGTGGTGGTAAGGAAGGTAAGGTCAAGAAGTGTACCTCGTGTAACGGTAGCGGTGTCAAGTTTGTCACCAGACAAATGGGTCCTATGATACAGAGATTCCAGACTCACTGTGACGTCTGTCAAGGTACCGGTGACATCATGGATCCAAAGGACCGTTGTCAAGACTGTAAGGGTAAGAAGACCCAAACCGAGCGTAAGATCTTACAAGTTAACATCGACCCAGGTATGAAGGATGGCCAAAGAATCGTCTTCTCCGGTGAAGGTGACCAAGAGCCAGGCATCATTCCAGGTGACGTTGTCTTCGTTGTTGACGAAAAGCCACACGACAAATTCACAAGAAAGGGCAACGACTTATACTACGAAGCTGAAGTTGACTTGTTGACCTCTTTGGCTGGTGGTGACTTGGCCTTCAAGCATGTTTCCGGTGACTACATCAAGTTATCCGTCTTACCAGGTGAAGTTATTTCTCCAGACTCCGTTAAGGTTGTCGAAAACCAAGGTATGCCAATTTATAGACAAGGTGGTAAGGGTAACTTATTCGTCAAGTTCACCGTCAAGTTCCCAGCCAAGGGCTTTGCTTCTGAAGAAAAGTTGAAGCAATTGGAAGGTGTGTTACCAGCAAGATCCAAGGTGGTCATTCCAAAGGGTGCCGAAGTTGACGAATGTGATTTAGTCGATGTCGACCCAATCAAGCACAGATCTACCAACAGACGTGATGCTTACGACTCTGACGACGAAGAAGGTGGTGGTCAACCTGGTGTTCAATGTGCATCTCAATAGACGCAGGGTAAATGGAGGTTGAAGTGTTCCTATATATATTCATATGTATATATGTTATTAGATATATTTATGATTTTATAATTTATCTATTTAATACAGTTTTTATTCTGAAACCTTTTCCGGTATTTTCGAACGGTGTATTCTGTGACATGCATGCTCTTGCCATTTTAGAAACGGTGCATATGAGCAGTGAAAATGATTTTGTTTCCGGTTATTTCCATTAATTTGTGTATATGAATCTATAAAATTGTATATGCTATATGTCTTGAGGTTGTGTTTTTCCTCATATTCTGAGATTAAGATGGGGTACCCTCCTTGAGAGGGGTGGAGTTTTCCAACTTCTTTGTCGCCTCAGCTACTACCCAATACATAACACCGGTGCCAATGAGCAAGAACCCAGCCATCAAAGTGTAGGTTCCACCTTCACCCATTGCATCCACCATGCTCTGCAAAACGCCGACTCCAGCAGCACCAAGCAAACATCTCATCAAGTTCACGCAACTGGTGCTGGCGGAACTTTGGTTGGGGTAGATATCGACAAGTAAAGTCGTCAAGGCAGACATGATACACATGGCACTCACTGAGTAAACAAAAGCAGAGATGAGTACGGGAGCTATGTTCACCTTCTTCTGGAGACACCATCCAAATATGATGTAGAAGGCTGCCGCCACTAACGATGGAACTGTGCAAATATGCAATCTCGCCTTGTAAATGTTGAAGGGCTTGACGTCCTCTGCTGGCAAGGACTTCGTTTCTTCATCGTACTTGGTCTTTTGCAACTTGTACACGTAGTTGAGTAGTCTGCCTGATACAATGGCACCGATCAAGGCACCCATTCCCGGCGCTATGTAGCAGAGCCCTATATGGATCACAGGGAAGTCGTACCTGTCTGCCAAGGTGGTGGACAAGGTTGTCAAAGACATGGTCCAGGCGGCAAACTGCAAGCCCGCTGGAAGCAAAACGAAGAAGACATCCCTCTTGAAGAAGATCTTGAAAGGCGTAATCACGTTATCGAGCCGCACGTTACTTTCAGTCTTCGTCGGTAAGTCGTTTGTTAGTCTTCTGGAGACAAAGGGCAAGTATATGAGGGGCAGCTTGTTGAGGATGTGTTTAGGCTTTATCGACAAGTTTCCGACTAACAGCCTGTTTGTTTCAGGGTATAGGAAGATCACCAAAATGAGCACAAATCCGCTTCCTATGGCAAGACCCTCGAATATACCTCTCCAGCCCCACCTGGAAACAAAGCCCGAGCCTACCAAAGCTCCAAAACCCTGCCCCACCAACTGAAGGCCGACGGCAATGCCCATGTACGTTCCCCTGTCTGCTCGTGTGCAGACATCGCCAATGGATCCAGACGAGATCGACACGATGGGGGCAATGGCAGAGGCCTGCAAGCATCTCAACACCACCAATAACCAGTACACGTTCACCTGGGATAGGGCCACATTCACACCCGTGTAACAGAGAAGTGATAGTATTGCCATGGGCCGTCTGCCGAAGGCATCTGCAAAGGGGGCGACGATCGTCGGACTGATCCCCTGGAACAACAAGTACGCCACCACTGAAACGTTTGTGATGGAGGCCGACTCCTTGAATTTCTCGGACAAGATTGGCAATGCAGGGAAGTAGATCGAGGATGAAGTGGTCGACCATATACCAGAACAAGCTATCAAGACTGAAAAGTAGTACTTTTCTCGCGAGGTCATAATCGTGTAGGGATACTCATCCGCCTCAACGGCGTGCTTATCGGACGGTATTTCGGCACTGTCTCTGCTTTTATCGCTCTCATTAGAGACATCAGAATTCTTTGGTGGGGATTCAGCCTCATTGTCGGGCATGGTCTAAAAAAATGGTCGTATATGTGTGGTTACTTAACTGCTAGTTGCGAATATGTCGGTGTTGTGCTTATTCAGTGGTCTATGTTATCCTGCGAAATATCATGATTCTTGCTTCCATATAGTGAGTCAGTGGGTGCATCTTATATACTGGTGTGTAATATGTGAACCCATTGAGGTCATGTGAGGCTGACATACTTCGGTGTTATCCCGCACTTACTACCGAGTCATCACAATAGATTTGTTAGCAGATTTAGACTTTTGCAGCGAAAATTGAACCCTGAGTCGGAATTAAGCTTGCTACGGAGTTGTGTCACGTGACTTTTGACATATCCGTAGAGCTGGAGCGCTGGGGTTGGTGGATTCGGCTGCAACACTCTATTTAGGTATACTTCGGCCGTACATTTGAAAAAATAATCTCTCTTCCAGGTTGAATCATGGGGAAAGTTTGAAGCCAGTTGGTGTCGGACTTAAAGAATATTTGTAATCATCTGGCTCCTCGCCGTTACTCGCTGTTAAGTCGGAGAATCCGAGTTGGCACGAGCTACAGTATGCCATGGCCAGGCGATCTCTGTGTCATAGTCTATTATCGTAATATTATAATTTAGTGCAGTTGCACTCTCTCTATATAGTTCCTAATCGTTTAAACATGCAGGTGTGATGGCCCTCACACAAGGGTAGAAGCTCATTTCTTAAGTTCCACGGCGTCGTCGTTGGTGTCTCTGCCTGGACTGCCCTTTCTGATGAAGACTACAAAGACAAGCAAAAGATACGAGCTGAAACATAACCCAGCCAACAAACTGTAGCAACCACCAACTCCGAGTGCTGCTGTCAACTTGGACAACACACCTGTTCCCAAGGCTGCCAAGAGACACCTGAACAAGTTCATACAACTCGTCAGCGTGGAACCCTTGCTGGGGTATAAGTCGACCAATGTTGTCGTTCCTGACGAAATGAATCCAGACGATGCGATCGACAACATCATGGACGAGATGATGATGGACGAGATGTTTTGCTTGTACTGCAAGCACCAGCCGAAGATCAATAGTCCAGAGGTCATGGAAAGGGACATGGGTAGCAAGATGTCCAACCTCGCACGGTAAATGTTGAATGGAGGTCTCTCCAGTTCTGCCACGCCCTGGTACTTGGCGTCGTATAATGCCTTCCGCTTGGCGTAGTACCAGTTCAAAAACATCCCGGTCGACAAGGATGAGAGCAACAAGGCAACACCTTGTGGCAAATAAATGTACCCGACATGAAGAATGCTGTAGTTGTACTCCGCTTCCAAAATGGTGGATATCGAGGCTAGCGCCATGGTCCAGGATGCAAACTGCAATCCGCAGCACAACAAGATCGACACAACCTCAATGTTCAACAAAATCTTGAACGGGGACAAAATGTCCAACTCAAGCCTTGGCTCGAGTGTTCTGAGGTCGTTCATGAACCTGTGTTTGAAAGCCGGGATGTATAGCACCATGGACTTGTGGTAGATTGCCTTGGGCACGATGGACCCGTTCCCTACGATCAGTCGCTTTGTCTCCGGCAAGAATATGGAGGCCAAGATGAAAGTGCAGCCGGACCCTATGGCCAAGAAGATGAAGATGCCCCTCCAGCCGAACTGTTCCATGAGACCCGATCCGATTAGCCCACCAAACCCGTTTCCGAGCAACTGAGCACCTCCTACAATGCCGACAAACCCACCTCTCTCCGCTCTCGTTGTGACGTCCCCGGCAATACCAGAATTGATGGCGATGGTGGGGGCGATACCTGATGCCTGAACACACCTCAATACTGCTAGCGCCCAGTACACGTTGACCTGGGACAAACCGATGCAGGACGCGACGAAAATAACAAGACAGACCAACACCACGGGTCTTCTTCCGAAGGTGTCTGCCAAGTTCAGGGTGAACGTGGGCACGATACCTTGAAAAATCAAATATGCAACAAGCGACAAATTCATCACGGACTCCGACACTTTGAAATAGTCCGATAGCACTGGGAGCGCTGGGAAATAAATTGTATTGGATATCGTGGACCAGAACCCGCAGAGTGACAAAATCACAATGAGGAACTTCTGTTCGTTGGGCCTAATGATTGAGTACGGCGGGAGGTTCTCCTCATCCTCTACCTCGTCCTGGGTATTCGAGACGTGCGCCTCCTCGTTCTTTGTGTGTTTGTTATCATCGGACTCGGCGAGATCATCGTGGGACTCCGAGGAGTGACGACTTCGAGCTGTCTCTAAGTCCAAAGATGTGGGCATGCAAAGAGTAGTCTACTTGAAAATTTTCATATATAGCAATGGTCAGTGCAAAGGAAAAATAATGCGAGTGAAGCAATGGGCTATCAAAAGGGCTTCTTTCTCAGTATGTGCTCTAACGGACTTCTTTACCGTAGAAAATCGCTCTTCGTGCTTTGTGTGGCTCCTCTTGCTCTGGATCGCCGCTTCGAATATGTTCGTAACTGGCTTTTCTTTTTTTCTCTGGGGCCTGATAGCCGTACTTACGTCAATTATATATACAGATTTGGCTTCATTATATCTACTGCACTATGGCAATTATGCACGGCTTAAATGCACTCGGCCCGGTCATTCCAAACCCGGTTTCTTTTTTTGATGGCTTTTTTCGCTGCTTCCGTAGCAGACCCTCGGAAATAAAGAAAGTGTCCTAGCAACTGCTCGGGTTTTGACGTTTATTTTGACACATCAACAGTCCACCTACACGGCTTTCGGTGAACCCCTGTTGAAATTACGTACGTGTACATGCACAGGGGGGCACGACCAACGGCTTTTTTGTGAGCTGCTATGCTACTGTACTCTGGGGCTGGGTACTCTGTAACTTTCTATTAACTAGACGACCACTTTGGCAAGTGCCTGAGCAACCTCAGAGAAAATTATTTTTTTTTTCTTTATTACCGGGTTCCTTACAATGTCTTACTAATGGGTATGCGACCGTTAGGAGCCACCCCGAAGACACTCGCTACCATCAGATAGATAGTAGGAGATACGAAGTAAGGGGGAGGAAGTGTTACGCAGCCATCTCGTAGATCAAAGGGTATAGTTAACTGGACGCTTGTGTAAATACGACTACGTACGAGCAAGTATGCAAAGTGAAAACTTGGTTGACCTTTTGGTTGTCATCATAGTGTGGGCATAATAATAAGCTGATCATGATCACCACTAGCTTTGTGTCGACTGGGCTTTTGCAGTGTTGCAGTTTGTCCCTTCCTCTCCTTTCTAAGTTTTATTTTCTGACTCTTCATGTTTATTGTACTCAGCCTCGTCGGAGCCGGAGCCGAACAAGGCATGCGTGGGGTGTAAGTTATCAGTCAAAGCGAAAAACAAGTTGCAACTAATACTACAATACAGGTTACACAAAATTGGTTAATAATAAGTGTTTGCATTTCTATATTCTATTTCAAGGGTATTACTCTAGCAAAATCTCAGATAAGAATCATCTTGGAGAGTCGCTATTTCATTTGGTTTAAAATTTTTGATGGTTAAGGGGACTGAGTCGTCTTATATTTTGGGTGGTGGGTGTTTTCTATGAGCGTGAGTTGTTATACTTCTTTGCTGGAGGGTTCTCAGGTGTCGTAATCATGAAATTTATGTTTGAAGATTTCTGGGTGGGTTTTGATTTTTTGGTGGGAGGTTGGTCTTCTGGCTCGTCCTTATCAAAACGAAGAATACTCCCACCTCCTGGAACTTTACTCTTTTCCACTTCAATGCTTGGGTGCGAAGATGCTGGCCCTGCAGGCCCGAGAGCCACGGGAACTGCATTATTTCCGATATATTGCGGTACCTGGGTGGCCATGCCCGGAGGAGGGGGCTGATATTGAACCCCCACTGGATGCATAACATACTGCAGCCCTTGTGGTGGAGTGGTTGCAACGTAGTATTGGTATTGCTGTGGTTTTTGCGCAACATAATACTGCAGTTGCAGCTGCTGCTGGGCGGTAGCTTGCCCTGGAGCCTGCGCTTGGTTGGGATAGACAATCAGCGCAGGAGGCAGGCTTTGTTGCAGCGTGACTTGACTCTGTTTCTTCTGGGTATATGGCGAGCCAAGATATTTAGTTTCTACTCCAGGACCAGCTGGGCTAGTATAATATAATGGGTATTGGGCCTGTTGAAGCTGTTGCTGCTGCTGCTGACTCGAGTAATTGGTAGTGGGCAACGGCAACAAGACAGGCTTTGGATTGGTTAGCTGAGGCGAGTTATCATTATTCGTGCTATCAGATCTATTTTTTCTATGACTTAAAACCGGCAGTCTATTAGGCGATCTAATAGGCGATTCGATGTTGGAATGCACCACGGTACCTCCTGCTGATGATGTAAACTTGAGCTGAGCAGGAGGCTTCCCGAATTCTGAAAACGAGGGAAGCGACGAGCTCGAGCCATGCTTGAAGTGGGACTGCGCGTCACTCTCTATCTGCTTCACCAATATGCTAGGGTCTGTTTGGAGCGTTTGCACTTTTTTTCTGAGGTTATCAGCCGTACGATTACTTAAAAACAAAAAAGGGATGAGATCAGGGGAAATCTTCAATGTTTGTGCCATCTTCAATAATTCTAATGTAGTGCTGGCAATTTCGTTTTTGATTTCCTCCTGCTTGGTAATTTCTTGTTCCGTTTTGAGCTTAAGAATTTCATTGATCGTTTCAGTGCTGTATGGTACTGTAGAATCCTTGGCTTCGATATTGAGCAAGTCAGATATTTGGAGGTGCATTCCAGAAGATGAGGAGGATGTAGGTGCTGAGTTTGAAGTCTCCTCGTCTGCGTGTCTGGGTTCTCGCTTTATCTTCAACTTGAGAGTCTCCAGCTTCTTAGACTTGGCTTCTTGAGGGATATCTCGACTAGGTTCACTGGTTTTTGATTCGTGCTCAGTTTTTTTCTTTGCTTGTTCTGCAGCTTCCTCCTCTTCCTTTTTCCTTCTTTGCTCCTCTTCCTCTTTTTTCTTGCCCTCGCTTATTATCTTCTCTAACGACTGTGATGTCATCAGCGATTGGTGTCCATAATGCCTGTACTGGGTACGGTCGATCTTGACAGTTTTGAGATCAGACATTAATTTTTGGTTGATTTGAGGAGGCGACTTTTTGTCACTGGTGAGGGAAGGGTCTGGGCTGGAGGTATGCACTTCTTGTTCATTTTCTGTTTCATTTGACAGAGTAGGCGAGATATTCACACTGCTGCTTGAGTCGGTGTTATCTTTAGAAAACCCTGGGCGAAAAGAGTATTGTCCAGAAACCTTCAGGTCTTTGGACTGAGGGTTCATGAGACTTATGAGGGATATCAATTTGACAGACTGTATTTTTCCTGTGATTTATATATAAACATGAAAGGGAGTCAATGTGTTGAATCTTAAACTTTGTTTTTTTCGAATTGCTGTTTTTTTTGAACGTAGGGACTTGAAGCTTTAGTTCCCTTACACAGCATGTAATAGACAAGGATAGCTGTTGTTTCTTGTGTGGCAAATGGGTTTGTAGAGAAAGTCGGTGTTAGCTTTCTTGTAACTTCCTTTCGTCCTTGAATGAAAAAAAAATCCAAAATAAATAGGAATAATATATATCCAAAATTTTTAAAACAGCCAGTTTCTTTCCCAAAAAGAAACGTAAACTGAGTTACTAATATAATTTATAGCAGTGGACGCCCTGGGGAATTTTTACGCTGTAACAGTCAACCCCTTTCGAATTGCAGTAAGGAGAAAACAATAATAACAGAAACGAATTGTTGATATTAATATTATTCTGTTGACGAAACCCACAATGCAGACGAAGTATCAAAAACGGGGAAATAGTTTTAGTTGAGTATCAATGCACAATGTGAATGTAAGAGTTGCCTTGAAAAAATTCTAAGTTTTTAAAAATAACCCAAGGAGGAGGGGCCGTTCCGAACTGATGTGTGAACTATCTGGGGCAAATTGAATGCAAACGGAAACTGAAGAATGGTAACTTGTTGTAACCTTCGACGTGTGTGGGAGTATCCGTGGAGCGAACCAGGATGATGAGAATGTATAGGGGGGGAGACGGGGTATGTCTTCCTTCTTAGGTTGGTTTGGTTGATAACTCAAATTCAAGAATTGAAGCTCAGAACTCTACTTTTGCTTGCTTAGTGTTTTTTAGATGTTACAGGCAAAAAAAAAAAAAAAATGCAAGGCAACGATGGATAGGAATATAAGGCACTTTTCCCAAAGTGGTAATTATGTTCAAGTGTTTGATTACTTTAAGCTTTGAGTACTCCAATCTTGATCAAGAACCTCCAGGCACCAGAGTGAAAGAGGGGAGAGGGTTTGGGTACTTTTATATGAAATTACTAGCTGAAAAAATATATTTTGCAACATTTCTGTATTGGGAAGTCGAGGTGCCTGAATTCTCAAATAGGATATTTCTTTATTTTTTTACGAGCTTCAACGATCCATAGAGCAGGAAAGAAGCACGAAAAAAAAAAAAAGGCAAAGTTGCGGCAGATGGCCCGTGGGATACGTATGTCCACCTATTATCCCTATTTTACATAGCCTATTGTAGGTACGTAACCTATTGTGGAGAGAATAGAGACGTTTGATCCGGGGTTAATGTACTAGTAGGAGGCAAAACGTATGTTACTGTGTTTAAAGCAGAGAAAATAATATAATTTAGTGTGAGATATGCGAAAATGGCCCGTAAAGTACTTTTTTCTCTCTCAGCTAAGCCTGATGCTTACTTTTTAGGCATATTTTTGGAACCATCGGAGATGGTGTCTTAGTTGCTTAAACATTCCCATCATACTATATTTAGGTCGATCCCCTTAGCCGTGCGATAGTGAATGCTTACTTCCTATTATAGTTATTGGCTCATGTTTTTAGAGAATTAAGATATCATGAACAAAGTGATCAAATCACTGCTTGCATGGAATCACATAAGCGTGCGTTTTGTTGCACCTTTTTGAGTTCAACTTTAATGTAAAAGCTTTGGGTAAACATCGTGTGAATTTCCACGGATAATCATTTTAGCAGGAGACTTTGTTCTGTACAGAGGTATAGAGCAAGAAAGAGTAGCTTTGAATGACACGCCCTGTTTGCACCTCTGTTGCTCATATGATTTCGCAGCAGATACCAGACGGTACTGTGGTGGGTGTAACTTACACAAAATTCAAGTATGCTTTTTCTTACGTAATAGGCTTATCTCGCACACCACGAAAATAGAGGTAATGCCCTACAACTGATCAGCTGAAAACTTGCTCATCACAAGCTGAACGAAGGTGCAAAGATTCCTTCTACACAGCCTTTGTCTCTCACTTTACTCTCCATATGCTTCTTGTAGCGATTTCGGGGCCCTCGTCTTCCGGCAAAACCACGGTCGCCAATGCTCTACACGGTCTCATCAAATCGTCGACCCTTATCCACCTCGACGATTTCTATTTCCCGGATGATCAGATTCCGATCGATCCTGTGAAGAAAGTTGCCAATTGGGACTGCCCAGCCGCCGTCGACTTTGCAAGATTTGAAAAATACATCAAAAAGATCAAATCCAATGGAGAAGTCGAGCATCCGCCAACCTATGAAGGTGATGTAGACTTGAAGTTGAGCGAAGACGAGTTATCGAAATTTAAAAAGATTATAGAGGCAAACTCCGCCGACATCGAGAATGAGCATATTGTATTTGTAGAGGGATTCATGTTATTCCATGATCCGAACATAATAAAACTATTCGACGTCAAGCTCTTTTTCTATGCCTCGTTCGAAACATTGAAAGAGAGAAGAGAGTCCAGACAAGGGTATAACACAGTCGCTGGCTTCTGGGTGGATCCACCAAACTACTTTGTGGATATGGTCTGGCCCGAGTTTGTTGAGAACCACAAGTACTTGTTTGAGGATGAAGACGTTACCAAGAGTTTGAGTACAGCCTCAAAGGATGACTTGAAGTTACTTGCCTTCAAAAACGAGAACGGCACTACATTAGACGAAATGGTGGAGTGGTCATTAGATAAGATACTACCACCATCCAAATAGACTACATATAGAGACATATCAATGCTAATACTTTTTTATTTCAATAAAAATGTTTTATGTAGATCTATATTACATGCTGGGGGGAGCACACCGAGAGGTATCTGTCCCCCAATTTCAGATAGGTTTCGAAATGGGTCTCACCTATTTCTTTCCCTTACTCTTTTTACTCTTTTTAGCTGCCTTCATCTCTTCTTCAAAGATTTCGCTAGCATTTTCCTGCTTTCTCTTAGAATTCTTGTTCTTGACACTAACGACACCTCCCTTACCAGCGGCCTTCTTCAAGTTTGAGCCGTCAACTTCATCCCACTCAGCATCCTCTGCGATTTCGTACTTGTTCAAGTTCAAGGAGTTGATCAATTCACGTTGCTTGTCTCTCAATTCTTTCATGGCTTCAGTTCCGGCTTCATCCAAATCCTGTTGCAATTGTTGCTCGACCTTATCGTAATCAATGTGTTCAATTTCTTCACCGTCCATTTCTCTCACGACCTCATCCTTTTGAACTGCTGGCATCGAATCGTTGATGGCCTTGCTTAAAAGGTTCTTGAAGTATGTGGAGAACTTTCTCACAATCTTGGCAAACATGGCCATGGATTGGTTTGATGGCAAGTTCAATTCCTTAGAGATCTGGTCCATATCCTTATGCTGTAAACCAATGGCCAATAAAATAGCGGCTTGGACAGAAGATAAGGACACATCATTGCTAACCTTCTTGCTGAAGTACAAGTGTGAAATCAATGGCAACATGTCCACGATAACGTGGTAGTCCAATAAGTTGTTGGCGTACGAGTCCAATCTCTTCAAGTCAAATGGTGATAAGACATCGTCAAGTTGTTCTCTTGTCAATTGCTTCACGTCGTCAGAACCTTGCTTTGTAGCCTCGATTATGTTTAATGATTGCACAGCTGGGAATTTCTTGAACTCGTAAGACAAAAGTTGTAAGAATCTCTTGTGGAAGTCCTTGGAGAACTCGTTCAACCAACCACTTTCTCTACCTTCCAAGACACTTAACATAACAGAAGTGTGTTCACCAGTCAAGTCGTTTGCAGTCTGTCTGAGGTATACTGGGGTGAAGCCAGATCTCTTCCAGAACTTATGCAATTGTGGTGTCAAACCGTATGAAACACCCAAGTAGTGCAAGAAATAAGGTGGCTTTTCAGACAACTTCAATAACAATGGAGGCAAAGTCTTTGCATCTCTCAATTTGATTTCGTCCTTCTTTAAGGATCCATTAGCCAATTCTGCTTCTGTGACTCTTGTAATGCTATGGTCAGCATCACTGATTGAGGTTTCATTAATATCGGTAAACTTACCTTCGTAGTAGTCCTTCAATAACTCAAGGGCCCTGGAACCATAACCCATACTGGAGTACTCTGGGTTTGTGGCGATTCTGACAACTCTAGCACCAGATAAGGAGGCAAATTCTTCATCTTGGAACTGTTGAGAGATCAACCATGGAATCAAATCACCACCAGCTCTTTGACCTCTAGACAAGGATTTACGCACACTTTCCTTGGAGATTTCACCTTCTAAGGCCAATTGAACCACACACAAAGGATCTGGGATTCTGTTGTCCTTCTCATCGATTGGAGGCAATAAAACGAACAACTGATGGGCAGGAGCGTCACTCATCAACTGTAAATCGTTTGGAGAGTTCTTGTAGTGACTGGCAACGTACAAAGCCATCATCTTTTGGAGGAAAGCTTCCGAGACAGGATGGTATGAGAACAAAGTGTCTCTGTTGACGTAGAACAAGTTACATTCCGATGGATGTGGAGTACCCTTGGTTGCGAATCTAGAGTTCTTGGACAAGGAAACGTCCAAACAAAGTAACTTGTTTAACCATTTTTCAACTGGATCTCCTGGAGCGTATCTGATTGGTTCGTCCAAGACGACTTCCCTCAATGTACGACCAAAGGAGCCACTATTGTTGTTATCGTTATTGCTCTTTGCGTCTCTGGAGACCACAACAGTTTCGCTATCACCACGACCGTTCGAAGCAGATTGATCTCTCAATTGTTGAATCAACTTCAATGACAAAGATCTACCAGTACCTTCGTAACCGTTGATAGTGGAAGCCATAAAGATCAAGTATGGACCCATCAACTTCTTGACAACAGGCAATGGGATGGCGGCAGCTTCATCGATGATAAGCAATTCCGCTTGACCCAAGACCTGGTTATCGTTGGGGGATATATATTGAATGGTTTGTCTGTGGTCGCTTCTCTTTATGTCAACTCTGACAATGGCCTTGTTGAATGAAGGGTTGGTGGATTGGATAATGTCGTAGTCTAAATGTTCAGTGTATCCCAATGCGTCAAAACCTTTGAAAATGAACTCGAATAAAGTCTTCAAGTTCTCTGGAGATG
Organism: Dujonia boleticola; assembly: GCA_029581775.1. Classification (NCBI taxonomy): domain Eukaryota; kingdom Fungi; phylum Ascomycota; class Pichiomycetes; order Serinales; family Debaryomycetaceae; genus Dujonia; species Dujonia boleticola. The sequence goes on from JARGRU010000017.1 coordinate 2,495,016, forward strand.
GCGAAGTGACGAATATGTTGGAGTAGCCGTGAGAGACGGCAGCAGCAATGGAAATACCCAAGGCAGCAGACTTACCACGACCTCTACCGGCGGTCAAGGTGACAGTTTGGCTCAATGTCTTTTCAGAGATGGAGTCGATGAATGTTAAGATGGCCTGCGCCTGGTTGACAGTTTTCGATAAACTGACCAAAGAGCCTGCAGGCTGCACATCGGCAAGGGATTCCTTCAATTCCTTCAATTCCTGTTCCTTTGGCTCTAAGTAGTCATCGTCCTTTGGTGGCAATGGCTTGACGTGCTTACCACCGGAGATGGGCAAGACGTTTAACTCGTCGTCCACAACCAAACAGTTCTCACAGGAACCCAACGATAACAAGAATCTTTCGTTGAATCTGGCCACAACGTCATCGTGGGCCTCAGTACGGTATCTGGAGTGGATGTCCATAGACATGGTGTATAACTGCTTCAAGGAGGTCATCGACTTCAACAAGATGACGACCAAACCACCACCTTCGACGGTTTCAATGGTTCTTGCCAAAAGATTAGGAGTCAATGCCTCAAAATCCTGCAAAATACACATACCGTAGGTGTTACCCAAAATCTTTTCGGTCTCCTTGTAGTACACATAACGGATGTGCTGATTGGAGATGAATGCTTCGAATGGATCTTGGTCGTTGACGTCTCTGATACCTCTCTTGATATCCTTTTTGATCTTGTTTTCTCTCTTTTGTCTATGGGACGTGAAACCTAACAATTTCTTCTTGTATGCCCACAACACAGATTTGTTCATCTTCAAGTCTGCAGACATCATCAAGTAGTGCAAGTTTGGTAACTGATTCTTGGCTTTGTCCCCGACAATGAAGAAGAAGCTTCTTTGCTTCTCTTGAACACCATTACGGATAAGAGATGGGATACGTGCGTCAATAGCCTTCTTACCCATGCTGATATTTTCTTATTTCGGTTTCAGATAAGTGTAGAGTATCTAGCTATAAGTCACCTTTAGGCAGCATCTCTTGTAGAAAAATATTGCAAACGCTAAATATGTATCGATGAGTCGTGCAGGAGACAATAAACCATCAAAAGGTGATGAGGACTGAAATATTTTGTCGCGACAAAAAAGTTTTGCGACAGACGCAAGAGTTGCAGCCATTTCGAATTTCAAAACGACTGCAAAAAAAAAAAAAAATGGCAAAACTAGTGGCCACAAACACACTTTGTATTTGTACCCTCTCCACTTGTGGTTTACTCCCCCCCCTTTTTTTTAGAAAGTTCTCCCTTTCTTTTCTCTTTCACACTCTACCCCTTTGTATTATCTTTCGTTTGTGACTTGACTCACTCTCAACCATTACACAATCGAACTAGCATACAAAGGGAAACGAGAAAAAACTTCAAAATGCCAAAGTCCAAATCCAGGAAGCATGGTTCAAGACACAAAAAGCAGAGAGAAAAGGTTGTTTTTGGATCCACTTCTGAAGAAATCAATTTGAAGCTTTTCGTGGAAGCCGTAGAGAAGCTTCCATATGAAGAAGACAGTGGGGCTAGTCCTAGATTAGAAGAGGAGTCAGCAGAGTCCCTGCTGGGCTCCAGCTACTCCGACACCGAGTCGTTGCCTGCTGCCCCCTCAGTCTTCAAGAAGGAGAGACTTGCACCAAGAAGTGGTTCGCAATTCAAAGTGGGTCCACACTTTGAAGGAACAGTTAGCGATGTACCTTTGTTTTGTTCAAGGACTGGTGCATTAATGAGACCCATAATTAGTGCCAGAGTGGACAGAGGATTCGAGAAGACCCCTGAGGGTGACTGGATCGGTTACAAAAGAAACTACTTTACTTTGGTAACTGCTTTTGGTTTCGAGAACGTTGCTAACGATGAGGCCATGAACGAATCATTATTTATGAATTTGGACGGTAGAGAAGTTACTGTGAGATATTTAGCTCTTAAGATATTCTCCACTTGCTGCGAGGATGGCTCTGACGTGAGTTTGGTTCAGCACACTGCAAAGAGAGACAAGGGACCACAGTCAGAGCCAGCTACTTATCCTGCAATTCCAGGTGTCTTACCTGACCATCAGACTATCAAAGATGCAGCAAACATTAGAAACAATAACAAAATTGCAGCCTTAAACAGAATCTTCTATCTTCCACCTGAAGAAAGACGTGAGTACCCACTAGACTCATTATTGAGTTTTTACCCTACGGGGGACATATCATTAGCAGTACGTTACGAAAGGATTCAATTTTCATCTTCAATAAACTACAGAAAGTCGTCCGTTGCCAACAGACATTTCATTTTAGGTGTCCAGCTATTAGCTTACACCGATGACAATACTTGTGTGACCGTTGCTCATTCAATCACATCGCCCTTGGTGATCAGGGGAAGATCACCATCAAACTATCAAGGGAACTCAGAAAAGAGACATATACTCATTAAACCAGAAAAAGTGGACGCGCCCACCGGGGTGGAGAGGCAAAAGCTGACGGGCTATGTTGAAATCTTGAGACAAGAGCCTCCCAAGGTCAAGTTTGAGGGAGGAGAAGGCATTGGGAAGGTGATGGTGCCCTCTCTTGGTGAGAGCTTTGCCAGAGCAAACATGAGCCACAGTTTCGACGCTTCACAAGGTAACATTGTTGAATTTCCTAGTAACTCCCAAAGAAGTATCGACACGCTTCCGATTGTCCCGGAGACGCGTATCTTCCAGGAGTCTACTAACTACTCATACTTGGGCATAAAGCACCCGAATGGATTCGGAAGTCATGTGAATGACTTTGTGGAGGATGGGGAAGAGGACAAGGAAAACTACTTTATGTCAAAGGAGAATCAGATTCCCAGGTCGTTCAACTTTTTCGATAACGGAACAGGCCGTGAGTTTGGAGACGGGCTCGCTCCCGAGAACTTCCTGTCAAACTTCTTACTGCACGATATAAACAGAAGGAATGAAAGGAAGGAGCTTCGGAAGGAATTGAAAGAAAGGAAGAGGTCCATGAAGCTGTCTCAGAAATCCAAGAAACCCAAGTTGGGTCCAGAATACGAGAATTTCCTTATGGATGTGAGCACATGCTTCAATGGCTCCTTCGACGACGCATTGGACGAGGAAGAAGAGGCAAGGATCATGTCGCAGCTCAAGTTAGAGTTTGAAGACCCTGCCTTAGACTATATGAACTAGCACATACTCTAAGCGAGAATGGCCGCAAAAAGTGTTCCATTCATGCATAGCTGGAGACTTGTGCACACAACAAGCAACATGCCTACAAAAAAAAAAAAAAAAAAAGCTTACATAAGCACATTCAACGACAAACATGTCTACCAGAAAATTTCCATACACTTAATGAAAGGAAGGTAGACCACGACTCTTATATACCACATACAATTCTTACACACAACACATAAAAAGCCATGCTCTTTTTCAGTTTCTTTAAGACTCTTGTAGATCAAGAAGTTACCGTTGAATTGAAAAACGATATTGAAATCAAAGGAACATTAAAGTCAGTGGATCAGTTTCTCAACTTGAAGTTGGACAACATATCGTGTGCCAATGAATCCAAATACCCACACTTAAAATCCGTAAAGAACTTGTTCATCAGAGGATCCACTGTTCGTTACGTTCACATGAGCGCCAACTCTGTCGACTGTACATTATTGCAAGATGCATCAAGAAGAGGTATGTATACAGTTTGTTCGCCCACTGCTAGGGATTGTCTAGCTGCCAAAATTTCCAGAATACTAACAATTTTTCTCTTTTAGAAGCCATGGTCCAAGCTCAAGCTTCCAAATAGATATGGAGGAGGATGATATGTACTATAGTAATTAAAATAATAAACAAAACAAAAGTTAAAGGAGGGGATCCCCATTAGAAAATGTAGGAGGGGGACAGCTGAAAGGCAGAGATGTGAAGAGCTGCTCAGGATAAAGAAGTCCTTTTATGGAACATGGGTTGCCTGGATGAAGGAGCCGACCACTACAGAACTACCGCTTGCTCTTAATGACGATGTATTATGACTATTTATTGGTAATCTGCCTTGACGGGATTACTCAATCTGGTCAAGCACTTGGCTCTGGTGTGACCGGGTTTATTGCAATACGAGCAGGTGACCTTGCTGTTGGCCTTCTCCCCAGGCTTTGTGGCCTTTTTATAGAAAGAGAAGCGACCAGCTGGCGCCTCTGATCGCTTCGCTTTGAACAATCCTCCCTTAGGAGGACGCTCTGTCCCCACAGCAGGCGCACTTGTGGTCAGTGGTCCAGACCCTATCGGCGCATTGTCTTTTATATTTAGACTGGCCAACGCCTGGTGAAGCTCTGGTGAACTCTGGACTAGTTCCTTTATCTTCTTTTTCGGTATTACTACGTAGTCGTCTGAGCTGTTGGCATGATTGCAACTGGAGCACACGAAGGCGCCTCCATTGATGGCCAGTATGAATTGTGCGTCCGTGATTTCAGCAACATACGTGGGATCTATTGCGCTATTTGTGCCATCAACAGAGTCCCCTTGCGTACTCTCATCGGCTACTACTAGCTGCTGGAGTAGCCCCAAGTACTTGTTCATCTGTACGATTTTCTCATTGTAGTCGGCTTTGAGTCGATCAAGCTCCTGGTTTTTCTGGTTGACAGCCCTCGCGAGCTTATCTACTGTGCTCAGCAACTCCACTATTGACATGGCTGACAATTCGGTACATACACTTGTAGGTGGAACGGAGAGGTTGGCAGTTGTGGTGTGTTTTCGATGGAGAAGTTGCCATCGCTGTAACTCATTACGGTCCTGCACGGATGTCATCCTGTTTTTTGCGTAGTGCCCCATTTTTTGAGTAGCAGCCTGCCATCTTGATAAGAAAAACAAAACTCGAGAAGGCCAAGCTTGCCATTCTAGAGTCCATTGAACAAGCTTAAAACCATAAAAATACCCTCACTGCCACCTCTGCTACACCCTACAGGGACACGGACCACTAAATAGTAAACCAATTCCGCAAAAATGGATAGTAACATGAATATGCGACCCTTTATAACGGGCCATGAGGATCTCATCCACGATATCAAGTACGACTACTACGGGAAGCACATAGCAACGGCCTCGTCCGACCAGCACTTGAAAGTGTTTGACTTGGACTCGTCTACATCAACCTGGTTGTTGAATGACCTGTGGAAGGCACACGACTCGCTGATTGTGAAGGTGTCTTGGGCACACCCAGAGTTCTGCTCGTCAAAGATCTTGGCCTCCTGCTCCTACGATAGAACCGTCAAGATTTGGCAGGAGCAGCCTGACGAGCTCCACGGATCTGGCAGAAGGTGGATCAAGCTTGCCACTTTGGCCATTGAGTCCTATGGCCCTGTATACGACGTAGCGTTCGCTCCCAACCACTTGGGATTGAAGTTAGGATGCATTGGGCTGGACGGGATCTTCCGAATCTACGAGAGCTTGGAGCCGGCTGACTTGACCAGCTGGGGGTTGAGTGTCGAGATTCCCGTGCTTCAACTGCAGCTACCAGCAAAGAACTTGCAGAGTAGTTTCGCCATCGAGTGGTGTCCCTCCAAGTTCACCAGAACGGAGAAGTTCATCGTGATCGCGTTAGACCAGGGTTTCATCTATGGAGTCACCTCTGGCGCCAATTCACAGACGGATTCGTCATCCTCTGCCATCGAAGGCGGCAGCGGGAACGGTGCCAATGCCGGAGGCTCGATACACAGTTCTAGCGGCCACGGTAATGGCGGTGGCATAGATATAGATGGCAGCGAAGCTACTGATTCGTCCGAAGCGAAATTCACAAAGTTGTGCAACCTTCCAGAACACAATGGGCTCATCCGGTCTGTCAGCTGGGCGCCAACCATGGGCAGAAACTACCAACTAATTGCAACGGGTTGCAAGGACGGTTACATACGGATTTTCAAAGCCATAGAGTCGAGCAACGGGGACTTGAAAATCGAAACCATAGCATCATTAAACGACCATAAGCTGGAAGTGTGGCAGGTGAGCTGGAACTTGACTGGAACAATCTTGAGTTCAGCCGGTGACGACGGGAAGGTGAGGTTGTGGAAGTGTAACTACTTGAACGAGTGGAAGTGCATGAGTGTCATAAATAGCAGCAACAGGTCCACGACCAGAAGAGCGGGGAAAAACAACTGAGACAAGGTGACCTGATAGTACGACATGATGTATTAAATAGAAACACACGTAGAACCGAAACGACCCATGTTTCAACTTCAACACACGCACACACTCACGATCATACAAATCACATTTTTCATAGAACTAAATACACACACACTGACTACAGGCAATGCCATCTTACGTCTGTCTTACACTAGCTTTGTTGCTCTATTTCTATGAGATTTTATTAATGCTTAGACTATTTTCCTTCTATTTTAGACCCCCTTTAGATGTTTCTCTTTCTCTTCTTGACCTTTGTCTCTTCTGGTACATCTCCCAATTGCTTCCACAATTCTTCATCGTCCTCTTCCTCATCGACTGGGTCCTCTTCCTCTTGCTTTCTCTTTCTGGAAACATCCTTGGATTCTTCGCCCTCAACGGCCTCTTCTTCTTCGTCTTCAGGCTCGAGAATAATGATGGAGTTGATTTGCGTTCCTATGTACACCTTTGCTGCGACCTCTCTGGTGTCCAACTGGTACACTCTGACGTATCTGTCCAATCCTCCAGTGGCAACCAAATCGTCAACTACATCGAGATCGAAAACGGCACCGGTGTTTCCCCCGGTGTACTTCCCGAGCAACTTGGCCACTGGCTTGATGATTTGTCCAGCAGAGGCCGAGTGTTTCTTGAAGGCTCTCTGGTCAACGGTGGTCAACGAGTACTTGGCCACCAAACTGTGGGTGTCCGATATGATGATTTCATCCTGCTTTGGGGTGCTGTATGCTAACGATAAGATAGGCTTATCGCAGATGGGGTAGTCCTTTACGGGTCTCTTTCCGTGGGCAGTCTCGTATATCCTCAATTGTCCGTATCTGGTGACAGTGATGAACTTGTAGGTGCCCTTGGTGAGCTCGTCGTCGTCAAGAAACTGTATCTTGCTTATCCAAATGGGGCTTCTCAAGTCCAAGTGGTTGTTTTTCACGTTTTTGGCCGTGTAGACTATTTCTGGCTTGCCAAAGAACTTCAGCGACACCTTCTCGTCCTTGAACACCTTGAGTGGGATCTTCCCCTCGTAGAGCTTGAAGATGGTTGCATCGTTCTCCTTACCACCACTGGCAAACACTCCCAACTCAGTTGGGTGTATGCTCAAGGCGGAGATCTCCTTCTTCTTGAGAGGGACAGCTAATTCAATTGGCTTCAAGTCGAACTTCCCATCGTTCAAGTGCACAAGGAACAATTTTCCAGACTCAAAGGCAACGATAACCACGTCGCTCAGCTTGTCTTCCAAGAGCGAGATTGGCTTGTCGTCCTTATCTATTCCTTCGAATTGGTAGCTGTGCAAGAGGTCGTAGTCCTCGGTGGTGATGTCGTAGACACACAAGGCGCCGCCGAGACGACTGGTGAGGAGGTAGTCCCCAGAAATCTCCATCTGTAACACTCTCGTCTTCAACCCAGTGCCTTCTTCATTGCAGATATTCTTAATGGATTTAGGCTGGGGTCCGTCCTTCTTGGATGTGTCAGTTCCCCTGTTGCAGGTGACTTCCTTGACAGAGCCGGTATCTTCAGAGGCGGCCAAGATCTTCATTTTGCGGGTATAAAGTAGACTAGGTTCACTTCTCTGGTGATTTGGTGCAACTTACCGTTTCTATGTGTATCGCGAGAAGCGATGAGATGCTCTTCGCAGCGATTTGTTTCGTGTGCGACTCGAACGAAAAATGAAATTTTCTGAGCCAGCCTATTTGCCCGACAAAATGGCAGACATTTTCAACGGCTGGTCGCATTGTGGATTAGCGTCTCGCTTAGCAAATTTTCCCAGCCATACCTTGGACGCACTCCAGGAGTCGGACGAAAAACTCTGCGCACCCTCGCAAAATTTGCTGCTGATTGCTGCTGATTTCTGCTGAATCTTTCTGTCGCACCTCGTTAAATCACCCCACACGAGCCTTAGCTCTCACATTACTCCACAGTACATCAAGCCTAATACGAGCTGGGCACTCTTTCTCTGAACTCTCAGAATCCTGATAATGTTACACTCGCATGAATTGCCCTCGTCGCCGGCGCTCCCTTCTCTCTCAACACTGCGTGCTCGATGAAGGACCCTTCAGGGTTCCACCTCGTAAATTTTCTATCCGAGCCACTATGGCTCGGAACTTCACTGGCGTCTGTTTAAGTTCCGCACCGACTATTTTCCACCCTCTACTAAATGCAAGGGACATCCCACATAAAATGCGAATGTGTAATCGCTAGCTGCAGACGAATATAAATGTGTGGGAGATCCCGTTTTTGATTTGAGAGTATCCTTGCTATTCTATCCACAGTACTAGATAAACCTGATATTTTTCTAGTTTATTTATTCACTTTCTTATTTATTTAACAGCTCTAACTACCCCCCACCGCCCTACACACAAAAATGAGCGCAATCATCATCGGTGCTACTGGTCTCGTGGGCACGCAGATCTTGAAGGCGGCTGAAGCATCCAGCTCCATTACCCAAATTACAACCTTGACCCGTGGCAAGGTGACGGGATCAGATAAGTTGAACTCCATCGTGAAGGCCTCAACAGACGAATGGTACCCCGAAATCAAAAGCTTGAAGGATACCGACTACTTTTTCTCTGCCTTTGGAACCACCAGAGCCAAGGCTGGTGGTCTCAAGCAATTCAAGGAAATAGACTACGGCACTAACTTGAAGAGTGCACAGGCAGCCAAGGAGGCCAATATCAAGACGTTTGTTTTGGTTTCCTGTGGAGGAACCTCTTCCTCGTCATACTTCCCTTACTTGAGAATTAAGGGTGAATTGGAAGACGAAATCATCAAGTTAGGGTTCCAGAGATTGATCATCTTCAAGCCGGGTGCTTTGTTGGGTGAAAGAGGCCAGTCTCACGGCTGGGCAAACGCCGTTATCAATAAGTTGGGAGTTATGACCAGAGGCACTATCTTCAGCGGTGTGTTGAGACCCGTGTACGCCGAGGAAATCGGTAAGGTTGCAGTCTCCTTAGCCAGCCAGCCATTACCTGCTGAAAAGGAAGTGAGAGAAGTGGAGGCAGATGAAATAGTTGCACTTGCCAAGGAATTGTAATGTTAATGGAAATCCCAGTTAGTTTTTTTACATAGTTTAATAATTATATCGTACTACGTACATGTAGGCTCGAGAGTGTGGACCAGGTGAATGAAACCGGCGTGCTTTGATCATAACGTTGATATTGTTCTATGCGGTCTATTGATTTATACAGAGGGTACTGAGCGAAATTATTGGAGCCCAGCGAGGTCTCCCTTAGTCTTCTTGCTGTGACCTGTTTTTCTACTGTGATTGGCCCTCGATGCCTTGTTCTTTTCGTTTCTGGCTTGGGAACGCTTGGACTGGTCCTTCGAAGGTGCAGGTCTGGGAGACGAGGACTTTGAAGACTTCCCACTGGATGCTACATTCAAATTCTTCTTATTCAAGTTCCCACTCCAGAAATAGTCTTCTTCCAAAACCTTGAAGGTCTTGGGCGACTTGGAGAGCATTCGGAACCACCCTTCGATCTGTTCATCGGACCAGCTGGTTTCCTTCTTGAGATAACCTCGTTTTTCTGTGTTTCTAGATGACTTTGCAAATAGGTCGGCTCCTTGTGTTTTGAAGATTCCAAATAAGAATCTCTCCCTTGGAGATATTGCCGAGGAGGGAGGTGGCTTCTCAGCACTCAATGGTCTTGGGTTGGAGTTTCCAAGGGCATCAGCTTCATCGTCTTCGTCTCCATAGACTGTTAACTTATTGCCAGAACGGTTGTTTCTTTGGTTGGACGAAGAATCTCCTCCACCTTCATTCCCAGTTGAAGCTACTTGGTCGTCGTAGGTATCATCTGGTTCATCCTCGTCACTATCATACATCATTCTCAAAGTTGCACTCAAGATCTTCTCCTTGGCCTCATTGGATGGAAGGTCAATCGAGTTAGACCTCTTCTTGTTGCGAACGAGAGACTCTTTTTCGAAGCCAACATTTGAGAACCTGTCTATCAAGGATTTGCTGGGCTTTTTCTTCTCTGTCTTCTTCTTAACTGGTGGTTTGTACTCCTGAATTGCTGGGATTATGTCTGGGGTCTCGAGCAAGATGTTCGTCACACTTTCAACATTGTTGTTGTTCTCCAATAATATTGTTATCGCTTTGCCCTTGGTGAGATCAGGGAAGATTTCGCTCAAATACGAGGTTTGGTCGTCTGTGGGCAATTGATCATCGATCGGGTGCTCTGCACCGTCGGCATGATCTGTCTCATAGTAGTCGTTGCCTGTCTTGAATGTTATGTTTCTCAAGAACTGCAATCTTTCTTCGAGACCGGGCATCAACTCTTCGAAAGGTTCCGATATAATGACACTGCTAAAGAGTGGACTGACTTGCAACATCTTGACGCTGTTTATGCCCAACTCAGTGGCCAACTTCGCGATCTTGGCCACAGTCAACGAGATCAATGACAACACCATCAACTCTTTACTGGTAGAGGAATTGACACCTTTACCATTGGCATATAGTTTTTCCAATATTTCCACCCAATTGGAATTCACAAACCCTTCTGCGAATCCCAAGGCATTGGAGCCCTTCTTATTGACAATAGCGGAGCTGCTAGTACCAGAAACACTCACAGTCAGTGTAGTTGTGTGCTGGCCTAAGAGGAGAGACAAATTGCTCATGTCGGTTTTACTGAACTTGCCGTTCAACACAGAATCCTGGATATGCTTCTGGACTAATCCAATGCAACTGATCTTTCCTGACTTCTTGTTATCGTTGAATTTGGAAGTGTAGGAGCCATCCACCAAACCACGCACAATGCTTGGGTTTCCCGCTCCATAGATCGATATGAAATCCCAGATTGCTTCACCGGGAAGGTTAAGCTTGACTAAACTGAAGTTTCTGATGAATTGGAAGACATACACTTTCAAGGTGTAGGTGTTAGCCTTTATATCTGGATTTATGGCGCCCAATGAGAATATTTGAGTTGATTCCTGCGAAGTTTCGGCGAGAAACACCTTCAAGAATAATTGGAGCTGCTGCTGTGACTTTATGGACAATACTCTTGTCCCGTTTTCTTCTTGACTGAGCAAGTACTTGAACAACTTTATGTATGCCTCGAGTAGATGCACCCATATCACCGGATCTTTGTCAATTAACGACGATCTGAGTTTGAATGGTGGATAGTGGGGTATCGGTATCGCTAAACCCTCGTCCATGTTTCTGGCTTTTGGTGTGGTAGTTGTATTGTAAGTGTAGATGAGATCGATATGATTTTGCCGCTTTGATTTGGGCTCTTCAGCAAGCGCAGCGTGCAAGCGAGGCAGCAAATGCGAGTAAGACTCATATGTGAGGTTTTGTGACACAAAATTATGCCGGGCATTTTTGCACCCATGAAAATCTTGTGGATTCGGATGGCAAATTACACCATTGGAAACGACGAGTTAGTAAAAGGCTCTGTGAATGAAGTCAGTACAGGTGGGGCGTAAATGCTTATATTGGTTCCAGGGAAGCCAAAGGTGCATTACAATTCCTCATCAAGTAGGCAAAAGTTACATTTGAAAGTGGTTACAAAAATGCATGCCAAAAGTTTAGCCATATACACAATATACATGAGCAAGAATTTGACGTTTGGTACAGATATAATAGGAAGAATATATACACTAGAGGTTAACGAGCTCGATGTTAGACTCCAAACTCACCTTTCATCTAATTTCAATAATGGAATATGACTGTGTACACCTAATATGCTCTTCTCCTTGAAGCTCAACCTTTTCCTATCCATAATCCATAAAAAGTAAAACAAATACATTGTGAATATGGAAGAAAGCTGACGTACCCAAAGCAATTGAATATTGGACCCCTGCAGAAAGTATAACTTTTCATCCTTTTTAATCGAGGCAAGCAGAATGCAAAAGGGCAAATGCTTGTACTTCTGAATAGCTCTATGGTTACATAAAGTCACAACTGTAAATATAAAATCAACTTCCAAGAAGAACTTAGTGTCTCCTAAAGCAATCGCCTCCGTATTTGAGGGAATGATAGTAGAAAATGATATCCATAGCACTAGCTTAGTTACTTATTCTGTTTTGGCTGTTGCGTGACATACATTCAGCTTGTGTATGCATTAGATTGTACGGCTAAGTTTGACTCCCAAGGTGGACAAGTTTGGGCTAATCAGTGAGGGAGCGTAGCTCATAACCCACCGCGATATATTTTGCGACAGCATCTGGCTGCGAAATATCCACGGAGATGTCATTTCAATGAAGGATATTCGAGAAAACATATTGTTGATAATAATTATGACTGTGAAGCCTAGAGATTCTAAGGATTAGTCGAAGAGCACATAAATGTATTTATTTTAATTGTGATGAGGTTCAAAATGACTTATCTAAAGTTGACAAAGGAATATCGCTATCCGAGCCTAGTCCTGTCTTGCCATTACCACTGGAGTGAATTCTATTCGTACCCCAAATAAGGAAGACTCCATACATAGTTGCTATTGAAGAAAGGTAGCGCACCCAAAGCAAATCATTATTTGATTGTAAAAAATAAGTTTTTTTCATTTTCTTGTAGCGGGAGAGGACGTGCTGACATCGATCTTGGGTTGTCGAATGATCTCCCAGATGAGCTGACCTTTTTGACAACTAGGGCAAAGTACGTAGCTCCCGCTATGACTGGTATGAAGAAGCTAAATATTATTGATAGGGTATAGGGCTTTAGCCCGTTATTAGAATTTTTGATTCTTTGGAATGACATTAAATTCCTCAAATAGTGTAGTGAGCCCATTGATAGCCAAAAAAATGGGAAAAAGGTGTCAACAAAATCAACGAATGGAGCGATAAAGTGATATGCATTGACCTGATGCTTCTCGATATAATCACTGAAGTAGTCGAACATTCTGTAGGAGATGTCGCCGTATTTACTCAAGACAATTCGTACGCAGCGGAAAATTATGTTGGCACTTAAAAGAAGAACGGCCTTTTTTTTTAATCTTCGTGGAAACTCTCTCCCTAAATCATCTTGAAATGACCGTACCTCATCATTTTGATAAATACTTCCAAGCCCCATAACAAGTAATAAGAGGATAAATTCACTGACAATATAAATTATTGATTCCAAAAGTCCTAAAATCTGTATAAAAATGGGGTCCACTCCCATACCAAAAACATCATATAACGACTTGTGATTTGCGCAGAAATTATATGAAAATTTTAGTGTTGAAATGGCAAATGTTGGTAGCATTACTCCTCGAAAATAGTAAATGAATATGACGTTATTCATTGTCCTTCTTGAAAATAATGAAAATAACGAGAAACAAACAATGATTGATATGATTATTATATAGTAGCCAAGCTGAACATGTTCAAGATAAACAGGTAGTGGTAGGTATCCATACGAATTGTAAATTTCCAAATTTATGTCAACATTTTCGACGTTTTCTGGAAGCAATATACAAGAGCAGTACACTCCTGAATGGCTCACTTCTAAAGATACCAGAACATCCCTTTTGTTATCCTTGTTCCATATACTAGATTCCAAGCTTCCATTGTAGTATTCAATTCCTTCATTGGCATATTGCTCTTTTACGGAAATATCAAACCTATGTTGTGGCTTACCATTGAAAGCATGCTCCCACCTCATGGATGAACTTTTAAAATTGAGGTTAACTGGGTCCATCATATTTAGAAACTTATCCCTTTCCGCGAGCCTAAATATGAAAAGTGGAATATCTGGTAATGTCAGAGACAGCTCTATCATCGAGAGTGAGGATAATAACACTGTCACTTTACCCTTCTGTACACCAGTAATAGCCACTGGCGTACAGGCTGTTAAAGATTCTTTGGACAACCCTAAACCACCATAGGATTGTGGAAAGGTGCTAAATGCATCTGCAAAGCAAAAAATAAAGAGTAAAGCAAAAATCATTTGCGTCAAGCGGGTGTATTAGCAAAATAGGTGATATTTACTTTTCCTGAATGGAAATCATTGGATATATATACCTCTCGCGGTCCCACACTCGTTTCGATATCTTGAGTGGGAATTCCGAGGTATAATGCAGAGCTTTAGAGTATGCTTCATTATCAAGTTTCAAAATTTTGTAGCTGATTTGTGACTTTAACTATTGTCATGGATTTTGCATTCCAAATTCGAATTTTCTAAATCGGAATGTTGTATATGTGAATGCCCAGGTGCAAGAGTTTCTATTGAGCCGCACCAGATCATGCACCATGAGAAAACAACTTTCCGACTTTCAGCAACCTATCGGAAAGGGGGAGCCAAGTGCTAGTAGGAGGGGAATAAAATTGCCTTACATTGGCTACCAGAGCATCAACATGGAAGATTTCGAGTGCGTATCTTCACTCAGAAATAGAAAATTTTATACGTCGTCGTCAGTTGATATTCTAGCAGTCGCGTATCAATACGTTTTGCAGCCAACATTTCAGTTTTGATCTTATGCTTCTCTGATTAAGTGATTTAGCCTGAACGCATTCGCCGCCAAGATTTGTGCTCTCAAGCAAAAGAATAACAAGTTCTTGTGATTAGTTCTTAGAGATGCAAATCAAACTACTTTCATGCCCATCAAACATAGTTTCACAAGTGAGGGGTGCTAAGCGGAAACGTTTAGCTGCGTATAAGACGAGACACGTTAGCCGATAGCACATATGTGATTTGGGACTAGGTCATTATGTGCTGTGGTTATACCTCATAATATAATGAGGGTGAGAGACGTTACGTTGATTGCTGCGGGATACTTACGCTTGTCACTATTGATGCCATTGCCACTATTTCTTCTGTAAAGATTAGGCTGACATCAAAACGAAGTTAAAATAGCGAGTACTTGAATATGAAATGCTGTTACAGTTGATGGATAACAAGAAATATCAATCATGAATAATTTGCCTTGTGGTGTAAATATCTAACGAAACAGCTAACCCAATTTCGAATCTAAATTTGATCTCTTCAAGGTCTTTTCTGTTTCATTGGAGCTAATGCTCTCCAAAATCCATAAGAAATAGAACAAATACATTGTGAATATGGAAGAGAGATGGCGTACCCAAAGCAATTTAATACTCAACTCTTGCGAAAAATACAGCATTTCATCTTTATTCACTTGAGTAATCACATCATACGTCTCTTTCTTCCATGGTTCCTCAAACGTCTTTCCAGAAGCATTGATCTTGTTGATAACCAATATCAATGACGTAGCTCCTGCTATGACTGGTATCAAGAAGATTATTAAAATGGATATTTTGAATGATATAACTTTGCTGAAAGTAGTAATATTAGTCGCTTTAGATCTCTGAATTTTCCTAAAAGTCCTGATGTAATAAATTAAACCAAGGCTCATCCACAAAAGTGGAAAAGCGGTACAAACAAAATTAATGAACAGAGTGATCAAACGAACTCCACTCAACTGATAAGGATCAATTACAACTTCAAAGAGATCATCAGCTAGCTCTAAATTAAGAGAATTGAACACCAAGTTGTAGTCTCGAAGTAATGAAGCCCTCTTGGTTAATCTAGTAGGCATCTCTCTACCTGGATATCCTGGAACTGCGCTTGTTGTATCATTCCGATAAATACTACCAAAACCCATAGCAAGCAACAAGAATATGACTTTGTTGAGAATATCAATAATGGACTCTAAATGAGTAAGTAGTTGAATAAACGTAGGATCAGTCCCAGACTCATAAAGCGGTTTGCGATTTGCAAACAAATTAAATGAATATCGTACTATGGATGTGGCAAATGTCGGGAGCATAACTCCCAGAAAATAATATACGGCAATCATGTTGTTCATTGTATTCGATACAAGCAACGAATATAGAGATGCACTAACCACAATTGAAGTAATTAATATATAGTAGCCAAGCTGGGTATTTTCTGTGTATACTGGTAGTGGCAAATATCCGTATGAGTTGGTGACCTCAGTGTCTATCCCCACCTTCACCACACTAACTTCAGGTGTAATCCAAGCACAATAGAGTCCGGAATGGCTCACCTCCAAAGACAGCAGGACAATCGATTTACGGTTAGTATTCCATAAACTTGATTGTAAGAATCCATCGTAGACCTCAACACTATTGGCGTATGCAAGATCATTTATATCGACTTTATCAAATAGGTCATCCATATTCTCGAAATTATATCTATTCACTATATTGCGAAGCTTTTCATGCTCAATCAATCCACTCATGAAGACTGGAACATCCGGGATTGCACTAGTCGTTTCATTCATTGAAATCGACCTCAAAGTTATAGTCATCTTACCCTTTTGTCCATCTGCAACAAATATTGGCAAACATGAGGCACTAAAATTGTCAGATAATGCTTCACCATAGTATCTTGGGAAGGTGCTATATGCATTTACCAATGAAGAAAGAAAGAGTAATGCAACAATCATTCCCTTAGATTTTTTTGCGTCCTTGGATCAGATGAAAGTATTTCTCCAAATCCATGGCTTAATATACCTCTCTTATTTCTTTTACTATTCGAAGTGGTTATATAGCGGTTCGGACAATAGCGTTTGCATTCCCCGGAACGAAGTGAAATTCCAGGACATGCTTCATTTTCAGGATTCAAGTATTCGAAGTCAGGGTATGCACGCAAATGTGTAGCTACAAATGTTTTGGCGGAATGTAATACGGGTGAATGCGTGAAGCATTCCAAGTCCTTGGAGTCTTCCTCGAAAATGTTGAGCCGCAACTTTTATGCAAGTACCACATAACTAAGGCATCATTTGAGAAAATAAATAGCAAGTTGTAATGGCCTGGACATTAAATTACACCTTAGTCAATGAATCGCTGCATCACACGCGAAAGCTCATTCAGTGGGGTAAATGAGGCTGTTAAAATTCCGACTTTATTCAAGGTCCTATGTGAAAGAGAACGCATCTATAGTTACCATCAATCATTGTGCGAGGCAACATTGTATTTCATGTATCTATATTTTTCATATTCATATTATGTCGTACTTTGAAACAAGAAAAGCAGCATTTTCACTGATTATGAAATAAACTATAACCACATGATTTTAGCTACCTTGAAAATTTGGAGATTGTGTTTGCAGCCATTCCGCATATCTTCAGTTGTGTTTTGGCTTTGATTGACTTCTCTATCGTAAATAAGGATTGTTCATACTTTAGTGGGACTCGTAACTAATATCTCGCCAATTTTGTTGTCATTAACAATGTCGACAGCAAAAAATATGGATAATATCTAATAAAATGATAAGAAATCAGGCTTATATTGTATGTCCTTATATTGTATGGTTTCATGAAACAATAACCTCGCCTTTATATATATTACGAGAGATGTGAGCTGTCACCTAATCATTTTTCGTCGTTTCTTTGGGAGTGTTTGTATCGATCCAAATAAAATAGACCGCACACATCTCAATTATTAGGGAGAGATACCCCACCGAAAGCAAATGATTATATGATTGGTCAAAATACAATGCTTCATGTATTGCAACCAGATCCTCCGGTCTCAATTCATTCTGATCAGGTACAGGAATGATCCCATTGATAGATAAAATCAAAAAAATAGTTCTTGTTACCATCGGATTGAGGAACATAATGTAAATAGACATCTTGAATGAATGTACTCCATTGTTTAGAATATCATTACTTGTTGTTTTGAAGCCTTGTACTTTCCTCAAAGTCTTGAAGTAGTAAACACATCTAAGAATCAACCAAAGATACCAGAAATTGTTTTCAACATATTCAACAAATGGAGTCATAAATAAGTATGCATTCACATGATTAACTTTGGCAAAGTCACTAAAATATGCAAAGGCTATGTAAGATAGGTAATTGTACCTCTTCAATAAAGGTCCAAGACAGCAAAACACTACGTTTGTAGTGAGAAGAAACACGGCTCTATTCTTTAACCTTACAGGCAACTCCCTCCCAGAATTAACTGAAGGCGAATCCCCATTCTGATAAATACTTCCAATGCCCATCGAAATTAACAAGAGTATAAATTCACGAATTATTGAAAGAATTGATCTCAACCATTCCAATACAAGAATAATTTTAGGGATGTATCTGTATATGTATGGATGTTTGCGATTGGCAAGGAAATCAAAGGTGTACGTTAGCGATTTTAAACTGAATAATGGTAGTATAAACCCCAAAACATAATAAACGGGTATGGGATTTCTCGTGGACTCTTTGATAAATAGGGATGAAGATGAGATAATAACCACTATTGAAAGAATCAATACGAAGTACCCAAGTTGGATATTCTCTAGATGACTACTTAGGGGAAAATAGCCGAATGAGTTCCTCACTTCCGGGTAAACCACTACCTCCTTCACCATAACTGGAAGTAATATACAAGTACAATACAAACCAGTATGACTAACTTCCAAAGATACCAGAAAAATCTTTCCTTTCTCCTTGTTCCATTGACTTGATTCAAACTTTCCGTTATAGTACTCGATGTCTTCATTAGCATATTGTTTCTTCACGGAAATTTCGAATTCATCGTTGTACAATTCACCGATATCATTTCCGTACATAAATTGCGAGCCATCCATTATGTTGTCGAACTTTTCACGTTCCTTCAACCTAAATATGAAAACTGGTATATCTGGAATCTTCCTATCTTTAGCCAATTCCATCGTTATCGAAATCAAGGTCACATTTATCTCACCTCTTTGACCATCAGCAACTGATATTGGTGAGCAATAAATGCTAGAAGATCTTGAAAGATCGGGTCCACCGTAGTGTCCTGGAAATGTGACAAATGCATCCACTAGGGATATGAATAGAATAATGGCAGTAATAATGGGCATGTTGTTTCTCTACCTTTAAGTAAGAGATATCCAGTATCATTTAATGATATATCCACCGATTGATATACTTGATGTGTGAAAGCTCCAGTAGTTTCGAGTTCATATGTACACTCTCGGAAAAGCATGCATAATTCCAAGCACTTAAAGCCTACCAGGTTTCAAGCTCTGAAACAGTGAATGTATACAATTACACACTGTATATCATGGTGGAATTGGCGTTATCGTTAAGAGTTCAGAATGTTATATGTCCGAATGCTTGGGAGCATGCCTCGACTCTTTTACTCCAGATTTTGAGCCGCACGAGTTATGCAGCACATCGTTTTCAGATAAAAATTTAAAAGTTTTAAATGACGTAATCTCAAAAAGCATTAAGATATCCGCCATGACGAACATATGCAACCGAAATCCATGGATACCTGAGCTGAGGAGACAAGTTTCCATCTATTTTAAACCTTTGTGAATATAAGAGCTCATATAAAGTGAAGTTCACCTTGAGCCTATCTCTGTAGTTTTAGTTGCTATTTTGTATACTATATGTTATTTGCAGTTTGAGTGGGAAATGAGTCTTCTTTCATATTTCCGTAAGAGCCTGCTGGTAAATCGAGGAGCTTATCACATGGATGATTTTGGATCGATTCCATGAATTGGCCCTTTGTACATTACAGCTCACCCACACTCTCTTCCTCCAGCACGCAGAGCTTAGACTTGGAGAATTATACTTGCCTCAACTGAATTTGCAGCCAAAATATCTGTACCTCGAAACGTTAGCTAATCAGTGCACCCATTATTGTCTATGTATCCTACACAACGAGATCAATACATGTTTTTTGCGACAAATTTCCTCTATTGCTGCTTTAACTGAAGTATTTTGTCAAAGCTGGGAACATTATTTAGAGCAAAGTACCTGAAAAGATCTCTATACAAGTACGGCGAAACGGCTCAATTTTTTACATCCACAGTTGTTAAAAGAATGTGGTCGTAAGAACTATGCTGTTTCTTTCCTTTGATATTTGAGTTAACGCTGCCCTTAATCCAAAGGAAGTAGACTACGCACATAGTGCATATTGATGATAAATACTTCACCCAAAGTAGCTGGGTATTTGGCCATTGCAGAAAGAAGTTGGACTCATCTTTCTTAAGATAGTCGTACATTTCACCAACCCAAATATGGAAATAATAGTTATTTTCAATGGGCTCAATTTGGCGAAGATGCATTAATATGATTAAAGTAACTTCCACGATAGGTATGATACTAACGATCAAGATGGATATTTTGAATGATTTTAGAGCTTTGCTAAATTTATTATTACTGGGCGATTTGAATCTTTGGATTGAACTCAAAGTCCTGAAGTAGTACACTAACCCTAACAAAATCCAAATGATAGGAAATGATACGTCAAGAAAATCAACCAATGACTCCTAAGAGGAGTACGCTTTGAGGTAACGATATTCGATGACACGGGTATCAAATGCAAGTGAACGTCGTAATGTTTCGCCGTACTTATCAAGAAAAGGTCTGAGGCAAGTCAGCATGATATTTATTGCAAGAAGGAAAATAGCTCTTCCTCTTAACCTTGCAGGAATTTCCCGAATTGTATCGCAGGAGAGTGTAATTGCTTCGTTTTGATAAATACTCCCCACTCCCATAGCAATCAACAACATGAGGTATCTACTAACAATCATGATAATAGTATCGCACCAATCCAAAATTTTAACAAAAATAGGGTCACCTCTAATTTCGTAGAGCCTTATGTTATTTGCTATCAAATTGAAAATATACCTTATCACTGATACAATAATGGTCGGAACAAAAACTCCCTTAGTAAAATAGAACGGAATGACGTTGCTCGTAGTTCTGGTTATAAGTAATGAGTGAAGTGAGAGACCTGTAAATACTGACGAAATTAGCAAATAATAGCGAAGCTGTTTGTTTTCATTGTGTCTTGGTAATGGTAAATACCCATATGAGTTGGAGGTTTCAGTGACTATCTTTAGCTCTTTCGCAAGGTAAGTCACAATACATGCACAGTATAGTCCAGAACGACTCACTTCTAAAGACACATGTATATCGCTATTCCGATCTGTATTCCAGAGACTCGATTCTAGATATCCCTTGTAGTACTCAACACCTTTATCTGAATATTCTTCTTTCAAGCTAGTATTATCAAATGTAGTTAGTTCGTGCTCATCAATTTCTGAACGGAGAACATTTGTAGTGCTAATGAAATTAGCTTCGCACACTCCATGTTCAAACAAATCAAGATCCATGAGCCTAAGGATGAAGAGCGGGATATCTGGGATTGCAGGAGATGCATCCTCCGGTGAGAACGATTTCAAAGACAAGGTTAATTTACCTTTTTCACCTTCATCAACTGCTATAGGTGTGCAAAGTATACTAGAAGATGGGGATAAGTCTCTTTGTCCAAAGTGTTCTGGAAATTCAAATAAAGCATTCACGGTAGAGACAACATAAAGCAAGGCAACGATCATTTTCGATTTCTTCCCTTATTTTTGGTGAGTGATTTTGATGTAAATAAATAAGGAATATTTAGTTATTTATACTTCTCTTACTGCTTAGGCAAAAATGTCAGAACAGGAGTCTGGGAATGAATCATCTTCGTTTCACACATAAAAGGTAATGTTCATGCAAGATAACCAAGTGGATTCGATATTGCACTGCTCAGAACTGTGAAATTAACTGCCATAAAGGATACACCATATTGATATTGCTCCATGTTAGCGTAGTTCTCTGAGTCAGAGTGTCACACATGGGAATGCTGGAGCACTTTGGCTTTGGTGTGGTTTTGATGTAAACCAAGCCGCTCCCTTGCGCGCGCGTACTGTACGCCATAAGAAAATAAAATATTCTGCTAAAAAATAGAACATTTGAAAGTGTCGCAGGTGCATACACTTATAAACGACCATTCTCTGTGATGTATATTTAGGTTGTGAAGAAGTCAGATGACTCCCTTTGTGAGTATGAATGTTCATGCTGAGTTAAGTTCACCATTAGGCTATCTCCGTAGATTTAGTTGTAATTTTGCAAACTAAATTCCACTTGCAGTTTGAGGGTGAAATGAATCTTCATTAATATTGTCTGAAGAGCCTGCTTCGAAATTGAGGAGCTCAACACAAGGAAGAATATGATATGCATCGAGTCCGTGAATTGTCCCTTTGTACATAGAAGCTCAGCCAACACCCTTCTCTACCAGCAAGTAGAGCCTATAACTTGATAATTATACTTGGCTAAACTGAATTTACAGCCAAAAATTTGTACTTCGTAACGTTAGCTAGTCAGTGCACCCATTATCGTCTATGCATTCTACATAAAGAAATCTATACATGCTTTTTTGTGAAAAAAAATTCTCAATTGCTTCCTCAACTCATGTCTTATATCAAAGCTGGGAATATTATTCAGAGCGAAGTATTTGAAGATCTCGACGTTGCCACGACAAAACAGCTCAGATTTGTCGTTCATCAAAAGTCGATAAAGGAATGTGGTTGTGAGAAACATTCTGTTTCTTGCCTTTGCTGATCGAGTTAATGCTGCCCTTGATCCAAATAAAGTAGACTATGCACATAGTGCATATAGAAGATAAATACTTCACCCAAAGTAGCTGGGTATTTGGCCATTGCAGGAAGAACTTGAATTCATCTTCCTCAAGAAGGTAGTTCAATTGATCATCCGGAATATCTTCAAAGTATAGATCCTTTGCGGTGGAGTCAAATTGGCGAAAGTGTAATAATATGAGTAAAGCAACTTTCACGATTGGTATGATGCATACGATCAAGATGGAATTTCTGAACGATTTTCGTGGTTTGCTATATTCATTATGTGTACGGTATTCGAATCTTTGAATCAAACGTAAAGTTCTGAAGTAGTAAGCTAATGCAAACAAAATCCAAATGATTGGAAAGATTGTATCAACAGTTTCAATCAATGCTACGACAGTGAAGTATGCTCTGACGTACTGTTGTTTGAGGACACCATTATCAAAGTCAAATATATGCTGTAGTTTTCGAATGTGCTTTACTAGTAGTAGCCTGAGGCAATACAGCATAAAATGACTTGCAAGGAGCAAGATCGCCCTCCCTCTCAACCTTCCTGGCAATTTCGGAACTGAATCGTCGGGAGATGGAGTAGCCAGTTCGCTTTGATATATACTACCCATTCCCATGGCAATCAACAACATGACGAATCTACTAATCATATAGATAATATCGTCGCAGTAATCCAAAATTTTGACAAACATAGGGTCTCCTCTTGATTCGTAAAGCCTTATTGAATTCGCTATGAAATTGAAACTAAACCTTATCATTGCTATAATAATGGTCGGAATAGAAACTCCCTGGATAATATAGAACGGGATAACGTTGGTCGTAGTTCTAGTTATAAACAACGAGTAAAGCGAAAGACCAGTTAACACTGATGAAATCATTAAATAATATTGGAGCTGTTTGTTTTCGTTGTGTCTTGGTACTGGTAAATACCCATATGAGTTGGAAGTATCAGTAACTATCTTTAGCTTCTTCACATTTTCAGGCACAATACATGCACAATAAAATCCAGATCGACTAACCTCTAAAGACACCAGTATATCGCTCATTCTTTCTGTATTCCAGAGGCTCGATTCTAGATTTCCAATGAAATACTCGATATTATTATCGGCGTATTCTGCTTTCAAGCTTATCTTATTAAAAGTGCGTAGATGTTCTCCTCTGTGATCAGCTGTATAAAGATAAGTAGAAGGACGTATAAAATCACGTTGGACAATTACATTGTCGAACTTATCACGATCTTTCAACCTGAGGATAAAAACTGGGATATCTGGGATTGCAGTGGAGGTATTCATCATTGACAACGACTTTAGGGACATAATTAATTTACCCTTTTTCCCTTCACCTACTGCTATGGGTGAGCAAAGTATACTAGAAGAAACAGATAATTCTTTTCCCCCATAGAGTCTTGGAACTGCAAACAAAGCATTCACGATGGAAACGACATATAGTAGAGCAATGCGCATTTTTGTGTTCTTACCCTACATTTAGTGACTGATTTTGATGCAAAAGAAAGACGAATGCGTTTAGTTATTTATACTTCTATTGCTGCTTTGCAGGCAATCAGGTGGTTACGCCAGTCACTGGGGATCATTTGCGTCATACATGTAAAAGAGTTGACTTCCCGCATGACGACCAATTGGCTTCGACAATGCACAACTCAAAGCAGTGAACTTAAGTTCCAAAACAGATAAAATATTGCAATTGCTCCACAGCGTGTTTCTCTGAGTCAGAGTGTCATATGTGCGAATGCCAGAGTAAACTTTGCGCTTGTTGTTAGTTTTGACGTACGAAGCCGCTCCATTTCGTGCGCGTACTGTACACCATAAGAAAATAAAATATTCTGCTAAAAAATAGAACATTTGAAAGTGTCGCAGGTGCATACACTTATAAACGACCATTCTCTGTGATGTATACCAGGTCGTGAATTGAAGTCAGATGACTCTGCTAGAGGACGAAGGAGCCATTTGAATCGAAAGGATCAGAATATTCTATTCGAGACTAATGGTGTGGTCCTAGCCATGGCACAGTGAAATCCACTTATAGTCTTATCGGCTAGCGCCGTGGCGCAGTGGAAGCGCGCAGGGCTCATAACCCTGATGTCCCAGGATCGAAACCTGGCGGCGCTATTAGTTTTTTTTTGGTCCCTCTTTTGCACCCACTATTTCTCCTACATGCTCATCTATTCAATAAGGGGCCTATTATTATCTATAAATGTATTTCAGAAAGTCACCGCACCTTTTTACAACTGTCTTAGTGGTTGCACCAGGCTCAACGTTCGTCCCAGCTGGAGCGTAATTTGATTCCGTATGTCTTATACCTCTCCACGTCTTCCACAGTCAATACAGGGAACGGTCTGCCAACTGATTGCTTGGTGGTATCAACATATCCCAAGTCAGTCAAGCCTTGGAGGTACCCTGGAGCGTCCACGAGACCAATGGTATGGTATGCTCTAGTCACACCCTTCTCCTTCAATCTGTTGTCACACCATTCTAATTGTTCCTTGCTAGAGGGTAAGGTAACTTTACCAGCAAGATACCTTGCCACCAACACGGCTTGATACTCAAAAACTCTAAAAGAGATACCATCTACGGGAACACCAACGAATGCAATCAATGGATCATCAATAAGGAAAGTGTGCTGGTACAAATTCTGTACCACTCTACCTTCCTTAGTCACTTGTCTTCCTGAGTCCTTCGCAACTAATCTGTCCAAGAATGGGTAAGAGAATTGATAACCCGTGGCATAAATAATGTGATCAGGATTAGCCACCTCGGACCCATCTTCGAAAACCACTGCATAATCTAATTTCTTGGTCTTGTCTTCTTCAGAAGGAGCGGAGTTGATTCTGATTTCGGTGATGAGACCCTTCTTGTGGACATTTGTCTTTTTGCTGACCGCTTTCGTGTTTTCTTGCGTTCTGATTGACTGGTAGACTTCCAGAGCTTGGTCTGCTACGTACTTTGATAAATCGGCACCAGAGGCTCTTGAGCCCACCACCACTACCTTTTCGGTCTTGTACTGGTCGGGGTTTCTGTAGAATTTCGCGTGATGAATGATTTCCGGGGCGATGTTTTGCAATTCACTCAAACCCTTCACTTCTGGAATGAATGGAACGAAATAGTGTCCAGTGGCGATGACAACGGCATCGTACGTTTCCTGCCACCAAACTTCGTATTCGTCGTTCACTGGTTGTCTCAAGGTGAGCTTGTAACGGAATGGGAATTTTTCGTCAGCAACTACACGTCTTTCGACTCTTTCAATATCTTCCACGGTGGTACCCTTGATAATACTGACCTTGTCGTTATCGATGTTTCTTTCGATATATCTCTCGATATACTTTCTGACGATAAGCCCATCTACGTATCTCGTCTTATCAGGGTCAGTTTCGCCTGGCACGTCCCAGACATTGTTGTCACTGAATGTCATCACCTCTTCAATAATATTAGTCTTGAGTCCTCTATAGGATGGAGTTTCGGTGAATCTGATCTGTCTATTTTTGGGCAACAAGATCAACCTCTTTCCGGTCTCTTTGGCATATTCTGCGGAATGGAATGGGTTGGGTAACTGTGGATCAGTCTTTGTGTGGGTGTGTCCAGGCTTTATCACATCGTATGGTGTCTTTGTGAACTCCTCACCTTCATCCAAGTTCCATACACCCCCGAAGGTCAGTCTTCTTTCGAAGAGGGTGATGGACTTGACATGGTCTTCTTGGACCAACGAGTCCAAGGCGATAGATCCGGAAGCACCACCACCAATAATGGCAACAGACTGCACCTGGGTAGAGGGCAATTTAACAGGCGTGTCAAGAGTCACAGTCATTCTAATACTATCTATTAATGATCTGGGGTATAAACAGATTCCTTTAGTGTTCAGAGTCAAATATAACTAACCTAACCAAAGACCCAAAAGCGGATCTGATCCTATTTAAGTAGATCGCATCATATTTTAGTAATGGGCTAGTAAAATTCATGATTAAGCTTAATCAGGAGCTTTCCCACCATTTCCGTAGCCACAGTTTTA
The DNA here is from genome assembly GCA_029581775.1 of Dujonia boleticola. Taxonomy (NCBI): domain Eukaryota; kingdom Fungi; phylum Ascomycota; class Pichiomycetes; order Serinales; family Debaryomycetaceae; genus Dujonia; species Dujonia boleticola. Next base: position 2,521,454 of record JARGRU010000017.1, read on the forward strand.
ACCACAATTTGAGATTGCATGCTGCGATTAGGTAGTACAGACAATTTAACACTTGCAGTGAGGGTGGGATTCGCAAAGGGGGAAATAGCCTGATTACTTGAGCCGCTGGTGCATATCGAGTACAATAGAGGTGAAGATAGAGCGATATCGAGTCGGCTAACGAGATCAATTGCAAGTAGTGTAGCTCATGCTGTGGACTGAGCTATGTTTGGGTTCCGTATGAGTCCGAATGATGCTACTGTAGGGAAGGAAAAATAAATAGTGCTGCAATTTTTTTTAGGCTTACATATGTAAGCAAAACGCACAATCAATGTCGATAAAACCGACGAAGATCTTCGCCTTGCAATAAAAGATAAGACGACTGTGGAACCATTCGAAAAGTGATGGCCTATTAGCGTTCAGCTGTATGTGTTGCATTATCCCACCACCGAATGTGTCTATCGGTCTGACATGTTTAGTCTTTATTATCTCCGAGAATTTCTGATGTGATTTCCGACGAAGCTCACAGCGTTGTAGCCACAGTGGACATATCGCGCAAGTTGCAGCCAAAAGTACTACAGAATTTTGGTGTGCAGCGGAAATCGGGGGTCTGATCCGCAACCGCTTACAAATAGTGCGGTGAACAAATCGGTATCAAGCGAATCAGGCCCGAGAAGTTGCAAATACAGGGACAGAGTGCATGGAGGGAGGTGGAGGAGAGATTACGGCTAAGTGTAAGAGCGAGGAACTTTGACTCGTAGTGAAAACTGCGGGGGCAGAGGGTCAGTATGGCTGTTAGTGCTGCAGGTAGTCAGTACTGTTTACTTCTTATGTAAGCTAGATTGGGCCGATTTTCGTCTGCTACGAGTATTGATGCAACTTCGGAAAGTGCCGATCACTATCGAATTGTACTACAACATGCAAATATACATTAAACTACTCTTGTATACCACTTTAATCTGTTAGTTTCGTTTGAACACTAATAAGACTAATTAGGCAGGATATCACATTTAGCAGGATATCACATTTCGCTTATAATGACGAGATCGAGGTGTCCCCCAACTAGAGTCCATACACTGACTTCTAGCTGACATCTTTGTCAATAGGCCAAGATTGAACCTCAGCACTGTGTACCCACTCCACTCGAATCGTACACCCATATTTTACACGAACTGCGTGAAAACACTCATGGTCCCGCACTACTAAAACTACATCTCTAGTAGCTTCTGTGCATGCCGACAAAAAACAGTGAAGAAATTGATTGAAACTGAACTCAGGCGGCTCGATGGAGTGGCACCGTTCACCTTTGATGTCTCAAATGGTCCCACGCCTACTTTAATACATTTTTCGCTTAAATGCCGTCCGTTATGCCTCTGCAGCTCATCTCTCTTCCACTGTATTCCATAATAATACTGGCATCGTATTGCCTGCGTAAACGAGTCCCTTGAAAATCTCAAATGGGAAAGTCCCCACGTGCTATTGATAATTTTTCATACAATTTATAAATGCCATTTAATCGTGGGCCACATGCAGGCCGATGAGATACTTATTGCATGCCCCCATGCATAAACGGCGATAAATCGAAGAGTTTATCGTCGCATCACTAGTTTTCCAAATTTATATAACAATTGTTGTGATTTCCGGATTTCTAGAAATTGTCTTTCCATTTTCCGTTTTCTTCTTCACGAATCTTGTCTTAAATCATGGCTGTGCAACAGGACCTCAACTTGAACGTTGGCTTAGACCCAACCAAGTCTGCTAAACTTGAACAGGTTAACCTCACTCCAGATCTCGCCCAGGCTGGCTTGACCTTACACGGTGACTACTACAACCAGCGTCAGGCCAAGTTCAACAGATATGTTCTCGGACACCCTATTTCGCTTGCTGTCGTCGCTGTCGTCACCTCGATCTACGGCTACTACCAGTTCTCTACTATCTTTGCTGAATCCTCTTCCATCGACGAAGTCTTCAAGCACCAAGATTTCCTTCCAAAATTGGTCATGTGTGCCCCAGGCTTCCTCTGCGGTCTCGGTTTAGTCGGGATCTTGGGTTACTTGCTCTCCGATGACTTGAAAACTGTCTCTGAAAACTTGGAGCACCAATCCTACTCCACCATTTTGTTTGGCTTCAACTTGAACGGCTTTGCTAGCTTATCTCAGACATTCTCAGATCTCAGAATCAAGAAGGAAAAGGACTTGTTCAAGCAAGGTGAAAACAGTTCTATTCTCATCTACCGTGACTCCCCAATTGCCGTTGCCACCGTCAAGCCGCTCGTAGAAAAGTCTGACGAAGACACCTTCTACGTGCAAATCAGCGGTATTAATGTCAGAAAAGTGTTCGCCAAGGTTGACTTTGACGATTTGTTACTCGAATGGGCCATCAAGAGATCCAAGGAATTGGCCCTTGAAGACTCCAAGTTCAAGAACGCCAAGCTTGTTATCTTGATCGACGCCTACTCCTTCGACAGCTCCAAGGTGAAGCTCTTAAAGAGTTCGTTCTTCGAAAAGATTTCCTCCACTTACGTCCTCAACCCATTCTTCGAGGTTGGTAGAGCTGAGAAGGAATACTTGAGCCTTGGTGCTTCTGAAAAGGGTAAGAGCAAGCCTTTGAAGGACGACAACAAGGAATACATTTACGGTATCCCAATCGAGCCACTCTACAGATTGTTTGATATCTCTAGAGACACTTACGCTTTGACGATCAACAGAAAGGTTGCTTCCGAAAAGGTTGGAAAATAGACAAGTGAAGGAGTTCAAAAAAAACTAGGGGGTACGAATCCCAAGGGCGCACATAAAAAGTATATTACATAGCACTTATAAATTAATTTAATATCGTCAAGCAAAGTTCTTACTCAGGAACCTCCTATGTAGTAGATTTACCTTTCTAAGTTGCTTTTATTAACTTAACTTTTAGGGGGGGGAACTATTTAATGACTATTATTACTATTTATTATTACTATGGTTCTTTTCTGTTTTTTTGGTGGTTTCGTTTCGTTGTTATTGACCAACTGCATCATGACGTTCATCACTTCTTCTGTCTCTCTTTATATTCTCCCTCAAACTCAATCTAATAACCCAGTGGTTCTTGGCTTGCCCCTCTGTCTCTGTACACGGTACAAGATTCTGGCTACCCATAAGACAAGTATTCCGAGGAAACAGTAGATGAAGTATTTGGTCACCTTGACCAACTTTCTGAACAACTCACTGAAAAAAGTGGCCTCGGCGTCTCCGTACTTCTCTAATCTCAATTGACGTTCTCTTTCCTTTATTCTCTTCTCAGACGCACGCAATCTGGCTTGTGACTTTCTTCTTTGGTTAGGGTCAAGCTTCTTTCTTGGAATACGTCTGTGTCTTCCGCCACCCTTCTGGGGAGCTTGTATCAAGTTTTCAACTTCTTCTGGATCTTCACCGTCTACATCGACAAAATCGTCTTCGCTCAGTCTCTCGCCTTGGACGCCCAACAATGATTCAAACTGTTGCATGGATTCGACTGCAGATCCGTCTTGCTTGTACAAAGCAAAGATCCTATTCTCGATGACATCGTTGTTTTCTGACAAGCCACCAGTCTCTGCAGAGATACCCAAGTACTTGGTGCTGGGCAACTGGATGTCGCTCAAAGTCACACAGTTTTGCCAGTTCAACCCGTCACCGGTGTAGTCAAAGTCCAAGGAGAAGTAGCCGTCCTTGATGTAAACGATTCTTGCCTTGGTCTTGCCTGACTTTGGATTCAAAAGCTCGTGCGCCTTGCAACCAGCGATTCTAGTTTCGTATCCATCGGTGTCCTTGTTGTAGTAGGTCTGGCCGTTACCGTTCATAATGTTTACATAGGGGAAGTGTCCTCTTTTCCCGTTTCTATACGTGTCAATCATGACACCCAACCCGTTGAAGTAGTTTTGGGCACCAAACACATCGCCGATTTCGGAGGCGGTTTCGGTGAACCAGATGGCCATACCGTCTCCTACAAACCCATTGCTGGTCTTACCGTGGATGTGGAAAGTTAATTCCATTTCGAACGACTCCGCGTTGATGGGGTGCTTGGAGAACATGCTTCCTGTTTGTCTGGGGATATCGGACGTGAGTCTGATGTAATCGCCATTCTTGACAAGAGTGTTACCCTTCAAGTCCCAGAATCTGGACTTGTACGAGGGAGTGTCCAAGTATGGTTTCGTGATGGCCTGGGGCAAGAGCTCGATCTTCTTTATGTTGACCTCGTCTCCCTTGTTTTGGATCAACGAGTTCAATTCTTCTGGGGAGTACGAATCTTCCGAGGTGCTACCTGAAAATACGAAGAAGTAGGCTGCAATAAACAACGCCAAAACGATGACACCTTGAAGAGGTCTCGACCGTTTCACCTTATCAACGATCGTCATGGTGTGTGAGATGAAGCGATGAGGTCGGGAAAGGAATCACTTGCTTGGAGAAGGTACAAGAAGCTAGGAAAAAATAGTGTAAAAAAGAAAAAGTACCGTGGTTGAATTGACAGCTGTAGGTTTGTATTTTGTAGCGGCGATGGTTTTGTGGTCGATCGATCTCCACGAAAACAGGCATGCTTGTTATTTTTCACACGTTTCAAAAACTCTTAGAAAAAATATTTATGCTAGAAATTCGCTTGCAGTGAAAATTATTATGCAGAGGCTGCTGTCGAGCAAGCCGAGCGCAGAAGCTACACTGGCTAAAATGCAACCCGTAGTATATAGGGGGGAGTACAGGTAGACACAAGCACCAGGGAAGCACTTTGGTCGCTGAGATTAACGGCTCATTAGTGTATCTCAAACAATGGTTCCATGCTCAGAATGTGTAACTGTATCGGGTTTAGCCAGATATACGACGCGTGGGTTGTGCGACTGCGTACATATTGAGCCAGTTTGGGCGGAGACGGAGATGGCCCAGGTGAGCGGGCGGGGCCGAGTAACGATACAATGTAGCATTGAGTAGGACTAATTTGTCGAACTAATGAAGTAGAATTGACGGTCACAATCGTGTTGGGAAAGTGTACTTAATTGTCTCCACATACTAGTAAAGTGAATTGGTAGTGACCTTGACAGCAGCTGGGGACCCGAGGTACTATGAAACATGCGCTCTGTCTTCTGTGCGTAATGCGGACACAATTCCAAGCTAGCCTAAAGCCAATCAGAATTTGTTATGTGGGATTAGCAGAGGCAGCTGATGTGCCATTTTGTTCCTGTACTTTGCGCAGAGTATGAGTAGGCTCCGGTGCTTGATTTACGGATCTTGCTGCTTGCACAGACTGGCACAAGTATCTCTCTCATCGCATCTCGAGCCTCTTCTTATCTCGAGCCTTCTCATCCACTACTACAGGTGCGACTTCCTCCAGCCATCATTTCGCTTACGATAGGATTCACATTCCTTTTTCCCTTAACCTATATTAAAGCTTGATTGTCATTATATACAAGAATTTTTATAAACATGGAGGTCTACACTCCACTAATACTTTGAACACTCCACCCTGGTGGGCGTAAATTCGACCCTATTTTCCAAAAACAACAGTTCTGAACGCAGAAACCATGGTCTCCTTGTTTTCTCCACGGATGTCGGCCATCACACGGTTGTAGTATTCTGGGTTTCCCTTGGGGTGCAACAACTTGTCGTCAAGAGCATAGTAGTTCTTGTACTTGTCGTTGACCAAATCTCTCAAGGATATGTACTGCAACTTGAGGTCCTTTTCGGATACACTGGCCATCTCGGGACTCGAAAATCTCTTGATTTGTGTGTCTTTGAACGAAGCGTAGTGCTTGAGACGTTCTTGTGGTAAAGTCTTCAACAAATCCACAATCTTCTTCAATAATTCTTCTCTGGATGACATGATTTCTGGGCCGGATGCAAAAAGCTGATAAAGAAGCGATCAAAAATAAGTAATTTGGCCCAAAGGTGTCGACTTAGCTAGCTGTGATCAGTGTGTTTTACGGTGAAGCCTGAAACGACTGCCATAGAAAAAAAAAAAAAAAACTTGTTGTAGAAAGTTTAAGCTTCGATTTCGGATTCCTGCATACATTGAACCTAAAAAAACTATTATAGCCGGCCAAGGCAGTCTAGCCTTGGAATTTAGTAATATATTACTTCCCCCATATTCTTGCAAGTTCAGAAGCTAAGTGTGGGTTTTTTAGGTCTTTTCTGTATCAATTAGCTCTGCAAACGAACTACTCCGCAAAATCACCACGAAAAACCAAGCAATAATGAAGGCACACTGTCCTAGAGTCATCTTTGTCCGTCATGGTCAAACCGAATGGTCCAAGTCCGGACAGTATACGTCCATCACCGATTTACCGTTGACCGAGTTCGGTGTCGTCCAGATGAGAAACACCGGGAAGCACTTGATCGGAAACACACCTTTCCAGATGATCAAGCCAGAGAACTTGAAGCACGTGATTGTTTCTCCTAGAAAGAGAGCCAAGCAGACCGTGGACTTGCTCTTGGAGGGTCTCACCGACGAGGAAAGAGCCAAGATTGAAATCAGAGAGGAAAACGATATCAGAGAATGGGAATACGGTGACTACGAGGGTTTGGTCACCAAGCAGATCATCGACTTACGTAAGTCCAGAGGGTTGGACGCTGAAAAGACAGAAGACGACCCATGGAACATCTGGAGAGATGGGTGTGAGAAAGGTGAGGTTTCCACTGACGTCACCAAGAGAGTCGACGAGGTGATCGCCAAAATCAAGATCGACCACCACAATGCCCTCAAGAGCAACACTCTGTGCGACACTATCGTCGTGGCCCACGGACACATCTTAAGATGCTTTGCAGCACGTTGGGTAGGCAGAGACATTAACAAAAACCCAGATTTCTTGTTAGATGCAGGTGGAGTTGGTGTTCTCAGTTATGGTCACCACAACATCAACGAGCCTGCGATTTACTTAGCGGGTGCCTTCACTGTTCCGCTTGAAGAGAAGGGTAAGGACATTTTCAATTAACCGCTGGAACCACCAAATCAAAAGAATAAACCCATTACCCACTTTTTGTGAGAACCAACGTTTACCATAGAGTATTTATATAGGAAAATCAAAACTGGTTTCTCTGAGAAATATTAACGAAGCGTAGCAGAAAAAAAATAACCGTAGCCAAAAAAATAAACTTTTTTTTTATGTAGCAAGGGCCCACGCTAACAGTGAAGGTACATTCGCAACGGCGGCGAGCGTCTACCCCATGCGTTGCAGCAGTCTCGCACTGAAACCCCCCGAAAGACCCAAAGCGAGCGAGCTCCCCAAAAAGGTCTGCAAATGCGGAGTAACCTCCACGAAAAGCAGAGCGCCCACCGCAGTGACGTACGTGGAAAACGCCTTCCCTTTGTGCCCACAGTAAGCGTCTTTCATTTTTTTTTTTTTGTTGTGACTCTCTCCGCATTTCGTAAGGCATCATTTCCATCGCTATACGCAAAAAATTCTCGGTTGCAGCGTTGTGGTCTTTTCTTTTTTTTGTTCCGTTGAAAATTTCCAATTCCGCTTTGGGCTTCGGAATTTGATTTATAAACTCCACGTTCCCAGCCACCACGAATACTTGAAACTCAGGCACCGTAGACGTAAGTGCTTCAGTTTTTTTTTGCTTTTTTCCTGGTTTTTTTGCCTTTGCTTCGCTAATCACCTAAACATGACGCTTACTGAAAAACTCCCAGTGTGGTTGGACTGTGACACCGGAAATGACGACACTTTCGCCATTCTCTTAGCGGCGTTGCACGAACAGTACAACCTTGTGGGCATCTCGACAGTATTCGGGAACGCTCCTCTCCACAACACCACGCACAACACTTTGGCCATCTTGGACATCTTGGGCTTCAAGCAGAACGAAATCAAGGTGTACCTGGGCGCTTCCAAGCCGCTCAAGATCGCACCTCGCTACGCAACCAACATCCACGGTGAAACCGGTATCGAGGGCGCCATCTTGCCCAAGTTCCCCAAAGTGGAGGAATCTAAGGACCAAACGTACTTGGAGGCCCTCAGACACGCCGTCTTGCAGTACAAGGGCGAGTTGAACGTGGTTTGCACGGGCTCCTTGACCAACATGTCGCACTTCATCACCACCTACCCAGAGTTGAGATCCAAGATCAACTTTGTTGCAGTTATGGGTGGAGGCATCAATATCGGAAACATCACGCCATACGCCGAGTTCAACATGCACTGCGACCCTCACGCTGCCAAAAACGTCATCACCGACTCCATTTTGAAGGACAGAACGGTGTTGGTGCCACTCAACATCACTCACAAGGCAATTGCTACCGAGCAAATCCACGCCCAGATGTACTCCGAAACTGACCCATCCATAAACTCCAACGCCAGAAAAGTGTACTACGATATCATTCTGTTCTTCGGTCAAGCATACAAGATGACCCACAAGGGGTTCCAGGACGGACCTCCAGTCCACGACCCATTAACCGTCTTTGTGCTCTTGGGCTTGCTCAACAACTTGACTGACGACGGCGATGACTTTGATATCGAGTACTTGAGAGGAGACGTACAAGTTATAGAAGAAGGCGAGCATGAAGGAGAAACTGTCTTGACCGAAGACACCTCTAAGGCCTCCGGTACCTACGTTGCCATGGATATCAACTTCCAAAAGTTTTGGAGTTTCGTGTTGGAGTCCCTTGCCAACTCTGACAAAAAGACCCACGCTATCCAGTAGCGGAACAAGCACAATAAAATAATAATCACGCATAGGAAAATGGATAGACAAAAAAAGAAAAAAAAAATAGACTACATGGGTGTATGCTTTCTGAAATTAATTTAAATGCATTCGAATAATACACAATTCATAAATAACTGTTCCTGTAGTACACACCTAGGCACTCACTTCGAGCGCAGAGGGCGCTTCAGAGGGCTGGCTCTTCTCAGAGATGTCGTGCTTCTGGGGAGGTTGTACCCTTATCTTCCTTTGAGGTTTGCTGGTGGCTGGCTTTTCAGAGATAGGTTCCTCCTCTGCGGCGGCGGCAGCAGTAGCAACGGCAACAGGCGACTGCTCTGCGTTCAGTAACTCCGAGGGCGAGATTCTACCCAAGTCTGCGTGTCCGTTGGCAGTAACCTTCTCCGTGAGGTGTTCGACGGGTTGACCGCCGTTCAAGTCATTGATCACATCAATCATCACGTACCCGATTCTGCCAATGACGTCTTCGGCCCACACGACATCCAAGTGACTGTGGTCGTCCAACTCGACGATTTTCAAGTTCTTTCCCTCTTTGTACGCCTTGCCTTCGTAGTTACGCATGTGGCTCACCAATCTGTCACCATCGACAAGGAAGTCCAATTTACCGGTAAAGATAACCATGGGGACTGTGGTCATTCTGTCGTCGATACCGAACCAGTGCTCCTTGTAAGGGAAGAATGTTTGAGAGTCGTTGATCAAGTCGTCTACTGGGACCTCAAGTTCTTCTTCAATGTCGTGCTGTGCGTTGATGGAGGCCTGTTCGGCTTTCACGGCGTGTTCGGCGGTGTTCACTGGTGTGAATGCAGTGTGCTCTCCGTTCATGTATGCCTTCTTGGGTAACAACTGCTTCGAGAAGCCTTCTCCGACCCACTCTCCAACCCACCAGGTCATGAGCTTGGTCGAGATATAACTGACGTTGAAAACAAAGTGAATGTGCCACAAACGATGGTCGTTACCCCACTTGCTTCCGTTCCAGCCAAACAAGTACTTGAACATAATGTAGGACATGGAGCCGAAGATCGAAGTGCTGTACAAGTTGCGCCTGGCCCACGTCAAAATGGGCAAGAAGTCGCAGGTACCGAACCAAGCAATGAACGATGTGGGGCCCAAGAAGTGCATAAACTTGAGAAACAACCTGTGGTGGAACAAGGAGCCCGGGAAGATGGCTGGCGCTAAGCAGATCATCAACTTGATTTTCTTCTGGTACTCGCCCAAGTTCCCGTTCTTCAACAAGAGGAACGACTGGGTGCATCCCTGGGAGTGACCGGTCAAGATGAGCTGCAGGTGGTTTGGCTTGTGTGACAAGACGTTGTCGATGATGCAGGTCAAGTCGTAGTAGGCCAACTCCCGGACGTTCCAGTCCCAGTACGTTTCATTCTTCTTCAAGTTCTTGCTGTCCAAGGTGGCGTGGTTGATCTCGAACCAGGACCGGTTGTTGCCCAACCAAACGTCGTACCCTTGCTCGTGCATGTAGTAGGCCAAGGAGTTGAACCCAGCGGTCAAATACGCACCCGAGCACGACAACAATCCGTGCTGCATCAAGATGGGCTCCTTGGCATTGCGCTGTGTTCTCGTCTCCTTTGGGTCGACCAAGTGGTGCAAGGTCAACACGAATCCGTCCTTGGTGGTGATCTTGTACTCTTCCAAGTCAAGGTCAAGCTGCAAGGCGTAGTACCGCAAGTCGTTCGATATCTTCATCTTCTTGATGTCCTTGTAGGGTTGTCTAGGCTTGAAAGTGGGCGTGGAGTTATCCTTATGCTTCCGGGTCTCTATCCGAGCAATGATCTGGTAGAGATGGTAGAACAAGGCATTGGTGGAGACAATCCACACGAAGATGAAGGACATGAATGTGGACAACAAGGTTATGAAGGTCTTGGTGAAGCCAGTTCTGTTAGGCCTCTTCTCCTTGGGGGTCAAGTTATCGAACAACGCCATTTTGTGCTTGACTACGGTTTAATAGCCACACTAACCCTTAAGTGGACGATGTGTTAGGCGGATGGTGGTGTAAGCGAATGTAGCTTCCTCAAGTGTACGGTTGTGTGGTTCCTCCGGAAGATGCTTGTGCTAGCGTGCTGTGATACACGAAATTCGAGTCTTTGAAAATCTTTCTACCAAAAAGAATAAATAAACAAACAGAGCGAGAGAAAAAATATTTCTGGCTAACAATTGACGATCAAATGGAGGCTGATGATGAGAACCAGGGGGTGGGTGTTACCAAAAAAGATACTTGAGAGGAGGAGCAGGTATTTAAGTCGTATCATATATATATACAAGGAAGGTTATTTCTTTTCATTGTAGCCCTGGATTCCACCAGGTTCCAATGGGAATTCCGGGTGTAGACTCCAGAGCACCGTTTTTTGACTACGATGAATTTTCATGCACATGCATTGATGCAGATGCCCCGCAAATTCGTCAGATGACTAGCGAGCAGATACTTGTTAAAGCTTGTTCGAGCTCTTTTGAGCTCTGCAAAGTCTAATTACAAGGGGAGGAGACTTTAAGAGGGTGTACAGAAATCGTTGGGGATGATACATTGACAAGGTTCAGGGGGGTTATGTCTTGGACATAGATTTAAACTAACAGTTGCTTTCATGAGCTTGTCTCAAGACGTTCCCCGACCGTGCAGCAGTGGAAAATCTGAGGAAGCGTCACCAGATGCTAGTGAAACAGTAAGAGAACCAGTCCAAAAAAGGGCAAAAGAGGGAGCTTGACTCACGCTTTCCAGCCCATTTTCAGCGATGATAATGCGCTGCATATTTGAGAAGCAGCAAGCAGCAGCTTGAGTCACTGTCTCTTCTTGTGCAAGGTTCTGCATCGCTCAGGGCACCAAAGTTAAAATTATCTTCGTTAATGCGCTACTCGTCATATGCAAGTTTTGTTCATATGATTTTTTTGGAACCTTTAGGCCGAGCAAGCACCACCAATACACCAGTCGAAAGGTGACATCGGGGTCAATAAACAAACAGCAAATAACAATAAGCAGGTTTGCACTAAGCCAATATGGAAAAAGCCATAAGCATCTGTGTCTCAGATGCAAATACTGCAAAGGTTTCCCTTGGCTTCTGGATTACTGGCGGAAAAATCCCTACTTTTCCTGCACAACTTAGCCAAATTTGAAACTTTTTTTCTTTAGAATCGGGTCTTTTGGCCAAATGGTTCCAACCTTTCTCGTAGCGTTTCGCATTTACCCGTTTACAAGAGAAGCAGTTTTCTGCTCACAGCGCGGGTGGGAAATTCGGTGGTTCACTCCGTCTACTCAGGGCGCGTTTACGCGCGCTCTGGGAATTGAAGCAAAATCTTTTGCTTATGCTCTTGAGAGTTCCTGGGCGTGCAAACGCTGGGCTTTGCCATCAGAAATCAGTAGGCGAGAGCAATCTCGTTTACATGGGAGGCATTGCAGACGGTTGGTCTTTCAATATGAGGATTGACTTTTCAGTGCAATATGCGTACTTGTCGCTACTAGTGGCAAGCACCCGATACCGATCATCGTTATGAGTAAGGGTAACCGATTTTTTTTTGTTTTTCTTCGTTATGCGTGTATGTAGTTTGTGTAACAATAACAATTTCTGATGAGATGTTTACAATAGATTTACGTCATCCTACGAACCCAGACTCTTCTCTGTCATAGCATATCTGTCCCCCACAAAGCGCAGAGAGATGATCTTTGCGAGTATACGAAGGATCTTTGCGTCCTTCAGAACAGACGAGGAGGAGAGATCGTACTCTAGAAGAGCCTTCTTCAATCTTCTTGGGTTTTTGGGTTCCTGTGTCATCTTCTCCTTCGTGGCACAGAAGTTGTCGAGACACCCTAGGGACTTGGCCCACATAGCAAGAGCCAATGCCTTGTTACAATAGAGGTGAAGCGAGCTATTGCTCCTCGCTCACAGCAGCATCAGCAGACAGCGAAAGCCCCATCGTGCTGCTCTTGAGATCTTACAAGACTATAGTCGCAAATTAAGCTACCAGTTGCAATTCCATCCATGACCGCCTCCGACCCAATTGCACCACACTGGCTTGTAAAACGAGTAACAAGTTGTGACTGAACATAAACCCAGAAGCAGGCGGTCTAGTCGTACTAGACATTCCGTACTAGTGCAGTATGCTGCAAGTACACTACAAATGCTTTATAGTTTACATACACCAACCATTGTATTTTGGTAATAATAATAATAATTTATTGTATATATATGTATATTTACAGGTGAAGTACAAGTCGTATCAAAGAGAAGCTTGCTGGCAAGCAAGAACGCATACAGATGTAAAGCTGCTGCCGGTAGTCGGCGCAGCTCTTATGATCTGTTGCCAGAACCAAGTGTCTTTCTTGTTCATTCTTTTCATTATTTGATCATTTCCTTGACGGGTTTCGTTTTCATTTTTTGTGGGTTGTGATTTTGAATCTTTTTGTTATGTCTCTTTCATATTCGTCCGGTCAGGAGTCTCATTCCTAGAGCTTTTCTCGTGAGGTATGTTACAGTGTTCGGGTAGTTCCAGCTCTCTGGCGTACCAGTTCCCGCTCATCTATTTCAACAAGATTTCCTTGGCCATTTCGTAGGCGGTCCAGGAAATAGCAGTACTTGGAACATTGAAAATGATTCTTGGCTTCAATCCTCTGGAGAATGCCTTCAAGCCACCTTCCTTGTATAATGCCCTAGCAGCAGACTGGAAGCCGGTGACTGCTCTCATGTTAGCATTGGTAGAGATACCCCTAGTTTGTAATGCGGTTTTGATACAATCTAACGGATTCGTTAATGCGGCGGCGATACCACCAGCGATACCACCGGAAACACAGTGTAAGTATGGGTTGTATGCATGGGATGGGTTTAAAAGAGATGACGAGTATTCGTAGAACCCGAAATTCAACGCAGCAAATGGTATGTTGGTGAATAAGGTGGTTGGGTAGGAGATGTAGAAGGCAGAGAACCCTTCCTTTCTGTAAACATCGGCTGCCAATTTGAATAACCTGACTGAGGTTGATGCTGGAGGTTTGGTGGTGGCTGCCGCAGCAGTGGCAGTGGAGGTTGCTGCGTTAGTGGCGGCGGCGGCAGCGGTGGCTGGTGTGGTGGTGCTAGTGGCGGCGATAGCTGCAGCAGTAGAAGCCTGCATTCTTTGCTTCAACATATCGAATGGAGTCATCAAGGCGTCCGATGCAGTGGTGGCAGCAATACCGGCTCCACTGGCAATCAACGGGTGATTGCTGTCGGTAACGAGCTTATTCGACTTCTCAGAGTTTGTTAATTTGTTGACCAAGAAGGTCTTGGATGCTTCGAAAACCAGGAAGTACACCGCATGTGCTGGCCCGGCACCCAAGATTACCGATGAAACACCTCTCCAGAGTGCATAGGCACCTTCGGTGGATGAAATTTTGTTAATCGAGGAGATAATCGACTTGGATATTTTGGTGCTGTGGGACATTTGCATTCTGGTTTTCAAAGAGTCTATGGGGAACATCACCGTGTGCTCCATGATACCAGCTAAGGCACCGGCAAACAAGTGGGCGCTGACTGAAGCGTCATCTGGCAATGACTCGTAGTCAATCTCGATGGCGTCCAGGGTGGCTATGATAGCGATTTGGTTTGGTGCTTGGGTTTGTTCCATGGCTGATGGTGTTATCAGGGGTGGGTCTATGCTTGTGTATGGTCGGGGTACAACAGTGTTTGGAGGGTTTATCTGGAATAGATACTAGAACTTGTTGTCGGCGTCGGCTTTTCGGAAGTTAAGTACAAAAAAAAACGCTGTCGGATATTCCTGAACAATTCTGTAGCTAGTGGAAAGTGGAGCCAGAGTGTAAGTGAAGGCGTAGGACGTCTGTGAAATGAAGAGATGGCCTCTTTATTCCGTCTTGATGTCTATCTGTAGGTGTATATGAGTGGATGGAGGTAGAGAGACAACCTTCTATTTTTTTGTTTTTTTTGGCCCTGTGATGAAACCAGTGAAAATTTCGTGGAGATACGAAAAAAAAAAAATACAAAAAATAAAATAAATATTAATTAGGGAATTTTCAAATACTAAGATAAAAAAAAGTGAACGTGAAGACGGACGTGAGATATTTGTATTCTGGGTATCGAAATGTGTGAGAAGGCCGATCAGGAACCGAAATGGCGGAAGAAATGGAGAGCGAAAAAGTTTACATTTAACTTGTCATCACAGCCGTGAATGTCAGGACAAAAGGTTTTTTTCTTTTTCGTTGTAGTAAGCGAAGCAGCGTCGAGAAGCAGTGTAGAGGCTGGGAAATGAGAGGCTCGGACCGGGGCCGGGAGGGGTATACCTGGGATGCACTGCTACAGCTAGCGCTGGAGATATCGTGGAAACTGGCAGGCGGTGGAGCTAGTGGTCATCGGGGTTGAATGACTAATGCCACGAGAGATCCGGAGATATTGTGAGCGGCGGCTCCTTAACTAGCTGTGAGTGTGGTGATGCAGTTTAAGGGACTCGTCGGATGTTCTAAAAGGCAGGTAACGTAATGAGCGGCCATTCCAGACCATGGCACTAAAATTGAAAAAAAAAAAAAAAAAATAGATGAAGCGCTAATTTTTTTATTCTGCAACGGCTTAATCTCGTCGACAGCGAGACAGAGAGCAAGATAAGGATTGGCGGGGAGATGAGGAAAAGGGCTAATATAAGCACAGTATTAGAGGTACAACGGAAAGCGGTAGTAGAGGCTACTTGGAGCTCGTTTGTGGATGTATTCTTTGGTAGATAGGGACTCTCACTTCCTGTGACTCGTTCTCTTCTGCTCTCTTCACCATGCACCTTAATTTTTTGCTGCATAAATGAGCGGCCCCGATGGGATTATGGGACGGACACCCCCGCTCACTGTGGCTACTAGGGCGATACCGTCGAAAGGGTCCGAAACTCAAGGATGGTATCTTCTAGTATGCCCATCTCGCTTGTACAATTGGTTTTCGGTCAGTAGTTGACGAGAAGAAGATCTCTACCTCTCTGTGTACTTCTCTGTGCATCTCATCGCGTTCGACTCTACTGGTCTGTCGGGCCATAGAATCTTTTTTTTTTTTCATTAAAGCTGCGCTCATTGCTGCGTACTTTTCCGTTTTCGGATGCCATTCTGCGCTTAGTTGAAACACCGAAACCGGAAAAGGTGACTGAGAATCGTAAGTCATTGTACCTTTTGACACTAAGCTTTCGATAAAAAGGCCATTTCGTTCATGCGTGCCGTACTGAGCAAGAAATACGACAGCTGCAGCTAGCATAATAATGCATTCTTGCTCGAGAATATCCTTCAGATATACGCACTATGGGGTGGAGTTAGCGCCACGGGTTTAGACAACACGGAGTTAATCTTCTGTTGCAACCAAGGATGCGATAGGTTTAACTAAAGCATGGACTAAACCATAGGAAGTATTCACTAGCAACCCTTAATTCTGTCCTTTTCGGAACTAGCTATTTGTAAATATTAGTCACATTGATGCACGGAGAGCAATTTCTTCGGTTCGTCCAAGTTGCTGCACAAGGGACAATTCTGCTTCCTTCGCTCACCCTGCCCTTCACGTTCCGAAGCTTCGGTGAAATCATCCAATAAATCTTCCACGGAGAAGTAGATAGTTTATGGGTTGTCTCACTTGAGCTTTTTTTTTTTTTTGTCTACTCTCATGGGGGTCTTTTTCGCTACAATTTACCAGCCTCCAGCCCAACTGTCATATGATTCTGATTTATTACTAATTTTGGCATTCCACCTCTCTATTCTATACAAATGGCTTGACTTTCAAGTCTAAAGAAGCTTGCTCTGGGACAATGGTCTTGAGCAAGCCGGTCTTCAAAAATTCCTCTACGTTTTCAACAACCCAGCCTTCCATATTCTTAATCGCTTCGTATGTGTGTGTACCCATGTGTGGCAAGGCAACCACGTTTGGTAACTCGTAAAGTTCTCTTGGCACTTCTGGCTCCTTAGCAAACACATCGGATCCAAGTGCACCCACCTTGCCGCTCTTCAAAGCCTCTGTTATGTCACTTTCGTTTATAATGGCCCCTCTGGCGGTGTTGACAATAACCACACCGTCCTTCATCTTGCTGATGGTTTCCTTGTTGATGAGGTTGGTGGTGTGTGCGTTCAATGGAATTGAAATGCAAATAATGTCACTTTGTGCCAATAAATCGTCAAAGGAAACGTATTCAGTGTCCTTTTCCAAGTCCTTGGATAATCTAGAACGGTTGTGGTAGATGGTTCTTTCGTAACCGAATGGCTGTAATCTGTCACGGATAGCACGTCCAATTCCACCTAATCCTAAAATACCCAAGGTCTTACCCTCTGGGTCATGTCCCAATGGTGCACCTGCAGCCTTCCCCTTGGCGGGCCATTCACCTTTTACTGTGGCAGCCTGACCGATTTGATAGTTTCTTGAGGCAGCTAACACCAAGAACACTGCAGTGTCAGCAGTTGGTGCTTCCACTGGGACAGTAACATTGGAAACCTGGATGCCTTTGTCTGTGAATGGTTGGACATCGATCTGATCGTACCCAGCACCACAGTGACTCAACGACTTCACTGAAGCAGGAATGTGGCTTGCCAACTCCGCGTCAAATCTGCCTGTTTGCACGACACTGTGGAAAGTTCTTGTAATCGAAGTGACATCCAGGTACTTCTCCTTCAAGTCCTTGAAGAATTCTTCTCTATTCTTGGAATCACATTCGACGATTTCAGCGATTTCAGAGAGTTCGTCCCACTTCTGTTGGGCGAATTCAACTTTACCGAGTCTTAAAACCTTAGGCTTGGAGGAGGCAGTAGTCATGGTCTTTATGTAGTTTCGAGAGATTGTGCTAGAGAATTGGTTAGCTAATCTTTTCGATAACATAGAAAAAGAATCTGCTAGCTTGACTCGACGAATGGGGGAAGTGAAGATATTTTATATCGATATTTGTAAATCTGCCAGTAAAGAGGGGGCACCACAAAAGGTGGGGGAGTTCTAGCGAGTATACCCTCCACTATATGGATTGGATCGCGCACGTGACCAAATCCCTTACAAATCATTGCGATAATGTGAAATTGGGTGTAGTGGTTCCTCCACTCGCGTGGGGGATCACACGTGGGGGATTTCATGGTGAAAGCTAAAATGCTTATACAAGTGACGAGCGAAAGCGGTGGTGGGGGATATACACGCTTTCTTGGTGGGGGAGTGAGGGTGACTTCGATCGTAGAAGAGTGACGAGGTCAGGTTCTGGTCGCTAGCTTGTTGGTAGTTACTGTGGCTGGTGCATTGAGATTGTTGCCAACTTGCAGCTGTGCGGCACTGAGGAAATTGCAGCCAAATGGAAGTTCAATCCAAGGACTGCAGCTTCTCCTACCATATAAAGTCAACTCACAGCTACTACTCTACAGCATTTGTCAATTTCTCGACCCGCTCAATTACTATTACTTTTTTTGTATTATCTATCGATATCTAATTAATTTCAATTTTGGGGTGGATTCTTCTAACTCCTCGGTTTGTGCTTACAATCTTTTTGCAAATGGTGCGCTCGATGCAGCAATTCAAATCGTCTGGGATTAGATGATCATTTGAGATCCACGGTACTTGAAGTCTTGTGCATATTTGTTTGAGACTTCTTCGGTGGTGGCCTCTGGGAACTCTCTGACTGGGAATCCCTCAAATGAGTTGGCGTAGTATGCAACAGAGTGTGCGATTAACTTGGTGTTAGCAACCCAAGCACCGTAGTCTGGGTTCAGCAAATCGTCACATAATGCGTGGTAACAGTCATCGAACTGGTGGCCAACCTTACCGCCAAACTTAGCCTGGCTGTCCTTGTCCTTGATGGCTTCAGCACCGGTGGCAATACCACCAGCTGGGATACCTGCTTCAATGAAACCAACATAGTCAGATCTACCGTCGAATGGAACTAAAGTGTAGTTGTATCCGTGCTTGGTGTACCAGTCGATGAAGAAATCCTTGAGGTCACCAGAACCGTTTGGATGGTCCTTGTTGTTGGCGTCGTAGACTTCGTATTCGTAGTTTGGAGATGCCATCATGTCGTAGTCTAAGAAGAATCTCAACTTCTTATTTTCTTCTGGCAGTAAGTTGTCAGCGTAGTATTGAGAGCCGATCAATCCTTCTTCTTCAGCAGCCCACCAGGCGAATCTGACAGCGTTGTTGACTCTGTAGTTAGATAAGAACTTGGCCACTTCCAACAAGGAAATGGTACCGGAACCATCATCGTTGATACCAGGACCAGCAACAACAGAGTCGGAATGTGCACCCAAGGAAACGACATTGTCGTGGTCTCCGAAAACAGTTTCAGCGACAACATTCAAGGTGCTGATGTTCTTGACGACCGCATCAACGTACAAGGTGGTTTCGATTTCAGCGCCGGCAGCCTTCTTCTTGATCAACTTTTCAGCGTCAGACTTGGCAACGGCAACAGTGGCAACTTCCTTACCGGTGATGTCAGATAAAGAGCCAATCCATGGCTTTTCGCTCTCAGCATCGTAGATAATTGCACCCAAGGCACCGGATTCACCGGCGTTGATGGACTTGACTCCGAAGGTACATTCACCTCTCTTGATCAAGACAATGTTACCATTGGCGGACTTAGGGTAGTCGCTGGGGGAACAACCAAAGTTGTCCACGATGACGATATCTCCGTGTACGGGCTTGAGATCCTTAGTGGGAGGGGTCAATTGGAATGGGAGCACGGACTTTGGTTGCTCTCCGTCGAGCAACAACGAGTAGTCGTTGACCTTACCGAAGATAGCTGGGAAAGACTGGGTGCTGACCTTGTAGTAGCCGCGCAATTTTCTCAATTCGGTGGTGATGTAATTGATGGTAGACCAGTGGCCCTCGGAACCAATGACTCTGGTTGGGTGGCCAAACTCTGGAATGGAGTACTTGGAGATGTTGAAGAGGTCTTCGGCTCTTCCTTCGAGACCCTCCTTGGTGACGAGCGCTTGCAAGGTCTCGGTCTCGACCAATGGGAGGTCGTAGTACCAGGCATTGTCAGCATCCACAATCGAGTCTTCGTCCTCGAGAGCGAGCGGGGTCTGGAAGTAACTGAATGGGTTTATTGGGAGCGCATTGACTGCGGAAGCGATGGCCAATGCCGTCACAAAAGAGAATGACTTAACCATTTCGATACAGTTTTAATTGAAGATGTAGAAAAGTCGGAGAGGATGGCAAAGCAGACAATGACGGGGGGCACGGATTTGTATTTATAGGGCAGATATTATTTTTTTGGTATTCGCAGTCTCGTGTGGCTTCTGTCCTGTTTCGTTCCGAATGGGTTGATAAGACACCCTAAAGCGGAATCCTCATGCAGGACCGGAGAGCCGTTAGTGATCGATGACTCTACTAAAGTGATGCGGTGCGTTCCGCTTGCAGAAAAAGCGCTGTCACCTCCCCTCCTCGACAATGCACCGGTCCTCAGGTAAAGTGAGACGCAAGACACTCGAGGTTTGGATCGAAGTTGGTGGGGCCATTCATGCATGTTGCCTTTCGAGTGCTTTTAGCGGGCAGGCGGAAAGGTGCCTTTTTTTCATGACAGTGGGTGTGGTAGCGGCGGTGAAATAGAGTTTGGTGTTTTTCTTGACCATCTCTAATTTGCAGCGGCCATTTTGCGTGAGTCGTATTCTCTACTCGTAAAAGTCTAATCAGCTTCTCGATGTGGGAATGGGAGCGGTGGTGAGTAAGACTATGTCACCAGCGGCTGATGACTGTATTTTAGCAGACACACAGCATCTCCAATCATAGTTCATCGGCGTACAAGCGGCTCTGAGCCGCAAGGTGGACGGTTACACAAAATTGAGGTGACATCAAAAAAAGCTTCGCTGACCGAAATGTCCAAGTGCCTAGCAGCCTTGACTTCAGCATGCCGTGTGTACATTTCCAAACGAAGGAACACGGCTATACGCTCAGTCGAAGTCGGTTTGGCCATTTGAACGTATTTGGTTACCATCTCCTCTGATTTCACCTGAATTACCCTGCAATCATTCCCTAACTCTTCGTACATGTATATTTTCTCGATTTGCAACTCCCATAGACAAAATATTATTTCATGCAACGTTAAAGCTTAACTTTCGAGGTGATCGAAATCACCATGCAATACCTTGTTGAAATGTGCCACAAGTCAATTAAAGTTTGTAAAGTAAAGCATATTGGCTGTCAATAATCCCCTACAGCCAACCCCACCTACCCCACCTACCGCCGTTTTGTTTACCTTCCGTTTATTAGTATATACAAAGTATACCTGTATTTTTTTCTTTTTGATTAATATATTTGTACTTTCATTTATAATAAATACCCCGTGTATATCTTTCTCTTCTTTTGTCAAGTACATCGAGCCGACGCAGTACAAAAGAATGCTTCTCGGTACCAAATTAGTATCGTTCCTCATGTTTTGAACTGGTGGTGTTTTAGTTCTTCTTTCTTCTAAACTTGACCTTTGGACCACCTCCGTTGTTACCTCCGAATTGGAATCCACCACCTTGACCAGCAAATTGATTGAAGAAATCACCACCAAAGCCGCCAAATCCACCGCTTCCAAAGGGGTTCCCTCCTCCACCAAACCCACCAAATGGATTACCACCTCCACCACCGTTGGGGTTGTTTGGATCGACTCCTCTATCGTATTGCTCTCTTTGTTCTTTATCGGACAATACTTCATATGCTAGAGTTATATCTTGCATCTTACTCTCGATTTCTTCTGGCGTGAGATCGTCTCCCTTATACTTATCAGGGTGGTACTTGAATGTTTGTGTACGGTAGGCCTTACGGATCGTCTTTTCATCAGCATCCTTGGCAATATCAAGCACTTTATAATAGTCTATTTTGGGTGAGGTGGCTTGTTGTTGTCTTTGCTGCTGTTGCTGCTGTTGCTGGTAGTATCTTTGCTGTTGCTGTTGCTGCTGTTGTCTCTGTTGCTGTTGGTGTCTCTCGTGCTCTCTTCTCTTGTGCTCTTCGATACGTTGGTAACGATCTTCAAACATCTTGGATTGCCTCAAGTTGCTATTGAACTTCTGCATGAAGCCGTCAGCCTCAGCATATTTCTTCAGTTTGAGGAGCTTATCAATTTCATGCAAATGAAGCGGTAAGAATAAGTTACCCTCGTCTTCTTTCACTTCACTACATGCGCTTCCCTTACCCAAAGTGGACTCGCACCCGATTTTGGTAAGCTGGTCAAGGAAGTTGAGGCCATCAACGGACGCTTGTAACTTTTCTTCTTCAACAAATCCATTGAAGACATGCTTCAAATACTCGTAGTTGTTTGTAATCGAGTATGGTAAGGATTTCCTCTCTTTCTTGTTAACCTTCAAAGGTTCTTCGAAAAGGAAGCTCTTCACCCACGCAAACTCTTCGTCGCTCACCAACAAACTTTCTTCGAATTGGCCGGAAGAAACCTCGGCGCCTTGCATGTAGTAGTATCCGTTGATAATGGAGTATCTCTCCAAAATCTTCAAAAAGTCCTGATACTTGACGAAAAACTTGGATTTTGCTCCACATTTCTGGAAGTCATTATCTATTCTGAGACAAGTCTTTACTAAGGCGAACGATTTTTCAAACTGGTTTTGGCTGTACAAGAGATACGACGACACTTGGTCGTAGATTTCCAACAGCTTCATCAGATTTGGCAGTGCTTTGATCATATTGGAGTAGTCCTTGATGATCTCTCTGAAATCGTCGTCGTTCAATGGATTCTTGATTTTGAGACACTCAAGATGTGTGACGTATGGCTCTATCTTGCCGGGACTGATTGGTATCACAAAGTTTTCTAACTCGTTCAAACAGTTTTCTGCCTCACCTTGAGCGAGGAAGTGCTTGGCATTCTCGAGTCCAGTCTTGTACTGCGAGATCTTCTCGGCAATGGAGGCGTCTATGCCCATGCCGTTTTCCTTGCCCTCGTTCATTATCAATTCGATTTCGTCAAAGTCACCCTTATCCATGTACAAGTCCACTAATCTGTTTCTGGCGTGGTTCATCAAGGGGTCCAACTTCAAACACGCCTTCAAATCGAAAATGGCTGAAGATTGCTTGTTCAACGAGAGCGCAACCAAAGCTCTCTTGTAGTATATCCTTGGTAACTGGGAAACAGCCAGTGACACCACGTCAGATGGTTGTGAATCGACGGCCTCACCACTGGCAGCCTTCTTTTGGGCGGATTCGATATCTCTGACCAACTCCTCGTACTGTTCCAAGACGTTTACAGTGGGGCCCTCTGTGGAGAGAAGGCTGTCCACATTCTGAAGCTTCTCTAAAAACTCATTTGCGAAAACAACGTTCAAGAAAAGGAATATCTGTATCGTAAGTATAGATAGGCACTTCATCTTGCCTCTCCTTGCTATACTAGAAAAGAACACGAACTAATAATGAAAAGTATGCCTAAATTTGCCTTTTTGTTTTTTCGTGCTTTATGTTGCAATTTTGTACTTTATCTTTTCTGCTTGCGTGTCTATTTCGAGTCACGTGAAAATCTCGAAGGTGGCTAGAGCTGGAAAAACGTATGCATATGCCTCACTCTACATTATTGGATGCTACACTATTTCAATCTGGTCCGCATTTTTTTTTATCATTTATCGTGTATTTTTATTATATCATCTTCCTCTATCTCGTCTACTTGAACAACTTGGCCAAAGAAACTGCACCTTCGTCGTTCTTCGACATGACCTTGGCGACAGCCAATTCGAAATCTTCCTGGGTGATATGTATTCTTCTTTCTCTCAAGGCGTACATACCAGCTTCGGTACAAACACCCTTGACATCGGCACCAGAACAGCCGTTCATCTTCTCGGCAATCTTTCTCAAGTTGATACCTCTTGTCAAGTTCATGGATCTGGAGTGAATCTTCAAAATGTCAGTTCTAGCAGTCACTGTGGGTGCAGGGAATTCAATCTTTCTGTCAATTCTACCAGGTCTCAATAAGGCTGGATCTAAGATATCCAATCTGTTGGTAGCCATGATAATTTTGATATCCTTGGAACTCTCGAACCCATCTAACTGGTTCAATAATTCCAACATGGTTCTTTGTACTTCAGAGTCACCACCAGACGAACCTTCGACTCTCGATGAACCAATGGAATCGATTTCATCCATGAAAATAATCGATGGCGCATGCTCTCTAGCCATTATGAATAACTCTCTAACCATTCTGGAACCTTCACCGATATACTTTTGAACCAATTCCGAACCGGAGACTCTGATGAACTTACACTCAGTGTGGTGAGCAACGGATCTGGCTAATAAGGTCTTACCGGTACCTGGAGGACCGTACAAGATGACACCCTTAGGCTGGGCAATTCCCAAACTTTCGAACAACTCTGGGTGCTTGACTGGTAATTCGATAACTTCCTTGATTTCCTTGATTTGCTTGTCTAAACCACCAACCATATCGTAGGTAGAATCGGGCACCTTCTCAACCATCATTAACGAGACCAATGGGTCAACCTTATTTGGCAAAATTTTGTGTAAGTCGTACGAGTCAGCCTTTAAGCAAACTCTCAAAGAGGGGGTTAATTTCTTGATGTCTATGTCCTTGGAGATGTTGACAATGTATTTCCCTTCCGGGTGGATCTTGACTAAAACTTTCTTTAAGCCCATAACCTTGACGACTTCACCAACATATGAGCCTGGCTCTTGTAACAATCTCAATTCATCTTTCAATTGCCTAACTTTGTTATTTAATTTATTACGTTGGGCTTCCAATCTTCTGAGGTTCTGTGTGGTGGATTGGATTTTCAATTCAGTCTCTTGAATTTGCTGCTGGAAGTAAGGCTTGATTCCACCTTCATGAACATAGGTGGTCTGGGATTGAGTGGCCACGGTCATTCTCTGTATCTGCTATCGGAGGTGAGAGTGGGGGGTTGTATGCTAATGGGTGGCTAGATGGATTCACAATCGAAGAAGGAATAGGTTGAAATTATAGTTTACTTCACGGAGTGGCTCTGAGTAGACTTTCTCGTTGTATCCGGGTGTATGTGGATGTATTTGCTATGCGTTTGATGTTGAGTGCAGGGGAACTCTGAAACCTTGGAGTAGGTTTAGTAAGAGCTCACTACGAAAGACGATTATCGATTTCGCCTCCAGAATACCACGGACTGCACACAGGGTCGCTTGTTCGTTACACAAAATCTACGATCGACTACCGCAGAAGATATAATGAGTGAGAGTGAGAGAGAAAGTGAGGGTGAGTATGGAGAGCATAGTTACATTATGTGGTCACTGTAGGGGTCAAAAAAGGTATGGGTAAGTAGGTATCTGTAACCGAGGGAAAGATCGAGAGATTGTAAAGGGTTTGATATGTAGTATCATAGATGAAAGACACCCGCGAAAGATGTATGGGGTTGTGCTAGAGAGATGGTGGGCTGAGACATTCTGCCGTATTCTTCAGTACGGATCTAGTACACTGGTCCCAGCCCACACTCTGATTATGTTGCAATTGCGACATGGTAAACCTCCACAGGCACACTACTCCTGCCCCCCCGAAAAAAGGGTCGCGCGATAATTTTTCATTTTCATGAATCTTTCTCTACCGAATAACACTGCGTGTAGTGCCTGCCAGTGCGAATTTACACTGTCGTTGATTCAAGAGAACGCGACTGAAAAGTTTTTTTCGTTACACAAAATTGCATAGCGAGAGAAAAATTTTTTGTAGTGCAGCAGCACTCTATTTTTGTGCTGAAGTTATGGCAGCAGAGTGGACCGTTTCAAATTACTATTGGAATGCATGCATTCCACATCGCAAACACCACTTAAACTTTCAAGTCAATGGACCCACGAGACACAGCGTGAGAGTAGCTAGGAACCGAAACGATAACAATAATAAAAGAAAAGAAGCTTTGCCCCGAAGTTTATGAAAGAGTCGATCAATTGGACCCTAATCAGTGGGCCATACTGCTGCCTCAGAAATTCCGTCAAGACATTCTTCTGTTCCATGTGGTAAGCCATTGGGTGTTGCTCAGCATATACGCTGATGTGCACGACCAAGAATCTACAATATTGTAATTTTTCAGTAATGATCTCTGAATTTTCGCTTTCGTACTTCCCCCCTCTCCGCTTACACACTATAGAGATGAAATTGTGCTCCATTTTGGCATAAATGAAATAATTTTTCAGTCCCATCTGGCGAGAATACGAGGCCATACTTTTCAGTACCCTTTTGTGCTCACATGGGCATACGTCCACATTGTAGAGGGAGCAGTGCGTATACACAGAGAGCACCCTCACCTTTGTGCACGCACCCAGCTTGTAAGACGACTTCAATTGCTCTATCTATACCTCATCACATCATCGCAATTGTAGGACCCATTCCCCTCCAGACGTCATACTTTGCACCTCCTCACACCTCCTCTCTGTTCCAGCCGCTAGGTCTCTAGCTGTTACCCTCCTACATATATGCCATAATATTAATTTTCACTCTTTAATTTTGTTTAGGCAATAATGAAAAAAAAAAAAAAAAAAAAAAAAGAAAAAAAGATTTTGGACAGAGAAAAAAAAAAACGACGCTATTTCGAGGGAGATCGAGTTTTTTTTATAACTTTCCTCTTTTTCTTGCTTTTCTTCTTCAAACTTGCTTACGGTTAGACAGTAACATAATTTTTGATTATGTCTGAAAGTAAACAACAAGAACGCGGCAGTGCCTCCACTGCCGGTTCTTCTACCGGAAAGGTAAACGTCGGATCAGGTGCTCAATCGGAAGCCACTTCTGAACAAGCTTCCGCCGCCACTACTCCAGTCGGCAAAGATGATCAAGCAGCTCCAGCTCCAACTGCTGGTGCTGGTGCTGCCGCTTCCTCTGCTTCATCCAATGACGCTGACAGTGGAAAGACAGCTGCCGTTGCTGGTTCTGGCCCTGGTGCTGCTGCCCACCACCCTTACCCTCAAGGTCAGGGCCAAGGCCATCACTACCAACACCACTCCCAACAGCAAGCCCACCACCAATACAACAATTATTATGCTAATAACAATGCCAACAACTCAGGAAAGCCATACAACAAGCAATATAATAACAACAGTAATAACAACTCCAGACCTAATAACTATAACGCTGGAAACAACGCCAACAGCAATCAGGCCAACGCCAGTGGATCCAATAACAGTTCGGGACCAAACAACAACAGGCAATACTACAATAATAACAACAATAGAAAAGGCGGAGTGTATAACAACAACCAAAAGTTGAACCATAACGCCCAAAACCAGTTTGCCTACAACCAATACCCTCAGAACTTGTACTCTTATGCATACTACAGTAACCCATACGGATACTCCCCTCAAATGGTCCCTGGTATGCCTCCAGTGCAAGCTTACACTCAAGCCCAAGCTCAACTTCTGAGTCCCCAACCTCCTCACTCTACTATCCAACTGCCACCTGCATTCACCCCAGCAACAGCTTCCGGTGTCAACAAGGTTAAGATTACTGACAGAGAAGGTAAGCAGATTGATTTAGAGGAAAAGAAGAAGCAAAGTCAAGTCTCCACTCCAGTTTCTTCTCCAGCAAATGTAGTCGCAACTCCAGTTACAGGAACTCCAAAGGCCAGCACCCCAGTCGCACCAGCTGCTGCTGCTGCTGCTGCTACCTCTGCATCTTCTGTTCCATCTACTGGCTCTCCAGCTGCTACCCCAGCTGCTACTGTTGCTTCCCCTTCTGCTTCTGCATCTCCAACTCCAGCTGCTGAAACTCCAGCTGCTGCTGCCCCAGCCGCTACCGCTAAATTATCTATTGCTGAGGAATTCAAGAGAAAGATTCAAGAAAGAGCCGCAAAGGCTGCTCAAAAGAAGCCGGAATCAGCCAAGGAAGAAGCCCCTGCTCAATTAAAGGCTGAGCCAAAGGTTGAGCCAAAGGTTGAGGAAACCAAGAAGGAAGAATCTCCTAAGGTTGAGGAAGCTCCAAAGGCAGAAGAAGCTCCAAAGGTTGAAGAAGCTCCAAAGGTTGTCGAAAAAGAATCCACACCACAGGCTGAAGTAGCCAAGGAAGAACCAAAGGAAGCTACTCCTGAAGTTGCTGCTGAAACTGAACCAATTTCAGCCCCAGTCCAAGAAGAGAAGGAAGCACCAATAAAGTCTGAAGAACCAGCCAAGGAAGAAGCTAAGGTTGTCGAAGACGAATCTAAGGATGCGGAACCAACTCCTGCAAAGACTGAATCATCGGAAACTCCAGAAGCTACTGTCTCTGAATCTGCTGCAGAATCTGCTCCAGAATCTGCCGACACTACTGTTGATGCTGATACTACTACTGAAGAGAATGCTGACGCTGACGCTTCCGCTGAAACTTTAGTCGAAGATGATGGATTCACCCTCACCGATTTCTTCGCCAGAGTCTCTAAGGCTTCCCCAATCGAAGACCCATTCGCCCACACTTACCCTAGCGGTATCCAAGCTCCAGATCCAAAACGGAAGATTGACGCCAACAAATATAGATATGACCCAGTCTTCTTGATGCAATTCCGTGATGTCACTTCAGTAACGATAGACTCAGAATGGAAGACCAAGTTAGAGAGCTTAGGAATCACTGGTAACAAAAATAGAGGCCAAAACCAGTCTTCTAGAGGCGGAAACCAAATGGGCAACAAGTTTGGTAACAACAACTCTTCCCTTGGTGGAAATAGATTCAACAACGGACCATTATCAAGAGGTGGTCAATTCAACGATGGTGGCAGACAAAACTCTAGAAACGGTTCCAAGAGAAGAGGTGGAAGCAGTGGTGGACCAAGAGATAAATCTACAAGAAAGGTTCAATCTAAGAGAGGAGGCAGAGAAAAGGAAAAGGATGAACCATCAAAGCCAGTTGAAGAAGTTAAACCATTAGAAAAATCCGAAAACAGATGGGTTCCAAGATCAAGAGTGAAGAAGACTGAAGTTAAGTTAGCACCAGATGGATCTGAATTGCTCGAGACCGAAGATATAGAAAGAAAGGTGCAATCATTATTGAACAAGTTAACCTTGGAAATGTTCGAACAAATTACCGATGACATAATGAAGATTGCAAACCAATCTAAGTGGGAAGAAGATGCAAAGACCGTAAGACAAATAATATCCTTGACATTCGCAAAGGCTTGTGATGAGCCATACTGGTCTGCTGTGTACGCTCAATTCTGTGCCAAGATGTGTAAGGAAATGAGTGACGAAATCAAGGATGTGAACATTGTTAAGAACGGTGAAGTCGTTTCTGGTGGTGATCTTGCAAGAAGAATCTTGTTGGCCACTTGTCAAGTTGAATACGAAAAGGGTTGGACTGATAAGTTACCAACCAACGAAGATGGTTCTCCATTAGAACCTGAAATGATGTCTGAAGAATACTACATAATGGCTGCTGCCAAGAGAAGAGGTCTTGGTCTTGTTAAGTTCATTGGTCATTTGTATATATTGAATATGTTGAATGATCAAGTTATCTTACTTTGTTTAAGAGACCAATCATCCAATACCGAAGATCCATCAGAAGATAGATTAGAAAACTTGGCTCAATTAATCAATACTGTCGGTGCCAGATTGGAAACCAAGGAAAAGACTAAAGCTGCATTAAATTTCGTTTTCGACAATGTTCAAACCATTTTAGATAACTGCAAATTGTCATCAAGAATTAAGTTTATGTTAATGGATTTGATAGATTTGAGAAATGCCAACTGGGTAAACTCTAAGAGTGAAAGTGGTCCAAAGACTATCCAAGAAATTCACGACGAAGCTGAGTTGAAGAAATATGAGGACGAAAAGGCCAATGCCGAAAGAAGAAGAAAGAACAAGATGAACGACTCAAGATCGAATTCCTCGAGAGCCGGTTCCACTTGGGGTTCCCTCAATAACAACAAGAAGGATGTAAGAACCCTTCCTCAAAAGGACTCCCGTGGTTTCACATCTGTTTCTAGAGCCCAATCTAGTAGACAAAATCTTGCATCTGAATCTAATACAGCCCACATATCCACTAGAGACAACTCTAAGAGGGCTGATTCTATTCAATCTGCCGCTAACATATTTGCAGCATTAGGTGATGGTGACGAAGAAGAACATGATGACGAAGCAGAAACTCCAGCATCTGCAGAAGGTGAATCAGCAGACACTGCCGCCGAAGAACACGCCGAAGAAGAGTAAGAAGTAGAAAGTATAAAGATGAGCAGCATTCATGTATTATTAGCATTTTTCACAGAAAGCACATATTAGTAGATGTGCCTTTTTGCTTTTTTCCGACGTGTTCCTAGGTAAAATTTATTGTTTTAAACTATATAAATTTGCATCTCGTATATATTTAGTTTAATAATCTAATGCAAATCTGAATATTTATAAATTTTACATGAACTGGTAGACTAATGTCCATTCTAAAGATACTGCTTGTTATCCCTCGACATCGATATGATCTCAATATCGTTGGAGACTAACGACTCATTATCGTTCGAGTACTTCTTAGCTGGCTTAAAGAAGCTTCTTGAAAATATTGATTTTGATCTACTTACAGGCAAGCCTTCGTCAGTGTCTTTGGCGTATACTTGTCCATCAAATTGTGATACACTTGGCATTTGAAGCGGAGATTGGATATCGTTCAATCTGGACGCCAAACCGGAAATGGAGCCTATGTTTGAAGCATTAGGTAGCAAGTTTCTGTTCGAGCTGATGGGATTCGTATTATAGTTGGAGTTTGGATGGTTCAAAGTTGGCAGAGTGAATGGATCAACGAGTGGGGCAAATAAGGAGACAGTGCTTCTTGAGGACCTATTCAAGGCAACTCCCTTTTGTGACCAGAATAACTCATGAATTGCTCTAACTTTCAAAACATTCATTGAATTGTAAATGGGGTCAGTGGATGTTTCAACAAGTGACTTCGGTCCAAGAGGAGCCCTTCTGTAAAGCAATCTAATGGCAAATGCATTAAGGAAGACGAGTGCTTCCACGAAAATGAAAAT
This sequence comes from Dujonia boleticola, assembly GCA_029581775.1. Classification (NCBI taxonomy): domain Eukaryota; kingdom Fungi; phylum Ascomycota; class Pichiomycetes; order Serinales; family Debaryomycetaceae; genus Dujonia; species Dujonia boleticola. The sequence goes on from JARGRU010000017.1 coordinate 2,551,904, forward strand.
AACAACTCTATTAACATGGAAGCACCAGTTGAGTATGTCTCGGATGCCAAATAGTAACACTACGTTTAGTGCAAAGAGCCCAGATAAAAACTTGAAAAGTGAGCTGAAGCCGAAGATGGAAAGAAGAGCTGAATAGATGCTGTGTTCAATCATTATTCTATTTGGGAGCCAATTGACTTTATTATTCTTAGGAAGTATTTGGATACCTTGGCCTCCAAGAGATAAATTGACTTTGTTGTTAATCATGGGAAGAATGCATTCTTCTTTGACTCCGCATTTGCAGCCGTTTACACAGATCTCCTTGCAGCACAAAATTAGTGATGGTGCCACAAACTCTCTGAAGTATTTAGTTGCCATTGCTTAGTTCTCTTACATACATGGTTAGATCCAAAACTATGGTACTACAGACAGTTTTATGTGATTAAAATTGTTATATTAAGGTCCTTCTATAAAAGTTGAACAAGCTCTTGCCTGCAACCATCCTAAAAAATAAAGTGTAGTTCAAATTGTCATTGAAGATCATATATTTTGGAATGTTTAGCGTTGTCATACGCCTCGATTGGAAATGTATCAGCATCGATTTTGGAAGCTTCGTTAGCCAGTGAATCTCTCAAATCGTCAGCGAGTAACGATTCTGATAACCCTTCATCAAATGATACAGGAAGAGTCTCATTTACTGAAAGCACTTCTTCGGTATTACCTCTTTTCGTGAAATCGTGAATACTCTTTAATCTCTTGATAGGATCATGAAGTTCTGATTCCATTGGTCTCTTCCGAGCTTTCGTAATTTGCTCGATATAGTTGTTAAGTACTTTCTTCGGATCAACAGAGCTACTTTCTATAGCTTTTATCATTGACACCCCATCCACTAAAGAAACTTCTTTGCCGTCCGCGTAAAGACTAGTGAATAGCAAAAGATGCTTCAAGATAAAGAGCGGAGACTCGCCTCTCTCAATTATAGCATTCATGTAATACTTTGAGAGATACACGAACCTATCTAATCCCGAAAGGTTTTGAAAATCACATCCACCCACATCCTCATTTTCTGAATCTGTGTCTAGATATATTTGCTCAAAATCACTATCGTCGGAATATTGGATTTTTGCATCGAGTTCTTCCATGGTATACTTCTCTAATAGGTTAGCATACTTGTGCGCTATAACTTGCTTTTGTACAGCAAGCTCTGCATTCGGCTTTGGCTCGCTCTTTGGAAGCAACAATTTTGCAGGTGATTTTTCAATCTCTTTCGAATTATTTCCAGCTTTATGGGGTGTTTGCGACCTTTTGGCATTGACTTCTGCGTCAAGATCTTTTTCAAATTGACTGATTTCATTCTGATATGTCTGGCTATCTTCGAATGTGTTACTCGCTACTTCATCACGCTGAGTGGGAACAATTTCAACATCAGGATATATCGTTTCAATCTCTCGAACGCTCTCTACATTTCTCATTGAATCATAAAGTGCTAAGAGCAAGTTCAAGTTTCTGGGATCGTTGAGTCTCAGATGATTTTTTGAGCGATTTCGCCGCCTCAATATGCTTTTCACAGCGTCATGAGAGACCTCAAAGGGGTGTGAAATGTAGTGGAACTCACTACCAACAAAGTAGCCAGATAAAAGCTCTATTATGTTAATGGCGGTTCTTGAATCTCCATTGCATTCTCGCACTACTAGTTTAATAGCCAGCTCCTCCAACTTCAAAAACCGATAATTGTACACTACCCGTCGCCGGATATTCTCATAAAGTAAAGCTCGGTTACACACCTTTACCAAATCGTCTTCCGTAAGAGATTTCAATTGGAAAAGCTGGCAACGTGACATTATGGCACGTCGTATTCTTACCTTCGGATCCACAGTAGTGGCACCTATGAAAACAAAATGCCCAGACTCGATGAATGGCAACAAGTAGTCTTGCTGAACTTTTGAGAACCTATGTATCTCATCAATAAACACGACTACATGTAAATATTCCACATCTTTGCCCATAGATCGTCTACGGGAATTTTCAACTGCTATTTCGTTCAGAATACTTTTCATGTCGGAAATCGTGGAATCTGTTGCGGAAAGTTCAAGAAACACATAGTTAGTTTCTCTTGCCAATATTGAGGCAATCGTGGTCTTACCCACGCCAGGAGGCCCATAAAGAATCATTGACGGTAAGAATCCCAACTTTATGTAGTTTTTAATGGATCCGTTTTCATCGTTAATCAAATGAGTTTGGCCAATATAATCGGCTAAAGTCTTTGGTCTTATCAATTCTGCTAGGGGGAGCCTTATAGGATCCAAGTCCTCATTCTCAGATTCAGAGTCTCCTTCTGAATCCAAGCCCTCTTCATGATAAGTCTTATTGCTAGTCTGTATACTATATGGCCCCTCAGCTGAAGGAGATTCTTGTTTAATAAGGACATTTACTTCGTGATCTGAGTTTTGTGTCTCATCCTCGCCATCCTTTGCAATTCCAGCGTCAAGTGCAGGTAACAAGCTTCCATCTCCAGCGTCTCTTTCTGCTTCATCATTGAGTTGGGAAGCGTCCATTGGTCAAAACATGTGCAGCAGACACATTGATTATCCAAGTTGCTTAAACCTATGCAACAAGAAGAGCCTTAACGAGCCGCTGAAATTGCACTTCGTTTCATCGAGAGGCATATCGCACCAAAATCCTGAGGCTGGAAAATTAGATTCTTGCAACCTCTACACTGTATGAAAGAAGATATGTATATTAAAATTTCTTATTGTTACAGGATTACTATTATAGTTATCTTTATAGCGAAGGCTATCTTTCGACGCAATCAGCATCCATCACCCTATTCTTGATTATATTTAAATTGTTTCCGTTAGTGTCTCTTTTTGACTATATTTTTCTTGTTTTTCCAAAGTAAGTTTTTTTTCTGTCATTTTTGCTTTTCAAAATATATATATATAGGTTATCTCGAATTGTATAGTCACCTGTTTTCGACTGAATTTGTAAGCTAGCTACTCCTTACTTTCTTCTTTGAGCCTTCGTTCCATTAACCTTTGTGGCAGGGCTGTTTGCAGGACCTGTTGCACTGATTCTTCTCTTCTTGGCTGCTCCAACACCCTTCAAATCCGAAATATCACTTGTAGAAGGAGATGGCGAAGCGCTCGTTCCCCCGTTCTTTGGCCAATTGTTTCCAGCAATCGAACCCTGATCGCTGAGCGGTATTGACTGCTGAGACTGTTGTTGGTGCTGCTGCTGTAACTGCTGTTGTTGTAACTGCTGCTGCTGTTGCATTTGCTGCTCCATGTGAAGGTGTTGAAGCTGCTGCTGCTTTTGCTGTTGCTGCTTTTGCTGTTGCTGCAAGTATAACTGCTGTTGGCCAAAATTTGACGTCATGTAATGCTCCATGGCCCGTAAGGGCGAGTGCACATTGTTCGAGATCGAAAATAGCATTAATGATTTAAGATGTGTCATCATGTCTCCTACATTCAATGCCCTGATAGCACTCTCCTCCAATCCGGCGTTTGCTGCAGTCGAAAAGGCAGATGAATTATCATAAATATGCTTGAAGAACTCTCTGGGGTTGTCGAATTTGATGTTGGACACTGCAGCTCCTGCGCCAGCATTCTGTTGTTGCTTGTTCAACAAAAACGAGTTCCATTGCTTTTCCAAACCAGATATTTGAATACTTGGTTGGTATTGCATGCAGTTTAAATCCACCCACTCGATTTTGAACTCCCTATTCATCAACAACTTGCAGGTACCATTTATGGTTGACTGTGAATCGTCAGCATAAGTTGTTTGCAACGTTAAGCGACTGGCTATGAAGATGGACCCGTTGTTTATGATTTGGAATTTGATTCCAGGTAATGAGATACTAAACTTGGCAATCTTGTTGCTCAATACATTCGCCAAGAAGAATCTTGGGGCTGTGGTTATGTTGAATTCAAACTGCCTGGCATTGCCAGTTTTGTTGATATCCGCAATGGTAGGGTTGTTTGCTTGGAACAAGTTTAACGCAGAATTGGTGAATCTTATTATGGCTGCGGGCGTGAAGAAAACTTGCATGAGCCCTTGCCAATATTCCAAAACCGATAAATTTTGAATGGACTCGTTTGAGATTTGGTCAATCATGTCTAGAACACGCACAATCCCAGCATTTCCTAAATTCTTCTTGAATATCTTTGCATTCAACTCGAACTGAAAGTCCTGCTGTGACTGGCCCTGTGGACCACCTTGATTTGGCGGTTGGTTTGGTTGCTGGTTAGGAGGCCCGTTTTGTTTCAATCCATTGGCGTTTGCACCTCCCACAGTAGCTGCCTGAGCACCTGGAGCAGCGCTAACGGTATCTGGACTTGAGTTAACTCCCGAGCCATTCGCTATCACACCTGGGGTGGCCCCTGGCTTTTGTTGTGGCGAGTTGTTGCTTTGTCCAGCAGGGACTGACATCGGTACTTTCTGTGTAGGACCTGCTCTTGGTTGGCTCTGAGGGGTTGGCTGCTGTTGTTGTGGCATCACAGGGGTGACATTGGTGGGACCGTTCCCGTTGGCGCCGACACTCCCAGCTAACAGCTGTTGCAGAGGCTGCTGCTGCTGCATTTGGTACACTTGTTGTGGTTGAGGCTGGTTTGCCATCTGAGGGGTGTGGCCCTGAGAATTCCCTGTTGAATTGGGCATGGGGCCCGAGTTGGGGGCCGTTATCATCGCATTTGGGTTGAACTGGTTAGGTTTCCCTACAATGGCGCCATTCTTGACTGCGTTTCCGGCGACAGCACCTCCAACTGGGACACCAGCGCCGGCAGCACCCGTATTGAACTGTTGCATGGTCATTCCCCTTTGAACGCCAGGTCTGCCATTTTGCAGGAGTTGCTGCTGTTGAAGTTGTTGTTGGTGCTGCTGCTGTTGTAGCTGTTGGTGCTGAAGCTGCTGTTGGAGTTGTGGGTCTTGCTGCTGCTGAAGCAAGTGCTGTTGTTGTTGTTGATCCTGAGGCAACTGCTGGTGGTTTATTTGCATGTTCCCATTGCCCATCCTGTGGTGCTGGGCAAACTGGGGGTTCTGGTTATTTTGCATGAACCCCTGTTGTTGTGGCTGCATCTGGTTAGGCATTCCCTGTTGGGGCATTCCAAGGTTTTGGTTTTGGACCATAGTTTGCATATGTCCGTTGTTCATGCCTGCCATATTCATCATGGTGCCGGACGAAGAGGTATGTGTCAGTATCGACTAGTGTTAGGTTCACGTTCAAGAACCACTGACTAGGATAAAGAAAAGAATCAATATAGAAAAAATTGAATGAAAAAAAACAAAAAATGTAAACACTCGAAGGAAAGGATGGTGGATGAAAGTTGACTTGGAATGGAAAGGACTGTCGAGAGAGATTTGCGTGCTTGTGTGCTGTCCGCCCCTAATGTACGTGTTGCGTGTAGATGTGAACAAAGTTGGTTGTTGCTGGAGCCTGCGGTTTGAATTTTGGCGAGCTATTCAGTTGGTTTGGGTCTAGTGTGTTGGTTTTTTCGTGGTTTCGTTGATTCAAGGGGATAGAGATTGGTATGAATTTAAATGTATATTCATTAATATTCTGAGTGCAATTTACACAGGCTATTGTTTTTTTATTTTATTTTTCTTTTTTTTTTTTTTTTTTTTTTTTGGCAGTGGTAACTCTGGTAATCAGTCAAGTAGTGCTTGTTTTTTTTTCTTGAAATTGGCCAGGGAGTCAGATAGCGAGCTAAGATTGGCGAATGCAGTGCTGCTACAGGAGGAAGGGACGGAGAGGAAAGGGGCTTCTTGGAAAAGGGGAGGGAAACGACAGAGAATGGTTACGGATGACTCTTAACAGTGAAATTTTTTTTCAATAAGCATTAGGCTATCACCACTACAGCATTAGCATACTGAAATATGTACATTAAGATTTGTTTTCTACTGGTATGCGAAATCTTAGGGGAGATATCGCCTGCTGCCTTCACAATTGTTAGCGAGAAAGACGAAAAAAGTGCGCTAATTCAACGCTCGTACTCCGCGAGTCTGCAAAAAAAAAGGAAAAAAAAAAGAAAAAAAGAAAAGCAAGCGGAATATTCGCTATCGAGTGGAAGTTGGTGACACAAAAGGAAGCGATTGGTGCCACTCCTAGGTTTTGTGGCTGCAGATAGAGATGCTCAGCCTGAGACTATCAGTTTCGAGATCCAGTAGTGACCACTACACGGACCACCCAAAAAGGGATAATTACAGCGTGACCAAAGAAGCAGCCCCAGAGTGGCCACTGTTTTTGACCCTGCTCGTCTCGTTTCCCTTGCTGATAATATGGGGAAGAGAGGGGGGAAGGAATGGTGGGGTGGGGAGCAGCAGTCGAGGGATTTGGTGGTGCACACAGTCACCGTGAAATGGTTTGAATACTAACGAATATACAATTCGTTTTCACTGACTATCAAGCGTTTCTTTTTCATTTCCTTTTTTTTTTTTTTAATTAATTTTTCAATCTTCTTTTTGATTACTGAGGGAGTGTTGCCTTTTATTTTTTAGCGATTAACTTTAAAACTTCCCTAAATTGTACATATCAATTCTAAAGAGGGTCTGGTCACTTACATGGAAGGCACTAGTCCACATTGTGGAGAGTGCCTGTGAGATCTACAGAAAATACGTCTGAGCTCGTAGTGCTTGTTGCCACCCCTAACTAACACTCGAGAAGGTCATCTCAGGTGTTGGTGGTCGTTTTAAGCCGTCTCTCAGATCTCCTCCTCGCAAACTCGCCCCACTGTTCTCCCCACATCGTCCTCTATACACACTGCGCATAATCTCAAATCTTCACCTAATTTTTATTTTCTCTGTTTTTGATCATTTCGAACTAACTACTTACACAGATCTGTTGTCAACCATTACTATTTTCAGATATGCTTGTCCTTTAAATCCCTCACTCAAATGCAGTGGTAGTGACTGCTGTTTTTTTTTTTCAAACCTTGAAATGAACAAAAACAAACAAACGTGAAATAGTGACATCTCTTGGGTTAATCACCCTGACAGGCTCATTTTCGAAGGAATTTTTCAATCACGTGAACAGGGAGGTAAACCCTTACACCAGACTACTGAGATTACTAGATCGATGGGAACTATTTATTACCCTATACTCTGTTATACTATACCATTTTCGTTCTTCTATCGTCATCACTCCCTCATTTTCGTCTTGCTCATGGAATTCCGAGAATGGAATTGCCCTCGTACTTGCTCACACTGCTAACCCACCGGAAAAGCGCAGGATGACGAAACTCGGGCCGTCTTGGCTTCAATAACGACTTGGAAGCATCATCTTCGTTCTCGTCTTCCTTGTCGCCCTTTTGCACCTCTCTAGTCTTGTTTGCTCTTCTCTTGAGCAACTTGTTCAAGGTGTCTCTCTTTTCTTCTTCGAGCTGCTTATTCTTGTAGTCCAATCTTCTACGATTGCTTTCCGCTTTCCTCAACGCTGCCTCCTGCTCTGTTTCTTTCTTCTTCTTAGATGGGCCCTTTCTCTGTGCTTCAAGCTCGTCCAAAGTCATCACTTCGTCTGTGCTGTCGTCAAACTGCTCTTGGTACCTGGATCTTTGTCTTTCTGTCATCTTGGTGAGATCAGGGTGGGCATGCGGATTATATTCGGTTTCCTCGTCTGTGAGTATTAAATCAGCATCCAATTCCTCTGGTGCAGGGCGAGCTTGTGGGATTCTGGATGAACGTCCGGTCGCAGATACACGTGCCGGTGCCGGGGTGACATCCTCTTCGTCGTCATCATCAAGATCAAGGTCGTCATCTTCCTCGTAGTATGTCAATTTTCTCTTTCTGGATTCTCGTATGTTGTTGCTCTGAGCTCTTGAAGATGCAGCTGAATCTGGTGCAGCAGGGGCCGCAGCCCTTCTTGAAGTCGCAGCGCTTGCAGCAGCGGCCGGTTTCGACCCGCCTCTTTTTGTTGACTGCTTGGGTTGAGCCGATGGTAACGGCGTAGATGCTTCGTCCTCCTCTTCGTCGTCGTCCCTCAATTCCAAATCGTCGTCTATTTCGTCTGGATCCTCAAGCTTGTACGCGTCTTCGTCGTCACTGATGGATGGGATTTCGTCTTCATCTTCCTCCTCTTCTTCCTCCTCGTCTTCATCTTCATCATCAACCTCATCGTCGCCAGCGTCCCCCTCTTCTGGCTCTATTTCGTCATACTCTCCCTCTGCTTCTTCTCCCTCTTCGCCTTCTTCCTCTTCCTCGTCACCTTCAATTTCGTCTTCAAGCTCCTCGGGAATACTCAGGACATCCGAAAGTTCGGATTCGACATTTCCTTCAACAAACGAAGATTCCTCTTCGTTATCGCTTTCTGGGATCTGGGGTGCCATCTCTATACGCTTTTGCTGTAGAGAATGCCGTGTATTTGGATAATTAGAGGCGTGTTGATGGCCATATCAAGAGTGTAAACGCCAATAACACTTGTGGTGCGTCCATATTGGCATTATATGCAGGGACGGAATATTCCACTATGCACGGTAATTTACTATGGTAGTAAGTAAGTGTATTCTACAACAAGAGCTCAAATTGATAGTATTATTTACTAAATTAAATGCATTCTCATTCCTCTCTCGTTACACCTTTCCGCTAATGTACATCCCCTTCAAGCTTCTAATCTCGTTTTTCGTTTCGATCGCTATGTTCTTCTTTCTTGGGCCGGCCACTCCGTCAACGGTAGTGCTGAATATGTCGTGCGAGTTGAAGTAGACAAGATCCGCCTTGTTCTGGAATTCCTTGACGCAGTACCTGACAGTCTTGTAGTGGGGAGTCTCGGAAATCAGGTAAGCAGTGCACTGGTCTAGCCTCTTGGAGAGCTCCTGCAATTTGTTCACCAACTTGTTTTGCTTCAACTTGTCGGCAGCTTCGTCCTCCTCTTCCTGCTCCTCCTCGGTCTTCTTCACGGTGTGTTGCAAGTAAGAGTTGGTGGTCTGGCAGATTGCGTCGGCGTATAACTTGCCGCTTCCGTCATTCTTATTGATGGCGACGATAGGGATGTAGCTGACTCTGCCGACAAGGTTCAAGTAGCAGTCTCTCAACTTCCCGCGGAACTTCTCTAGCACTTCCAATCGGCGACTGGCTGTGAGTTCAAGCAACGGCTTCAATCCGAAGATCCCTATCAAGTAGAGTGCTGTAATCAATAATGCAGATCCATTGGTCAACTTTAAGAGATACGAGATGGTTCTGGAGCGCTGCTGGTTTGAGCGGTACCCGCTAGGATCAAACGCAGTTTCAGGTATTGTGAGGATAGGGACCACCATTTTCTGTGACAGTACGGTGCTGTTTTCAGACGCTTGTACACAAAGTTTGACAAATAAGTGTGGGGTGTAGCTGTACTTTCAACGCTCCCTGGCGGGAATATTTCGTCTTGCGAGTTTTGTGGAGAAATTTGATTTTCCCTCGGTCTTGCGTAGCTCTCACTAAGCTGTCTACATGGTGAGGTTATATGTAGGATGTTTTATTCTATATACAGGATAGTTAGTTATCGATACTAACTAGCTATCTAATTATCTATCATTGCCATACTTTTTACAGGTTTTGTCGTACTTTTGAGGTGGTGGATGCTTGATCGCAAAGCGTTTGCCTCCTATTTGGTTTCTCTTTTGTTCAATTGTAGCAGCATTCGCTACTGTATTATGTCGGATATACTCTCCGAAAATGGAAGCCTGCGAAAGTCTCTCTTAACAGACCCTTCGTTTCTCCTCTTTTTGCTTTTATAGAAGGAGTGATTTATGCTGCTGTCATACAATACCTTTCCGTCCTTTTTGAAGGTCTGCACCGTTCGTTTGATCTTTCTTTCCTTCTCCATCTCCTGTTGCTGCTGATCAAGAATCTTCACATCTCGGAGCTCCACAGACATGCCGTAGTTCATTCTTTTCCTCGCAAGCTGGATATCATTTGCAAATGCAATCTTCTTCTCTTTGCTTTCCTGCTTCCTCTCCTCGGTTCTGCGGTCCATCCTTTCGATTTGCTCTGAGTTCGGCACCCATTTGGACTTCAAGATTCTGCGGATTGCTTCTGGCGATAAATTGAAGATCTTCGCTAATTCCGCGGTCTTCATCGACGGCATTTGGTCCTTGATTTCCTTGATGCTATCCATCTGCCTTCTTGATAGTTTTCTGGTTGGATTCCAGGTCCCATATCTTTCCTTGACTGCGATGTTACGCTTCTTCCAGTCAGGTAAGTTTTTGTGCTCGATCTTTTTGAGTTCTTTCTGCCTCTGTATGAAGGCAGGGTGGGGCTGAATATCTGCCTCTGTATCTGGGTGTGAGTCTACTGCTGGAGATCCTTTGTTTGTGATTAATGATATGCTTCCATTTGGTTTTGTTGTGTGTTTACTCTCCGGCGTTCTGAGGCTAGAAGCGGTTGCGCTCGACCTTGTGACGACGGCGGCTCGAGTGGAGGTAACAGCACCAGAAGCGTTAGGGCCCGGTCCTTCTCGTGCTTCAGGTGCTTGTGTTCTATCGCTGTTTGGTTTGGAGTACCATCGACATATACTTAGTCGACTTATTGAACCTGCCGATCGACTGGTTTGTATTAGTGGCGATCCTAGCTGGCGTTGTAAATGGAAGAGTCGAATCATAGCATCACCAAGCTGTCAATCAAACCAGTAGAAATGAAATGGCTGAATACTAAAATGAAAATCAAAAGAGAGTTTATGTTCAAAACGCAAATTCACTTCGGTTTGCTTCCTAGTAGTCGTCTATGGGAATGATGGCTCTATTTTGATCTCTTACTGCCTCTGTGATGCCCTTCCCAAATCCTAGGCATCTCACTGCTAAACGCTTTTTTTCCTTCCTGGCATAGACAGTCACGTGAGAAGTCCCTTACAAAAAAAAAAAATCCCTTCGCATCATGCAAGCGAGCGATAACAAAAACAAAAGACCTTTCAGGAAGGTAGAGGCAAAAAAATCGTTAAGTTGCGCCAAGGAACCAGGCGATTCCATCTACAACCATATAGACAGCATATAATATAAGCAAGTTCCCCATTGCTACAGTTTCTTTTGGATTATTGTGTGCAATATTCCAGCAAGTACTTCCCCCCTTCTATCCCCAGTTTGTGCCTTTCTGCTCATCTGGCCCCAGTTTAGAACCCACTTGCTGACGATTAGGGAGGTGGCACTTACGTTGAAGAAATTTGCATAGAGAAACATATTCAATAGTGCTTTTTCACAATTACTTGGCTTCAACAGTACCCGTAATCTACCACCATGAACTTTATTAAAAAATTCATCGGGTCCACACCGACGGATGAGGTGGTCTCCTTACCCTCTGGGAAGCTTTTCCTCACCAGATCACCCTACTCTCCCAAGGGAGAATTGGAATGCCTATACAACGATGCCTTTGCCTCCATCAGACAAACCTCCTCGCCATTCTTCTACAGATTAGTTATCACTAGAGTTTATCAGGAGGGAGAGCTAAGCTCACAAGGCGGGAGCGGCTTCGATGATTCCGACGAAGAAGATGAATTCAACGACCATGATTTGCCCCATTCGATCACTGACTCTGCTTCTGGCACTGGGCATTCTAAGGACGAGTATGGATTTGCCATTTCTGAAGAATTGAAGATCCACTTGTACGACAAGGAGGATGGAACCAAGGCGATCTCCTGGAAGGATTTGAATGGAGACATTGGCGACCGGTTTGAGTTCATAGTCGATTCGGAGAGCAAGCAACAAGATGTCGACAATTTTATGTTTGCTGTGTACAAGTGTCAATACGAAGAGAAATACCACAAGAGCTCGCTAGGCGTAACTAGCAAGAGTCAATTGAAGGAGTTTTTCTACAACCCTACTTCCGAGTTGCTAACTTTTGAAGATTTGAACAAGGACTTGAATTGGGATGAGGAGGAGGATGAAGACGATGAAGACGAGGACGAACCCTCTCGTAGTGACACTCGCTCTCGGTCTCGTACCCGTCCTGCAGCAGTTGGAGGTGCAACTAAGGCAAACTCCACCGCCACGAACACCACCATCACCACCTCCAAGCAAAAGGTTGCTGCAGTTGCAGACAGTGATTCTGACTCTGACCCTGAATTTCATGATGCTAAGACAGGTGATATCAACCCAGCAATCACTCGTCCTCTTGTTTCAGGAACCCCCGTCTTCCAATCCAATGACATTGCCGAATTGTACGTGTACAATCCAGATTCTGAGGAATTCAAGCTTGACTCAAAGAAACCAGTGATTAACGTCCTTGAAGGAAAAGACTGGACATCATATTTAACTGTTAAGCGTGATGACGGGACCATAATAGAAGCAAAGATATCCAGAGACCTCACGCCTACATTTAATTACGAATATTTCTCATTTGTCTTCAACTATACTTCTCTAGTTTCAGTAACCTCGTCATACTTGCTCAAATTCCCCGATTTCAACAGCCTTTCAAATTTCCAGAATATCTTCACCACTCAGTTATGGCAAGGTTTGAATAAATCCAAGTTCAGTTCCGTCTCAAAGCCTGAAATGGAATACGTCATTGACGCCTTCTCCAAGGCGGCCATTACAGAAGAAGATCTTACGCCTGAAGAATTGAAGTACATCGAAGGTATCAGTGATGACGATATGGATGTCGATGACGACAAGGAGTTCCTCGAGGCTGAGAAAGAAGTAAAGCAGAAGTCAATCAAAGATTCAACACAACGTAAAGTGGAGAAGTTGTTTGTCGACTCCGATGACGAATACGACGACAATCAAGAAGAGAAGGAGCTTCAGAAGTTCAACAACGAAAGCGGCCAAAAGAACTCTAATCTTGCCGTTGGTATCTCCAATGATAGATCTTATGTTGTTAGAGGTGATAAATTAGGGGTCTTCAAGAACTCCGACGAAGACTTATCATACCAAACTACAATTTCAAATGTTTCTACGTTAGATGGTAAGAAATTTGTGCCAAAGAACACAATGTTACATCAGCAAGATCGTTACTTGGTTATGCAAAATCCTGATATTGATGAAAATAAATTATTTAAGATGGACTTGGAAAGAGGGAAGATCATCGAAGAGTGGGAAGTTTCCAAAGATCAACAATTGAAATCGTATGCTCCAAATAGTAAATTCGCTCAATTGACTGATGAACAAACATTGACGGGTGTTTCCGCTAACGGAATGTTCAAGATTGACCCCAGATTAAGCTCGACGGCGAAATTGGTGAACGATAATACTTTCAAATTGTACAAAACAAAGAATAATGACTTCCTGCTGTTGGCGACAACCCAGCAAGGGTATGTTGCTGTTGGATCCAAGAGGGGTGACATCAGATTATATGATAGGCTAGGTATAAATGCTAAGACAGCATTGCCATCCTTAGGTGAACCTATCAAGGGCATAGATGTTTCTGCAGACGGTAGGTGGTTACTTGCCACATGCGAGACTTATTTATTATTGATTGATAACAAGATCGGTTCCGGGCAGAGAAATGAGGGTAACATTGGGTTCTTGAAAAGTTTTGATCTGGACAAGAAGCCAAAGCCTAGAAGACTTACTCTCAAGCCAGAACACGTTGCATTCATGTATGGTGAAACCGGTGGAAAGCCACTTTCATTCACTAAGGCGCATTTCAACACCGGTCTCGACACCAAGGAATCCGTTATTGTCACATCCTCGGGACCATATGTGATCACATGGTCATTGAAGAAACTCTTGCAGCCTGTTAAGAGGGTTACGAGATCTTCAGCTAAGGAACCCGAAGAGCCGTATCTCATCAAAAGATTCAGGGATAACGTTATTGCGGACAATTTCAAGTATGGCTCAAACGCCTCAGTCATTTTGGCTCTGCAAAATGATGTGGCCATGCAAAGCAGAAGTGGTTTCCAGAAGCCTACCAAGAGCTTTTTCCATGGTGCAAACAAGAATAATATCGTTGAGAATTTCTAGAGCAGTTAATGCATCATCGCTCTAGCAACCTCCGCTATACGGAGACTATTATGTAGTTAATGTTAATAAATATTTAATTTTTTTATCTTTTTCATAAATCATTTTCGACCAAACCCAAAGGTTCTTTTGAATTCGTCCGCCCAGATGATTCTAAATGCATTAAATTTTTGGATTCGGGTAGGAACGAACTCGCTGTAGTCATTCACATTGATGTCTTTATGCGGTCTCTGTAGGTGTGGAGGTGGCAACCCGTTTATTCTTGCGTGGACACGTCTGACCCAGTTATGGAATGCAGGAGAGTCCATCAACATTCTGTAGAGGTACTCCTCCACGGATCTAGGAGGTGGCCTCATCTTCTGTGTGGTGTGTGGGGAGGCAAGAGGAGCCAGTGAATGGTAAGCCTAGATTGCTTCAGATCAACTTGAAGACTGGTAAAAAACTCTGCCAATATCGACGGGTACGGATGCGATTACACAAAAGTAGTGTCGTTAAATTTTGGGAATCGAAAAATCCGAAACGAATTGCAGAAACTACACGTATCATACATTTTATACTCCTAGTGTGTCATCCATTCATTCTCCACAAACTTTACGGAAGTCGCATAACCAAGGCAAGATGATTACAGATGACCAATTGAATACCATTGTGCTTACGTTTGGAATTTCGTCCATGATTTTAATCCTCATATACCACGCCATTTCCACCAACCTCAACAAGATAAGTAAGGCTTAAGGTGGCAGAATGCTACATAATAAAAACATGATAGAAAAGCTAGCAGGGGGGGAAGCAAAGCGAAAAATGATATAAGGAATGTCGTAGCGGCATCACACTTCAATGTATATTAGTTCATAAAGATTCTCTAAGCAATACATATAATAGAGAACTAGATCGCCTTATAATAATTCTAATGTAGACGTGCAATGCTCAAACTCCAGTTTTCCAGGTATTCTGAAGCCAGAGAGACACATTTATTTTTTTCCAGTGTCTCGCTAGTAATCTGGATGGCAATATGGCTGCTTACTTGACCCGTGAAAAATGGCAGACGATAAGATTCTAAGATGCTCGAGGTGCAGAAGCAAGAGAGCTGACGAGCTGCAAAACGATCTCAAGTACTATGCTACTTGCTTAAAATGTAGAAATAGACGGAAGATAAAGAAGCCATCGGTACGAGAAGCGCATCTACAACATCATTTCCAGCAGCAGCAGCAACAACAGCAACCACTAGAGCTGCAGCAGCATCAGCTGCAAAATGACCCGCAAGTAGAGTGGTGGTTCTACGACGAGTTCCATAAATATCTATCTGCTCTAAGTCTAAACCAGACGAAAAACTTGAACGACTACACGTTCCAGGCGTTTAGTGACGAGAAGGAATTCCCAAGGTACGAGGTCGATGCCATTAATGCCATGAAGGATGTGAATTCGTTTTACACCAGCGTTTGTAAGAAACTAGTGCACACTTACATGCGGCCCATAAGCGAAGTGACTGGTTATAAGTTCCCGACCCGGGATTGCCACAAAGGTGGGTCAAAGACGAAAAAGATCACCATGATGTTTATATGTGCCCAGGATAAGACTAAGCAAAGAAAGTCCAGGAGTAAAGATAAAAGGAGTGTTTCCAACAAGCTCAAGATATACAACTGTTTTGGCAAGATAAACTTGTCGTATGACATTGTTGAGGGTGCTATAACGATCAAGTTCAGTCACAACAGTCACGACAAGCTACAACCATGGTCACACGATCTCAAGAACATTCAAAATGACGGTCAAGCAATTGTGGATAATGAAATCCAGGACCTAGAGCTGCTGCTTGTGAGTGTAGAGAAAGAAGACAGACTTGGGGATAACCCTGGAATCATCTCAAGCAATATTTCCATGCAATCTATTGCAGCCGCTGCTACAGTGGTGGAATCAAACATGCAAATCGATGAAACACTCGTAAAGCGCCCGGGGAATCCATAGATACGAAGTATACCTCGAAACAGCAGGTAGGATTACGTTATTTTGGTACAGGTTTCGGGGATATCGATTTCGATTAGCTTGAGGAAGCGAGTCGCTGGCTCTTTTCCGAGGAACGGGTTTTACATGCCGCAGCCACTAGCTTTTCCGTGGGTGGATCTACAGAGGCCCAACCCAACTGTCTTTCGTTTTTTTTACAGTAGTTTCCAGCTTGACTACCTCTTTGGAGTGTTTCTTTATTTCCGGGTACGAAAATCCAACAAAATGTAGACTTGAAGTGATTTCAATCGGAGGATTTCTATTGGGAGGTTCCAAATATCCACGGAAAAGCGTAACAGCAGAAAGGAGCCACTCCCTTTACGAGTTTACCACTTGAAAGGCGCCTTAGAGGTACACACTGGCAACAACAAAGGAAGATAAAGCAGTATGCGGTAGAAACAAGTACGAAACGGCGTTACAACACTGGAAACCAGTATTCAAAGAGGCCCTAAGAAGAGCCTCGCGTGGGTATTTTAAGCTTCTGTAGATGTGTTGCAGAATCTGAAAATATCTGTGTGAGAAGTAGTGCGCTGCATGAGCTGCGTGTTTACGTAACCCCAAAGGAGAAGAGAAACTTCATCCCCCAAGGCTCAGGGAGTGGCCCTCATCGCATATACTAGTGTGGCAACTTCCTCCACGACTTGCGAGCAAAAAATATCTCAAACGGACTCAGGAACTCGTAACTGTGGGCTTAGTGTGTAAATAGAACAATAGAAGACAGATGGCAGAAAAAAAAAGATAGGGCAAGAAGAAGAGAGATTCATGTTTTCAATTTTTTAGGCTTGAGAGATGATGACAATATGAAATGACCGTTACAATTTACGCTTCTTGGAGGCTAAGCTAGGCTCATCCTATTGTACCAAGAGGGGAAAATGAGCGATACAATACTCGGTAGTCCATCACAGAGAAAAGAGACAAGCTGTCACATAGCCCCCCCTCCTTCCTCCCACGGGCAACATGGTTTGGCCAGTTCTAGATAGCTGGCAGGGTCATGAAGGCAAAAAAATAAAAAATAAAAAAAATATTAGTCAAAAAAAGAAGAAAGACAGACGTAGCGTTAGTGTTCTTTTTTGTTGTAGGCCTTCTGTAAACTTAAAATTTTCAGACACAAGGTGCATATACTGAATATTGGTGTCCTGTATACTTGATATTTTTTCGGGATGATTAGCGATTCCGAGGAATCTCTGATTTACAGATACAGCGAGATTTGATTGTCTGTATTATTTTTTTTTTTCTGCTTTATGTGTGCTCTAGATGGAATCATTCCACGTGGTGCTATTAAAAGATCTAGCTTTTTTTATTGCAAGGTAATGCAAACTCTAAACGATAACCGTTTCGAAAGAAGAATGTGCTTAAGTCTAATTAGAGGCTTTTCAAGGTTTTGAGTTCAACGGGACGGTTGAAAAGTGCATGAGGTATGTATTCAGGATGGCTGATACGTTCCTAAAGCATTTTTCTGCCCATGATAACACTTTCAGGTCAAAGCCGTTTTTTCTGCATTAGCGCGTTAGGAGCGAGGTGGATGCAGCTACCTCTTGGTCGCAATCACAAAAAAATAAACAGCGCGCACAATACATATCGCTAGCGGGAATAAGGGGAGCCTGAAATTGTGTGAAGGGGGGGAGTCAATTTGAGCTTGCTACCTACAAAAGAAAAAAAAAAAAAAAAAAGAAAGAACTACAGGACACTAAGCAGTAGCGGAGAGGATTTCACTTGAGAAAACGTCAAAGTCAAAGATGGTTCAGTCTCGCTGACATGGTCCAAACCGTTGACACTCTCTGTGTTGTAGCCCGTAGGCGTGTGCCTTGGCGCTTACTTCTGCATCTGTTATAAATGCTCATGATGGTTTCCCTCTTGTCAAAATAAAGTTTAAACATACGAAACCCCAGCACCCTTTTCTAAATCGAATTTATGGTGGCCCTGTATTGTATTATTTTTTTTTTATTTTCTTTGTCTCGTTATTAAATTAAGCTTTCCGCTAAAAAACTTGCACACAATTGTTTCGTTTAGTGCGGTGTACTTCATTGAACTCACAACATAATGAGCGATCTCAACTTGTATTGTTACTAGAAAAAAAGGACTTCTAAAGCGGGCGCTGTTGCGTATTGACAGACTGAGTCACTAAGTATGGGCATCGCAGCGGCATCCCGAAATCGGTTTCAACGTTTTTTTATGATGGCGGATCCGCAGTCCGCGCGCTATGCAAAACCCGCAGGTAGCTCTTTTTTTTCTCTCTTTAGCTGAGCTGCAACGGTTTTTGCTCTCTTTCTCATGAACTGATTTATGTAACATAAACTCTTTCACATCAAAGCGTGCTTGTTGCCCCTGTCCGAGACTGGCTGAATCCCCGGGTTCAAGCCTTTCGAAACGTGGCAGTATATTTTTTTTGTTTTGCCGTACTGGCGTACAGCATCATGTCCATGTAACCGTAGAAAACTCCGAATCCCACAGTGTGTAAGCGATGCCTCCCCATGGAGGTCCGTGGGCATCCAAGATTCTTCTCGACTTCATGCATGGCCAAACCATATTGGTGCGCCTACGTGGGTTTTTAGCGGGTTGCTAATCTAGTAGAGATACATTTCATAACTTCACCAGTATCTCAACGTCATCATCGCTTTACACAGTCAAAAGCAGGCACAGCTGAAACGGTACTGACGTAGATAGTGAGACAATTCCGGAGTGCAGCACTGAAATCGTTCTACAATAGCGCATGTTGTGGTTCGGAGCATTTCAGCCAGGCTAGTCTAGTTTGGTGCAGCTAGACTCGCGCTCGTAGCAGAAATAACGTCGCCAGAACAAAAATGCTCCAAAACAACCATGCAACCACAACGAACACTGCAGGAAGCAGCACATGCACGACAGAAAACTAAAAACAGAAAAGACCCCATAACAAAGCGACACAAGGCTACCGTAAATAATAACTAATCAAGAAACTACCGTTAATTAGCTCAATATTGTATAAGCACACTGCCTATTTTTATCGCTGTTGAACTGCACACACTCTATTTCCAATTACTATATTTTCTGCGCGACATAGGGATAACGCAGGTTTGTAACTGTGCATTGCATGAGATTTCTTATTATCTCTCGAATATTTTTTAACTTCTCACTTTTCGGTCCCACAGTGGTCATTAATCTTTTGAATGTGGAGCGATAAAAAGAAAAAAAAAAATTGACAAAAAAAAGTAAAAAAAAAAAAAAAAAAAATATAACGTTTTCTGCGAGAAATATGTCATTAGATTTTGGAGTAAATCGAAATGAAAAAAGCCACGGTTCCTGGCCAGCAAAACCACCCCATCCGTCGCCAGCTATCTAGTATCACCAGTTTCCAAACACGAATGTAAAGAAATTGCTGGCGAATAACTCGGAACGGTCTCTTCTGGTGAAAATGGAGTCAGTAAAAGCAGAAAACCCGAGAACTAAACGATAAAAAAAAAAAAAACAAATCAAGCCCACACCTTCAAACCCGAATCAATCTCTGGTATCGCAGTCGTAGATTAAAAAAAAAAAAAAAAAAAAAAAAAAACATTCCAGTAGCAGTGTGGAATTATTTTTTCCAACCGTAATATAACTACGTTATTTCCCTTTTAAAATAACTGAATCGAAATTTTTTTAACAACTGAACATAAAACTTCTTCTTGGATCTAGCACTCCACTTTACTGTTACTATATTACACCTATACTTTGCTTCACATATAACACTTACCAGTAGTAATAGCCGTCGTTGTGGAATACATCAAAAAAAAAAAATCAGAAAAAATAATGACCAATACTCCCTCTCTTGAAGAGGTGATATCTGGAAACTCAACTACACCCTACACATTATCTCAGTTTGCATCTTTTCTAGAATCCTTCCACTGCATCGAAAATCTCGAATATGTATTGGGAGTGAAAAGGATAATTGAATATCAGAACTACCACATAAACAACCAGGCTGACCGGGACACCGATCTTTTGCTGCAGCAGCAAGAGCACATCCACCACTATTCCTTCTCAGATATAATGAAATTATGGGAAAGCATCTACCACGATTTCCTCTTGGAATCCTCGTTGAAAGAAGTCAACTTGCCTTGCAACGTAAAATCCGAACTTTTAAAATACAACCCCCACGAAATCCACGAGATTCCCGCCAGGGACCTCATTTTACAAAGTGTCAAAATCGTTTACGAATTATTGGAAGACTCATACACAGAATTCACAAAGAACATCCATTCTGGGAACAACAGAAGGATATCCGAGCTGACCTTACCCCCAACGTTGGACTTGAAATATATAGAATTACCCAAGAGCCCGGAATCTTTCATACAAGAGGAGAGCAGAAATGGTGCAACCTCGCCAATTTTCTTCAAGCCGGCCTCGAGACCTTCATTCAGTCATTTCCAACTCGACAGACCGCTCTTAGCTATCCCAGACGAGGACGCAAACATTGTTGATCAAGATATCATGCACGCACAGAACGCAGTTGCGTGCTACACGCTGCCTAGTTCCAGCTCGCTGCCATCGCCCAAACCTTTGGCTGTGAACCGCCGTGCCTCTGAGCCAAATGAAGCAGGCGGTTTTGGACTCGTCAGGTCACCTGAAGGCAAGGCAAATGGAACCAGTGTTTCGTCAACAGCCACTACTCCTTCGTCTGCCTCGCAGCATACGTCTGGGGCTTCAAGACAGAATAGCACCTCATCGTCATCACGGGGAAGCTCCATTGGATCCATCGTGGAAACGTTCATGGACGGAGACCACATCAGCTGGAGAAAGGCCGTCAAGAAGTTTAAAATCAGAAGGTTTCTGAGCGAGAATTTACATGAGGAAGAACGGGAACAACCTAGAAGGTGAAGAGATCACACACACACACACACACACACGCACACACATACAAGAAGATGAAGATGCAATACCATTATAGAATAGACGAGGTTCTTGAGAGCACAGTACGCTCACTTCACACCCCACAACAATTGCACACTTCCCCCATATTACCATCATTACACATACATGCATGCATACAAGGGAATTTGGTTACTTCAAAGGATATTATAGACTAGCAGGACATGATGATGCCAACTAACATCTCACCACCCTGCTTTCACAATTACAGTTACACAGTTTTTTTTTGATTTTTTAGTTTTTTTTTTTCTTTTTTAGATTTTTCTTATCTTGTTTCATGGCACCCATCAAACAAACCTTTACATAGATCAATAGACGTTATAGGAAGAGTCAAAATAAGATATAAAGCAAACTATGTAGATATCACAATAGCCAAGTGTTTTTTCTTTTTAGGCTATGACTAGTCTAATCTTACAGTACCTATAGACTGTACCTTTACATTATCTCCACTTTTGCGTATTGTATAGGCTATGCTGGCGATTATTATGTGGCTAAATGGCTAAACCTCACCTCCCCCCCTATTGTCCCTTGATTAGTCAGGAACTCGATTGTTATTTCCGATTGAACGTTGGAGTATCACATTCTAATTTTTCAAATTTCACGGCCTCCTCCCCTCCTCATCATCGTTAGCATTGGCAACCGTATCCCTCAAAAAAATATATCATAATCGAGCGAAAATAAGATAATACTCCGCAATCGTGCTTGAAACAATCAGTGATTTTTTACCCTCTTTACCCCGAATCGCAAGAAAAATAATGAAATCTTTAGAGCCGGTGCGATAAAGTGAGGGGGAGAAGCATACGCAGCAGGGAAAAATCCCAAAAAAAAATAAGAAAAAGAAAGCAGGAAAAAGCTTAATCGGCGGTAGAGAAGGGTAATTCGGCAAGGGAAACGCTTCTCGATATGATCCTAGAGAACAGGGCTATCATA
Organism: Dujonia boleticola; assembly: GCA_029581775.1. Lineage (NCBI taxonomy): Eukaryota > Fungi > Ascomycota > Pichiomycetes > Serinales > Debaryomycetaceae > Dujonia > Dujonia boleticola. The sequence continues at coordinate 2,573,542 of JARGRU010000017.1, forward strand.
CCCTGTATGAAATTTCCACCTCTCTAAAGCTAAATTGGGTGATCCACATTTCTCAGGGTAGGCAACTTTCAAAGCTGGGGTTTTCCCCATTTGGTAACACAAAGTTAACCCCGATATCCTTGAACGGGTATGTCGAGCTCCCAACATCCTCTCAAGTTTTTGAACCCTGCCCGGTAACTAAGGTACTCCTCTTGTTTCAGGGTATGTCACAGGTAACATGTAGTATGGATATAGTTTTGTTGTTAACGTACACATACCTAAAGTGTAAATCAGATGGCACAGGATTGTTCTTTTGATTTTAGCTGAAAGCTGCAATTTTGCGCAGAAAATTAGTATACCATTTTGAGCTCCGTAAATATTTTTAGTTCTACAGGGTGCATTCTCTTTATGTAGGGGATTATTGGGGTAATGCATTCTGGATAGAGGATCTTGAACTCATGTACATGTAATTACGTAGATGTGCTAAAGCCAATTAGTATTTTGAAAATCTTCCATGGTGTCAATGTGAGGAGATCAAGGACATGAAGTCGCTGAGCGGTAAGGTGGAGAGAAGTTTAAATAGCAGTCTCTCTTACTATACGCTTTCATCGAGCGAAACGTACCTATTCTGTACCTTACATGCTTAAAGTAAAATTAGGCAGCAGCTCAACTGTAATTCTGAGTGTGAAAAAGCGGGGCAGCTAATCGGTACTACAATGCAGCGCTATACGTTTGCTTTAGCACCATACTTGCAAGGGGTATACTTTCGATTAGGAAATCCAGTACTGACGGTACTAAATAGCACAATATAGAGGCGGCCACGCAATTTCCTACAGTGTGAGTTGAATTGTAACCCACATCTTTCTGAGTTCTCTGACGCACCAGGTTGCTGCATCATTGGCATTCTCCCCGCTGTCGAGCCCAGCTTACAAGCTGCCGCCACTTACTGCTACCTGCTGCAACTACTCCCGCTCACCGGTTGCTCATTTTAGAACGTCCCACAGCTATCCATAACCTCTACAAGAGAACAAATTGGCGGTTCTCTCTAATATACATTACTGTCGATCTAGTAGTCTAACTCTTCAGCCACAAGCTATATGTGCTCGTACTTTATCTCATCGTCACCCTGCAACTGCACTCTTTCCTTCAACTCTCTCAACTCGTCTTCCGACCTCTTACTGCCCTTTTCCACAATCAAGTTGCGTAAAAGCTTATTTTCCATTTCCAACTGCTGAATCTTCAATTCCAAGTCTCTGGTAGCATCGCTTAAACTGACAATAGTTTGTTCCATTTCCTTTTCCTTTTGCTTCTTCTTGATTCTGAATCTGGCAGAGGCAGCAGTATTTCTGCGTCTCTTGTCCAATTCCGACGAGGATCCAATATCGTTGCTTCCTTCATACGAAACTGACCTCCTGTGAGCTCCCGACGAGGTGGAATTAAAAGAAGAGAAGTTGTTCAAGCTTCCGTTGATCGGCGACTCCTCAACCTTTATCCTGGAAGAAGAGGATGAAGAAGTTGCAGGTGAAGCAGAAGGGGAAATGTCCTTGTAAGAGCTAGCCAAACCGCTTCTTTGCTGCAATTCGTGGAAGTTAGAAAGCAGGTTGTGCTGTCTGACAGACTGTTGCTGCTGCTGCTGCTGCTGTTGTTGCTGCTGTTGTTGTTGTTGTTGCTGCTGGAGCTGTTGGTGTTGCTGCTGCTGCTGAAACTGACCAACGGTCGAGCCTGATCTACCAGAACCATTATGTTGTACAGGAAGAGGACTAGGTTGACTTGACTTTGGATCACTCTGCTGGTGCTGAGCAACTAATGCAGCCAATAAGTCAATCTGGTTTTGAGATAACCCGGCAGCCACCAACGAAGATTGTGCTCCTGGAGGAACGGGAACCTTGGGAAGCTCCGACAAGTTTACTGTAGAGTTTTGGTTCTGCTCTTGATGTAAGTGGTTGTGGCTGTGGTTATTATAATCAAGATGCGTAACATGCTCGTCATTAAAATCGACCGGCGAAGCTTTATTGATCAAGTTAGTTAATTCGTTGTGAAGGTTGTTCCTGCTGAAATGCGGGTTACCAAGGTTACTAAACCCGTTATTACTGTTACTATTATTACTATTATTGTTATTATTGTTGTTCTTGCTGTGGTTGTTGTTGTTGCTGTTGCTGCTGCTACCGTTGTTCAACCCAAAGTGGTGATCATCAAGATCGTCCTTGTCCCTCTTTGGCTTGTCAGCGTCAGGGAAGATAAACGAGTCGTCGGCAAAGGCTGCAAGATCCAACGACAACTGACCATCGACATCCAAATTTGGGGTGCCTTCACTGGTGTTGGTCATGAAGTTGTCAATATAGACCAACTGTTCTAGGAGAGCAGACGAAGTGCCGTCTCCATCATTTATATTACCGGCCATCTTACGTTGTACAACCTGTTGTTAGTTATATCGTGGAACGTATCGGAAAAACAAAATAGCTTAATTTGGACCAAGAAAATACTTCTTTTGATATTCTTGTCCAATATATATGATAATAGTACCACACAAGATCTTTTACTGTCAAAACACTATGGCGTTTTTTTTTTTTGAGTCGTGGTATTTTGGTCCTTTCGGTTTACACGAGAGGGATATGGCAAAAATTAGCGCTAATTTATGGGAGCAACGGCTGTTATACTCTCGGGCTTGTATTTCGTACAAGTAGTTTGCAATATCTGTAGCACAATAAAATGGAACAGATCAAATTTCGAGAAGTTGTGGTGTCATATATAATTGATCTTGGTGTGAGGATTTGGGGGATTTGCAATAATTACTGTAGCCACACTTAGTGTATTAATGTACACTAATATGTTTTTTTTTGTGTGTCTGCATATAAATAACTTTGCAACATCTACTTACAGTACGGAAAAACGCAGCAAAAGCGCACTTTCAAGAGCAAATCTGATCAGGGCAATGGAAAAATAGACTATGATGATAGCATGTCACGTGCAGTGACGACAGCCTCAACTCTGTTAGTAATGAGAAATTCAGCTAAAAAAAAACATTTTTTGGTGTAGAGTGTGATAGGAATGCGACTGGCTCTGTATGAGGCGTTGGGTGCAGGAGATACCGAGTCAAACAGAAAAAATACGACATTCACATAGGTGAATCTCAGGGTGTAAAAGTGGGGGAGATTAAGCCCCTAAATCACCTACCAGGGGGATTTGCAATCATTAATCTGATGGTGCAGAAAATGCGTCTCTTACAAATCAGTACTTGGAACCACACTAAAAAAAAAAAAATTCAAATTTGAACAAAAAAATCATATGATATTAATCTAAATACCCGCTTGCCATAATATACTCAGTACCTATTTCATGTATATATGTTATATCCTAGTAAAAGCCATTCATTAGTCCAGACTATGAGGTTCTACTTCCTATCTAATCGCTATTGTAGTAATATTTTTTTCTTTCTCTAATTCGTAAGGTGTGTCCCACTAGCGTAAATTTTTTTTTTTTTTTTTTCAGTTTTCCAAGCATCACGTTACCCATAAAAAAACGTTTAAACTTCCAGAGCCGTTGAGTTTATGGAACCATCAGCAGCAGCAACAGCAGCAAGAACAATAATAAGAAAGAGAAGGTCATGAAAATGACACGATTCTATCAATTCTTCTTGCTACGCTGACTGTAACCCAACTGTAACCTGCATCTAGTTTGCTTCGGCTTCACCTTCTTCTGGCTTACCTGCAACAGTAGACTTGGATCTAATCACCAAGGGAGATTGGTTCACAGCCTGTAATCTGTATTCGGCGAAGGAACGGAAAGAGTTTCCGTTCGTTGGAGCCCACTTCTTTTCTGCCACGGAGGTGGTGGTTGGGTACTTGTTCAATGGGAACCAGTTAATTCCCTTGGTTTGGAATTGAAGGGTTCTGGCGGTGTTTAAGAATCTTTTGGCGACAATTGACATTTTTGATTTAGCTTCTACAGTATACAAGTAAACTTAATAATGGATTTATAAAGTGATACAACAAAGAAAGAAAGAAATCCAAAAACGAAAAAAGATCAAGAAGCAAGAAAATAAGAATAACAGCTACTATTTATTGTGGAAAGAATCTCGTTTAAATAAAAGCATCCACAGCATCTCCATATGGCCTTGTTTTTTTTTTTTTTGTAAGAGCAAATGCATACATACAGAAAACAGTACATACATACATACAAAATATGATTATTAATAATAATAATTTGCAAAATTTTTCCGTACTACCTACTTTTTCGACTCGGCTTAAAGAGTGAAAATTTTAAAGTCCGACTATTGCTGGATTTAGGACCTACGGGCCGGTGGGACGGGACTTTTCCAAAGTGTGGTTTGAGCAAGTATGAGAAAATTTTAGGTTTTAGGTGATTCTGAAAAGTTAGTGGTGCGATAACAGAAAAAAATTAATTTTCACATGTCGGTAATTTATGTCCGAATCAGATTGCTAAGTTACAGCCTAAGATTTCGTTTTCTCCTACCAGTAAAATAAAATGAGTCGATGCAAGTGAGGTTGCAACCGCAGGCAAATTACCGAGAATTTCTGTATGAATAAGAAAGGGACAGCGCAAGAAAAAAAAAGAATCAGCCGCCCACGACGAGGAGTGGAGTAAGAGATGAGAAAACAGGCCACCCACCAACCACCTTCGCCGGCGCTAGTGGTAGTGGTGCTATGGCTTATTTGATCACTTATAATAATATCAGAAGGTTTGTGATACTTCATACAATTTTACTGTGCTCGATGGAAATGCCTAATACGAATATTTTACCGTAAAACAACAGCAATGTCACCGTTGCACCATACATGCAAAAAAAGAATCTGCAAAAAAAATTTAACGGTTCTTGGCCATTTCCGCCCTCTATTGTTCAGATGCCTACCATGTCTCTCAAGTCCAGGCAGCCCAGCTCATCCACGAATGCCTTGCATGGCCCAATTGCGGTCCGCTCAAGAGTAAATTTATAAGGTGACAACGGCTGACATGGCCCGCACGCACTCCAAACTCCGCTGAGCTGGAATAAAAAAAAAAAAAAAAAGTGCCCTGCTAATTTTTTTGTTTTGCACCATTTGCGTCTGCATTTATGCCTGTGACTATTCAGCAGAAAAACGAAATTTTCGGTAGTTCCTCGGACCGAAGCACTCATCGCCAAAAGTGAGCGTTTTTCAGCCAAAAATGCTACAAACCTGCCTTCCTTTATATAAACTTCCCTCACTAAAAATTTCGATAGTAGCTAGCTGAGAAATTCTTACCCGCTTGATAAAATTGCTATCACTAAGAGTTCCCTCACTAGAGATAACGCCCTATACAAAAACTTTAAATATACTTGTAATCTTCAATTCAGAGATAAAACTCAAAAAAAATTGATAAAGGTTCACCCAGAAATCACAGAGGTACACTTTTGATAGTTTCACTGGTGTAACCACCATCCACCCAGTTATGATGCGATGATTCTTCGGCACACTTTCCCCCATAAAATTGAGTCATTGATACATGCAAGTACCCTAACATCACCCATATTATTTGCTTTTGTTTTCGCTCGGCCTCGGACTTTTTCCAATCAAATCTTATCATTTCTGATTTTCTACTCACTAATTTTCGGCGCCCTTAGAATTTTTAAGTTTTTTTTTTTTTTTTATTTTTTCATCCACTTAGATTATTTTATTTTATTATCTACTCTGAATTTTTAGACACATCAATCACCCCTAGTTTTCATAGTATATAACTGAAAGGCATTCTTCTTGTTGGAAATTTTTTTAATTTGCTTGATTCTTTTCTTTTCCCTTTTTTTCTCTTCTTCAATTCAATTAGGCAGACCACTCTTGAACAAAATAAGCTTGAATCTTTTATTTTAATCTTCTTCCCCACTCACTCATTGACTCAGCTACCTGAATTCACACCCACACCCACACACACAAATACCTTACATAAAAGAGAAAACTTAGTTAATATTTGCAGAATAATTAAATAGATAATGACTTCTTTGGTTCCAGATCAATCGCTGAAAATCAATCAGTTGAGAAGAGAATCCACTATTCTCGGCCAAATGAACAAGATCTTGGTCGCTAACAGAGGTGAGATTCCTATCAGAATCTTCAGAACTGCCCACGAATTGTCCATGCAGACTGTAGCCATCTACTCCCATGAAGATCGTTTGTCCATGCACCGTTTGAAGGCCGATGAATCCTACGTCATCGGAAAGAAGGGTCAATTCTCCCCAGTCCAAGCCTACTTACAAATTGATGAGATCATCAACATTGCAAAGACTCACAACGTTAACATGATCCACCCGGGTTACGGTTTCTTGTCCGAAAATTCCGAATTCGCCAGAAAGGTTGAAGAAGCCGGAATTGCCTGGATCGGTCCTTCCTACAAGACCATTGACGCTGTCGGTGACAAGGTCTCCGCCAGAACCTTGGCCATTGAGAACAACGTTCCGGTTGTTCCTGGTACTCCAGGTCCAATTGACAATGTCGATGACGCCAAGAAGTTCGTCGAACAATACGGATACCCAGTTATTATCAAGGCCGCCTTCGGTGGTGGTGGTAGAGGTATGAGAGTTGTCAGAGAGGGTGACGATATCGCCGATGCCTTCAACAGAGCCACTTCTGAAGCCAAGACTGCCTTCGGTAACGGTACTTGTTTCATCGAAAGATTCTTAGACAAGCCAAAGCACATTGAAGTCCAATTGTTGGCCGATGGTTACGGTAACGTCATCCACTTGTTCGAAAGAGATTGTTCCGTTCAAAGAAGACATCAAAAGGTTGTCGAAATCGCTCCAGCCAAGAACTTGCCAAAGGATGTCAGAGACGCCATCTTAACCGACGCTGTCAAGTTGGCCAAGAGCTCCAACTACAGAAACGCTGGTACTGCTGAATTCTTGGTTGATGAACAAAACCGTCACTACTTCATCGAAATCAACCCAAGAATTCAAGTTGAACACACAATCACCGAAGAAATCACCGGTGTCGACATTGTTGCCGCACAAATTCAAATCGCCGCTGGTGCCTCGTTGCAACAATTAGGTTTATTACAAGACAGAATCACCACTAGAGGTTTTGCCATTCAATGTAGAATCACTACTGAAGATCCATCCAAGAACTTCCAACCAGACACTGGTAAGATTGAAGTGTACAGATCTGCTGGTGGTAACGGTGTTAGATTAGATGGTGGTAACGGATTTGCTGGTTCAATTATTTCCCCTCATTACGATTCTATGTTGGTTAAGTGTTCCTGTTCTGGATCTACTTTTGAAATTGCCAGAAGAAAGATGTTGAGAGCTTTGATTGAATTTAGAATCAGAGGTGTCAAGACCAACATCCCATTCTTGTTGGCCTTATTGACCTACGATACTTTCATTGCCGGAAACTGTTGGACTACATTCATCGATGACACTCCATCCTTGTTCCAAATGATCTCATCTCAAAACAGAGCTTCCAAGTTATTGACCTACTTAGGTGACTTGGCTGTCAATGGTTCTCAAATTAAGGGTCAAGTTGGCTACCCTAAGCTTGAAACTGAAGCTTTGATTCCTGAATTACACGACCCAAAGACCGGTATCGTCATCGACTTACACAACCAAGTTATCCCACCACCAAGAGGCTGGAGACAAGTCTTATTGGAAGAGGGACCAGAGAAATTCGCCCAAAAGGTTAGAGATTTCAAGGGTACCTTGATCATGGACACCACCTGGAGAGACGCCCATCAATCGTTATTGGCCACCAGAGTCAGAACTATCGATTTATTGAACATCGCTCCTACCACTGCTCACGCTTTGAGTGGTGCCTTTGCCTTAGAATGTTGGGGTGGTGCCACTTTCGATGTTTGCATGAGATTCTTATACGAAGATCCATGGGCCAGATTGAGAAAGTTAAGAAAGTTGGTTCCAAACATTCCATTCCAAATGTTATTAAGAGGTGCTAACGGTGTTGCTTACTCCTCATTACCAGATAACGCAATTGACCAATTCGTCAAGGAAGCCAAGGATAACGGTGTTGATATCTTCAGAGTCTTCGACGCCTTGAACGATTTAGAACAATTGAAGGTTGGTATTAGTGCCGTTAAGAAGGCAGGAGGTGTTGTTGAAGCCACCGTTTGTTACAGTGGTGACATGTTGAAGGAAGGTAAGAAGTACAACTTAGACTACTACTTGAACTTCGTTGACGAAGTTGTCAAGATTGGTACCCACTTCTTAGGTATCAAGGATATGGCTGGTACCTTGAAGCCAAAGGCTGCTAAGCTTTTAGTTTCTGCCATCAGAGAAAGATACCCAGACTTACCAATCCATGTTCACACTCACGACTCTGCCGGTACTGGTGTTGCCTCCATGACCGAAGCTGCCAAGGCTGGTGCAGATGTTGTCGACGCTGCCTCTAACTCCATGTCTGGTATGACTTCTCAACCATCAATCAACGCTATCTTAGCTTCCTTTGAAGGTGAAATCAACTCGGGCTTAGAAGAATCCTTAGTTCGTGAATTAGACAACTACTGGGCTCAAATGAGATTATTATACTCCTGTTTCGAAGCCGACTTGAAGGGTCCAGATCCAGAAGTGTACCAACACGAAATCCCAGGTGGTCAATTGACCAACTTGTTATTCCAAGCCCAACAATTAGGTTTAGGTGAAAGATGGTTGTTAACCAAGGAAACTTACAAGACTGCTAACCACTTATTAGGTGACATTGTCAAGGTCACGCCAACCTCCAAGGTTGTCGGTGATTTAGCCCAATTCATGGTTTCTAACAACTTAACTGAGGAAGATGTTACCAAGTTGGCATCTGAATTAGATTTCCCAGACTCCGTTTTGGATTTCATGGAAGGTTTAATGGGTACTCCATACGGTGGTTTCCCAGAACCTTTGAGAACCAATGTCTTGGGTAAGAAGAGACCTAAGTTATCCTCTAGACCAGGTTTAACTTTACCTCCAGTTGATTTCTCCGAAATTAGAGAAGAATTATCTGCCAGATACAACAACGTCACTGACGTCGATATCGCTTCCTACGTCATGTACCCCAAGGTTTTCGAACAATTCAAGAAGATTCAAGATTCCTACGGTGACTTGTCTGTCTTACCAACCAGATACTTCCTCAAGCCTTCTAACATTGGTGAAGAATTAGTTGTTGAAATCGAACAAGGTAAGACTTTGATCATCAAGTTATTAGCTGTTGGTGAAATTTCTCAACAAACTGGTTGCAGAGAAGTCTTCTTCGAATTAAACGGTGAAATGAGATCTGTCACTGTTGATGACAAGACTGTTTCCATCGAAACCAAGACCAGACCAAAGGCCACCCAACCTAACGAAGTTGGTGCCCCAATGTCCGGTGTTGTCGTTGAAGTCAGAACCAAGGAAGGTACCGAAGTTAAGAAGGGTGACCCAGTTGCTGTCTTATCCGCCATGAAGATGGAAATGGTTATCAGTGCACCAGTTTCTGGTAAAATTGGTGAAATTTTGGTCAAGGAGGGTGACTCAGTCGATGCCAGTGATTTAATTGCTGCAATTCACCAATAAGTACACTAAAGCGGAGATATAAGAAAGCCTCACTTTATTTATTTATTATTACTTTTGTTCTTAGTTTTTATGTCCCCCATTTGTAACTTGAACTATAGATTATAGCCTTACAAACATTATGATGAATATTTTTAAAAAAAATTAAAGTTAATTATTATTATTTACTATTGTAGGTTAACCGTTCATGATTGACGGACACTGTAGATATACTAGTTTACAAATTTATGATACAATTTTTTGAAGCCCAAGCGGTCCAGAATCACGAAGTCAGGTTCAATTAGGAGTCATCAGCAACAAATAACTCAAGTGACGATCGGGTTCGGGCACTTAGTTACCTCCTGGCCATCTTGGCCCGGTTTTCAGGCACTCGCCTTGACCCGAATTCTCTTTCTCTTCTGCCCATCAAGTCTCTTTTCCTTTGAAGCTCCAGATGCTCCTGGTTCTCCTTATTCTTTATCTTTTCTTCAAGTTGTTGGTTTTCGTTTTCGAGTTCTTCCAAATTCTTTAACAACTGCTTCTCCTCCTCTATTTTCTTATCCAACTCCTCATCGCTAATTCCAGACGAGCCGGTCCAGTGCGTTTTCAGGATAATTTCGTGTGTGAAATGGGTCTGAGACAAGATTTTGATCCACTTATCCAACAACTTGTCACTATTTAGTGTCGTTGCGTTTGTTTTCTGGATATCTACTTTGGTCTTTTGTATGGTACCAACGAGGTTACCTATGGTATCGTTTATCGTTTTGAGTTGGGCAAGCTCTTTTTCGAGTGCCAACTGACGATCTGGCGTAGACATTATGTATTTGAGGTATAGTCTGGTCTACAGTGGGCCCTGGTGTACAGTGCTGGACAACAGTACAGGAGAAGGCATGGTTGTGATCTGGATCGGTTTGTTTTGAATTTATGTGGTGTAAATAGTGATTGTCGCGCGCCATGGTTTTGCGACACTTTTTCGCGACAACTAGTAAATTTAGCGACATATCTTTCCGGCACTGGAAATAAAACTCAAACCTTCGAAAAACTGACTGAATGCTTAACGGGTAGTGTTTGATTTTTGGAATAGCTAGTCGATATACCCCAAAACCAATCAACGCAGACACTTCCCATAAGTGTATAATTGTTTCAGGCAACTACTTAGACTACTCTGTCATATCAATCCCATAAATCAAGTAAAAAGATGGATGATCCACTTCCAACTCGTTGGGAAGTTGAGCTCGAATTTATCCAGTCGCTAGCCAACATACAATATTTAAACCATTTGGCACAGAATAATTACCTTCAAGACCCCAAATTTCTCAAGTATTTGAATTACTTGAACTACTGGAGAGAACCGGAGTATGCAAAGCATCTAGTCTACCCAAATTGCTTGCACATACTAAGCTTGTTACAGAGCGAGGAATTCTGTAAGAATATCTTGAACCCCGAGTTCATGAGCACAGTTATGAATGATATGGTCAAGAGATGGCAGAATACCGAGAACGTGATCGATGCCAGTCCTGAGAAGGCTCAGACGGAACAGGAAGGAGATGACGATGCCATGGTCACAGAGGCGGGCTGAAAAGAGCTGAAAATGGAAAAAAATCAATACTAGAGGGCCACTGGAATAGGGCCATGGATCCGAGGATGCAGGGCATTCTTATTTGTAATGAGTCGAGAGTATTCCACTGCCTTAGCACTCACATTTCATAGATTTTGCAATTGATGGACTACACTCTAGGCAGTAAACATGCCTACTTCATTAATTCTGAAGGTGAGGTCGAAAAGAAGGCTCACTGAGGAAGTCGCTGCTTTCAATTCTTGCCTTTGCACAGTTAAAATCTAGATGGCAGAGACGCACGGATGTGTTCTAGCGTGCTGAATTGCCAAGGCGATCCAATCTTGAACTACAGCATAAACAGGCACCCGCCACTGCTCATGGAATATGGGCACATATTCTATCCCTTTGACAAGCTAAGGCACCCACTAGTCACGTGTGCATCTACTGCAGCTACCATCGCCAGAATGACTCGGGTATACACATGAGATATTAGCAGTGCAAAGGTAATAGAAGTTAGTTAATATAGTAGAAGTATAGTATGACTGCAAATACAAGAATAAAGAAGGAATCCATTCCTGCAAATAAGTGTAGCGATATCATGTGCGCAGCCTACAGATAAACTGTTACACAAAAGCTTACATATCGCAATCCAGTGACTCCATGAATTCTACATATAGTTTGCCACATCACTCAGGCTCCGCTGGCCACTAGCTACAGTTTTTTTCTCTCGAAGAGCTGTGCTTCTGGTCAATAACTGCAGTGAAACTACGCTAGTGCATCCAATTTAAGAGTCTGACTCGTGATTTGCCTCTCCAGCTACTTGATCCGTCATATTGTTAACGGAAGTCGCAAACCTCAGACATATCTTTGTACGATTCGCCTCTGCAGTAAGACTTCAGCATGTCATCCCACATAAATGCAAACAATTTGCGATACGATAAGGACTACCAGTCGATACAGAGAAGTCTACATGGCATAACGTCGAAATTCAAGACTTCTGTTTTAGAGTTTGCTTTTGTAGTGTCATTCATAATCAACTTGCTTGTCGGCAACTTGCTTCATGTCATCTCCACAAAGGAAGAAGTCTACAACTACTTCAACGACAAGGGTAACGTTTTCAACCAACTTTTTGTTAAGAAGGGCTGGGCATGGACAACGATCGTGATTGTGGTATTTTATGTCTTAACATTTCTTAAGAAAGGACACGCTTTGCCAAACAAGACCAAGGTGGTCTCAAGAGCCATATTCAATTATTTTATAGTGACAGTGTGGTGGATATTCTTCACTCAATGGTTTTTTGGGCTCCCCATTATGGATAGAGTGTTCGTATTTACTGGGGGCAAGTGTATGAATATCTCGGAAGAACGGTTCCTTGCCCACAAGTTACACCCTACTTTGTTTGAAAAGTTGGAGGAAGCTGTAACTAGTGACAGTAACATGGGCATGTACCAAAGTTCCTTAATTACGTCATACGTATGTAGAAAGTTGAAAGGTTCTTGGGAAGGTGGTCATGATCCTTCAGGTCACGTGTTTTTACTTATCCACTCATCATTATACTTGGTGTTTGAGTCGTTACCATACTGGAACTCCTGGGGCCAGTTCAAGCTCAGTTTACAAGAGTTGAAGGCTGCGAATAGCACCACTTCGGGCAGAGCATCCAAAATTGTGCGTGTTTTGTCTGGTCACCCCCACCTCTTAATTATTGCATTGGTTGCATTGTGGTGGTGGATGTTGTTCATGACAAGTTTGTATTTCCACTCCATTGCTGAAAAGTTTGTGGGGTTGATTTTCGGATACGTGGTGTTTGGGCTCTTGTATTACTTACCCAGGTGGCTTACTAAAGGGAAACAAACAAACAAGCAAAAGTCGTACTAATTAGACCCACAACAGTACACTGAGCCCAAAGTCAAAATGAGATAAGGATGACGATATTTGATATGGGGTACCGACAGTGACATGAGAAGAATGTCACAATATACATACCCTCCGATACTTTAGACGATACTAGAATGCATAATGCAAATGTACATAATTTACAGTTTTCAGTTTAGAGCACTTGTTGTAATTTTCACGAGACTAACGAGAGATTTTTTGACTAAGATGTAGCACGTAAAAGTGTAATTGCTTGCACGTTATTGTTATCGTCGTAAACCGATAATCACGGACATGTATATCACGAGCGCCATAGAAAAAATAAACCCGGCCCCCGCCAAAAATTCGTGTGTGAAGGATTTAGACGAGCAGTGAGATAACGTCTAAAATATATCGAGTTGACGAAATGTTTCACTTCACGCAGTCGGATGCCTGAAAATCAATTTCTGACCACATCACCAGAATACAGTTAAAATCACAAGTTACGGGGGGCACAAAAACACAAACAAACAAACAAAGAGTGGAGTAGTTTGGAGGGGCAGGCTAGAACCTTACTAGATTCACAGTACAGTATACACAGCCGTCAAGTAAGTGAGAATGTGGAATAGGCCCAGGCCGGTTACATACTCAAAACAGGGACACACAATTTAAATTTGGCAAGTGACAAGGCTGATAGTCCGCTATCTTTCCATTTATTTTCTGTCTCGACGGTGCTAGGTAATTTACCACATTTACATGCAAATTGGACTTTCTCGCTAGCAGATTAGTGAGCGGTACTTTTGCGAGCAGCCTCGAATTTTTCACCAATTTCAAAGTCCGTTTCGTGTTATATGGCGGAATGCGACGCGAAAGTTAGTTATTGTTAAAAACTCTAAATATAAAACTGTGTAGAAAAATACGAATCGCGATTCTTTAAACAAAATAGAAAATCGCTGCCTTACGCGTTTTTGCAACCCCTTGTGTTTTAGTGGGACATGTTTAAAGTGGTTGCATCACGATAGCAGGGGTAACGAATGGCTGTAGTAACGATTTTTAAAATTATTTTTTGGCTATTTCCAGGCTTTGGCGTTTGTCTAAAAGATTAAAAAAAAAAAAAAAAAAGGGAGAAGGGTGTAACGAGTAGGAAGACCTTATTGAAACTAAAAATTTTACCTGTCGATACTGTTCTTCTTCTACCATCTTTATACCAAAGTACCAGTTTTGAAAGTAAAAAGAGGCTAAAGGGTCTATTTGTTGGCTACAAATTGAAAGACTAGCGCGTGAAGAAGATAGTGTTACAAGATAAGACCGTGTAGGAACAAGAAGCTCCATCGCAGACACGCTTAATACTTGACCAAAGAAATTAATAAGAATAAGTCGCCCTATCAACCTCACTTTAGCTGCTAGACACAACACCTACGACTATCAACGAGTAATATATCATACTTACCTCAATCCTACTACCACTACTACAGCCCCACACTCATTTAGTAATTCCTCAGTTTTACACATTCGCTTTTTATCAAATTGTAGTTTGCTAAATGATATTCAACAGATTATTGATACCCTTTTTCATATCCATCATAAGGGCCGCCCTTTATGTTGGATTCCCACTCTCGGAGCAATACCCTAACGTTGCAAGAGTGAATGAACCATACAAGTTCCAAATGGCCAATATCACCTACAAGTCCACCGGTGGTAACGTGATTTATTCCGCGTCCAACTTGCCAGACTGGTTGCAATTCGATGGCCAGTCCAGGACCTTCTCTGGAAATCCAACTGATAAGGACGTTTCCAACTCAACAACAGTCACGTTGAACGGAGTAGATTCTGCTGACAATTCAACCATATCACAAAACTATACAATCGTGGTGTCTTCCGACCCAGGTTTGAGATTATCTTCGAATGATGTGATGTTCACCGAGATTGCCCAATACGGCCAAACTAACGGTGAAAACGGATTGGTTGTGAAACCAGGTCAAAACTTCAACATTAAGTTTGACAAATCCACCTTTGTACTCGACCAAGGCTCCAGCAGGGAAATCGTCGCCTACTACGGAAGACTGATTGACAGATCTCCATTACCTAATTGGATATCGTTCAATCCCGATGACTTATCTTTCTCTGGTACTGTGCCAGTGGTTACTTCGGATATTGCTCCTTCATTCAACTATGGCTTCACCTTCATTGCTACCGACTACCTCAACTATGCTGGTGCTGAAGGTTCTTTCTTTTTATTAGTTGGTGCTCACCAATTGTCAACTAGTTTAAACGAAACCATCAAGGTGAATGGTACCTTCAACACAGATTTTGACATCAAAGTCCCAGTCTTTAGCTCCATCTACCTGGACGATACTTTAATCACTAGCGACAACATTTCAACAGTTTTCCCAGAAAACTTGCCATCCTACGCAACTTTCCACCAAAATAACTTTTCGTTAACTGGTGAATTCCCAGGCTCAAGCTCATTTGAAAACTTCACAATTGTTGTCCAGGATAAGTACGGCAACCAAGTAGATATTCCTTATCTGTTTGATACTTTTGGCTCTGCTTTCACAGTTAACAGCTTGCCAGATGTGAATGCTACTCAAGGTGAATGGTTCAGCTACCAATTGATGAACAGTTTGTTCACCGAAGGTAATGCCACTAAAGTAAGTGTCAATTTCGACAACGCTTCGTGGTTATCTTTCAATCAAGGTAACAACACTTTAGAGGGTCTAGCTCCTTCCAACTTGGACCATGTTGCAGTCTCTGTTAGCGCTGTAAATGACTTTGAAAGTGACGAGAAGAGCTTCAATATCAACGGTGTCACCTCAAAGGGAACCTCTACCTCCAGTGCAAGCTCGTCATCCAGCTCACCATCTTCTTCTTCGAAGGCATCTTCCACAGCAGCATCCCATGGATCCTCGAAAAAGTCTTCAAAGTCAAACAAGAAGGCTTTGGCTATCGGACTTGGGGTTGGTATTCCAGTTTTCTTCATTCTCTGTGGATTAATCCTCTTCCTTTGTTGCTTCCGCCGCAGAAGATCTAAAGATCAGAGGGAGCAAGACAAGATCTACGACAAGCATATCGTGCCAGTGAAGAACCTTGATTACGAAAAGGGTCGTAAGAACGGATCGAAGCCAGAACTCAATGGACCAGGATTCGGAACTACTGTCAACAATGATGATCACAGCGAGGACGCTCAACAATTGGCTGCATTGAACGTATTGAAACTTGACGAAAAGAACAAGGATACCTCAGATACTAAGAGTACATCATCTTCTTTAACTCACGTTGAATCCGAATACAGTAACTACTACGATGCAAGCGAAAGACCAGTCAAGAGTTGGAGAGCTAACGGAGAGAGTGACGATGTCTACGGTACTGCTGCCACTGCAGCTGCCATCGGCGCCGCATCCATGGGTCTCGTCAACACACATGGCATTGAGCATGATACCAACTTTAACGAAAATGCAAAGAACAGACAATCAGTTGGTTCTATGAGTACTGTTAACACTGAGAACTTGTTCTCCGTCAGACTCGTTGAAGACAACTCAAACAGAAACTCCAACCAATCATCTGCCTACTACGGGGCAGGAGGCATCGACCACAACCAGTTCATAAGCAGCAACTCATTGCATACTATTTTGAAAAGAGATGACTCAGGAAACATCCAAAGACTCGACAGTGACGGTAATATTATTGATCTGGATGTGCTGCCAAGAGAAGCTGCACAAGCAGTTGCCGCAGGAGCCACCCCAATAAAACCAAGATTGTCTAGATCTGGATCTTCAAACTTAGACATTCTCTTAGAAGAAAACTCAAAGGATAGATCCAATGACGAGTCCACGATATACCACAGCAGTGGCGACAGAGATGCTCACAACACAACAATTAACTCGAATAATACTTACACAGATGCTCACACAGAAAACAGCTTCAACTTATTGAGTCGTTTTAACAACTCAGCTTCGTCATCCGCTGCCAACAGTGACCAACAATTGAACAGCAGATTGTTTGGAAGCGATAGCAGCTTGGTTGATGAATTCAAAGCCGTCCAAAATTCAAATGGAGAAATTCAATGGTCAGAAGCAAATACCGAAAGCAAGGAAAACTCCTCTTTCTTCCACAACCACACCGATAACCACAACAGGTCTTCCACAGAAGCTGGCTCTCCATTAAACGAATCATTCTCTAACAATTCATCAAACTACATTAATCAAGTACCAGAAAACATACACAGATACTCATCTACATCCTTGGGTAAGAAAGCCAAGTTGGTTGACTTCACCAGAAAGGGTAGTTTGAGAGATGCCGCAAAGATTTCTTCTGAACATAGATATGTTGACGGAGAAACTGCGTATATTCACGATGACGACAGTGAATAAATAGAACCTTTGTGACACGGTGGTAGTTGAATGACTGGCTTAGGCAACTGCTTATGATGTCAAAAAATAAAAAAGTTCTACTTACTTTATCATAAAGTTTGATTTATAATGATTTTTTGGGTAATTTTTTGGGTGTTAATGTAAAAAAACAGAAAAGCAACTGATTCTAACAGTATTAAGAAAGATAAGTTTTGCGTATACAGTTTGTATAATATTAATTTAATGTTTGATTTTATTAAGTAAAGGACAAGATGTATATGAGTGGAAAATTAAATCTAATTGCCTATAACAAACCATGAAATTAAAGAAAAAAATTAATCGTGTTTAGGTAAGGTGTCAACGTAGTAAGCAGTGTCTTGAGCTCTTCTTCTACCTTCAACGTATTGCATCATTTCTGAGTAAGTTTGAGGAATGACGGAACAGTATCCTGGGTCGCCCTCCTTGAAAGTGGACTTTGGAACGAAGAAGGAGTAAATGAATGTACCCGATTCCTTTGCTTTGACGCTATCCAAGGCCTTGATGGTAGTATCAACACTGACTTGAATCAAAGTACCAGGCTCAGACAAGAAGGCGTCCTTATTTGGGGAGATCTTGTTTGTAGGAGGGAGCGAGAAGTCAAACTCGGTGATGCTGTCTTTATCGGAAGGACTAGTCTTGATATGTTCAGTGTAAACAATGGTGGCAGTTAACGACAAGACGGATCCAACTGGAACTGGTTGCTTGAAAGTCGTGGAGTCCAAAGATACGAATCTTGGAGAAGAGGATGCAAAGGCAGCAGTGGCACAGTATGCCAATTCGAAGGATTGTCTCAAGAGGTACCCACCGAAGATCATGTAACTGTGTCTATTTCTATATTGTGGTTGCATAAACAAAGTGGATTGGACCTTGGACTTATTCATGAGAACGACACTCTTTGGCTTCTGTTCGTAGTTGGCGACAACATTCTTGGAAGCTTTCCACATTTCGTAAATCAATCTTGATTCTTCGGAGGTAGGTTCAGCGATGGACTTGTTCTTTGCTGCCAACTTCTTCTTGGCATTGTGTGATTCAGCTCTTCTGTAGTCTAACCACTCTTCTTCAGTCACAGGCAAGAGTCTGTTGATTGCGAATGATTTGTGGGTCTCTGGGTTTCTTGCAACAAAGGTGAAGTTTGCGGTAAGGAAAATGTTGTCCTCAGGCAAGGTGTCTTCTGTGATTGTTTCAGGGGTGTTTTCGTCGAAGGCGTAACCCTTGACGGTGATTTCCATAGACGATCTACCGGTCCAGGTGACACAACCAGCTAACACGAAGTTATAGTTGGAGATCTCATCAACCTTTTTGACCATGTAGATTCTATCAACGGATGCGGTGACGTTGACAGGCTCTGCAGGAGAACAGTGTCTGTAGGCAATTCTACCTGCCAAGGCGTCGAGATCTTGGAACAATTGCCCAGCTCTCAAACGACCAGCAGCGTTGATGTACGAGTCACAGAGCCACTTGTCATCTTTGAAGGGCAAGGTGAGGTACGAGAATGACTCGCTTCTGGTCTTTTCACCAACCTCAGTAGTCTTGGGGTCAACATAACTGTAACTGTCGAGAATCTTACCGGCAGCGAACTGCTTTTCCCGTTCTCTGATGGCCTGGATCCAGGTGACCTTGTTGGGAAGCTTCTGTATATCGTTTTGGTCGGCTAAGACAGTAGCGGTAGCATCTGCAGCATCTGCCGCGTCATCTGAGCCGGCTTCATCTGGTCTATGGAAATTAGCCCTCGTGTGAGTGGTTGTGTGAAGATTGGAAGTGATAAGTGGGATTGTTGTTCTTCTGAAATTTGCAACAGAAGATCTGACGGGTCTTACGGCGTAGAGAGCTTTTATCATTTTTTTATTTTTTTTTCTGTTTTGTTTTCTGATTTGGTTTCTTACTTTGATGAGGTATGGTCTAGTTTATTACGTGAGTCTGCAGCGTGTGTTCTGTGAATTATTCTTCTCTAATGTTTGGTGTTAGTAATATGATAACACGGGAATTTCTTCGGTGATGTCTTTTTCCTTTTATAGTGATGTGGTAATTCTGTAGGTACGAGGTCCGGATAAACTGTATGCAGGTACCTGCGAGTTTATCACTCACTTATTGTGATTATCTATCTTGAAAGGTAGCAAAAAATCGAAAACGGTTGAAAGTGTTAAACTCAACAAAGTTAAAAATAAAGATAAACGAAAAGAGCCCTGTACGGAAATGTTGCGGAATATCTATCGTGGTTCCAGAACTTGTACTTACGGTTATTGAATCACTAGTGAGTGCAAGAAGGCAGAGGCGGTGGAAAAAAAGGAGGGGTAAAGCGGCTGCCAATACGGTAGGATTTCTTGATTTCTTGTAGTCACTAAGTAATTTTCGTAACTATAATGAGTTATTTATATAGAGAGGAGAGCAGTTACGAGGGATATATATAGAACGTTGCCTGCGACAACCAGTAAAGGGTGCACTAATTGTACAACCACAACGGCCCCCTCTTCGATGAGTCTTAGAGACTGTTAATGGCAGTTGATAGCTGCCATTAACGTGTGTACAGCCCCACTCAACAAATACGTTCCTGTGCATGGTATCTTTTCCCACTATTTGACTGTTTCTCCGGTCTGTACCGGGGAGGACTCGAAAGTATCCCGGTGCACTTCGGAGGGGTAAATCCTGCCCCTCCTTTTCGCTGCCTACAAGAAAGACCGGGAAAAAAAAAAGTACCCAAAAAAAGCCCGAGATGAGGCACTACACAAACAAACAGAAGCAACATGCACTGAGACTTATAATAGCCGGCCATTCGGAGCCACCCCAACCAAAGCGAAGAGAGGAGTAAGACGATGTAGTAGCCCAAACCATGAACTTACGAAACCCTTTTTGTTTCCACCTCTAATGGTAAAAGTATCCTTGTAGCCGTTTTGCATCCATTTCCTGGTATTGTTGAGCAGGCAGGCAAGGCAGCCAAAAAATTGCGCTGAAAATTTTTTGCTGTGAGCGCGCCAGATTTTCTGAGTCTCCTTCTCCGATGTTCCTATATACTCAGCTAGTATTTTTCCTACCACTCGCAGCGGAGCTATAAATCCGGGACGTGCATCTACCATGCGGTCCTCATCCTTCCGTACTTCGTATGGGAGAGATTAGGTGAGGACCGGACTATGTAGGCTCTGAATCGTGAGGCCGCTAAATCTACAGCGAGAACACACAAAATTAAGCCATCTTCGATTAATTTCGTTCTGTAATTTTTTAGGGTGTTTTTGTTTTTTGCTTTGACACTTTTTTTTTTACTCCTTGTTTGATTTCACAGTGAGCCAATTCCCTTCTGAAAGTTATTCAAATTGAAGTAAACCGGATTGTTCAATTTCCTTTAGAATACATAAAGAAATAATAAAAGCTTTTTATTATTCATTGTTACTCTTTTGAAACTAATTCACCCAGCAACATCCACCTCCCATTCACCATCAAGAAAAACCATTGAAACATAATGTCCTCAATCGCCAAGACTGCTCAATTAGCAGCTTCTGCTCTCAAGACTTCTACCACTGCTAGAACTCTCAAGCAAGCCGGTCAATACCAAGCCTTAAGAATGACCAACGGTGACATTCGTGCTGCTTCTTCTGCTTCTGGTGCCAACACCATGACCGTCAGAGACGCCTTGAACTCCGCCATCGCTGAAGAGTTAGACCACGACGACGATGTCTTCCTCATTGGTGAAGAAGTTGCTCAATATAACGGTGCTTACAAGATCTCCAGAGGCTTGTTAGATCGTTTCGGTGAAAGAAGAATCATCGACACCCCAATTACCGAAATGGGTTTCACCGGTCTTGCTGTCGGTGCTTCTTTAGCCGGTTTAAAGCCAATTTGTGAGTTCATGACTTTCAACTTTGCTATGCAATCCATCGATCACATCATCAACTCCGCCGCCAAGACCTACTACATGTCTGGTGGTAAGCAACCATGTAACATCACCTTCCGTGGTCCAAACGGTGCCGCCGCTGGTGTTGCCGCCCAACACTCCCAATGTTACGCTGCTTGGTACGGTTCCATCCCAGGTTTAAAGGTTTTATCTCCTTACTCCGCTGAAGACTACAAGGGTTTGTTCAAGGCTGCTGTTAGAGATCCTAACCCAGTCGTTTTCTTAGAAAACGAAATCGCCTACGGTGAATCCCACGAAGTCTCCGAAGAAGCTTTATCCAGTGACTTCATCTTACCAATCGGTAAGGCCAAGATTGAAAAGGAAGGTACTGACATCACTTTAGTTTCCCACTCCAGAAACGTCTTACACTGTTTACAAGCTGCTGAAGAATTAGAAAAGACTTACGGTGTCAAGGCTGAAGTTGTCAACTTGAGATCCATCAAGCCATTGGATGTCGACACCATCGTCAACTCCGTCAAGAAGACCAACCACTTGGTCACTGTTGAAGCCGGTTTCCCAGCTTTCGGTGTTGGTTCTGAAATCTGCGCCCAAATCATGGAATCTGAAGCCTTCGACTACTTGGATGCTCCAGTTGAAAGAGTCACCGGTTGTGAAGTCCCAACTCCATACGCCAAGGAATTAGAAGACTTTGCTTTCCCAGACAGAGAAGTTGTCTTAAGAGCTTCCAGAAAGGTTTTAGGTTTATAAATGGAAGGAAGTAACCCCTGTTTACTTCATGTAAATTAACAAAATTATCAAACACAAAGACCCACATAGAGAAATGGATAAGAAAAAAATAATACAAAAAGAAGACGAACATGGAACGCATTAAAAACAACTACAAGATAGCGATGCTTTGATCTCCGGCAACAGGATTTTGAAATTTCAAAACAGTTAATAGTTTTTAGATACATATTAGATACATATCATCCTAAAAGCAAGAGTTGAGTTCCGGCAGCTTAGTTGTAGAAACGGAGGGTGTCCCAAGGCACTAGGCGGTCTCGGAACTAATCTGTATAGCTGCTTGGGTTGGGTTACTCCCTGCTGATGTATACTGGTTGGAACCCATTTCTTGGGAAACGGCACCTGCACACAATCCCCACAATTTATGCACTATTTACAAAATTTCCAAGTAAGTGCGTCTGGAATTTTTCGTGTAACGTGTTGCGTACAAAATCTAGACTCGTGGAGAAGAAGAAGACTACCAAAAGTAGCTACCACTCTGTCCAATTGGTCCCATTCTTTTTAGTGACTCTCGCTTTTCACTCCTTCTGACACTATCGCACTCACTGTATACCCAAATATGGAGAAGGAAGGCAGCATACATAAGCGAGCACACGGTGCCAGCCCAATACCAACTGAAGGGTTCTCTGAGAACCCGCTCAACTACACATCACATTCTGCATTTGACGAAGAAAACGACGGGTTCCTTCCTGTCTCAACTCAAGATGTGAGGAAATCCTCAAAGTCTCTGGCCAGGCTCCAACCATCGTCCACTGCCTCGATCTCATCCTCTCCTACACTTGCAAAGAAGGACCGTAAGGCATTCTTTGTGCTAGTCATGTTATACTTGTTACAAGGTGTTCCCGTAGGATTAGCATTTGGATCGATTCCATTCATGCTCAAGTCTAAGCTCTCCTACTCCCAAGTTGGTATCTTTTCGCTTGCCGCATATCCATACTCATTAAAATTGCTTTGGTCACCAATTGTCGACGCCATATATTCCCCTAAAGTTGGAAGAAGAAGATCGTGGATCATCCCTATCCAAACGATCTCTGGTCTCACCTTGATCTTTTTGGGTCTGGTTATCAACTACTACATAGAGGAACCAGAGCTTCACTTGAAGACAATCACTTCATGCTTCTTTTTGTTAGTGTTCTTCTGCGCTACGCAAGATATCGCGGTGGACGGTTGGGCTTTGACCTGTTTATCGCCAGAGAGCTTGTCGTATGCATCTACCGCACAGACAATTGGAATTAATACTGGCTATTTTTCAAGTTTCACCATCTTCTTGGCATTGAGCTCGCCCGACTTCGCAAACAAGTATTTGAGATCGGTACCAATCGACGAAGGATTATTCCTGTTGGGCCTGTACTTGACATTTTGGGGCTGGATGTACTTGATTGTTACCGCAGCATTGTATTTCATCCCAGAAGATCCACCTCACTTAGCCAAGTACAACCAAGCAAAGTTGGCGGATGAAAAGGCTAAACTTGAAGGTGTAAAAAACTACAACGATAAGCTTTACTATTGGACCTCATTGAAGAACGTCTATTATTCAATGTACCAGGTCTTGAAGCTTCCCAACGTACAAACTTTTGTGATTATCTTATTATTCGCCAAGTTGGGATTCCAAGCAAACGAAGCGGCCACAAATTTAAAGTTGCTCGAAAAGGGTCTTTCCAAGGAAGACTTATCCATCACCGTGCTCATTGATTTCCCGTTTGAAATGATCTTCGGATACTATGCCGGCCGCTGGTCTTCAGGTAAGAGTCCATTGAGACCGTGGTTATTTGGGTTTGCGGGTAGATTGGTAGCAGCGATGTTTGCCCAATGCACTGTTTACTTCTTCCCCAAGGACGGTAAAGTAACTTCTTCCTATTTCCTTCTTATCATTTTGCAACACTTGCTCTCATCATTCATGTCCACAATCCAGTTTGTGTCTTTGTGTGCATTCCATACCAAAATTGCAGACCCCGCTATTGGAGGTACCTACATGACTACATTAAACACATTGTCAAACTATGGAGGCACTTGGCCCAAGTTGATTATCTATTACTTGATCGATAATTTCACCGTGAATAAGTGTGTGTCTGAGCTTCCACCACACAAAGAACTTACAGTGGATACATTGCAGCACTCCACTGAAAAGTTCAAAGAAGCATGTCATGCTCTCGGAGGAAATGTAACCACTTTACAAGATGGATACTACTACACAAATGCATTGTGCATTACCCTTGGAGTTATTATACTATTCTGGGTTAAAAGGAAAGCAACCTACTTACAAAGTTTGCCCAACAGTGCCTGGAGGGTGAACAAAGATTAAAATATAGGACAAATCTTTTAACGAATAAATATACATCAACTTGTGACGAATACTTGTTGACAAATAATGTAGGTCTAAATATATGTATTAGGAATAACTTAATGTTTATATGTATGTAAGGAAGTATGCCAGATAATATTATAGCATTAGTCGTCGTAGATGCTCGCAGTATCACCAGATCCTTGCTGGTTGTTATGGAACTCATCATGCAAAAAGTCAATGGGCAGGAATGGGATCTTTGCTTCATTATTCATTTTTTTCGAAACAGAGGAGTAAGTGCCGATAATCAGTGGTATTAATGATGTAGATAAAGGAGATTCTCCAAAGGAACCAGACTGTGGTGACTTCGTATTTACAATAGCGGTTGCCACGGCGGCTCCTTGTTGCCTGCTGTGTGAAAAGCTTGATCTAGTGAAAGAATTGGAAATCGATTGGAATGTGTTCGTTATTATGTTCCCAGAGTTACCTTGGTTCATATTCGTAGGTGTATTAGAGAACGATGTGCCCGTTATGTAATGTGACGGTGGCGGCGAAGCTATAATACTTGAATACGAGGACATGTGTCCTGATAATAAAACCGAGGATTCGCTCGGACGATGGCTTCTCTTGTAGAAGTTGTCGCCCAGGTTGTTATTGGGTGTTCTGTGTAGTGGATCTAAGTGAGTAACATTATTGGTGTACCAGTCTGGTTTCTTGAAGTAGTCTTGCGAGGACGATGCTTTGTGACCCTTTTTGGTCTTCTTCTGTTCCTTGAAGTCGCTACTTGACTCCATCAAGATGTCCGTTTCGTATACACGGAAATCAGGTTGATGTTGTTTGCTTTGGTGAGTTGCTGGACTTCCTCTAGATTTTGGAGAAGAGTACAACCAGCATTGGAAGAGGATGATGCAGTCGAACAAAACCGTTCCAGAAGACCCCACAATGAATGGCAACTGCGAAGTCAAAGCGTCCCTGAATGCCCATTCGTCCATGTACCCGTTGTCGTAATATATAAGATACAAGTCGGAAACAATACACACAGTGTAGAGTGAGTTTCCAAGCATAGCAAACAAGAATAAGAAGAGAGATATCCCCTTTGTTGACTTCTTGCGATAGTTCTCGAGAATTTGAGGGGTTCTCAGTGATACATACAAGCAGGAGCATGTCCATGCTGAAATTCTTCCTATATCTTGCTTGTGAATGTGGAGCCTCAAGCTGCAAATCGCATTTGCAGCTAGGAGAGCGTATTGGGTGATGCATTGCCAAAGGCGAGAAAGTGAGCTTTGCGGGTTATTATCAACATAGTCGGAGGCAGTTGGAATTGGTTGCGAATTAGCACCTTTGGCACTATAGCTGCCGACAAAAATGGCCCCGAAAAGCTTTTGCGTGAGCGAGCTGTTCTCCGGTATTTGTATCCGGTCGGAGTCTACGTTTCCTCTCACTTGAGATGCAATTTGAATTGGAGTTCTTGAAGACATTTGCGGGGACAATTGTTTGAATCTGTTAGTTCTTAACGGGATCACGTCGTTATTGTGAGTCTGCTGCGGTCTCATCATGTCAGGACTCTGCAACATGTTATGATGCACTTTCTGGTACGGGTAGATCTTGGTGTAGTACCAGAACTGTAGAGCCAAGATACAATCTATGAAGCAATAGTAACTTGCCAAACACGTTTGGAACGGGAGAGCCCCAGTCAATATGCATCCGACCAAGTTGGTGGCGTCTCCGCCCATCCAACAGCTCAAGAAGAGGAGCGAGACACCTTCTACAGACTGATTTAAGTGATTTTCAATAATCTGGGGTAGTTGAGCGAACAACCACACGCATAAAGAAAGGTAGCCAGATACCTGAGATACCGTTGCAACTATTCTTTCCGTGTCGGAGAATGTGGAGTTTGGGTCCATGAATTCGTATATGAGTGTTGTGTTGGAGTAGGACATTTTATGGATGTATATGCAAATATTAGTGGTGTGTAAGATGTAAATGTGATTACTCGTAAAGCGATTTAGTGGAAGTTGGTGTCTAATAATTAGTATTCTCGAGTATTATGGGATTCGGGTGTATGATTGGGTAGCGCCCTTGTCCGTTTGGTTTTATGGGGAAAAGCTGTTGATTTGGCCGCTGTGGGTTTGTTGATTTGGGTAGGGCAGCAAAAGATTTGGGTAGCACTTCTTTTCTCTCTCACTCTTTTTTTTCCAGTATCTTACGGTATATGAAAGTGATCCAGGAGGTCCTTGGTGTTCAAGGTTGGCGAGCAAGGTGTGTTTGTGTGGGGTGTAAATATCGTTGTATGCTCGAAGCTTATCTCGCCATGATTAGCTGTTCTGTAAACACTATATAGAAAGGCACTTTGTTATCTATGTATGCCTTTTGCAACAAATGCGATGCGAGGATTAGACGTGGCAGCGATGGAGATGGATATTACGGGGGCTAGCTATAACAAAATAGTCTAGTAGTTCAGGTGTTTGTGGGTGGGGCGTAGCTATGTAGATTGGAGGTGTTTGGTCGAGAGATAAGAGAAAAAGAAAAAAATGTAAAAAAAAGCGTGAGCAGCAGATTTAAGCTTCTAGCTTTTTTTTTTTTTTTATCGATGCTTAATGATCTGGTCGATCTTTGTACTTTCTTTTTTCTTTCTATAGAATTTTATTTTCTTGCGTGGGAAATGTTTAAATGATATTTTTTGAGGTCCCTGATGGGGGTGGGTTGTAGTTTAAGAGCCCCCACTTGACACGCCAGTATGGACGATCTCAATGGTAGATACGGTTCCTCGAATTCCGAGCATTTTGGTCGATTATTTTGAAGTGTGCTTAGATGTAAGTGAAGCTTTTTCTTGTTCTTTTTTTTTTGTAGGGTGACGCTTTCGAATCGCAACCCGTCGCACACCAAGATGGGCAACTGAGGCCGGCAGCGCCGACCCGACCCTATAGATTTTTTTTTTCTTCCCCATTGTGCGCGCGTCAGGCAGGAAAGTGTCGCTGTTTGCGCGAGCGTAGCGATGGGGTGCTGCGAGGGGGGGAATATTGCTGAGCCTGATGTCCCATTTAGAGTATAGCATTTTATATGTGTCATTCTGTTGTTTGTATTCTATTGGTGATCAGTGGGACTTTGTTTTCGCGTGGCCAGTGTTCCCCAACATTGGTGATTTGGGGTACGGAGCCAGGTGTTTGCATGTGTGTTTGGAGCCGTGAAAGGAGCGTCGCTGCAATTGGGGTATAGCGAACGGGGTACATGTAAGGCATTTTTTGGGGCCATTTCCATGCAAATGTCCATGCAAATGTGACACTACGCCTATGGGTGTCGGCCTGAAGAAAATAAAGAAAGCGAAAAAAAAAAAAAAAAAAAAAACGAACAAGCACTGCATACACTCCGATGTCTCAAATGGCAGGCCCATGCGAAACTAGTCAGGAACACACAGACACACCAAAATACTCCATACTCATCTCAAACAGCGCCCAGTCTTCCCCCACAAGCCCACGCTAACGCATACACCACAAACCATGATTGAGGTCTTGGCTAACGACAGATTGGGAAAGAAGATCAAGGTCAAATGTCTACCAGAGGATACCGTTGGTGACTTGAAGAAATTGATAGCCCTCCAAACCGGCACTTCGTTCGAGAAGATTGTCTTAAAGAAGGGCTACACTGTATACAAGGACCACATCACGCTCGATGACTACGAAATCCACAACGGATTCAATTTCGAATTGTACTACAACTAGGCAGGTAACTTGCTAACGAGCGCGACGGATCGCGCTTTATGGATGCCAAATCATCAGTATTGTACTACTAC
The DNA here is from genome assembly GCA_029581775.1 of Dujonia boleticola. NCBI lineage: Eukaryota > Fungi > Ascomycota > Pichiomycetes > Serinales > Debaryomycetaceae > Dujonia > Dujonia boleticola. Next base: position 2,601,488 of record JARGRU010000017.1, read on the forward strand.
AGGCGTTGTTGCATTATCATACCGAACTACGCATGGTACATCTCATATTCAAAAAATATTGCTGCTTATATTGTACATTGGGGGTCATCGCACGTATTTATGCTCATCATTAATAGATCGTAAGGTTTGATATTATTTCATAAATCCGTAAAACGGCTGGAAGCTGAGACGCTGCAGGAAGAAACGTATTGCTGGTGGACAGACGTTGTATTATTATGCTGCCCCAGCAAAAAAAGAAAAAAAATCACAAAAAGTACTCGGTGTGTCTCTTCTTACGGCTGGTGAAGTAGTCGCTGAACAAGTCGGTATCGTTGAGCCCGCCATCGGCTGTGGGCGACGACAAGATTCCGTTCACACCCCTGCCGTTAGCTGTATCCTGATCATTTTCCGGAGAAGCCTCGAAGACATTGAAGAATTGACCAGGTAAGACGCCTTGCTCGTTGCATTTGTTGGCCCCATTGGCGCCTCCTCCACCGCCCAAGTAGTTTGTATCCATAACCTCCAATACACTGGCCTTGTTGCCGCATCTGTAGCAATAGTTTGGCGCAGACCACACTGTAAGACACTTCCCCCTCCAGTAACTCACGTACCCTTCGTTACATAATTGATGAGCCCGCACCAACTGTTCTAAACCATTGTCATGGCAAAATTTCTCTATAACTTCGAATCCGAATAAATAACCTGCTCCTCGGGGACTTAGCTTGAAGTCCATAATCTCGGGGTCTGGGTCTGACCACACCAAGTCGGCCATGATACCGTCGTGCGGGATTTCCTTGAACCGGTCAACACTTCTAATTTGATCTAATTGTTGACAACTGGGCGATAATCCCCCGTGGGTAGCGAAGATCTTCCCGTCTATAGTTGCACCGAGCGGTAAGTAGTCGAACAAATCGGTGATGTACTGCCACACCTCTGCAGATCCCTCGTATTTGTTGATCACCTCGGAGTAGAACCCGTAGTTTGTGGTGATGGTTCTCGACTCGTGGTTCCCTCTGATCAACGAGATGCGCTCAGGGTACCTCAATTTCAACGCGATAAGGAGCGTGATGGTCTCCACCGAATAGTAACCCCGGTCGACATAGTCACCCAAGAATAAATAGTTTGTGTTTGGCGGGGACCCTCCGATCTCGAAGATTTCCAAGAGATCGTGGTACTGGCCGTGGATATCACCGACGATGGTCACCGGCGACTGCAACGGGATGATATTGGGTATGGACAAGAGCTGCGTCTTCAAAGTGTGGCATAACTGCTGGACTGTCTGCGGAGGTAGTAATCTCGGTGGCTTATGGTCTAGAAGCTGAGACAAGCAGTGATCCAAATCAGGAATGGGTATTCTGAATGGGATCGTCATTCTAGGCACCAATGCAGGTAGCTGTATAGCAGTACAATATATATAAACAAGACAAGTAAAACTACAAAAACAAGGGAGAAAAAACGTGCAACTAGGAGCCAACAACAAATCACAATATGAAATTCTCTCTAATCTCACTACCATACAGAGAGAAAAAAAAAAAAATAGAAAAAAGATGCGAGACGTAGCCGAATATCAAAACCGTGCAAGACTGCGATTCGCGACCAGGTTTCGTAAAAATCCCAGGCTGTAAAGATAAGGAATGGGCAGGTGGGAGATACGTGGTGTTGTTCACGAGAATGAGGCGACACGCTATCGAGTCAAAAGTAGACCAGTCTAGCTGGCTACCCTACTTTGCCTTCACTATACTTGGGGATGCATACAAAGCAGTTACACTTCCATTTGGAGGATAGTAGCTTGCAGTCCAACTCACTTTGTATTTCTCTACATTATTTGCTTTTGGGTCTACTATTCTTATGTATACAAACACTTTGATCTCTGTATATGTACATGTATACCGTATAAATACTTCTTAGCAGGCCAAAATGTTCAACATTCTGGCTTCCTTCTGCGTGCCGGGGGGTCTCTAGGGCTTGTTTGCTATCACCTCATCGACAGCCTTGGACAAGATTTCCAAACCATTCTCAATGGCTGCGTTATCGATATTCAAGGCTGGTACTAATCTGACAACATTCATGCCGGCGGTGATGACGATCAACCCGTTCTCACGACACACTGTCGCCACCTTGGCTGGGTCAATGCTGGTGTCAAACTGCAAACCCAATAACAAACCCTTACCACGAACTTCCAAGATCTGTTGAGGGTACTTCTTTGCTATCTTGGTCAAGCCCAAGTGGAACTTTTCTGCCTTTTCTTCAACCTTCTTCAAGAAATCCTTGTCACTGACTTGGTCCAAAACGTACGAGCCGATTCTCGAGGCCAAGGGGTTACCACCGTATGTGGTACCATGATCACCGACTTTCAAAGCTCTTTCCACTCTCTCGGTAATCATTGTGGCCCCAATAGGGAACCCGTTACCCAAAGCCTTAGCCATGGTGACAATGTCTGGGTGTGCCTCCTTGGGCAAGTGTGAGTGTGCCCATAACTTCCCAGTTCTTCCCAATCCACACTGGATTTCGTCGTAAATCAACAAAACGTCATTCTTTTCACACAACTCCTTCAACTTGGTCAAGAATTCAGTCCCACACGTGGTGATACCGCCTTCACCTTGGATCGGTTCAATGATGACAGCACAGGTCTTTTCTTTGCTAATAACGCTTTCAACACTGGCGATGTCCCCGACCTTGGCCACGTTAATGCCTGGGATTAATGGCGCAAATGGCTCTTGGTATTTAGGGTTTGGTGTCACAGACAAGGCACCCATGGTTCTACCGTGGAAGGCATTCTCGAAACAGATGATTTCGGTCTTTTCGTCGCTGATTTGTTTACCGTACTTACGAGCAAACTTGAGGGCGGCCTCGTTGGCTTCAGTCCCGGAGTTACACAAGAACACTCTCTGGGCGTCGTGCATTCCTTCGCCCGACTTTGTCACCGTGACCAACTTGTTGGCCAATTCACCGGCGTACAAGTTGTGGAAAAGATTGGAGCAGTGGATCAAAGTGCCTGCTTGGTTGGAAATAATCTCTGCTACTTCTGGATTAGCGTGTCCTAAGGCGGTGACGGCGATCCCAGCAGAGAAATCGATATACTCTTTATTTTCCAAGTCGTACAAGTAAGCACCCTTACCGTGGGTGAATACAAGGTTTGGTCTGGCATAAGTAGTAACCGTGTAGGGCTTAGTAATGGTGTTAATGTACTGACCCGTGGATGAACCCTCTGAAGGGTCCTGGTGGTCGGCGTAGGAGCGGATCACCGACGAGTGGAACTGTCTAGCAAGGCGTGCAGACTTTGGAACTTTCACGAGGTTTCTAAGCATTCTTTTTTATCGCTGTTAAGTAGAGTCTCTCAGAGAAGGAAAAATCTAAGGGTTGTTTGGTAGTCGATGAAGCTGCACTCGTAGTCCTGGAGAAGAAGACAAACTCGAAATGAATGAAAAATTGCAGAGATTTCGCATCGCGGTTGACTCACGCAATTGCCAAAAGCAGATATCACACCAGGACACGCTTATACTGCACACAGTTCTGTAAGTAAGTCATTTTGGGTTTTAGTTGTGGATTTTGGACTGAAGGGAGTAGACACCCATCCAATAGAAGATTGGAAGCTGCACCATGCTTGTCCAATGGTACCTATGAAATGTGAAATTATTTTGAGCTATTTTAGTACTGTTTGAGACTTTTTCTTCTAGACATTGTCTTCGACAGGAACCGTCGGTGAAAAATTTCGTATTAACCGAGCTTGTTAGGCACCCACCTTGAGATATTTTTTAAGCCCGATTTTCGAGCTCCGCGTGCAGGACAGCAGATCAGCAGCCGTGCAAAGCCTATATCTCCGCATTACTAAATGGCCCAAACGTGAAAATATCAACTGCCGATCTGGCGATAGTTGGGAGAGCTGATCGAGACATATTGGATATCGTTGTGGCTTTCTTGCTCTACATGATGTATCTTGTATATTGCCACGTTTCCTGTAAATTCAGCTTAGTAATTCGACCAATCTAGTGTAGTGTAGTGAAATTTGGTATCTAAGCCATAATCAACAATACAAACTTCAACATATCAACATGAAAGACCATCAACTGATACACCTTTTTTGGGAAATGTAACCCCTCTTGGATGCACTGGGTGGCGATACCCGCGCAAATTCCGCTTTTCTTTATCAATCTCACCTCTTATCTCTTATCGCACACAACTATATAAATGGCTCACTTATCCCTGGTCCTGTGACTTGATATCACAGGAACAAAAATTGATTTAAAAATTGAGTGTTTCTACGTGCCCCACCTTTTTCCTGTCAACTTGAGATAGCGGCTATTTGGCACGAACCTGAGCAAAAATCAGTTTGAACAAAATTAAGAAAAAGATACATAGTTGAAAATGACAGTAGATAGTGGTCCAAAGTACAAGAAGATCACAGAGCAAAAGCTCAAGAAAAGAAACGCCAACTTCATAAAAGAGTGGTTGATTCCTGATGATAAACTCCCATCTCTCGAAGTCAAAGATGTGACCAACTGGATCCCAAAATCTGGCTATTTGACTAGTCAAGAGATAGAAATCACAGAGTCAAATACCGTGAAGATTGTAGAGAATGTCAAGAACAAGACATGGAGTGCGTTAGAAGTTACCACGGCTTTCTGTCACAGAGCCAGTATTGCACACCAGTTAGTAAACTGTTTATCTGAGGTTTTCTTTGAGAGCGCCCTTAGCCAAGCTAAAGAGCTAGATGCTTATCAGGCAGAAACAGGAAAGGTGAAAGGACCATTGCATGGGCTTCCAGTCTCATTAAAGGACAACTTCAATATCAAGGGTCAGGCTACGTCACTTGGTGTTGTAAACTACTGTTTCAATCCTGAAGAGATGGAAGAGGACGCTGTACTTGTCCAGTTGTTAAAAAACATGGGAGCCGTTTTGTACGTTAAAACGAATGTTCCTGTTGCAATGATGATGCCAGAATCCAGGAACCATATATTTGGTAACACCACAAATCCATTAAATAGAGATTTAAGTTCAGGCGGCTCGTCTGGTGGCGAAGCTGCGTTAATAGCCTTAAGGGGCTCTCCGCTTGGAGTTGGTACTGATATCGGAGGAAGTATTAGAATTCCTGCTTCTTTCCAGAACTTGTATTCTATCAGACCAACGTTTGGTAGATTACCTACTCACGGCACCAGGCCAGGATTACCTGGTTTAGAATCCGTTAATTCAGTGAATGGACCCTTATCTACCAGTTTAGAGTCATTAGAGTTTTACTGTAAGACTGTGATTGGTCAGGAACCATGGAACCACGATCCGAAGGTCATTGAAATTCCATGGAGACCGGTGGAGCTTCCATCGAAACTCAACATTGCTATTTTGGAAGACGACGGCTGGGTTCGCCCAACCCCGCCAATTCGTAGAGGAATGTCAATTGTCATAGATTCGTTGAAGAAAGCTGGTCACGATGTGATCGAATGGAATCCTGCTGAGCACTTGCGCTTATCTCAAATCATCACAAAGTTCTTCCTAAGCGATGGTGGTATTCACCTCAACAAAGAATTTCATGCAACAGGTGAGCCATACTTTCCATACATGGAAAGTTATGGACATACTCCCGAAATGGGGGTTGCTGACTTGTGGACATTGCAATCAGAGAGAACGGCATTAGTTAAGAAGTTCCTCGACAGATGGAACGAGACTGCCAAACAGACAGCTAATGGTAAACCAATAGATGCTATCATCATGCCTGCTACTCCATTTGCAGGTAACCCTAACGGCAAGTTCCACGATTATGTTGGCTACACCTCACCATTTAACGTGGTTGACTATACTGTTGGTACATTCCCAGTTACTAGAGCCGACAAAGATTTGGATCCTAAAGATGAAGTTAGAGACCAGTACTACAGTCCAACTGATGAAAAAATCTCGAAGGACTACGATCCAGAAATAAGTCATGGAGGAGCAGTAGCATTACAGTTAGTTGGTAGAAGGCACCAGGAAGAAAAGGTTATAGCAATGCTTAAAGCAGTCAGAGAGATTTTATAATTTAGAATATTCATTTATAGACACAACCATATGCCCCACGCACCAGAAATGGTTGCAAATCTACTAATACATGAAAATAAAGTTTAAGACAAGACTCCAAATAAGCAACGGGCAATGTGTAATTAATATCCACCCACCACAATAAAAGCAGAAACCCTCTGCATCATTCTGATAGTGAATATTTCTCAGATTAGCAAGTACTTTGCCGACTCAACAAATTACTAATGAAGAAACGGCGTTAACGACTAAATAGGCAATGAAACCCCCCTCTCCACTTGTAGAGCCAATATGAAGAGGAAGCCGATTTCCATGAGCTAGAACAATTTTAAAAAGCTACTTGCAGCGCATAATCTATCCTTATCATGAAACCATCTTACGTAGTCCCACACTTGCCTTTGTCTGTGTATCTCAATACTACCAAACGAAGCGGCAGCGGCTTTCCTGCGCTCATAGCCTCAAGAAGCGTTTTGTATGTGCAGCGGAATTTTGATTATGCAACCCGAAAAAAGATCAGACAGCCTCATGATAAGCCAATATTTTTTATTTGCTTTTCTTATTTTCTAGAAGCAAAGACTTTTTAGGTTTCACTCTGCCTATTGTCTTTTCTTATCAAGGGTGTAGGCATTTCAGGTAGTGTATATATATGACTGCAAATGGACTATATTCATGGAATTAAGACCAATAACCAATAAGTAAAAGCAAATCACTTGAATATTCCATACTTTTAATTGAGCTTTTAGTCATCTGAAAACATCACCGCAGACATAAAACCTCAAACTGTCTGATTATAGCCTCATTGCTGCTAACAGTTCGCTTATAAAATAATAGTAAATACGCTTGAAGCTGGCAAAATATTTTAAGCGACATCGCCGTGTGAAAAACTTTGACAGTTATCTAATAATCACATATCGGTTCCATAATTGCTCGGCTATCCAGTGCATAGTTAAGTTAGGTAACAAGAGGTAAGAAAGCTACAATTTCGACCCACAATGGGAGTTCTTCAGAAAGTAAGAAAGGCGGTTTGGGGCGAAATACCCTCAGATCCAAAGGAAGCAAGGTTGCTTGTGAAGATCGACTGGTTTGTCTTGTCATTCGCATGTCTTTTGTATTGGATCAACTATGTTGATCGTCTCAATGTTGCTAATGCGTACGTCTCAGGTATGAAAACTGACCTCAAGATGAAAGGTAACGAATACAATATCATCAATACGGCATTTACCGTCGGTTACACCGTCTTTCTTATCCCAAATAACTTGATTCTCTTGAAAGTCAGGCCGAAGTACTGGCTCACATTTTGCGCTTTTGCGTGGGCGTTATTGACTCTTGGGATATACAAGGTTACCAATTACAAGCAGATTGTTGTCATTAGATTCTTTCAAGCTGGGTTTGAAGCCTCAACATTTACCGGTGTACACTTAATTTTAGGCTCCTGGTACAAGGAAGAAGAGTTGACGAAACGTTCAGCAATCTTTACCTCTGCTGGCTTGATTGGAAACATTTTCTCCTCGACGATGCAAGCTGCTATCTACACCAATATGGATGATTTGCGTGGTATCGCCGGCTGGAGATGGTTGTTCATCATAGATTTCATCGTCACTATTCCGATAGCTATTTATGGCTTTATCTTCTTCCCTGACACCCCGGAAACATGCAACGCATTTTACTTCAACGATGAAGAAGTGGCACTAGCCAGAGCCAGAGTTAAGCAGCGAGACCACACTACAAAGTTAGATTGGTCTATCATCAAAAGAGTCGTTGGAAGATGGCATTGGTGGCTATTCTCATTTCTTTGGGTACTTGGCGGTGAAAATGAGTCGTTTGCAACCAACACATTGTTTGCTATATGGTTAGACTTCTTTGGATATACTGTTCCGCAAAGGAATCACTACCCTATGGGAGTCTATGGTGTTGGAATATTTGCAACTTGTGCCTTCGCCTTGTACGTTGACAACACTGGTGCACGGTACCATTGGAGAATTGCATTGATTATTATGGTGTGTATGCTTGTATCTACAATTTTGCTCGTCGCCAAGCCTCTTCATGATCCTGTCGTGTTTGCTTCGCAATATCTTGCTGGTGTTGCTTATGCCGGCCAGGCCACCTTTTTCGCTTGGGCAAATGTTGTTTGTCAAAACGATTTGGAAGAGCGTGCCATTGTGTTAGCATCAATGAATATGTTTAGTAATGCCGTCAATGCATGGTGGTCCATTTTATTCTACGCTGCCGACACAGCTCCCAAGTTCAGAAAGGGGTGTTATGCCATGTTTGCTACTACTATTGCAAGCGGCTTGGTAGCATGTGCTATTAGATACTTACAGATTAGAGAGAATCGAAACCAAAAGAAATTCCAAGACCAGGTAGTGGATGGTGAAGCAGTTGGTTCTTTACAATCGTATGAAGACCACAAAGGTGCTACCATTAAGGAATCAGCAGTTCTGAAAGACGAGTATTCTGAAGAAGGCTGAAAAGAAACACTTGGTACAACGAAATACAACTTAATTATAGTGAAATTTTATTCTATTAATACATTATTTACGACATGATTCCCGTTGATGCGTTATTGTTTGTAGTTCAAGCTTCCTTGAAGAGCTTGAAGATGTTATTTACATCGTTCTTCATACTCTTCGTAAGCTCAACTAGATCTGTATCAGACTTGTTGTACATAATGCAGTTTGCAAACATCAACATAATATCTCTTTCGAGCTGTTCGATGGTTTGGTACTCAGGCGGGTCACTCTTCAGTTTGATGCTCTTCAAGATGTTCTTCAAGTCTTTTGGCTCATGAATCAATTGGGTATAGTCTGGAGCGTCCTTTGCATTGACGGGCTGAAGGAACGGGGATGAAAATCTGTGAGCTTGAATTGAATTGATTAAATTGACCGCAATGTGTTGGAATCTCTTATGCTGTTGAACACTCGATGATGGAGAAGATGAACGCTTTCTTGACTTTGTATCATCTGCGATGGCAGCAGCAGAGCGCTTCCTCGTCTTGATCTTTTGGTCTTTCTCTTCTTCTTCTTCTTCATCATCTTCTTCTTCTTGTTCTTTTTTATTATCTTCTGCGGCTTCATCATTATCTTCACCCTCAGCCTGGCTTTCATCCTCGTCGTCGTCGTCGTCTTCTTCTTCGCTAGTTCCTTCGTTTGAATCGTTAGAGGGGTCTGAAGTCGGTTCAAGAGCTTCCTTGACTTCATCTTTTCCATCCTCATCTACAGCATGAGTCTTTTCTTCCACTTCCATAACCTCAATTGGTTTGTCGGTGGCCTCTTTGTTATCTTCGGATTGAGCTTCATCTTCTTCCAGCTCGTCTTCTTCAGCACTAGAGCTCTCTTCTTCAGCGTCAACTTCAGGTGACTTCTTTTCTTCAACTATTTCCAACACTTCATCCGTCTTGGCACTCTCTTCCTCATCTGCTGTGTTGGAAGAATTGCTTTCCTCGGCCTCTTCATCATCAACCTTGGCATCCTTGTTACTCTCGGATTCGACTGCCTTGCTTTCGTCAGCCTCTGCATCTTCCACCATACTGGCGTCTTCAGCGCTATCTGGTTTTTCGATATTATCGACTTCCGCTTTCGTGCTGCTTTCATCCTCATCCACCTTAGATCTTTCGTTCGTGTCACTATCAACCTTGATATTGTCGGATTCATCGATCTGAGCATCACTAGCACTGGATGTTGCTTTGTTGAGCTCCTTCTCCTTGAGCTCGCGTTCATACTCAGCTTTGTCTCTTATCACATGCTTCCTAAGTTTCTCCAAGTCGTTTATATTCTTGACTAAGAACTTCAGGTAATCCATGGACGAGTCCAAGATAATTTTGGTCACTCCCGAATCAAACTTCAGCACATCCACCGTCAAGTTATCCTCTGCAATACTCAAAAAGTCATTGAATTTCCTTTCCTGAAGGAGTTTCAATACGTTTTTCTTTTCGAGGAGTATATTGGTGCAGCCTGTTATTCCAAAAGAGTTGAAGTAGCCGTCCACTAGTTCTTTAATGTCGCTCATGAATTCATCAAGCTGAATGATTGTTTTACTGTCATTGATTATTCGCTTCGTGCTCTGTAAGGCTTTGTTGAGGGCAGACCCTAAGAAGAGCAGAAACAAGCTGTGGTCGACCTCGGTCTCAGACATTATGTTGGGGTTGCTGTGTGTTATGTGGGTAGGTGTTTCGTGTACCATCTTCGTAAATAGACACTCACTTCACTCACAGAAATCTAATCTGTTTACAATTGTCGTTTCGCTCTACACAGGAAAATGAATTTTTTCTTAAAAATTTACTATATGTATTCTATTTTGTATAGAAGTAGTATATAAGCGTTTTGTAACGAAGTTGATATGTACAATAAAGAGAAGGGTAAAACTAGTATTCAATGGACATGAAGCATACTGCTCAGAATAGTGGCGGTCTCCACTTCAGGTGAAATCGCATGGTGACAAGACTTCCCAATATAGCTGGAGAGAAATGCTTTTGGCGTATACTTCTGAGAAATCGCACAGAAATACATCACACCAATTAATCCGCAACAGCAGCAACAAGTTCTGTGTAGCATACAGTGTCATTTAACGTTTTTGCATGTTTTGCATCAATAAAGCGCTAGATTTGGTTAGTAATCGATCATGTAGAGTAGGTGAGGCTTTGTTTCTGACAAGGAGTCATGTAGTATTTTCTGATTCTCTGTGTCGTGTTGCCTCCAAGGGCAAAATTTTATGAAGGTGGAGAAAGAATCGGGTACCTTTTGCTGTACCCCAAAATCCATCAGTCTTATACATACTTTTGTTCTTGGAATCTTTGTCCGACTCTTTCAGAGTGCTTTAAGAACTTTTCGGAACACTTGGTGATACATGAGGTTTCCTTGGCGGTCAAGTTGGCAGAGGTGAAGTCGTTGACACAGTCTTCGAAACACTTGGAAACCAAGTTGGAGTATAAGCGCATGAAATCCTTCATTTGCTTTTGTTCAACAATTTGTTGAAATTCTTGTTGTTCCTTAACGTTTAATTGATCCATTTTGTCTGTTTGTGTGTTTGTGTATAGCTATCTATTTAGAAAGTTCTCTGAAAAGATTAAAAGATGAGTAGTGGTGAATTAGAAGCTGCCTAGTTACGTTTGCTACAGAAAAGTGAAGAAAAAAAAAATTATGATTGTTGAAAATTTTAAGATTTTTTATGTACAGGAAATAGTCTATAGTATATACAAACCGCTTAGAAGTTAGTTAAATGCTGCAAAAAAAAAATACGCTAGCACTTGATATGTTCGGGATATCTGGGGAAGCTGATTACATCTCTGATATTCTCTTGAGTCGACAAATACATTATCAACCTTTCGAATCCCATGCCGAATCCTCCGTGTGGCACAGTCCCGTATTTCCTCAAGTCAAGGTACCATTGTAAGTCTTTTGTGTCCATGCCTCTGGACTCCATTTCTGCTTTCAATTCTTCGTAGTCGTGGATTCTGAGCGACCCGCCAATCAACTCTCCTATTTCAGGAAGAATCAAGTCGTAACAAGCCACTGTAGGCTTTTCAGGGTCATATACCTCGGGGCTTGATTTGCTCATGTAGAAAGGCTTCTGCTCTTTTGGATAGTCAGTGATGAACACGGGGCCCTTGAAGTGTGAGCCAGCTAGCCACTTTTCGTGCTCTGTACTCAATGAATCGCCCCATGCAAGTGTATCGAATTTGTTATCGTTTTCGTTGACTATTTCTAGAGCCTCTTTGTATGTAATTGAGGGCCACAATTTGCCGTTATCTTCCAACGTTTTCCACTTAGATTCCAAGTTTGCCTTTCTCTCCAAATCTCTAAACGAAGTGTGCATATCATTATAGTCACCGACAGCTGCGTTCTGGGATGTTGACTGTTGATGTTGCTTGACAACGTATTGTATCATTCTCTGTGAAAAGTAGGTTAATTGGTTGACGTGCTCCACGTAGCTCATTTCGACTTCTAGCATCCAAAATTCACTCAAATGACGATTTGTGTCTGAATTTTCAGCCCTAAAGCAGGGGGTTAACGTCCAGACTCGGTTCAAGGACGGCACCAAGACCTCGAGATGCAATTGCGTGGAAACTGTCAAGTATGCATTCTTCTTGAAAAAATTCTTTTTTGCTTTGCTTCCAACGTAGAACAACTCGCCAGCTCCCTCACAGTCAGATGAGGTCAATATTGGCGGACTTACCTTCACAAACTGCTCGTCACGGAAAAAGTCGGTGAACTTCCCCTCTAGGAATGATCTGAATCTAAAAATGGAGGATAAAGTAGCCGTGCGGTGCCTCAAAGTTGGCAATGTCCTCAAAAATTCCATCGAAGTTGCCTTTTTTTGGATTGGGTATCTATCTGGTACATTGCCTATCACCTTAACGCTGTCGCAGTGCACTTCGTTGACATTTTCTTTGACTTGCAGAGGGACAAAATTGCAGTTCAACTCCACACTTTGGCCCACCTTGAGTTTATGCTCAGACAATAAGTTTGGATCTGTCAATAGGATATTGAGTGCTTGAGAGGTAGTTCCGTCTGAGACATCAAGAAAGCCGTGTGATTTCATAGATTTGACTGCCCTTATGTGGCCCTTTATGGTCACTGGAGCACCACCTTGCTGAAGCGATGGGTTGGCAAGGATTTCATTGATGGATCTCGACAACGAATGCTTTGAGCGAGCCAATCCCCTAAGCATGATGCCTGCTATTGCAATTTGGTGGTGAATAACGAGTGTCAAGTGCAGATATGAAGTGCTCTGTCATGGATGAGTAAGTTCAATAATCAAAACGCACATAGTGTGAATTTTGGTGCTTGAGATTTTGAATATTTTCACGTGACCGATAAAGGTGACTCTTGAGATTTGGCTCTGCATGGATAAGGTAGCGAGCCAACCACAACGATCGATTTACCTACAACTTTAGTCCATTGTGCCTACAAAAATCTGTTTATCAGCTTTAGATAACTTGAAGATTTGAAGTTAGCCGTCTCCTGGGCTCCTTACCTAAGCATGCACTCCCATCATAGTCATAGCGGAGACTATGTCTCCCATGCAACCGATAACTTGGAAGAGGTGGTTAAGAAGGCTGAAGATATGGGATTCACCCACTTCTGTCTTACCGAGCACATGCCTCGTTTGGAGGACAGCTTCTTATACCCTGAAGAAATAGACAAGGGATACTCCTGTGAGAACTTGGAGTCGAATTTCTCAAACTACTTGGTGCATGCAAAGAAAATCCAACAAGAATACACCGCAAGAAAGAGCTCCTTGCAAGTCTTGGTGGGGTACGAAGTGGAAGGTTTGAATACGGCGCATATCAAGTATTCGAAGGCTTTAGCTGAAAAGCACCGCGACGTATTGAATATGTCTGTTGGCTCGGTGCACCACGTGAATGAGATACCCATTGACTTCTCCCCGGAGCTCTGGTTGAACTCCATGCAGTTGAGTCCTGAAAAATCACCACGATCTTTGTTCCTCCAGTACTACCAGCTCCAGCATGAGGTCATAAGCGAGTTGCACCCAAAAGTCATTGGCCATTTTGACTTGATAAGGTTGTTTGAACCCTTGGATTTGGTTGACAAGTCCACTCAGAAGCTAGTCAAGGATATAGAGATTGAAACTGATTGGCCCGAAGTCTGGGATCAAATCGTCACCAACATCAAGATTGTGCAGCTGTATGGAGGCTTGTTTGAGTTGAACTCTGCTGCAATCAGAAAAGGGTGGGACTCCCCGTACCCAAAAGTGGATGTGGCCAAGGCTATCATTCAATATGGGGATGGAAAGTTTTGCCTCTCCGATGACAGTCATGCAATCAAACAGGTTGGTTTGAATTATCATAAGGTATGGGCGTACATAATCAGCCTAGGCTTGGAGCACATCTACCACCTAGAGGTGGATGAGAAGGGAGACACACTTGTAAAGAAAGACTCGGTGGCAGAATTAAGCAAGTCAAAGTTCTGGCACCAGTACACTTTGATATAGACAAGATAGAATGAACCATAGAACAAACCGCCCAAAGAAGTATATAAAGCGTTGAAATTGTCATATACACACGTAAACCGTCAGGTTTTAAAAAATATGTATATTTAAAATATTATTACTACAAAGCACATTAACTCCTCCCAAGACCTCTCTAATAAGATCTACCAAACATACACCAGTACTTAGCCTTGTTGTCACATCTAACACACTTTTGATCTGGCTTGAATGCTGGTTGATCGTATGGAATACATAAAGACTTGGCACCCATGGATGGAGCCTTTTCGTCAACTTCTTCTTCTTCACCATTATCCTTCTTGGCAGAGGAGTCCTTGATATCGTCCTCACATTCTGCAACACCACACCATGGAGATAAGATGACATTCTTCTTGTTCAAGGTTGGAACGAAATCCTTCCACTCTTCAACAACAACTCTGTGTTCGTCAAAGTCCTTTCTGGCCTTAGACAATAAACCGTGTTGCATTTCTTCCAAGATTTCTGGAATTCTGGTTTCTAATTCGCTCAACTTGACGACGTACTTAGCACCGTTGTCTCTTCTGACAGCGGTAACTTGTTCGCTTTCGAAATCCTTTGGACCGTATTCCAAACGGACTGGTAAACCCTTTAATTCCCAGTCGGAGAACTTCCAGCCTGGGGTGATGTTTTCTCTCAAGTCACTGGTAGCTCTAACTTCAATGTCCTTCAATCTTTGTTCGATCTTTTCAGCGCCAGCGACGATAGCGCTTCTTTGCTCGTCGCTAGTCTTGCTGTTCAAACCGACTGGCATGACACAGACTTGGTATTGTGCGACTCTTGGTGGTAAGACCAAACCCTTGTTGTCAGAATGGGTCATGACCATGACACCAATGACTCTGGTGGATAAACCCCAGGAGTTTTGGAATGCAAACACCTTTGGCTTGTCTGGACCCAATGGGTTTTCAACGGAGATGTCAAACATCTTGGAGAAGTTAGTACCTAAGTGATGGGAAGTGGCACCTTGGATACCTCTACCAGTGGCAGCAATGAAACCTTCACAGGTAGTGGTGTAGTCACCACCGGCGAACTTTTCGTTTTCGGTCTTCTTACCCTTGACAACTGGGACAGCCAATAATTCTTCGTAGATACCGGCGTACAAGTCCAAGATTTGTTGCACTTCGGTGTCAGCATCTTCCTTGACCAAGTGAGCGGTGTGACCTTCTTGCCATAAGAATTCTCTGGTTCTCAAGAATGGTTGAGGGTGCTTGAATTCCCATCTGACAACAGAGTTCCATTGGTTCAACTTCAATGGCAAGTCTCTGTGAGATCTGATCCACTTGGCGTAGTATGGGTACATGACGGTTTCGGAGGTTGGTCTAATAGCAATATGTTCATCTAATTCCGAGTTACCAGCCTTGGTGACCCATGCGACTTCTGGAGCGAAACCTTCGATGTGGTCCTTTTCCTTTTCAAGAACCCTTTGGGAAACAAACATAGGGAAGTACGAGTTCTTGACGCCCAACTTCTTGATTCTGAGGTTGAACCAGTCTTGGATCTGTTCCCAGACGTGGTAGGAGTTTGGTCTTAAGATGTAACAACCAGAAACGTCGTAGTAGTCTAACATCTCACCCTTAACGACAACTTGAGAGTACCAGGTGGAGAAGTCCTTGGCCTTGTCGACGGTGATACCGATAAGTTGAGCACCTTCGATCTTAGAGGCTTCCTTTTCCTTCTTCAATGCTTCCTTCTTGTCTTTCTTGCCGGCAGCAGATGCTGCTGGAGCTGCAGCTGCTGGGGCTGGAGCAGCAGAGAAGTCAACTGGGGTGACTTCAATACCAGTGGACTCTAAGAAGGCAACAACAGTGGATGCTGGGAGGGAAGCCTTGGAAGATTCAGTTGATAATTCAAGGACAGCATCCTTGTTGTCTATGATGTTTTGGTCTAAAAGAATCTTTATCTTACCGGCTAAGTCCTTGTTCAAGTTTGCGATGGAGACTTCCTTGGCGGAGACAGAGAAGAACTCTTGGACTAAGTCATCCTTGGCCAATCTTGGTTCCTTAACACCGGCAGAGGATGCAATCAATGGAGAAGGAGTTTGGGTAGATTGTAATGCAAATACTAAAACTGGGACTGGGGTGGCAGTCTTAGCGGTCTTAGGCTTGAAGACTAAGGTCTTGGTTGGAACCGCAGACTCTGATGAAACTGTCAACAAAGATAACGCAGCTAAAGATTGTTCGAGAGCCATTTTTGTTTCTGGAATTACTGATAGGGGAATACTAACGACCAAAAAGAGACGAGGAAGGGAGCGACCGTGCCAGATAAATGCTATGCAAAGATGTGAGTCAGTATGAAAGTCTAAAGGGACTTAGCTTGGAGAAATGCGTTTAGGTTTTAGCTCAACTGTATTTGGATTTTGTGTCAGCTTACGTCTCAATTTTTTTTTTTTTTTTCAGACAGCCGTGAAAATTCGAATTTTTCGATCGCTGGCGCGCGCTTAACTCGCTATCTCTAGTGTGCTGCCATTTTGCCCTAAAGCGACTGTAGAGATTGACTCATACCAAATGCTACGCTGTCGCGTAACTCCAATGAGTAATCTAGGGTACCAAGTGAAACATACCAGCAGAAAAAAAAATTAGTCACTGAAAATTACACAAAATCTGCGAAACCTGCCTGCGAAACCTAGTCGAGATTGGAATTTCTGTAACACCATAAATGGCCAGTCATAAGCGTTCACCCTTCCTACAAATAGTTCATTAAATTGAAAACCCACTAAGACATGTCATCCGTATACGTCAACGAAAAGACAGGTTCCGACACCAAGGAAACTGTTGGCTCAGAACAACACCCATTCCAAACCCCAGCATTCGCCGCCTTTGTGCAGCCGGAAGCTAAGATCTTCGTGTATAAGCAAGTCGAAGACTCTGAAGAATTCGCCTATGCTGAAATCTCTGCTTCTGCCTTGAAGAAGGCCAAGAAGGGTGCTGAAGGTTTGAAGAAGAAATTAGAAAAGCAAAGCAAATTAGACGAAGAAGCCAAGAAGAAGCAAGAAGAAGCCAACAAGAAGCTCGCTGAATTGGACCTCATCAAAATTGAGGAAGACTTGTCCTTACCAAAGGCCGAAAAGATCAAATTAAGATCTACCCAAGACTCTGTCGGCAAGAGAGTTGTCGTCAGAGGTTGGGTTCATCGTTTCAGATTACAAAAGGGACTTGCCTTCATCACCTTGAGAGACGGTACCGGCTACTTACAATGTGTCTTGACTGGTGATTTAGCCAAGTGTAGATCTACTGTTGAATTAACCTTGGAGCTGACAGTCTCCATCAAGGGTGTTATCAACAAGTTACCAGAAGGTAAGGCTGCTCCAGGTGGTGTCGAATTGCAAGCTGACTTCTACGAAGTTGTCGGCGCTGCTCCATCTGGTGACGAGTCCATCACCAACAAGGTTCAAGAAGGTGCTGACCCATCATTATTATTGGACCAACGTCATTTAACCATCAGAGGTGAAGTCTTGTCCTCCGTGTTGAAGGTCAGATCTGCCTTGTTAAACGCCATCAGAAAGGTTTACGCAGAGGAACACCTCATGGAAGTTACCCCACC
Source organism: Dujonia boleticola (assembly GCA_029581775.1). Taxonomy (NCBI): domain Eukaryota; kingdom Fungi; phylum Ascomycota; class Pichiomycetes; order Serinales; family Debaryomycetaceae; genus Dujonia; species Dujonia boleticola. Next base: position 2,618,990 of record JARGRU010000017.1, read on the forward strand.
ATGTATGGTCCAAACCCAAGTCGAAGGTGGTTCCACTTTGTTCAAGATGGACTACTACGGTCAAGAAGCTTACTTGACCCAATCTTCTCAATTGTACTTGGAAACTTGTTTACCAGCCTTTGGTGACGTTTTCTGTGTCCAAGAATCCTTCAGAGCTGAAAAGTCTCACACTAGAAGACATTTATCCGAATACACCCACATTGAAGCTGAATTAGCCTTCTTAGACTTTGAAGAATTCTTAACCCACATAGAAACTGTTATAACAAAGACCGTCAAGTACGTTTTAGAAGACCCAGTTGCTGGTCCATTGGTCAAGCAATTGAACCCTAAGTTCGAAGCTCCAGCTTTACCTTTCTTGAGGATGGAATACATCCATGCCTTAGACTGGTTGAACGAACACGGTATTCCAAACGAAGATGGTGAAAAGTTCAAGTTCGGTGACGATATCGCCGAAGCTGCTGAAAGAAGAATGACTGACGAAATCGGTAAGCCAATCTTGTTGACCAGATTCCCAGTTGAAATCAAGTCCTTCTACATGAAGAAGTGTGCTGACGATCCAAGAGTCACCGAATCTGTTGATGTTTTGATGCCAAACGTCGGTGAAGTCACTGGTGGTTCCATGAGAATTGATGACTCTGCAGAATTAGATGCTGCCATCAAGAGAGAAGGTCTTGATGCTGAAGCCTACTACTGGTTCACTGACTTGAGAAAGTACGGTACTTGCCCTCACGGTGGTTACGGTTTAGGTACTGAAAGAATCTTAGCATGGATCTGTGACAGATTTACTGTTAGAGACTGTTCCTTATACCCAAGATTCACTGGTAGATGTAAGCCTTAGATGCTACCATGAAGGAAACTTTTTCGATTCTTTCTTTCTTCTTCACCTTGAGTGCAAGTAAGATAGAAAAGAAATCCGAAGTTTTGTCGCCCTTGTTGAAAAGGAGGAGTCTTGTACGCCTTCGCCAGTTAGGGTGACTTTATGTGGTATGGGACGTATATATGTGTAATATAATCATAATAGCAATAAATTATTCATAAATCAGCAGCCCCCTGTAGAATGAGATATCATAAAGAAATTTTTACAGGCTCTATTGGTACTGTACTGGTTGAGTTGAACGTAACCCTCTAACTAGCCTGTTGCAACAAACCAGTGGCAGCACGTTGAGGTACTGCGTGTAGCTGAAAATTTTTGAAGCTAATTGTGGTGCATGTGTGCAGGAACTTTCCAGCTATGAGTCAGGCCGAATTAAGTAATTTGAAAAATTTTAGCGCGGTGACGAATCTCTATAAATTGTCCATGATATCCACATTCTATATTTTTCAACTCCTTTCTTTTCTGGTTATTATCGTATTATTTTGGTACTAAGAAGGTTTAATATTCCAAATTTTGTCTTTCTTGTGTATTTTTCAACTATTTATCATCTACAATGTCTGAACAGCCTGCTGAGAACAAGTTATGGGGTGGTAGATTCACTGGTGCTACTGACCCTTTGATGGACTTGTACAATGCCTCATTGCCATATGACAAAATCATGTACAAGGCCGATTTGACCGGTACTAAAGTCTACACTGAAGGCTTAAACAAGATTGGCTTGATCACAAGTGACGAGCTTTCAGAAATCCACAGAGGTTTGAAGGAAATCGAGAAAGAATGGGAAACAAACAGTTTCGTTGAAAAGGCTGGTGATGAGGATATCCACACTGCCAACGAAAGAAGATTGGGTGAAATCATCGGTAAGCATATTGCTGGAAAAGTCCACACTGGTAGATCCAGAAACGATCAAGTCGCTACCGACATGAGAATCTACGTTCGTGAGAGATTGACTTTGCTTTTGCAGTTCCTTTCTGACTTCATCAAGACTATCTTGAAGAGAGCCAAGCAAGAGATTGACGTCTTGATGCCAGGTTACACTCACTTGCAAAGAGCTCAGCCAATCAGATGGTCTCATTGGTTATCACTGTACGCAACCTACTTCACAGAAGACTTCAAGAGAGGTAAGCAGATCTTGTCCAGAGTTAACCAGTCCCCATTGGGTTCTGGTGCCTTGGCTGGCCACCCTTACGGAATCGACAGAGAATTCTTGGCCAAGGGCTTAGGGTTCGAAGCACCAATCGGTAACTCTTTGACTGCAGTCAGTGACCGTGATTTCGTTGTCGAAACTTTGTTCTGGTCATCCTTGTTCATGAACCACATCTCCAGATTCTCTGAAGATTTGATTATATACTCCACTGCCGAGTTCGGATTCATCCAATGTTCCGATGCGTACTCAACTGGATCCTCTTTGATGCCACAAAAGAAGAACCCAGACTCTTTAGAGTTGTTGAGAGGAAAGTCGGGCCGTGTTTTCGGTTCCTTAGCAGGTTTCATGATGTCCATCAAGTCTATTCCTTCCACCTACAACAAGGATATGCAAGAAGATAAGGAGCCTTTGTTTGATGCCCTCACCACCGTCGAGCACTCTATTTTGATTGCAACTGGTGTCATCTCAACCTTAACGATAAATAGAAAGAAGATGGAGGGTGCTTTGACTATGGACATGTTGGCTACCGACTTGGCTGACTACTTGGTTAGAAAGGGCGTTCCTTTCAGAGAGACTCACCACATTTCTGGTGAATGTGTTAGAGCCGCTGAGGAATTGAAGCTTTCTGGAATTGATCAATTGTCTCTTGAACAGTTCAAGAAGATTGACGAGAGATTCAACGACGACGTGAAGGATGTCTTTGACTTCGAAGTGAGTGTGGAAAGAAGAACCGCCACTGGTGGTGCCGCAAAGTCGGCTGTTTTGAAGCAATTGGATAACTTAGACAGCCAATTAAACTAAAGTTACCAAAAAATCGAAAAACTAGACGAGAGATAAAATAAAGGACCCCTAATAAAAAGATAATATAGTACAATATAAAAGAGATATTTCAAAGAATAAGCTTACAGAATGTAACCACAGATACACTGTTTTATAAAATCAATCTATTAACTGTAAACTCTAAATCAACCCATTTTTTTTCCCTTATGCCTATGTGATTTCGTAACTACCTTCTCAAGAAGAAGAAGTATGAAAATTCTTTCCTCTTCCTAGTCTCTTGAGAGACCTTTTTGGAATAGAAGCTGCAAACTTCGAGTGGTCACCTCTTCGTATGTTGTGCACCCTCTTGTTTGAGTCTGCAGCGAGCTCGTTATCAAGGAACTCCTTCCAGGTCAACTTATCCTCTTCATAGATCTTTGGAGTCTTATCTTCAGGCTCTCTTTCGATTGTTGGACTCAAAGATAGAGCCGAAATGTGCAAGTCGTCGCACGCATATGGAGTGATCCTGAGCAGCCTGTGCATTTCGTACGATGTGTTGCTAGAGTCCTCGTCAAAGATACTCGACATGTCTTCATACACCCTGGGTATATTGTAGGAGAAGGAAAAGTCGAGTCTTCTCTTCAACTTGTACTCTTCGAGTGTAATCATGTCCAAATCAATGAGCGGTTCGCACATGGAGGATGCAATGGATCCTTGAGATGACACTGGCGACGATGGTTCCTTTTGTGGCTGATTGCTAAATGTTGAATTTGTTCTTACGTGGCCAAAGGCTTTCCCTCTTTCGGCATCCAAGTCCACGGACAATGATCTTTTGTGTTTCAATTTAGGAGTGGATTCTGCTGAGTTCCCTCTACTTTGGGATGAGCTTATGTCTGAGTTAGCACAGGCAGTCATTGTATTTATGTGTTATGTGTTCGGCTTTTCGACTTTAATATGAAGAAGCGTTATCCACGTTTTGAAGAAGAACAAATAACACGCACATCCAGCATATCGTGGGGCTCTTATATATTTTCGATATTTGGGCAGTGTTTATCAATTTCATCTCTTTTCGCTAGCCTTAGGAGGATCGTTAACTGCGAGATGAAAGCGGCCTTTGCTTTTTTTTCATGCATGCATGTTTAAGCGAATTGCTGCAAAAAAAATTTTGTATCCTGCGAAAAATAAATCGAAATCTTCACAGCGGGTAAGCTGAACAATAGCTGGAAGGGAAAATAGAAGGAAATATCGTTAAATATGTGAAGGCTCCAAACAACGGGGGCAGCCGGCATGGGATCCGTCAAATAATATCGGTGACCTCATTTTCTCTACGCCCTCGTACCTGGTGAAAAATTTTCTCTCTATTGTATAGGAGCCTCCTGACCGAAACATTGGATCCCCTATTCAGGAGCAAGCATAAGTCCTGGCACTGTTTGTTAAGAAGCTGGGCATACACGAGAGAGAGCGAATCAAAATATAGCCTAGAGAAGGTCACAGCTTTGCAAGAAGAGGAAAACAGAGAAAACTTAATTGGTGTGTAACATGTGCGACGACTTGACACACATCTCGGACATTGGTGCCCAACCCACAACGCAGCAGTAGACAACCGAGCTGGGTCCCAAATTTTTTAGGCAGTGGAGATTGCCGAAATGTAACCTGGGAAAACTGAAACATCGTAAGTTTGTATCGGTTGCCATACATTTGGAAGCAAAGTGAGGTAGGTACATGCAAGTTTCAGACCCGAGAGGACTTTTGTGGCTGGTTGGGATGTCTTGCCAGCATCCATGGACGGTAAGGTAGTATCCATTACTTGAAATAAGGTGACGGTTCAAGATACTTCAACCCACATGTTCTTGCATTTATTTATCAGATTTTGCTCACGAGATACCGATTTATCTGTCTGACGGCTCTTGCTTCTCTCGGAATCTCGGCACAAGCATAAATTTGATACGGTCTGAGGGTGCTCTTCAAACAATCTCGAAACAGAACTGGAGGCTGGTAAACAATTTACTTCCCTTATCCCTATTGTGTGCCAGATTTCCCTCTCGCTTCGTGTGGACGCAAGTCCCCCACACCCGTCTATCAGTGCACTATCTTGCATGTCAGTTGGCAGCATGTACGAAATCAGCTGCCGTCCATGGAATCTACATCCACAACTTCAGGAATCTTGCAGAAAACTTGAGCTTATACTCGCCCACTTCCAGAAGCCCTGTGCCTTGAATTGCGTAAAGCAACAGCAGCGATCTGACGTAAAGACGTGGATTTGAAATCCCGTCTATGTCACTATCTATTGCCAGTAATTATTCTTTCGGTAATAACCCTGACACATTTGAAACATGGTGTGTGAACCTCACCGCATTGTGGTGCAAAGATGTTACAAATATTTTTTTTGAGCTGTGTTTCGGATTTCTCAGAAAGGGATATTTGCAACACTTTTTTGCCTCTATATGGTACCACTTTAAACCAGATATGCCTATAAATTGGCTCCTTTTTCCCTCTTGAATATCAGTTTCTGTGTTTCTCCAACTTCTCTAGATCAAAACTTCTACGGTTTGAAACGATTTTCACAAAGTAATTCTTTTTGCAGCAACTTTTCCGCTAACAAACTTTGTTTTTCTAATCCCAAAACTTACTTCAGCTAACATGAGCTTGCGTCCGAAGATATCCTTCCGTCCGTACAAAGATGTTGATTTTGCTACTTGCTCTCCTGAAACTTTGAAACAGGCCCATCACGAATTGCTAGCATTGAAGGCGTATTTACCTCAGTTGGAGTCTAAAGGTAATGCTAACTTGGTTGAAGAGTTACGTGTTGTCCAAATTTTCAGTATGATAGACAAACTACTTAGAGTTTATATTTCCAAGGGTATGATGAGTGAATGTTCGGAAATTGCTATCAAGGTCGTTCCTTATTTACTTGTATGCTACTTAGTAGATCCTAAGCTCAACCAATCGATCTTTGCTTACTTGAGAAATTGCTTTCTCACCATGAATATCCAGCAAATTTATTCTTATGCAGCCAAATGCGTTGACAGAAAACATCTTGACGACACCGGAGGGGTTTTGCTGTTTTCGTTGTTATCGGCAGTAGACGAAAATGACTTTCCTTACGCAACGAAAATAGGAAGCGGAGTCTGCAATTATTTTGTGACAGAGTCAGTACGGTGGTTCACGAGACTTAAGGAATTGTCGACTGCATTAACCGGGCCAATTGATGATGACAGACTATTACATGCAATTAAGCCGTTTGTTTTATTAGATCCCGTTATTCTTCATCCAGAAGGTGAGTTGATGTCCATTTTGCTCAGGAACGATAGAACCTTGATTTCGAAGTTGGAGAATTACTACGTCAGCAATATCGGAAAGCCAATTGAAGTAAAGGATCTTAATAGTTGTTGCATAAAAACTCTTTTTGGCATTATAGTGTGCACTTGCACCATTAATGGGATTGAGTTAGATGCTAAACAAGACTCCATCCTATACTCAAAGATTACCAATCGTACTGCATTGAAATTTATGCCCGGTAATTCTCAGTCACTTAAGAATAGTTTCTCTTTCCTCATGGAGAGTGTCCAGCATGAGAAAGATTTGAAGTTACTTAGGTCATTCAACTTACTGATGTATTACTTTCTTTCGATGAAAGAGATCAATCGACAATTGAGAGAGAACGAGCTCAATGTCTATAGGGCATATAACTCTTTGAATTGCAAGATTTCCCTTGTTTCACTTTTCTTGATTTCAGTTGTCCAGGTTACTTCTAATATAGTTTATGAGCGTAACAATAGTCTTCGCTTTCCTGCTTCTTCGATCAAGAACACCTTTAACATCTTTGAATTACCCCCAACTCCCAAATCAAAATACTTATTAGATACAAAAAACGACATTGACTTTTATCAATTGTCGACTTTCCGTACAAAAAACAGCCTCACCGTAACACACGGTGTCAGAGGTCTTTTATGGTGCTGGAAAAGTTTGGAAAAGCTCATTCCAAGAGAGCTTCAAGTTTTATCCAACTTCAAAGAAAAGAGTGAGTCGGTATACTTTGCGCTAGTGGACAACTTCCTAGACATGGTTTACGGTTCTATGTATTGCACAGCATTTCTTAACATTTCTCTTCGGGAACGTGGTTCAGTGAACTACCAGTCAATAATATCTTTTTTGAACATATTATTTGAGATGCAAGAACCAGTTTCGGAGAGCAATAGAGAAATACAGGAGCTTATACGTCGTAAGTTTTTGAGCTTTTCCGGTGATTTGCTTTCAAGAAACTTAGAATATTATGTTGTATTTGAAATGCTTATTTCAAGCATAGAATTGACAAGCTTCCTTAGGTTTCCTGTTTTAAACGTTATGCTTTCGGAAATAATTCGGAAGTATCGCAAGGGAAAGGATTTCGATCGTGCTGTAAACGAGTTATGTGGCATCGAGGTTTGGTATGATGAAACTGACAGTCAATCTGTATCTTCCAACGCTACCAACTCTGCACCCTCTTCAACCGATTCATCCGTTGATGTCCCCTTAAGCATTTTTGATTCATTGCTTAAGCAAGAAAACTTGGGGGATTCTCCCAAATCGAATAAATCTACTGGCGGTAACTATCCCTCCCAATCTGCAATGAACATCCAGGCGAAACGAGATGGCTTATTTGCAGCCAGTCTGCGTGATTCGCAAAGTGAGTACACGAATGCCAATAAGCTGCGTCTGCAAAGCGGCCAGGCTAGAGATAATTCTGGTCTGTATTCATATATGCCTTCAAGCAGATCTCTGAGCAAGCGTACTGATAAGTCAAAGTAGCTATACAGTCCAGACACACCGAGTCCTGATCATATATCTACCAGAATGGAAGGAGGTAGACTGCGGTCTTCTTCAAATTGCTAGACTGAATCATTTATATTCCCATATGGTGAAACTTCTTGTTTCATGATCTTTGTCGACATCAAGCCTTTGAAGTACCCTAGTTTTAGAAAAGAGTTAAATTTGAGTTTATATAAGTTTGTTACTTTGCTTTATTGTAGCCTGGATCATGCTTGATGTAGGGAGTGCATAGGGATCGCCTATATGCAGCTCCTCCATCATAGCTCAATATTTTTTTTTTTTTTTTTTGGTGGTGTTCCAATCTCATCGCATGCAAGAAACTACGTGAATATTTCAAAAACGCCATCAGAGGCAATAGAGTCGGAAAGTCATCACCTTCTTCAAGTAAACAACTTTAGTGCCCAATTCACAGATATGGTTTTGAAATCTACGTCTGCTGGTAACGTCTCAGTCTACCAAGTATCAGGTACTAATGTGTCTCGTTCCTTACCTGACTGGATTGCAAAGAAGAGGAAGAGATCTTTAAAAAACGATATTGAATATCAGAATAGAATCGAATTAATTCAAGATTTCGAGTTTAGTGAAGCATCAAACAAAATCAAAGTCACCCCAGATGGACAGTATGCCATGGCCACTGGTACTTACAAGCCGCAAATTCACGTTTATGACTTTGCCAATTTATCTTTAAAGTTTGATAGGCACACAGATTGCGAGAATGTAGACTTCATCATATTGTCCAACGATTGGACCAAGTCAATTCATTTGCAAAACGATAGGTCTATTGTCTTCCAAACTAAAGGTGGAATTCACTACAGAACCAGAATCCCCAAATTTGGAAGAGACATTGCATTTAATACAAACAGTTGTGATTTATTAGTGGGATCATCTGGTAATGAATTATACAGATTGAATTTGGACCAAGGTAGGTTTCTTAACCCCTACGTCTTGGACACCACTCGTGGTGTCAACTCTGTTGAAATAAACCCGGTTCATGGGTTAGTCAGTGCCGGTTTAGAGGACGGTACCGTCGAATTTTGGGATCCAAGATCTAGACAAAGAGCAGCCAAGTTATTCGTTGGTGAACAGCTTGGCGAAAGTGTCCAAGTTACATCCACCGCCTACAGAGGCGATGGGTTAAATTTTGCATGTGGTACTTCGAACGGGAAGTCCTTAATTTATGATTTGAGAACTTCGGTTCCCTCTATCGTGAAAGACCAAGGCTATGGCTTTGAAATCAAGAAGATCATCTGGTTAGATGAAAATGAAAATGACTCGGAAAAGATCTTGACGTCAGATAAAAGAATTGCAAAGATATGGGACAGAAACGATGGTAAACCATTTGCGTCCATGGAACCAAGTGTGGATATCAACGACGTTGAATACATCAAGCAATCTGGTATGTTTTTCGTTGCTAATGAAGGTATACCAATGCATACGTACTATATCCCGGAATTAGGCCCTGCTCCAAAATGGTGTGGATTCTTGGACAATGTTACCGAAGAATTAGAAGAGAAACCATCCAACACTGTCTACTCCAACTACAGATTTATCACCAGAGACGAAGTTGCAAAGTTGAACTTGACCCACTTGGTCGGTTCAAAGGTTTTACGTTCATACATGCATGGTTTCTTTATTGATACTGAGCTTTACGACAAGGTCAACCTTATTGCTAATCCAAACTCCTACCAAGACCAAAGAGAAAGAGAAATCAAGAAGAGAATCGAAAAGGAAAGAGAAAGTAGAATCAGAACAACAGGTGCCGTCACCAACACCAAGATTAAGGTCAATAAAGGTTTGGCCTCCAAGTTGCAAGAACGCCAAGGTGCTAGCACAGCAGAAACTGTCATCAATGACGATCGTTTCAAGGAAATGTTCGAAAACCCAGAGTTCGCTGTTGATGAGCAATCTCACGAATATAAACAACTTAACCCTGTCAAGTCTACTAAGGATGTTTCTAACGACGGTAGACGTGCATTAACTGCAGCAGAGGAGTCTGACGAAGAAAGGGCTAATATCAACAAGGACAGCGATGACGAAGATGACAGCGATAGCGACGAAGACGAAGAGAGCAACGACGAGGACGAAGAAGAAGAAAACTCCGATGACGAGCGCCTCAAGGAAGTTCAAAAGAAGAGAGTGCAGAAAGAAATGGAAAGATTGCGTAAGAAGAAGGAGTCAAAGGCAGAATCTGACAGGTTCATGAATGAAATGAAGGCCATAACTTCTGACGATACTAAGGAAAACGCCAAGAACTCTGTATCATTTGGCGCACAAGTCAAGCGTAACGAAAGAGACTACAAGGTGCAAAAGAATACTAGTGATAACAGCAGATTACGTCGTCATGCTAGAGGTGAAGCCGAGTTGACCTTCGTTCCTCAAAAGCAAAAGAAGCAAGCTAGATTCTCTAAGCAAGACGAGGATGATGAAGATGACGATGAAAAGGTTAAAAATAGTGGAAGAACCAAGCAAAGATTCGATGGTCGTAGAAGAGCATCAAAGAATGCCTTCCGTGGTATGTAATATAGATAAATACAATAGAAGAATACTCCTAATACACTCTAGATACAATTCAACAAAGGCACAAAGGATTCTCATCTCTCCATAGTTAGTGATCACGTGACGCATATTTCGATCTGCAACTCATCTCTTGCAGTTCGAGACATCAACAGTAAAACTCCAATTATCTTTCCAGCTGTGCTATCCCCCTATTCGGTACCAGCAACTTTCAATCCAGATGTCTGCCAAGAACAAAGAAGCCCAATCTGGTATAAACAGATTTCTTGCCTTCAAAAACCGGGAAGCTGGTATTCTCGAGACAAACCCTAACCTTCGCCCCAAGTATGTGCAAAAGGAAAAGTCATTACCACAAGCCGATAAGTGGAGGTCGGTCATATTGGGTGAGATATCGAGCAAGCTAACCAAAATCAACGATCCTGCGGTCAATGACTACCAAATCAGAGACTTGAATGATGAAATAAATCGATTGCTAAAGGAAAAGAGAGCCTGGGAGCATCACATCATACAACTAGGTGGAACCGACTATATCAATCTTACAGGTAAGGGGAATATAGATCAACTGGGAATCCAAGTCAACGGCTACAGATACTTCGGGAGAGCTAAGGAGCTCCCGGATGTCAAAAAGGTATTGGAAGAGAGAGAAGCGCATAAAAAGAGCTACCATGTGGGGAAAGACAAGGCCCGGGAGGAGAAGGCCAAATTTGATGCCCGTGAAAGAAGATTAGACGATGAGTACTACGGATACGACGATATGGTCGATTCAGTGGGTTCTACAAAGGAGACTTACAACGAAGTCGGAAGAGCATTGAAGCAAGACGATGGTTACAGGTTTGACGAAACAAATACTTGCGATGATAGTGGTAAATGTGCATTACTTGTCTATGAAAGGGAGCGGTCCTTACAACTTGAAGAAGAGAGTCATGACGCTCTTAACTCAAGTGGCCCGAGCAAGATACCGATAATCCAAGATCTGGAGATCCCCACTGCAGATGACGTGAAACAATGGCTTCTCGAGAGACGCAGAAAGGAACTATTGGCAAAACTTATAAGCTAGTTTGCCCGTCTAACTAGCAATTTGTGATCGGGACGTCCAACCCCATGGAGTGGAGCTCATCGATGGTTATCAAATGAACGCCTGCATCCTTCAACTTTGCATCTGTCTCCTTATCGTTCTCTGGGTGCACGCTCTTGCATCCCTCTTTAATTATATATGTGTAGAAGGCAAATTCACTCGCATCTAACGCAGAGCTTAATACACAATAGTCATAAGCAAGTCCGACTATGAAGACTTTTATGATCCCCTTTTCAATCAAATAATTTCTTAAGTCTGTGTTATCCAATTTCCAAGTATCCCTGAAACATGAGTAGTACTCGCGGTCTTTCAATAAGCCCTTGTTTAAGACTTTCGTTACGGTAGGTGGCCCGATATTTTCAAACTTTTTCTGGAAACCTGGATCCAACTCGGCTCCAGGGGTGTTTTGGACACAGTGGACAGGCCAGACAGTTTGCTTTTTGGACTCCGATGGGTTTTCTGGGTTCTTGAACTCCACTTCCGTGAATGGTTCGACGTTGTTGTTGGCAGCAAAGGAAGCATGGTCTGCCGGGTGCCAGTCCTTGGTTGCTATCACGCAGTCCCAGTTGAAATCAAGCAACTTGCTGATGGGAGAGAGCACAGACTTGGCATCTGGAACGGCCAAAGAGCCATTGATGAAGTCCTCCTGGAGATCAATTACAATCAAGGCGGACATTGTGTGTATTTGAGGTTGAATAAGCGGAAAAATGTATAGTTGGGAAGGAGATGATAGATAACGGGAACCCCAGAGGAATCTAGCCGACTTATATATGAGAAGTCCGGAAAAACTAAAATGGCTCAAAACATGTACATGACAAACTGCTGGGTTCCAGGCCGAACCCCATTAGAATAGCGAAGTCCTTTGTTCTTTTTCTGCTGTTAGTCGAAATATAATGGATGTTCCATTACTAATGCTAAGCTTATACTGAGCTTTCAGTAAATGGGTCACCAATGCAAGTGCATCCTGTAGTACTACAAATTCTACACTTTCAGCATCAAAAATAAATGCAGCCGAAATCGCGCCTCTGGCTCATGTAATTGTACTCATTATTTTTCCACTGGTCCTATTTAACTATCCCATTCTTTCGTCTTCTGGCTTCCAGGAGCCCAGGAACATGTGCTTTGCATATGCCATTGGATCACTAGTGCTCTTGGAACCCATCTGACCAACGTCAGGTGAAAATGATGTGATTGGCAACACTAAGACATCCTCAACTAGAATTGGCACTTGCATACCAGTGAACATTTTCCAGTTCACAATATCGTCGAATTTTCCAGTCTTGAAGTTGTACTCTGGCTGCATGATGTTATTCATGTACCTGAACACTGAGTCCGTCCAGATACCTGGCCCGGTCCAGTCCATAATATCGCCACCTGCATCTTTTCCCAAGATTGACTGTAACTTCCCATTCTTCTTTCTGGTGAGTGTAATGTCGGTGATGTTTGCAATCAAATCTCTCAACAATGGGTGACCTTTCTTCGACTGGATGGTCCATTGGCAGAATTGAATTCTTCTGGCGTACCAGTCGTTCCAGTCTGGTCTGTCTGGATCTGCTTCAATTCCAACTACAATACCTGCAGTGTTTGGCTTGTCGTAAAGTGTCTCATTGGTTGAAGCCCAAGTATCGACTGGTTTAATGCCAATGGTATCAATATCAGAGTAAACCCCACCTCTGGCAAATAAGATCAAGTATCTGAAAAAGTCCGCCTTCAAAATTGACTTGGGCATGCTGTTGTACGCCTCCACCACGTCGGGGACAGTCTTGTATGATTGGTTGATCAATTCATGGCATGCAGCATCCGGGAGGACGTGATGCTTGTATCCTGGATTTTTCTCGTTCCATGTTTCTTGATATCTCTGATAGTCCTTGGGGAACTTTTCATCACCCACTGGCACTTTCCACGTTTGCCAGATGTTCTTGGGGAATGGCCTTTTTGGTTCGTATGGGAATTGGAATGCCAACTGCTGCCTCAATGTGGACTCTTCTGGTAGCCTGGCCTTCACGTTGGGTTGGAAGTTGAGGCCATATTGGCGGATGTTTCCCACCTTTTCTATTTCCAATTGGAGTTGGAGCTTATTGGACGATGAGGTGTGTTCTGATAATGCTCTTTCCTGGCTGGGTGGTGATATGGTGAAGTATATAGTTAAGGTAGCAATTATCCCTACTACAATGAGTAAGGTTGGCTTTACCTTCTTTGCCATACTGTGTATCGATTTCTTGATTGGTCGGTTTTCCTACAAGTGAATCCGAGTGAAAATGCTATTCTATTTGACAGACCTTGGCCATGCAATACTGAATGAACTACCACTAATCGAAAAAAAAAAATTGAAGAAGAAGAAAAAAATCAAGGTGGTGTTTCTTCAAAACTTAATATTTGCAAATTCTACGTATCCGTTTGCTGTGCCTTTACGATATTTTTCGTGTTCCATGGTTTTCGCGTGCAGGACACGCTATAACTCCGCAAATACACCCGTCCTCCACTACAAATCCATACTTTCTACGAAAGTAAACCCAATTTCTAACAAAATGTATGATATTATATAATATATATAGTACACTTGCAAAATGCATCTCAATAAAAATTATAACCCAATGTCTAAATCCAAACTTTATAAATAAAAAACAATTTTTTCTTTTCTTTTATCCTTTGTTCCTTGGGAACCAAATAAATAAAAAGATTTATAAATAACCCATTAACAACTTTTCTATAATATGTTTCTTTTCTTTAAATAATATAAATATGATATGTTTTTTTTTTTGATGTTTTTGTTTTTTTGTTGGTTCATTCCTTCTGGTTGATTTTCCATGTAAAATTGTAGTTGAATTGAAATAAAAAATCAAGCAAAAAGAAAGAAGTATCACCCTCTCTTTCCCATCTATAAATTAAAACGTGAATAATAAAGAAACAAAACAAAAGTGATTAATGCAAATAATATAAAAACGAAATCTCTTGTTTTTCTTTTCCTGATCAGAAAACGAAAAATCGGTACGTCTTTGTTTGTACTCCCCTTTTCTCTCTTCTAACAGGATTAAGACATTAGTATGGTAAAAATCTTTGGAAATGCACACAAGTGAATTTTCAAGATTAAGCAACAACGTAAAATAAAAATAATAAAGTTCAACTGACTTTAATAGTAGCAATAGTGCAGTAAAAAAATGGTGGAAATAAAAACAACCTCAAATCAACAGCAGGCAATCAGTACGAAAGGAGCGGATCCATTGTAAAAATAGCAGTGGTAATCAGGGCCTCGAAAATTGCAAAAATCAGCGAAGTCTTCTTTAACTTTCTTATTTTCGTGTTCCTTACCACCAAGAGTTGTTGGAGGAGGATGGGTTACCGTAAGAGGAGGATCCACCGTAGCCACCAGAGCTTCCGCCGTAACCACCACCGGTACGGCCACCGCTGCTACCGCCGTATGAGGAGAAGCCAGAGTCGTTACCCCAGCCACCGGAAGAAGATCCACCGTAGCCACCAGAGCTACCGCCTCTTCTGAAGTCTCTAACTGGACCTCTGGAGGAACCACCTCTGGCACCACCACGTGGAGCACCTCTTCCACTTCCGTATGCACTTTCTCTTGCAATCTTGGACAAAAAGTCTGGGATTTCTTGGTTAGCTTCGGTTAAAAGATCAAGTAAGCCCTTGACGACATTCTTGTTGTTTCTATTAAAGAATGCGGTAGCAATACCAACATTACCAGCACGACCAGTACGACCAATTCTATGAACATAGTCATCAATATCACTTGGTAAGTCATAGTTGACGACGTGAGAAACGTTTGGAATATCTAAACCTCTTGCAGCGACAGCAGTGGCAACCAAGATTGGAGCGGTACCACTCTTGAAGGCGGCAAGAGCCTTTTCTCTCTCGTATTGGGATCTGTCACCGTGAATAGCGGTAGCTGGGAAACCTTGGTCGTAGAGGAAATCAGCCAAGTTGTCGGCCATTCTCTTGGTTTCTGTGAAGATAATGGTTAAACCATTTTCGTTGGCGGATAACAAGTCCAATAAGACGGACTTCTTTTCTTCGTCTTCAACGTATAAGATCTTTTGGGTAATGTTCTCGGAAGTAGAACCAACACGACCGACAGATAAGAAAATGTATTCCTTCAAGAAGTCTCTGGCCAACATTTGGATGTCTCTTGGGAAGGTGGCAGAGAACATAAGGGTTTGTCTTTCGCTGACACCTGGCATGTCACAGTCTTGGACAATGTGTCTGATTTGAGGTTCGAAACCCATATCCAACATTCTATCGGCTTCATCTAAGACTAAGTATTTGATGTTCAGTAAGGAGACACGGCCTCTTTCTAACAAATCCTTTAATCTACCTGGGGTGGCGACTAACAAGTCACAACCGTTTTCCAAGTTTCTGATTTGTTGACCAATGTCAGCACCACCGTAGACGACACATGGTCTGACCCATGATCTGTATGAGAACTTCTTGGCTTCATCGTAAATTTGAGAGACTAATTCTCTGGTTGGGGCCATAACCAAGATGGTTGGGAAAACCTTGTGGGAGGAGAAGGCACCTTGACTTTCTGGGACTGGTGCTGGACCGCTCATGTAAGACTCGGACAAGACTGGGAAAAGGAAACCACCAGTCTTACCGGAACCAGTTTGAGCACAGGCCATCAAATCTCTACCACCAGCAACAATAGGAACGGAGTACTTTTGGACTGGGGTTGGCTTGGTGAATCTGGATAAAGTGACGTTGTCAACCAATAACTCATCTAATGGAGGAGCAGTGAATGAAGTGATTGGTTCTGGGACGCCTTCACCGGAGGCTTCGACTGGGATGTCATCGTAGTTGTCGAAGTTGATACCGGAGGATTGGAAAGATGGGTCATCCTTGACACCAAAGAGTTCGATTTCTAATCTTTCGTTACGTTCGGCTGGGGCGTGCTTACCGTCAACCCATCTACCTTCACCAGGTCTTGGGCCACGGCCACCACGGCCACCGAAGTTTCTGCCACCACCGCCGCCTCTGCGGTATCCGCCACCATTGCTGAAGCCACCGCTGCCGCCGAAGCCGCCGCCGTTACCGTAGCTGTTGAAGCCACCGCCGTTACCACCGAAGTTGCCACGACGAGTGTTATCGTATCCACCACCACGACGGTTGTTACCACCGAAGTTGGAGTCTCCTCCGAATGATCTTCCTGCGGATCCTCTACCGCTGCCACGAAGATGAGGTGGGACGTATCCACCGTTACCTGAAGGAGCTGATTGCTGGCCGGAAGCGTCACCTCCGCCAACTGAAAGCTTGTTCATTTGCTGAGTAATATCAGACATAATTTTACTATTAATTATATGTATATAAAAAAAATATGTAAATTTCTTTGAAAGAAACAAATACTGAATATATAAGAAGGGGCAATGGTAAAAAATTATATATACAGAAAAAAAAAAGAAAAAAAAAAGAAAGCAAAAGAAAGCAAAAAAAAAAAAAAAAAAAAAAAAAGAAAAAGAAAAGATCAGCGAGATTTGCTCATTCACCATAGTAAAATGGGCACTTTTGGTGAAAATCAGAATTTTTTGGTGACACAAAAAGGTTTGATGGGAGAAATTTGGTGAAAATTTTTAAGTTTATATGTAGGTGGCGTTGCCGAAGGGCTAGATCAGAGCGTGTTCTCACCTGAAGGACTTGAAATTTGGCGGTCCTGCATGCAGAGTGTTGCATCATCACCACTGGCGAAAGCAAGGCTACAAGGTTAACCAGTTAGGATTGGAACTCGTCTATTCAGATTTTCACATGGTTATATAGTAGAAGGACCCCACTGCTTGTCTATTGTCACTCGCAGAATGAAATAATCAGCATAATAATAATAATAATAATAATAATAATAATAATAGTAGTAATAATAATAATAATGAGAGGTTATCGTCACTAGTTATGTGGTTGCAACGCTTACTCTCGTAAAGTTATGCGAGCATTGGGATGCGCATAACAAGTACGCTCCTCAAGACGATACCCTGGATTGTTGGGTGGTGGTGTGCTCAATCCGCCACCTGCCTCAGGTAGGAAAGGGATGTGTGAGTCTTCGTCGGAGGACACAGATGAGGTGGACGTGGTCGTGGTGGTAGATATCTCGCTTTCTATTTGATTCCTTAATCTCCTCTCCTCTTCCTCTACAATACTTTCCAGAAGCTCGTCGTCCTCATCCGTGTCGATATCGAACTTCTCGTGCTCCTCATCCTCTTCGTTCGCGTTGTTTCCATCGTGTTCTCCGTTTGCTCCGTCTTCTTGGTCTGACGCACCGCTATCGTAGTCGTCCTCGTCTTCGTCGCCGCAATCATCGTCACAATTGTCGTCGTCAGAGTATGCATTGCCAATGTGTGGAAGCCCATTCATCTCTCCTATACTATTCTTCTTGTTCTCTGACAGTTTGCGCAGCATTTTCAGTGGTGTTTCTGCTGCGGTGGCGCTGGGCTTGTTGTTGAGCAACGATGCGAATGGCTTCTGTGTTTCTCTCACGTTCCAGTTCAAGTTTCTGCTAACGCTGTCAATGTAGTCGGTCTTGGATGAGATAACCGTGGGGAAGGGGAAGGGACTGGCTTGGATTGTAACGTAGTCTCCCTTGAACAATTCTGTCCTCACTTTACCGTCAAACGACGCCCATGCTGTCGATCTGCTGCTTTTCGGCACCTTCACCTTCAAAAGCATGCCGTCAGGCAATAAGATCGGCCTGAACGACAATGTGTGCGGGCAAATGGGCGTCACACTGATAGCACTCACTCCAGGATGCACTAGCGATCCACCTGCGGATAACGAATATGCGGTGGAACCTGTTGGAGTGGCAATAATCAACCCATCTGCTTGAGCAATAGTCAATAAGGAGCCGTCTCCGTACAATTCCAATTGGGTGACGTATGGACTGGGGCCTCTGTCGACGACCAACTCGTTCAAGACTTGCTGCTCGCAAACAAGTCTACCGTTGGCCTTGTGCACCCTGCACGTGAATCTCATTCTAAGGTATGCCCTTACCCCGGATTCCACCGCCGAGGTCATCTTTTCTCTGAACTGATCGAATTTGAAGTTTGTCAAGAACCCTAACGAGCCCAAGGAGAACGACAACACCGGTGGGACCACTCTTTGAAACAAATTCGATACATACAAGACAGTACCGTCTCCACCCAACGTTACAACCAAGTCGAACTGCTCCGGGTTTCTCAATGCGAATGACTTATTCCAGTACCTGAGGTACGTCTTTGCTCTGGGGATGGTCTTTACGAGCCCCTCGGCGTCAAATCTCTTCAGGCTTTTCAACTTACCGTCCACGTAAACGACAATCTCTCTCTCTACAGTCAACAACCACTCGGCCACTTCTCTCGTCAAGTAGATGAGCGAGTTGTCCCTGGCCTTGGTCACAACCATGATGGCCTTGACGTCTAGCTGGATCGTCGCCCTGGCGAGGTTCTTGGCCAACATACGCACCCCATTGGCGGTCTCTGCCAACTCGGTGTGCGATCGCACATGCTTGATCTCGTCAGTCTTCAACTTCTGCAAGACGGACGACGACTGTGAGCTCGACGACGGGCTGACCAAGCTGGGAGATGATACGGTTGTGGGTATTTGGAGGTTGTGGTGGCCCGGAATGTGAAGTTTATCCAACCTTTCCTTTATCTGCTCACAGTAGAGCTTGTTGTGAATGACCGGTTGCTTGCCATCGGCTAGTGATGGGGGGCTCTGCCCTCCGTTTGCGAACGGGTGGTCCTCGTATTTGGAGAAGACTTTTCTATAGCTAGACGCGGTGGTTGGCGGTTTCACTATGGGGATTTCTATGGCCTTCATGGAGGAGCCGGAACTATCACTGCTCGAGTCTTGCCCTTTTTCTCGGACGTCTGACATTCTCGCTTACAAAGATAGATGGGGCGGAATATACGATTCGGAAACCTTCAGGGCAGGTCAAAATAGCAAGCTAGTAGTAAAGCTGTCTGGTCAAGCGTGTAAGCTAAATAATAAAAAAGGGCTGAAATAAAAACGAAGACTTTTCAAAACTTTAAATATGTCTAGGGTAGTCAATCTGTAATTGTTTTTGTACGGGGAGGGTGCCATGCGGGTTCTTTGGGCTTCTAAAAAAAAATACTTGCATTTTAGACTCCATACATAAAGAGGAGCCCCGGAAAAAAAAAAAAGACAGAATTGTTGCATAAGAGCCACCAGTGAGGGGACGAGTCTAATGAATTGCGGCTGGCTACATAGGAAAGGCTGAATAAGTGACCTACTTGTTATGGAACTCGGAACATCTCTTTCTTCTTCTTGGCTGCCCAACCCTACTACTCCGTCTTATTCTGGCTCTCCGTCTATCTCAACTCCTGCTGACTCTCGCTGACTCTTGTTGTGTGGTTGATTAATTTTTTTTCGGTTCCAATGCCACCGGATATCAGCAGGGACCGAATCGGATATACTATACGATCAAAGTTCCGGAACTCGCAAACACCGCCCATAAACGTGCATCTATCAATATCAGCACGCCAAATGACAGGGCTTTCACCTCCCGGTACCCATCGCCACATGCGCTTGTGTTCTCCACCTGGGTTTGATTGCGCTAGACGCGTCGTCCCAGGAATACATGATGCTTAGTGCGGTATTTGTATTAACCGCTGCGCTACACACTTTTCTTTTGCATTAGAAATTTGTCTTCTATCTATATATTCTCGGGGATCACACAACTGGATCCTCCCTAAAACGTAGTCCTTTTACATCGTTATACGCTTCTAAATATCATTAAAAATTGTACTTGTTTGTCCTTTAATATGGGGGCTTTGTAGTTTTCCTCTTCATGCTTTTGAAACCTCCTTGACCTTACACTTCCATCCACTTTCCTTCCTGTCCAACAATGGCAACGATGCACCTAAACACCATCCCAATTCGTTACTGTCAATGGTCTTGGCGGTTCTTAATTCTCTGTGTAATGGGAGATCGTAACCGGTGTGTAACATAGCAGTGATGAACGACAAATCCAAACACCATTGTGGCTCTTCGTTCAATTCCTTGATGTGTTCGTCAAGTAACAAGTCCTTCCAGAAAGTGTCCCCGTTACAGACAACCTTGGCCAAGTTGGACAATTCTTCAACTGAGAAAGAAGATGGTAAACCAACTGGGGTGGTTCTGTCGTAGAAGTAGGAGAACACGTACATATCGGAAGTGTGCTTAAAAGTCTTGGTCAATGAAGGTTGGTGGGCACCGTTGAAAGAACATGGCTTTTGCTTACATTCGGCATCCTTGTTCAAGATAGCTTCAGAAATGGCACGACAGGTGGCAGAGCCTGGGCTGGCATCCTTGGAGGAAGGACCCTTCATGTTGACCACGTAAATGTCACCATTCTCCAATTCGACTTGAACGTCTGGAGCAGTCACACCTGGTGGGATACATGGGTTGTTGATGGTAGCCTTGGCCTTGGCCTTCTTTGCTTCAGCCTTGCTGAACTTGGAGTTGCCCAAGTCCTTGGCCTTGGCTTCGTCCTTTAAGGCTCCGTTCAAAATGTACGAGTTGACCTTGTTTCTACCTTGCATTAATCCGTAACCCAAGTGACTGAATTGGTACAAGATGAACTTTCTGCCACCGAAGGTGATTTCAAACTTGTGTTCACCGTCAACCATCTTTTCGTTGTTAGCGAATTCAGGCTCAAAGACAATTTGAGTAGAGCCTCCACCCAAGTCGAAAACTGCAGCAGTTGGTAACTTCTCTGACGATCCAATGTTTCCTAACAAGTAGTTGGTGGTGATCCAGGCGTAGACACCTTCGTTCAGGCCGTCCATGATGGAGATACCATCACCGGGGACGACTGCAAATGGGTAGTCATTTTCCAAGTGCTTTCTAACTTCAGCTAAAATCTTGGAAGATTTTTCTTCACCTAACAATCTCAAACCAGCGGTAGCCTTGACTGCAACTGGAGTACAAGCTCTCTTGTCCTCAGGAACAGCCTTGAGGGCAACTTCTAATAATGGGTCCAAAGAGGCAGCTGCTCCCTTGGTGTCAGTGTCAAACGACGATAAGCCTGGCTTCAACATTTCGAACTTCTCGCTCAATAATTGAGGTGGAGAGAGACAAGTGTTGAATTCGTAGACGTGCACTCTGGATCCAGTTGATCCTGCATCGATCATAACCACAAAATCCTTCTTGTTACAAGAACCGGCAGACTCAGTGACGTCCTGGATACCTAATTCAGAGTTGGAACCAGAAACTCCGGCAGCAGCATTGGCTTCGGCAACTTGCTTATCCTTGTTCTTCTTGTGTTCAGTTTCAGATGAAGTCTTGTCAGCGATGACCTTTGGCTTGCCTGGTTGTTTACCAGCACCTGATCCAGTACCTGATCCAGATCCAGATCCGGATCCTGCAGCTGCTGAGTCGTCTTGAGAGTAAGGAGGGTTGGAAGAGGAGTGTGGCTTACCCTTCAAGGTGTTCTCGTGTTCTTCCTCAGCGTGTTCGTTTGAGAAAGGAACAGAATCTCCGCTCAGCGCAGGTTTAGGACTTTGTACAGAAGGCGTGAGCGAGCTGTGGGACGTGGCAAAAAATGCAACAATCGTGAAAATCACGACCGCCGAGACTAACACTCTAATGTTTCTGGTATTCAACATCTTGATCTGCTTGATGAACGGCTAAAGTGAAAGGAGAGTACACTTGTTCGTATAAAAAAATTTTGGCGTTATATTTAGAAAAGTTTCACGAACGCGCATCAATAAAAAAAAAAGAAATCGAGTGAAAAGAAACGTGAAGTTGGGAATTGATAACAGACGTGCAGTGTGCAGGATCTCAGGGAGCTTTCCCAAGCTTGGGTCTGGTGGCTGTACAGAAGGTGTGCCAATCCTTCGAAACTGCAATTGAGAAAACGTAAAAAAAAATTTTTGAAAACCAGAAATTGGCCGAAATTCTGGATTACTGAACCGAATGGAGTCAATGGTATGAACAGTTCCACTTCAATTGAAGTCATTGTAGGAGAAACCACGGGTCAATGCTAGTCTCCTAGTTTGCGCTTCCGCTGCACTGCCTGCGCGAATCTCCAATTGTTGTAGTAGTAGCCAATTCAGTGACATCAATCCTTGATAGTTCCATCCACTACCCTTCAAAAGCGTTTGCAGCAGCGCCTTCTCCTCACAGAAAATGCTTCCATGGAATTTCCTTAGCATTACGTGTACCCCCTATGGACAACGTCACAGAGAATGTAAGATGACGAATTAATAAGGTTATCACGTGACCTGGAAGTCATTTCCGGTCCCTGTTTTTGTTAGCGCTTGAGCAAACCGGATCTCAAAATTGCCTTATGCGCAATGTTGCTGCATTCTTAATTAAGCAAAACGCACCGCAATAGTTGCTAAAGCATTGCTACCCTGAAAAGTATGGGGAAGTATTTAAATGAATTGATAAGTCAATTTGTGAAAAAGAAAAAAAAAAGAATTAAGTCTTATATCTTTAAAGTATAATAACTATATACCATAAACAATATTTACAATGTTCCGTCAATTAGTCTCCCGTCAAATCTCAATTGCCTCTAGAAGTGCTACAGTTCCAGCCTTCAGACAATTCGCAACTACCAGAATCCAGCAAAAGTCCGTAGTGGAATCTGCTAAGGATGTTTTGGAAAAGGTGAATAAGAAGACTGGTGAAGTTTTGGCCGGAGGTATGCAAGCTGCTGAAGATACTGTCCCTGACGTGTCAGTGAAAGATGCTCTTAACAAGGTTAACAAGAAGACCGGTGAAGTGTTAGCTGGTGGTATGCAAGCTGCCGAAGACGCCGTCCCATCTACTGGTGAAGCCAAGGCCAAGGCCAAGGATGCTGCTGAAAACATCAGCGAAAAGGCCAGAGAGGCTGGTTCCAAGGCCAAGGACGCCGCTGAAGATGCTGGTGACAAGGCTAAGGACCTTGCCGAAGACGCTGGTGACAAGGCCAAGGACTTGAAGGGCCACGCTGAAGCCAAGGCCAGAGTCGGTGAAAACACCGTTGGTCAAGGTTACAAGAACTTACAAGAAAAGGGTAAGAAGGTGGAAAGTGAACAAAACCGTCCAGATGATGCTGTCTAAGAGAAGGATCCACTGAAGATATTTTGGGAAACCCTCATGTATGCATAAATAAAAAGATAATATAAAGAAATCGTGAATCGTGAATCGTATGGAATTGTAGAAGAATAGAATTTACACGGCCAGCTATATTGGAATAATTTTGAAACTTCAAATTAAAAATATAAATTAATATATGGAGTAGTTCGTAGAAGTGAAGATGCATGGCGTCATGAAAGGAAGCTTATTTCTTTTCTTTTTTTCGATCGTTTTGTGTGGGACATTAAGGGTGTAGTATGATGCGAGTTATGTCATTTGGAACTCTCTTGCGAGATCCTTTGACCTATTGAAATTTTTGGAACTCGCTTGCTGATATGTCCTTTGCAAGCTCCCTTTCGTTTGTTGGGAGCCCTCCTGGTATGATTGAGGGCGATGCTGCACCTTCAACGCTCTTGGGCTGTGACTTACGTTCAACTATACTCAAATAGTTCAGAGGCACGTATCCCATCTTGCCCAGTCTTGATCTGACTTTCCACCACTTGCTTTCGTTTCCCATTGGATCTAATTTAGACAAAATTGCAACTAATTCATTTGGCTTCAATTCGACTTCGATATTTGGGTTTTCAGGGTTGAACTCATATAACGCCTTGGCAAATTGTAAGTTTGCAGGGTCTAATGGGTTGCCTGGTGCTCCAGGTACGCCCATGGCACCTCCAGCGATACCGCCCTGGCTGGCTAATAATTCTTGCTTACGACGTTGCTGTTCTGCAATCTTTTGGATTGCCTTACTCAATAAGTATGGGAATCCGATGGATGCAGCCAAGAAGAGCAATAATGGCTTGAATGAGATTCTTGGTTGAGAAGTTCTGCCTGACTGTTGCTTTCTGATGTTTTCTTCCAACTTCTTTTGGGTCTTTTCAAACTTTGCAAACTCGGTCGCACTCAAACCGTGGTTATATGTGCTTCCTGTGATCTTGTAGAAAATCTTCTTTATGAACTTGATAAGGGCAAATATACCCAATAAGGAACCCAAGGCATTCTTCAAGTTTCCAAATTGTTCTGCTAATGATACCATAGTGAAAAATGAGGAGTGTGTTGCCATGTAAGTTGCCTCTAACATTTGGGCAAATCCACCAACTGCACCGATGATGGACTCGATAAGCTGGAAAGTGGCTTGTGTTCCTTCCCCAAGACCTCCTGGGCCTTGCATACCGTTCATACCGTTCATACCTCCGTACATGCTGCTACCGTAGCCCCCCATGCCGTAGCCTCCCATACCGTAGCCACCGCCATACATGGATGATCCGTATCCACCACCATACATCGACGATCCGTATCCTCCACCGTACATGGAGGACCCGTAGCCACCAGATCCGTACATGGAAGAGCCGTACCCGCCCATTGACGAACCGTATCTAGAAGTGCCGTACCCGGAAGTGCCAAGCCCAGTGCCATAACCAGACGTTCCCATGGAACCATACGGAGATGTGCCGGACATAGTTGAGATATCAGAAGACCCTAATCCTACGGGTCTCTCTGGGAGTGCAGCAGCGTTACCTGAAGCAGCACCAACACCTGATGAAGTTGCCCCCAAACTGCTGATTTCCTCTCCGCCAGCGGCGGCTGCTGAAGTGCCTGATGAAACCTCCCAAGGTTTAGTTCTGGGTACTGACATGCTTGTGATTATTGATATGAGCGTCCTTTTCTTATTGAGTATCGATGTCCAACGAAAAGGGTCACACTAAAAAATATCGACTGTAAAGAAGTTAATCAGCCTATGTTTCTTGTGATAAGTGTGTATCAAAATATTCCCTCTGGTGTACTAGCGAGGGTCTGGAGTGCGAAAATTTCTATTTCGGTTTTCTTTTTTTTTGCTTTTTCCTTTGTCCGTTAGGCGGGGTCCGCACGTGATCGGAGGAGGTAAACCTTAATAGCTCGGAATCCACGTAGAGTCATATTGACAAGATGAGCCGATGTCAAACGGCCCAGTTTCAGCCCAGGAGATCAGCCGGTGGCTCTGGGGTGGCGGCTGGGCACATGTGGAACGTACTGTGGCAGTGCACCCACTGTGCTTTCTAACAAAAAATTTTGAAACTTTCACTTATAGTGTAACTCGGTTGCTTATCATGGAGCAAGAAAAACCTCGGTCCGAGACACTAAAGCATGATTCAGTTTATGAGCATCACCGAAAGTCAACTCCGGCGGCTCTCACCACATAGCCACGTAGGAGTGAGTGCATTCCCCGGTAAATATCAACCGAATTGCTTTGAATCTACTTGTATATAGTGGAATGGGGCCTGAACCGTGGCTGGTGATCAGTTCCAGCTCTCTGCCCATTAACTTTGTGCTATCGAAGCACTACCGGCAAAAAATTTTTTCGCAGCCATATTGCACACTAGGTTGCAATTTATAGTGATGATTGTAAGACAGAGACTTAATAGGCCACACGAAAATTTGGTAATGAAGTCAATTAGTAGCGACGGCAGATACTGGTGGCACATCGAAGTGTTTCCAGCTTGAAATTATAGTTTATCGTTATTCATTTTCTTGGTTGTAGTTGCTTCCTACTAATTCTTTCGCTGTATGTGAATTTCTCACAAAATATACATTGTACTAAAGCTGCCTAACAGAGAAACTATCGCATACTACAACAATACCAATTCAAACCAACCGCAGTCTACGTCTCTACATCACCACAAGCTCTTTTACTATAGTGTATATTGAAATTTTGTATAAAATAGTGCATTGGTCACTTAAATCCTGGCTATGTATACTGATAGAGTGAATTCCCAGATAACCAAATTTCGTTTTTTTTTTTATTGCGAATTGAAGACAGTGTAGTCATTACTCATTATGGAACCTTAGGCGAAGAAAGCGCTCCTCATATTCAAGGAAGGGGCTCGGAAGAACTACTGAGTCTGTTCAAATGAAGATAAACGTCAGTTCCGTATCCTTCCATCGAGATTAATTTCAAATCTCCACCAAAGTATTGTGCATATAATCTAGAAATTGGTAAACCGTAACCGAACCCAGCCATTGGGGCCTTGAACGAGGTTTGGTTATACTCAGGCTCTAATACTGGAGTTTCACTAACAGTAGTGTATAAATAGGTCCAAATCAATGGGATTTCACTTCTTGCAATACCACCTCCCTCGTCACTGATTTTCACGGCGATGTCTTCGGACCCTTCACTTATGATGACTTTGATTGGAGGGAACTTCAAGTCGTTGATGTCAATTTCCTCCATCTTCAATTCAGGGTCTTCTTCACACATCTTGGCCTTCAATCTTGGGGTATGGAACTCAATGGTTGCTCTGAGTGAATTCTTCAAGGTTTCAAATAACATATGGATCAAATGACCTGGAACATACATAAAGTTTATATCGTTGCCAGGTGCAATCAATTGAATCTCAGGTGCATCGAATAAGCCGTAGTACTCTTCACAGATGTATTTTGCGGTCTCAATCGCATCTTCTGCAATCTCGCCAACGTTACTGTTGGTGCAAATAACACCAACATAGTTGGATTGGCCGTTCTTCTTATTGTTGTTATTGTTTCCATTCGACCCATTCAAGAATGTGTTTATTTTTGTCTTTGTTGGAGATGCCTGAGCCATATTGAGTGCAATGTGTTGCCCGATTAACATTCTGATACCAATACGTGACATGTAGAATCGATCCAAAAAGGTTTGTATAGATGAATTAACATGTATGGTTTCATTGTCGTGCTTCCATTCTTGCACACCTTGAGCCATGGTTGCCACGGTTGCATCATGTCTCTTCTTGATTTTAGTTAACGTGTCAAAGACAAGCTTGTTGTAGTCGTAGACCTCCTTGGGCCAGATAATGTTCGAAGGACATGGGGTGAAGTAGGTCTTTCCGAAAGTAGGCGATTCGCTTCTGGCCTTAGAGTTTGAACCCATGCTTGGTAAGGGATTGGAGGATGTCAGGTGCAGCTGGTGCGAATGTGAGTGAGAAGATGGTCTCACCACTATTCCATCGTCACTAAACACATTGTTTATCGCAGGGTTTGCCAGTTCCAGGTTAGCTGGGTTCAAGGTTTCCTGCACAACTGTGTTGTCTTCCAGCATGAAAACAGACGTTTCACCATCCTTCAATCTGAATTGGTTGTTCAATCCACCATTGGAGTTGAGTAGCTCAGCCAATTGCTCAGAAACTTCCGGTTTGGGCAAGGTGGTCAACTCTTCAAACGATTGGGCATACCAGTTCTTGACTTTGATGGTGGAAGGCATTTTATTGAGTCCCAATGGAGCATTGTCTAAATCTTTCACCTTCAATGCTAATCTGATGGGCAATTCCTCTACGATGAATTGAGAGGCAAGAAAGATAGACCCAGGCGATGGATTGGGTCCAAACTGGACCATCTGCCTCAAGGAAACAGATGTTTGTGGGTACAGGGCATACTTATATATCTTATCCCTTAAATGCTTTGTCAATTCCCATGCGGTTCCCATGGTAGCAAAAGTGAATTCAAAATTGGGCGTAAGACAGTTTCAGCAGTCAATTGAAAAATGGATGAAGGAATTAAATGAAGGAATAGGGTCGAAAGACTAAGCGAAAACGTGAGCAAAACGTCAGTTGCGGACTTAACACTAATTTTGAGCCTCAACTATCCTTTTCGGTATTATCTCTCACTGTAGCCTCCGAAACGTATTCTAGTTTGTTGCAATTACAGACGGCAATAAAATAAAAAAAATACGGTGATATGGCAAGGGAAATAGAATCAACAACAAGCAGACTTGCCTAATAGAATTGAAACCTACTGATAAGGGTGGTAAACTCCGTGTGCTCTTACGTGGGAAACAACAGCTAACAAGGCACTAAGAAAAAAAAAATATTAATAGTGCAATTATCTGAGGTTATCCGGACTCGCTTTCGAGATTCCTTTGTTTCAATTCGGTCTTTGGGTGGTAGGGCTTGTGGATACGGAAAACAACGGTTGCGGTCGGTATTATGGTACGGTGTGGTGTGAAATGTGGTGTGGATTTGTGAGTGAGAGAGCTTAGGAAGAAAATGGAACGATTTTTGGCTTTGTATAGCTCGAATTA
Source organism: Dujonia boleticola (assembly GCA_029581775.1). Lineage (NCBI taxonomy): Eukaryota > Fungi > Ascomycota > Pichiomycetes > Serinales > Debaryomycetaceae > Dujonia > Dujonia boleticola. Next base: position 2,647,230 of record JARGRU010000017.1, read on the forward strand.
CATTCTGCAAAACTTCCGTTTCCCCAGACTATTGAATTTCTTCGGGGGAACGGTAAAACCTTGATCTGCACACGACCGCAACAGATAATAAATTTTTATCCTAGGATAGTGGTGGTTGTCAATGCGTTTCATGCAGGAAGCAGGAACATACATCATGATAATATGGGGAAGCTGAAGAAGGTAAAAGCAAATGAGCACATGAATACAGCTTGACAGGAGGATCGAAAAGATGGGGTAAAGGTTAAAAAAAAAGAGGGTTAAACCAAGATATAGACCGTGAAGGATGTGGATGGCTAAATCAAAGAGTGTTTTGATGAGCCAGAGGTATATGAATCACATACACCGGGATGGTGAATGTGTAAAATTACGAATCAATGTTGAGTTTCCTCGGCCCGTAGGACCGAAATGACGTAGAATTTTGTTTTGCTTTTTTTTTTTTTTTTTTGATGAGCAAAAATATGATGATGACTCTATTTTTTTGAGTCAGATTCCGATTGACGGATCTGCGGATATCTGGGGTACATGAATATAAATAAGGGGAGATTCCTTTTCATTTTCCACTTTTTTTTTTCATCTTCACTTCATCACTTACACTCAAACTTATATTTATATAATATATATATCTATAAAAACATTTCAAACTATTCAAACACTTACTAAACGCTTCACTCACTCATATACCCATACAATGAACAGACAAATATTTAACATCTCTGCTTTCAAGACCGCTTCCAGATGTTGGTTACCAGTCAACACTAAGCAAGCAACTATTCCTGCTACTCTTCGTCACTTTTCTTCAAAGCAAAGATCTGTCAACTTCAACTACAGAAGTGACATCAGCGTCGTCTCTAACGACACTGTTTTGATCCAACAAATCGAAGAACACCCAGACATCGAATCTTTTGAGCCAACTGTTTTTTCTTCTGAGGAAGTTCACACTGCTGGTCCAGTGAACAAAGCTTAATCGGGCTCGGGAAAAGGCTACACTGCATTTACTTATTTATTCAAAATTGGAACAAAAACCATAAAAAACACAAAAAACATCGTAAAATTGAAAAGAACGACTTGAAAAACGCTCACTATATGTCTGGAACCTAATATACATAGTAAAAAAGTATCCGGCGGATCGGATAACATGAATATACGATTATTTCTTCAAATCAAAAGCTATACTTGTAGTTTGGTAAGGTATAATGAGGTAATCACATCAGATTGTCCCACACGGAAATAAGTCTCCGAAACTTTAACCTTGGCGAAGGCTATGAAAAATTCTTGCGATTAAGGTATTTAGTCACTCGATAGGTTAGAGTTCACACGAAAAACGTGGGGGTCAGCCACTCCGAAAAAATTTTTGAACTCCGGGGTACCAACAAAGAAGCAATATCCGAGCCTGGTGACATGGTGATTTGATTGAATGGAACCTTATTTGTCATTCCTGCATCATACCTAGGATAAGCTTTGTGGGGGAAGGTTGATTGGACCCTTTGTCGAGTTATACTTGCAGCAATCTGAAGAGTACCACTTGTCTTGCCTTGACAATGGCCCGGCATCGGAATCGAAAAGTACCACAGCACCACTGGATTCAAACTGCATCGTAAGCCAACTACTTGTAGAGTTTTCTCCCTGCTTCTTCGTTTATTAAAAAATTCATATATAGTATATTCTTCAGTTCATAATGAGGTCTATCTTCTAGTGACATGTTGGAAGGCATCCTCACTTTATGTTTAGCTTATCGAAATCCTCCACAACTAAGAATAAGTTCCCAGTCTCTGGAGCGTTCTCATACCTTGAAAAGTCTGCAAAGAACTCTTTGAATCCCTTCTCGATCGCATCCGCAGCGTACTCGTAGTCTGCTAATTCATTGTAGGTCTGGAATGAGAATCTGACCCACACCTTCCCTCCATGAGCGAACAATTGCACAAATGTCTTGTACTTTCGAGATATCTCCCTAATGACATGAGGGAGCCACTTGCTAACAGTTGCAAACGGAATATCTTTCGAGATCCACTTCGTGTAAGGCACTTCAAAGTTCCACATCGAAGTGACAGCCTCAGCATCGGCCCCAAAAGGTGCCAACTTATAGTCCTTCCAAATACTCTTTGTAGTCTCCGAGGCTAACTTCTTCCCATACTCACGGATCTTCTCCTCTCCACCACACTCCTCCTGACGGAACTTCTTGGCCAAGCCAATACTTGCCACCGCAGCATTGTTGTGGGTTCCTGTAAACCAAAACGCGTCTATAAGACGCATCAGTTCCAACTCACTTGTTGGCAACTCGTTGTCAACTCCTGCGTAGGCGGACGAGATAGTTAGCGGCTGGATTGTCTTGTGGTGAGATGAATCAACATACAAGACACTGGTACTCTTGGGGACGTAGAACCACTTGTGCAAATTCGATACCAAAAAATCGGGCTTCAACTTCAGCAAGTTCAATTCAATCAAACCAACGGCATGGGCAGCATCTACAAGGGAAAGAGTGTTGTTCTTACGACACAACTCCACAATCTCCTCGAACGGTAATCTCACACCTGGAACCGAGGTGACTGTATCAACAATTGCCAACTTGATTGGTCCCTCCTTTGAAAATACATCCTCGTACTTCTTTACGATTTCCTTTTGAGTAAGTGGATACTCAATTGGCAACACCACAGGTACGATTCCAAATCTGCTCTTCAAATATCTGACGGTGCTGGCACATGCAGAGTATGTAGTTGCTGTGAGTAAAATCTTATCGCCAGACTTGAACGGGAAAGACCTAAGTACTGTAGCTACACCTGCGGTAGCACTGTCAACGATTGCCAAACTTCTATAGTCACAATCAAGAAGGTCAGGTAAGGCTAGAGACTTCAAAGCTGAGATGTATTCATCTCTTTGTTCATATCGAAGGTAGTCATCGAACCTCGCTTGACTAGTCTTGAAGCTGTCAATGTAGTTCTCAATAACTACGTCTGGGGTAACACCCATACCACCATGGTTAACATTAACATAGTTTGGGTCCTGATTTGTAAAGTGCTTCTTCTTGAACTCTCTACCAAACGGAACACTCATATTTACCGGTATTGTAAGCGTTGTCTCAGATATCTAGTGCAACAGTAACTAAAGAGAGAATTAAATCAACAAGATGTAATTGGAATCAGAATTTTAGAGTCGTTTATATACGTATTCGTGCCATACATTCTTAGTAATATTTCTTGGTCACCGCGCTTTAAAGTTTGATGAGTCAATCGCGATGTATTCACAGTTGCAGATGAGCAACCTGCTCTATCTACACGGTTATTATCGAGGATGGGATAATTGGGCCGCTTGAGATTCTTCGTAACCCGCTTGTGACTCTACTAGCTTTAAGGGGTACTATAAACATACCCCCCTCACTCCTCCACTTTGGCCCATCTTCAGCATCATGGAACCAAAGTACGAAGCAGACTGCATATCTATGACTCGTATAATTTAAGGTCACATGGTGTTGCAGAAAAAAAGCAATTGTGCAGGTCAGTGTGATTTTCAAGTATACTTGTACTAAGAGTAGTGCTATTGGAAAGCAGAACGAGGGGTATGAACAAATGTAGAGCAGCCAATTATGGTACCGAATTGTGCAGAGCTCGAATACAAAGTAGCTCGGATATATTCACATCTTTGCTCCAACAATTAGCAAGTTCGTTGGAATCTATGTACAAGCTCATCGAATATTGTGTATTGTAATTCTACCGCTTATCCACTTGTTATTCTAACACTAATAGCTGGACTTCACATTCCTAGAAAACCTTTTCTGCTGGCACTCAGTTGTATGATTGACTCAGTCTTGGTAACAGAGTCGCAATGGTTGACTCAATCTCGTATCAGAGTCTGCTGCTAGTTATCTACCTTGGGGAAGCTTTTTTCTGACTCACTGCATGGCCTTATCTCACATCGCAACCTTGTATTTTCACAATTTTGCTTCCACAATTGCGAAAGTCACATGACGAGATATCACAACCTCCTTACAGAGATCGTAAATGCTGACAATTACTAAGTGTACCGGCTGGTCTTTGACTGAATACGCCCAGAGAAGCTACCTAGGAACCACATTTGACACTCGCAATGCCAGTATCATCCACTTTAAAAGTCGCATGCGGCCAATTGTGCTCGTCGTCGTCGTTATCAAAGAATGCTAGAATCATCAAGAAGTTGATCCACAAAGCAATCGAACAAGACGTAGAGGTGTTGTTTTTGCCAGAAGCTGCAGACTACATCTCCAGGGACCCCAAGCACTCCATGAACTTGGCCAACTACACACACAGAGACTTTCTTTCGATAATCCAACAGGAATTGAAGAATTTGCACACCAAGGACGCTTCAAAGAGTTTATTTGTGTCGATCGGGATTCACGAGCCATCCAACAGTACTTCAGAGTCAACTACAGGTGGCAGCGCTAGTGAAGAGTTGAAAAAAGTACAAAACAACCAGGTTTGGATTGACAAGAATGGTGATATTCTCCATAGGTACCAAAAATTGCACTTGTTTGACATAAACATCACCAATGGCCCCATATTGAAGGAGTCGAACTCGGTTGAGCCAGGGAATAAGATTTTGGCTCCATTCCCAGTCTTGGGCGGAGACGACTTGGGAGGATTCAATGTTGGCTATGCTATTTGCTATGACATTAGATTTCCTGAACTTTGCTTGAGGTTAAGAAAATTGGGTGCAAATATCATCACCTACCCCTCGGCTTTCACCACAAAGACCGGAGAAGTGCACTGGCAAGCTTTAGGCAGAGCCAGAGCCATTGACAGTCAATGCTATGTGATTATGGCTGCGCAGTGCGGTGAGCACGACGTGTATGCAGATATCAGCGAGGAGGAAATGGCCAAGTTGCCCACCGCTGATCAAAACAAAAAGAGAATCAGTTATGGGAATTCGGTGATCTTCGACCCTTGGGGCAAGCTTGTGAGCGAGAGCAAAACGTACACCGACGACTTGACTGGAGACATTGACTCAGATGGAGACTACTACGAGCTCAACATAGCAGACTTAGATTTAGAACTAGTAGAGAAGATCCGCAGAGACATGCCCTTGATGGAGCACAGAAGGCCAGAGGTGTTTGGATACGAAGTTTGAAGATATAGAGATTAATAATATGAGACTCAACCAAAAAAGAAGTGGGCGGCAAGTTTGAGAGACTAGGGGTGTAGCAAAAAGAGGGGATAAGGAATTTGTAGTCAAAACATTTGGAAAACTAACTATGCGACACTCTCTACTCCGATACGACGGAAGTCGATGGAAGGAATGGTGTCCAAAAAGGGGAAGCTGGACAAAATAAGTCGCAAAAAACTGCGCAGCCCCTACTCAAAACACTGACAGCACCTTGCCATTGCCCGTTTCGTTGGCTCGTACCGCGCAATCCAGGCTCGTGTAGTTCATAGTGTTGTGCTTGCTCCGCACACAAAGTTTCGTTTACAAAATCTCAGCTTGCTCCATTATCGCTTATTGTGCACCCTACAATATTCCCCTTTTACTACCCTCGTTACTCCTCTTCTCCTATTATCACACCCTCCTCATTGCCAGCCAACAAACCCTGACAATTTCAATTGTTGTGGATACCTCTTTCTGGTTCCTTTTGTTTACATTCAGGTCTACAAAGTGGTGTCTAGAATGAGCTTATTGAGGTAAAAAAAAAAGGAGAAGATCTCCAGTGTGTTACTGCCTTAATCAAACGTGTTACGAATGTGTGGCACAATGCTGCTGCTTCACATTGCTTCCACCTGGTACAAGGTGTTATCTATCTATTATTTTTCGGCATCTCGTATCATTTCGGAGTAAAAGTTTTTGTAGGGTGGGTTCTACGGACTTCGTACGCGCATCGGCACGTTCCTTCATTTAAGCCCTTGCATAATCTAGATTCTGAAACTAAAAGAAACCTTAATGCGGTTAAATGATCTTCTAGTACATACGTCGAACTCGTGGGACTATCCCGTTGATTCGGCCATGTGGTGCGATTGCCATGCCATGTAGTGTAGGAGCAATCTACTGCACTTTGTTACAGCAACTTTTCACCAGAAAGTAGAGAAATTTTGCGGTGGCTGTCTCATTCTGGGAATATTTTGAATTTTCCAGATTGATAAAAGTTCCCGCTAAAATGCTGCAAATAGAAAAAGTCAACGTTTTTTTTTTCCTTTCTTTTTAACTCTTGAGTGTTGTGTGTTCCCGCTACTTGCCGTATAGCACTGGTAAGTTTTTCGCGCTCTCTCTTCCCCTATACAATACTTCCCTCTGTTGTACTACTACTTCTTAGGCAGAAGGGCAAAAAAAAATTCCCCGCTATCAGATCCCCTCACTTGCTCTGGTGAGAAAGAGAATTGGCCAGAACGAAGAAGAAGGAAAATAAAAAAAACTTTTGAGTTCCCCTCCCTCAAACCCCCCTCCTTTCTGCTTATGTGCAGTGAAAAACTAGCTCAGGGTGCCAAAATTACGCTGTGGAAAAAAAAGAAAAGTGCACATTTTGGCTTACGCAGAGCTGAAAAATGTAAACATTCCTGCACCCAGTCTCCCGTAGGCTTATCTTTTCGCCTACAGCAGTAACTCTGCCACAATTTTCGGAAAATCTAGAAGGTGCACCAAAAAAAAATGCTTGATAACTGTATGGAAGAGAGAAAATCCTCACCTTAATAAACTTTCGGCCAGCAGGAAAACACCTGTCTTGCATTAGCACTAATCAGAGCATGAAAAGATAGAGAGTGTGCCTGGGAGCCACCGACCCCCCCTGGTATGGTCAAAAGGAGCATACTTCGGTCCAATGTGCCGACAAAAACAATTGGGGTAGGGACAATTGGGGCATTTCGTACCCTTCTCCCCTATTTTGCGTATTTCGGTTACACCTGTGTTTTACATTTGCATTGGCGCATCGGTCGGAGTCTGTTTGAGAAGGCTGTGGTTGCCTCTCATTTTTCTTTTTTTGGGACTATTTTTTTTTTTTCGCTGCTACCCAAACCTCGTTTAGATGAGGAGATAGATAAAAGAGGGGTGAGTCTATGCTATTATGGTATTACTCACAGTTTACTGTGAGAAAATAAGCGCGAAAACTTAGAAACTCTAAGAAAAAATTTATTTTTGCTATCTATTTTAGTATTCTACGCCTCTGCTTCCACAAATAGAATAATTTTTTGTTGGATCGGAAAAATTATGAGATGTCAATTTCCTTCCTGAAAAAAAAAAAAAAAAGAGAAGACACAATTAGTATTTAAGTTTTTGATTTCCTATTTTATTTTTGTAATCGTCTTATCTCTCTTCTTCTTGGTTTTCGTTTAAGATATCGTTTTTCTTTAGATTCTTTCTTAATCACACAAGATCTAAACCACTTACAAATATTCATTACTTCAACAGTTCGGATAACCATTAAGACAGGTATACAGTCTACGCAATACAAAAAAAAGTCCGGCTTTGTGTGCAAATAGATCTTATCGTTTAGCACCGTTTAGCACCTTAACGAAATTCTAATCCTATCGCGAACTAAATTTTTTTTTGTTTGCTGCATAAATTAATCTAATATAAATTAGATTAGATTAGCAAGTACTTAGCTGTTTGCTTTTACATATCAACACCAGCACCCACCCACCCACCACAACTGAATGTTTGAAAAGATGTTGAATATCTTCCGCACTTACAGATCAAGCCCACTCACTAAGATCACATTCTTCCACAACCCTAACTCAACCACCTCAATCAATCTCTTGAGTAAGTTGAACAGGTTATCTGAATTGCCATGCACCTCAAACAGATACCAGGGCACTAGCCCATTACCACCACCAGCTGAACTTGGAAAGTTTGCTGTTGACCTCAGGGAATCTAAGCTTCCAACCTACGATCAATACACTCTCATTCATGATTTCCTTGCCATCCACCCTGAAAATGCCCTCTCCTTTGAGAAGGTGTTCCCAGTGATGTTTGACTCTAGAACTCACACCTTATGCAAGAAGACTGCTGCAAACACTAATAGAAAGCAAAAGTTCTTGGGTGACTTGGAAGTGTTCAATGAAAAGGAATACGAAATGATCTCGCAAGCTTTCAAGGACCAACCACACAACAAGGTGTTCAATGCACCATTGGTTGTTGACTGGGAAAACTCTTTGATTGCCACTGATGACAAGGGTTTGGACAGAATCATGGCCAACTACTTGTCATGTGGCATGCAAGATTCTCACACTAGCAGTTTCAACTTGGCTAACAGCAGAAAGAACGACTCTGTGTATAAACAACACGGACATGTTCACCCACACGTTGCTGAATTTGCAGACTTATACTAAACACACACACACACACACACAAGTGAAGAAAACAAGAAAAAACTTAATACATTTATAGAATTGTCACGGGTGACATATAATTAACCAGGATAAAGATGGAAGCGATAGCACCACAAACTAATACTAATACACTAATCAAATAAAAAAAAGAAAAAAATCAGAAAAAAATTATATAAATTAAATATTAAGTGAAATACATATTGAGCTAATTATTATCGACCATAAAATCTTTCAGCTGTAGAAGCAAATAGTCACATACATACTTAGTTTATCCGATTACGTATATTCCTAATTAAGTATGCCCAAGTCAATAAGTGGCCCAGTTAAGAAAAAAAAAAAAAAAAAAAGGATGGAAAGTATTCACCTATAAGATATCGAAAAAAGAAGACGTAATACCCAGTAAAAGTAACCAGGAAAACTTAATATCCCATTCTCTTAACAACGTAATTCTGAGCCAACACACCAAAACTCAACGATAACCCTTCCTTAATCCAATCCTTGACCCAGTCACTTGGATTGATGTTTTCATCAGCAACCTTGCTTTCCCCATTTAACCAATGGGCCCATTGTAAAGGAAATGGTTGTGTCTTTGTGATTATCGTTATGTTGTTGGTGATATCCTTCAAGATAAGAGTGAATGAGAAACTATCGTGGTTGTTTGACTCAATCAAAATTGGAGCATCCGCATCTGCAGTTGAAGAGGTATCCTCGTTGCTAGTTCTACTCGTAATGGATTGGATGGAAATAAAGATGTTTGACTTGTTGATTTCATCTGCAGGCTGTTGACTCTCTTCGGATTCTTTAGCTTCTTCTTGGCCAGCAGCTTCTTCAGTAGTGGTTTCCTTCTTTTCTTGCTCTTCTCCACTCTTTTCCTTGACCTTCTCATCTATGAGATTGTAACTTTGATAGTCTTTTATCGAGCTTTCCAAGTTGGCGAAACAGAGCTTTTCTCCATCGATGATTTTCCCGTAGAACAAGTTCAAGTTGGTTGGTTGAGCTTCAAGAGTATCATCTTCTTGGGGTTGCTTGTGATTGAAGTTATTCACTGTGACTCTGATACCACCTTCAACTTGGTTCATCACCTTGTTGAATTTGTTGGAGCATTCCTTATCCAAGTAGTTTATGTTGTCCAAGTCGTGAATCAAAAGTATGTTCAACAACTCATCATCGGGTCCAATTAACCCTTGAGTGATCTGCTGAGACATGGTGGTCAATACGGAGTTCAATCTGTCTCCCAAGTAGTCCAATTGAGTGATCTGGTCTGTGTTGAACTTATTTTCCTTCAAAATCTTTTGCCTTTGTTGAGACAATTGGTTCGATGTGGTAGATGCAAGTTGATATGTCTGGTCAGAAATTTGCTGGGCGTTTGAAGTTATGGACCCCCAGAGTGAGGAAACCTTGGTTGAACCCTCTGTGTTCCACCATGAAGAAATTGAGCCTATAGGATCAATCTCATTGTCTTCTTGTGGTGCCACAGAGGTTTCAGCTGCAGCTGAAGAAGACTCACCGCTGGGGGCAGTGGCAGGGACAGTACTTGCAGGGGAGCCCGATGCAGATGGTGTAGCCCTTTCCTTCTTTGGTTCGAAAGAGGACTTTGCCTTGGCCGATGCACCAGCCGGTTTAGGCGTAGAGGGTTTCTTCTTTTCATGGGCGGCCAATTCATCCAAGAACTCTAAGAAATCTTCCTTATCCTCCTTCTTTTCGGTGCTGCCCGAAGTAGTGGCAGCAGAGGGTTTAGGAGTGCCAGACTTTGAGTCCGGTAAAGAATTGATGAAATCTAAAACATCGTCAGCATCGTTTGAAGGTGGCATGATGGTGAGTTGCTATTGTTATTGAAGAAGGGAGGAGTGGGAATGTAATCTATTTTTATTTTTGAGTTCCGTGTTACTTTCATGGTATTTTGTTTTTTGGAGATAGTATTACGCGTATCCAGGTGCAGGAATTTGCTCCATATAACTCAATATGGAGTGATCCATTTTGGCGCTACTCTGAAGAAAAAAAAAAAATTGTATGTGACTTCTAGATTGCCTAGTAACTTGTGGAAACCTATCTCAATACTACTGACTAGCCAACAATAAAATGCACCCGCAATTAGATAGACGGAGATTCGAATCATGCGAAAAGTTGATGGACGCTCTTGAAGAGTGCCATAGAAAGGAATTCATCATGAAAGCTATGGGTTTGTGCAACTTCGAAAAGGAAGAAGTTGCCAAATGCTTGCACTATATCAGAACCAACGACGCTAAGGACAGGATAAGGGAGTCCAGAGACAGAATGAAGAAGCAGGAGGCAAAGAGAAAGCAATACGAAGAAGAGTTGTACGGAAAGAACAACTACTTGAAGAAGATGATCGAGAAGGAGGCCGCAAAGAAGATTGAACAAGAAAAGAAGTAAGCAATCCTTCACCACCTGTAATTAGCATATCAAGTATCATATTCCACCGAAGTCGGGGCGAAAATGACATTTCAAGCAAGACTAACTAGCAAAATTCAAAAACACTGTACATAATAATACAAGTCTGGCTACCCTAGTTTTATACGAGAACGGACATGAATGTGTTGTCGTTTCGTAATCTGTAGTTGAAGTCGTGGCAGTTATGCCTTAAGTCGTAACTGCTTTAGTCAAACTACTTGTACGCCATGCTGGTCCTACACATTCCCTGAATAATGATGTTTCTATTTATTCGTTCGTCGTATTACGTTAACCTACTCAACTTCTTCCACTAATCTTGTCTCGTTCTCAAGACCCTTCTGACAACCTTATCCTTTGTCACAATGTAGACCACAGCACCCCAACCAGATAATGCGTCTCTGTCCACGGCGTTTAATAAGGCCTGACTGATGGTTTCAAATAAATCTTCTGGCTCCAAGTTTGGTTCGTATAAAGATTCACACATACCATATAACTGGTCGGTGGCAGTACCACTGACGATGAAATCCTTTGCGAAATCAATACATCCAATCAAATCGAACCCGCAGATGAATGGCTTATCTGTCTTAGAGTCCAATCCGGCGACTATAGGGCCAATAAAGTATGGGCCAAATCTCTTTTCGTATAAAGTGGAGCTGACCAAGTTGGCAAGAGTCTTTGGCTCTATCTGTCTCTCTTCACGAAGGTTATATAAGTTGTTCTTGAATCTAAAGGTCTCCTTCAAAGTGATGACATCTGAGGCTAAACCAGTCAATGCCATGAAAGTCTTATCACCGTACTGGAAGATCTTTTCGAAGTTGTTGGCCAACCCTAACGATTGGTTACCCAAACGTAAATCACTGGCAATGGCTATACAGTCCTTTCCGACCATAGCGACGGCGGTACCACCGTTAATTGAACTTGGATCTGACATGATACTCTATTCTATGTGTAAGATATGTGTTGTGTGTTTTGGAGTTTGTGGGTGATTAGACCGGTCTATTCTAGTTATTACTTGACCAATTTTATGTTGCAATTTAGTCTGACTTATTTCGAAACCTTTTTCTATAACAATTGAACACGACTGTATCTAAAAAGCGGTTTGAGTGTGTATATTATGGTATGCAATGAACTTGGATGTGCAATCAGAGATTGAAGTGTGGGTTGTTCACTTTGGTAAGCCATTCTCAGTTTGGTATTCGCCTCCAAAAAAAAGTCGTGTAGTTAAAAAATGCGAGTGGTGGCGGGCATGCAGGATCATAATTTATGGGTGAAGAATGAGGCTCCGATACGTACGCAGCCACTGCATTCTGCGCCAGAACAGTGTTTTCGGTTGCAAATCCAACAAATTTGACTACACAATCATTATATTATTCATATTTTTCATATTATTAGAGGAGCTATAAACCCGATACCGAATATATGCCTTCAAAGTCAAATGCTTCCTCAGTTGTCATTTTTTTTTTTTTTTTTATTGATTTTTTTCATTAGTTATTATTAGCACAGACTTGTTTGCGGATCTCAAGAGGTCCTACGTGATAATTTTTCTTGCCTTGAAGAAGTCAATGATTTCATCAGCAAGCTCAACAGCATGACTCAAACTGACAAAGTGACCAGCGTCCAATTTGACAACCTTAACATCCTTGGAATCCTTCTTGTAAGCGTCAGCGCCTTCTTCAACGAAAATTAAATCGTTCTTTCCCCAGACAGCCAAGATGGGAACATTCGTTTCCCTGAAGAATTGCTGAAACTGAGGGTACAACTTCAAGTTGCTGCCATAGTTCAAAAAGTAGTCCAACTGAATCTTCTGATTATCTTTCAAGCTTTCGGCAGTGAGGTAGTCAACCAATGGAAATTCTCCATTGACTCTGTCCTTTTCAGGCTCACCATGAAAGTATTGACCTTGGAATCCCTTAAGTGACAAAACTTCACCACCTGCCTTTGTAGCAATATCGTTGAATTTGTCTTCATCCTCCTTCAGCAACTTTCCATTTTTGGCTCTCAATTCCTCTAAGCCCCACAAGACTCTAATTGGAGCCCAAAACTCTCTTCCCATACCTTCTTCATAAGCATTTCCGTTCTGGGAGATGATGGCAGTAATGTTCTTTGGGTGCTTTTGCTTGAGTGCCAAACGGTATGCTGTTGGAGCACCATAGTCGAATCCATAGAGGGAAAACTTTTCAACCTTCTCCTTCTTCAAGAATAAATCAATGGTAATCGCAAGATTCTCAAAGGTGTACTTGTAATCATTATCAGTAACCTTAGTCAAACCGTAGCCTGGCAAGTCAGGAGCAAGGAGATGAAAGTGTGGGGCAAGCAAAGGAATCAACTTCTGAAATTGTCTAGAAGAGGTGGGGAACCCATGAAGCAACAAGAGAGTAGGGTTTGAGCGCTTACCGGCTTCAAGGAAGAAGAGGTCTACTCCATTGGAGAGAGTAACGTTTTTGTAGTTAACAGTAGACATTTTCTTAGTATTAGGGTTTGCAGATTTATTTGGTAGGTGTTTTGTGCGTATGTAATATTGCAGCAACTTATTTTTTTGCGGGTGCGATATTTGTTGAATGAAAACGGTAAAAGGCTCTGTTTGACATGAAAACAGTTCATTTAAATAGTAAACATATTTCCACGTATTGTATCAATTGCCACTCTCCGTTTACATGTGTAGCACACATTAACAATTCAATTTGTCATGCCATTTCAAATGTTAATTAAACGTACTTCCTAATTCGAATTTCTTACTAATATGAAGGAAAAGGGGGAAACGGGTAAAAGTAGTTTCGGGAAAACCTAAATTGCAAACTTTCGTTTGCTCCACAAAATTCCAAGAACAATTTCAAGCCACTCCTGTGGGCGAGATGATGAAAGACATGTCAAGACTGGTCTAGATTGTGGCCATAATGAAGCTATAGAGGACCCCTCAGATGCATACGAGAAGTCAAGTTGCAACCGCTTCTCTGACTATACGCAGGATTAAATGGTTCACTATGTGAAATTGCTTACGAGGGTTATTGACTAATTTTGTAAGCATAAAGACGAAAAGGGCAAGCACGAAAAAATCGTCAAGAAAGCACCATAGTAAAATACGACCAGAAAATTATGATTTCAAATATTATTAATTTTCTTAATAATCATACTTATTAATTATATTATTGTTATATTAAAACTAAACAGAATAGTAAATTAAAAGCTAGCATTCTTTAGTAAACAAACGCGAAACGCCATTGTAGCAACCGGAAGACCCAATTTCACTCGTACTTATATAAGAAGATTTTCATACTCTCACAATGACTAGAATTGTGTTATTCTAGTCCTTCTCTCAATCACTCTTTATTAACATATTATACCCAAACAAAAAAAATTAAAACGAAACAAAATTAAAAACTATACATCACAGACCAGATTTACTCAGAAACCTTAACAATGTGTGCCTTGGCAACATTTAAAGTCTGTTGCTGCACAGACTTGATACTATTGGAAATGGAGATTGCCGAGAGTGGTGAGGCGACAGGCTGAGGGACTCCCAATTCAGATTGGGTATCAGATTCTGGCTCGTCTTCTTCCTTGATAGTATTGGTGCTGTGGCTGTGGATAATGTCCTTGTCAGTAGATTCGGCAGCTTGACTCTGAGATTGGATTAATTGAGTAACTGGCAGTTCATTGTCCTTGTAATTGGCAAGAGTGAATGTCTTCGGAGATTTAACTAAGGCAAAGTGACTTGGGTCATCCAAATTAATGTTACCTCTTCTGATTTCACTCAAGTTATTCAACGAGCGAGAAGATGCAAATGTTGGAATGATCTTACCAATATCCTTCATGTTGATGAAGAGCTTTCCAATTTCGAATTTCACCAACTGAGTTAATTCGGAATCCTTAGATTCGAGCTTCTCTCCGTCAATAACTTGGCCAGGGTTGGTACCGTCCACGGAGCCTTGGTTAGAGCCGCCGCCTTCGATTTCGGCATCGTCGACTTCTTCATTAGCCTCCTGTTCCTTATCCTGGTCTTCCAAGTCGAATCTCAATTGTAAGCCGAAACCTAACACAATCAAATAGTTCTTGTACTTATTCAATTCGAACTTGTATTGCTCATTCTTGATTTCGTAATTGCCAACAATCTTATTGTAGTTGGAAGAGCCTTGAGTGCCCTTAACGTTAAAGTGTCTGATGAATCTGCTCTTGATTTGATTGAATTCTTTATAATGTCTCTTTAAGTTGTTGTAGTAATTCAATGTACAAACGAATTGCTTCATCATTCCCAAGTGGTTATCCAGACCGCTGTTTAATTCATTACCGTTGGTAACAACATAATTACTCAAGAAAGTACCTTGAGGTAACTGTTCCCACTTTTGAATGTTTCTCAACTTCTTGAAGTTGTCCTTGTTTGCAATTAAAGAATCCAAGTTGGTCCAACCGTATTCAATGGATGAAACACTCTCTTCCAAAGTTGGAATGGCAGTGATCTTGGAAGCCCAGAAGTTACATGTGTTGATGAATTCCAAGGCAACTTCACTTGTACCAGCTTCAAAAATGAATTTTTTGGATTGCTTCTTAGAAACCTTAGGGAATGTTAAGGACCATAAAACCTTAGAAGTAGTATTGTTGCCACTTGCTGAAGCTGCCTTTTCAATTTGAGCAAATGTAGAACAAAGGTTGTAGTTACCGATGTTCGCAGCGTTCTTCAACCAGTTACCGTCACCGATAATCTCGTCGTCGTTTTCGTCAGCAATTTGTTGGTTCTTGTGCATCTTCTTCAATTTCTGTTGATGCTTCTTAATGACCTTAGGGTCAAAAGAGTACAACAGCAATTCACCCTTAGATACAACAACAAAGTTCTCCACGAATCTGTTGGTAGCGAGTGAAGATGAGGAAGTACCAGCAGTGGTTGTGGCACTGCCGCTTTGAGCTGGCTGAGGTGCTGCCTTGGAGAAGAAGAAGAAGAACCTTCCAGTTGCTGTCTGTGGCTGAGGCACACTTGGTTGACTGATCTCTTGAGTATTGGTTGTAGAGTTGTCCAATTGATCATTATGCAAGATTTTCAATCTCAACAAACCTTCCTTTAAGTATGGAGAACCTTGTAATTCTAAAGTCAAATCGTATTGATCCTGGTAGTCTTCGACATTGAAATCATCAAGATTTTGTTGACGTTGTTGGAATTGGTCATCACCAAAGTTCATTTCGTTGATGTTAAAGGTATCCAAAGACAACACAGATAAGGTATCGTCCCCGTTAACAGAAGTATTGGATTCCTTTGAAATGATGGAGGCTCTGGAGGATCTTTTGTTCAAAGTATTAGAGTGCAATGAAGAAGCGCCTGGTCCTGGAGGAGCCCCTCTTAATTGGTTTAAAGATTGTCTGTTTCTAACAGAGTAAGGAATGTTTCCCAAACGAGATTCTTGAGAGCCGTTGTAAAACTTTTGGTTGTTCTGGTCAGAAAGCAATGCTCTAGTGAACCCCACTCTTGCAGAAGGTCTCGAACTTCCGAGTGTGGAACTAGATGTGTTTGCAGCAGTAAACTGACTGACGGAAGAAGAAGTCGAAGACATTCTCTTCATGGTCAAGGATTGACGGTGGTTTCCGTTGGTATCGGTGGACCAAATAGATGATCCTGAAACTTGTCTAGACAAGTTAGGGAACTCACCTAAGTCACCTTGAGGAACTGGAGGTAAAGGTCTTTGAATGGAAGCTTGTATGTTAGCTTGTTGGTTTTGGCCGTTATTGGTTGATACGTAGTACCCGTTACCGTTGGCTATATTAGAGTTCACCGAGTTACCGTTATTGACACCTGAACCACTGTGAGAGTTGTCTCTGTAGCCATTGAGAATTGAACCGTTATCTCTTGATAACACTGAATCAACCGCAGACATTCTCTTGCTTCTTTGCAGGTGTTTCAATTCATTCTGCTTGGCCAGAAGGTTGAAGTCACTGGTTTGCTCGTCGCTCTGCTTCAAGTGCAACTCATTCTTGCTCAAATCCTCATAGTAAGTACTCAATACTCTCTCGATGGTGATTCTTTGCTTAATAGACAATTTCTTCAGCAGCTTTGGGTTCTGCTGTATAAAAGTGCTAAATGTGTTCTTGATGTAGTCGGCCTGACTGATTTTGGATTTCTTGTTCAACTCTGAATTGTGTAAGGCGGTGTTCAACAAAATCAAAGAGTACAAAATAATGTAAATTTTTTCAAAGTTCTTGGTACAGAATACGTTGGTTGGGTGTTGTTTGATGTAGGATTTGGTGAAACTTGACAAGATTCTGTCAATTTCTTGTGATTCACCCTTCAAGTACAACTTTGAGCAAAGCATTCTGGTCGACTTCAATAAGTTGGAGTCCCAGTGGAAAAGGTCCATGTAGTACTCTCTGATGTTGGTGGACTCATTGTCGTTGGCAGCCAAAAACTGAGTGTACTCTTCTGGCTGGATCGAGACGAACTCCTCTCTGAATAACTTCAAGGCGATTTCTCTTTGCTCATATTCAGCGGTCAACTCTTCGTTGGCAGTTTCTACACTGTCGCTTGTTGAAGTTGTCTTGGTGTCAACGTTGACATTTGAGGTGGCATGGATCTCGTCCTTGAGCGTGTCGAGGTTTGCTGGAGGGTGGGTATTATCGTCAACATCGTGCACTTGGCCGTTGGCATGCCCATTAGAGTGACCGTTGGAACCGTCGTGGTTGTTACTCTCTGTGTATGGGGTCTGATACTTGTCACCGACCGAGTGTGAAGGGGAAGGGGGAGTCGAAGGGGGGGTTAAATCATGACGAATAGCGCCAGCTGCATTTTCATCTGCAGTCATGATCAACTAAGTAAGATTTTCGTTAGTAAACAGGACTATATATATAATCGGGAGATAATGTAGAAGGGTATCCAGGAATCAACAAAAAAGCCAATAAACTCGTAATTTCTAAAGAACTGATTAATTTAACAAAAAAAAATCGGGAAATATAATAAACTCCAAAACTAGGGAGTGAATCAAATACGATAAACAATGAAATTTTTTCTGTATTGACTTGCAATTTTCGTGTAACACTAGTATTGTATTTCTTTTTTTTTTCTTCAATATTTTCCGTAACTTTGTAAAGAAAGTAGACCAAAATAGTCAAATTGGCACGTCTCTCGTTTAAGCGTGAAAAATAAAATAATGACAATGATGCGTTGCAGGAATGTGTAACAAGCGTAGCGGAATTTGACTAGTAGACGAGTAAGAAAGCACGACGAATAAAGTGGATGCACTCGATTCCCTAAAGAAAGCAGAAACCCAAGTTATAATCTAGAATGAATCCTGCTTCTTTGGGTTCTGGATACTCTTTATAGGATATTTTTTCCAGGGCGATGCGGTGGGGAACTGTGTATCTATGCTGTGTCCGGTATAATTTGTACTTGAATTTCAAACTATAGCCGTATATTGCGTTTAACGATTGCAGGGCGAGCAACTTTAAATAGGTGACAAGCAAAAAAATAAAATACTGAAAGCCAAAATAAACCAAAAAATAAATTTATTCGAAGGGAAGCCTCAACTGCATTCAAAAGTACGAATCTCGAGATAAGTGGTTGTTCAAGAACCCTTTAGAAATCTTTGCTTAGAGTCAATTAAACACGTCACGTAGTAGTCAGACGGAGGGCTTTCAATTTATCATATTTTTAATTATCATGTTTCCGCAACGCTGAAAAATTTGTTGCCGAAGTAGTATAATCTCACTTTTGGGTTGTCTTGGGTACTGGGACTAAAATAGGTATCACACCTTTCTTTTTCGGTATCAGTTGATACCAATTCTGATTATTTCCCAATTCTATGGTTTTGCGGCTTTTTTGGGGGATGGACACCCTAAGAGGATTGAAAAATTAATATAATACATACTGAGGTTTCTTTTACGTGATTCTCTGTGTGCTGAAAACAAGAAAAAAAAGAACAACGATAAAAAACGGTAAAGAAACAAAGATAATGTGAAGAAGAAGAAGGAGGAGAAGAAGAAGAAGAAGAAAAGGATAACAAGAATATAAAATAAAAAACTGAACGAAAGTAATCATATCCTGTAGAATTATCACAAGAATTTATTATTGAGGACCAACTGTATTACGTAGACTCGAAATTAAGTCCAAAAAAAAAAAAAAAAAAAAAGGAAAGAGAAAAAAAAAAAAAATTCAAAAAAATAAAGAGAGATTTTGTTAACGAGAAACCAAAACTGTCCTAAAATAGAAATAATCAAAAATAAAAAAGAAAAAAAAGCATAGCTTGATGCCTCAAAACTTACCGAAGACAACAAGCGAAAAGAAATTCAACCGAGAGCTGTATGGTAAGCGAGGGAGAGTCACCAAAAAAAGGAGCTCAGACGGACGTGGTGTATTTCCAGCACCAGATGCTATAATAGAGGCAGCTCATTAGCCAGCTTTGTTGTATGTATAGTAGTCTATATTTTGAGGTGTTTCGTCTACATCTTTTGCGTTTTGCATAATAATAACATTATAACACGTACTGGAAGCATAAATACACGAATTCTAATCCTTCTTTTGGCGTTTATTAGCTGTTGTACCCCTGGAATTTGTCGTTTCAAAGGAATGTTACAATTAGATCAAGAGCAATAAACAATAGTAGCGCTACCCATTTATTTTTATAATGTCAGAAGTTGCCTCAAGCTTATTATGCCTACGCGTACTTTCGAGGCGATATGTTGCAACACAAGGTGATATCATGCAGGTACACTGTGCAGGATGCTACCCTCCAGTTATATCATTGCACATGAACTCTAATATACTCTATTAGTATGGCAATTGGATTACAGTGGTAGCCAAAACCTTATTCAAGATTAGCCAAAAGACTTCATGAGGGGTCCTTTTTTTGACTTCCCAAGAGCGAAAAGAGTTTCACCGAACTATAGAAACATGCGTAGGCGAGTCAAACGTCCCGAAACTCCTTGCAGTATCGTCTCTGTGAGCTACATATATTGCCAGGTCAATAGTATCAAAAAAAATATTTTAGAGGCAGTAAGGCTGCCTTATGACAGACTGATACATGTAGTAAAACGAACAGGAAAAGCAAGTAACTTGAAACGACAGCGAGCTAAACGGCAGGGAAAGCAAGACGAATTCAGAAATGCTTTTGTGGAAAAAGATTTCCGAGCCAAACCAAGCCCTTTCGTCCATGGTCCATTCAACCGTACGGAATTTAGACTTCCTTTTCACCTCCTCTCTCTGTCTCTCTCCCCAATAACTCATTTGCAATATGCCTACATGTGTTTATATTGCTCTCAAGAAGCTAGTCTTGCACTCACGCTGCTCGTAAAATAGGCGAGAGTACGAGTGAAGATTTGTCTAACATTCTTCTAACGCCATTTCCAACGGAATGTGACAATCAATGTGGTTAGGCACCGCTTCGTAAAATGCTCGGGTAACTTGTCTTTTTTTTTTCACTCGGCCTTGGTAGGTTTGAAGTATTGGTGCTCCATCGTGCACAGGAATTTTCATCAACAGTTGTGGATCTTATCTTGTATCAGGTGACCCAAGTCACGTTACCTTCAAGATCTCCATCCCACACTCTTCACCGCAGATCTAATTGTAAGCTTGAATTGCAAATTGCCATCCAAATTGGAAAAGCCGGTAAACCATTGGCTGTCATGTCTGATATCCTCCAATCAGTAAATGATCACCTAGTTGCTCTTCAAGCTTCTACCAAACCTATACTTGACGAAGACAAGGTATACAATGCTACTCGAGTGTTAAAGAACACCTCGAGCATCACTGAGTTGACAACTGAAGATGGATTACGCCAATTATTAACTGTGACAAACTCCATCCTTGTAGAGTTCCCACAAATCGATACGAACTTGGTCCTAGTCGAATTCTTGACTTCATTGCTCAAGTTTTTCACGTTCAAAGATATCGAAACGTACTACACTAAAGCGTTCATAGTGGAGGCGCCCTTATCGTCTGCCCCGGCCAGCATCACGTTGATTTACAAAGTTATACAAGAAAAGTTTCAGGATCCTGACACTTTAGTGTTTCTTCAATCTACTCAATTCCTTTTCAATGCGACACTGGGATACTTTTCTGAGAAGACAGACTTGAGTGTTGCCAGTGCATATGAAAATCTTGTAACTATTTTTGCCGAACATCCTGCTGTGACGACAAAGTTGCAAGCAGATGAATTCATCGAGATATACGCAGAGGTAAAACGAAATCAAGACAGTACTTTACTCACTAGGCTAGTGGACTTTTTGGCAATCCTTGCCCCTTACGTCTTGATAGAGAACTCGCCAGCTCAATTGCTGTTACCATATGATTTGTTCAAGTACACGCGAACCGATTTCTTGAAAGATGATCCTCTTTTGGTCATCTTACTTATATCGTTCTACAAGAAACTCATTGCCTTAGAGCTTGAACAGAATTTCTTTGACGAAATCAAGCCTTCATTATACGATCTCTTCTATCTTTTCAGTGTTAGAACTAGTGACGTCAACGTTCAATCCTTCTACGCTGCGGAAATTGTCGAGCTCATCAACAAGTGGTCGTATTCCTCCCAGCCTTTCGCAATCGCATATTTGAATGAATTATTGAATACCTTTGAAATATTCAAATCGTACAATTTATACTTGGATAGTTCCGAAGCTGACATTGCGTTGCTTAGTGGGTTTAATCCGATTCTCACCCATGAGGACTTGATTGATGACATAGCTGGCTCATTCTCACTATTCTCAAAGAGATATTTTACCATTCTTTTGAACGTGATCGCCTCAAGCAATTACTTCCTTAGATTGGTAGAAACGGAGCAAATTTCAGTGGCAAGGATCTCCAAATTATCACTGGATATGCTTTATCGTTTGCTCTACGAAATAACAAAGTTTAAGCATTCCACTCTTTGGCTTCTTGACCAAGCACAATTAATTTCTGACTCCATTTTGGGTACAACCATTACTGAGAACGAGATTTGGAGCTTGAAAAAGAAAACATTAGAAAACTTGATATGGCGAAACACAGAAGAAGAATTGGGTGTTTGGTGTGAGAGTGTGAAGAAGGCGTACAGCGTCATGTCTAACGGTAGAAATGTGAAGGACATTGTACCTAAGGTTGAAATTGCAGACGAAACTGCCTGAATAGCAAATAGAGGTGTATTTGGTGGTAATATAACTGGTCTCTACTCATAAAATATTACTGTATTCATGTATTTGCTTGTAACTATTCAACCTGTGGCGGGGATTAGCCAGCGACATGGTGATGTGCAGAATCGGCACCCGTGCTGAATGCGGTTGCCGCCCTGAGTCTCTCTTGCTGTGCCTCATCCTTTTCAGTATCTTGTTGACCATCGTGTGGGTAATCAGCTTCTAACTTAGCTCTTGCTTCTTCAGCCTTCTTTTCCTCAGCTTTCGCAGCTCTCTCTTTTTCCACTCTCAGGCAATACCTGACATTGAAAACTAGTAAGATATTTGTGAGTACAATCCATGCTACCAAGACTCCTAAGTTTCTACCCAAGTTACCCTTCCAAGTGTTGAAGAACACAACTTTCAACAGCTGGAAAACATTGTACATTGGCATGGCATACCCAAATCGGTAGAATTGTGGACACAATTCCAAGGCTGAAAATGTAGGTGAAATATTTATCATGACATAAAACACCATCCAAACAGGAATGTAGTTCTTTTGATCGAACAAGTTCAACAAAAGAACCGCGTTTTCACTGATACCTCCACTAGCGGAGATAAATAAATAGATAAACATCCAGAAAACAAGGAATCCGGATTTTCCAAAGGCATGGGACGTGGGGATTTGAAATGCAAGTGTAGTGAGCCCATAAACTAATGCCAAGACCAAGTAGTTGATTTGAGAAGATAACAATCTGTAAACCATGTAATGCTTAAAAATCAATCTGTCTTTGAGGTATTGATGGATCTGGATCGAGAAGTTGAACTGGTGGAAACTGAAAATTTGGGCATAAATCAAACCCAATTGGGTAGGACCCAACATTGAGGCAATCAAATTTTTCAGATTATCGAGAATATTGAATGTTGGCTGTGTGTTGAGCAAAAGAGCAGTTGTGTTCGATGAAACAAGCTTGGTCTTTTGTTCTGTGGTAAGTAAAGATACTAATGGAGACATAACGTTGTCAGCGGTGTAGTAGTTTACCCACACCTGCTGGGCCGCCATTATATGCTTTAGCACATACTGGGTAAGGGAAGAGTAATGTCTACCTTCTTCGAATATCACCTCTATTAAGTGACTGGCTGTGGCGTTGGCAAAGGTAGAGTTTGCATCAATCATTGCTTGCAAGTACAGCTGCGTTGCGTTTGGTTTGACGAAGAATGCTGCCCAGTACTTTTCGTGGTGCACTTGCTCTGTGATTTCTTCTTCGATGGTGTTGTTATGTTTTGTAGCTTCCTCTTGTATTTCGGAGATCGGGCGGATCTTCCAGCCTAACTGTGAAGAAACGGTCTTATTGTTGGTGACCATATCTGTGAATGTATTCCCGATTAAAGGTGCCACAGTCGAGCCATCGTTTGGATTCTGGAACGAGTCGTCGCCTATCACCACCAAAGTGGTCAAGTTGACATATCTGGTAGTACGATTGTACATGGAGCCCCAGTAAATGGAGACAATTCCGACGTAGATGATGAAGATCTTGACGAAGACCTGGGCAAAAAGATACACTACACGGAAGCCGTCATCTTCCTTCAAGATACCATACACTTTTGCGATCTTGCCCTTGTGCTCGTAGGGATCTTGGGATGTGGAGGCTACGTCGCCAGCGGTCGACCCTTGTTTCTGCCTTTCTGAATCACCAGCTCCTGTTGCTGTTGCTGTTGCTGCTGTCGACGACCTGTCTGGTGCATCGTGCACTAGAGCACTTGTGACTGTCTGTGTATGAACTTGATCGACACTGTATATGCTTCTACCAGTGTCAAAATCTCTGTGGTGGTTTTCGTGATGGGACTCTGGGTGCTGTACTTCCCTTCGCGAGTCAAGAGGATCAACAGAAGGACTCACGTCTCTCATTGTAGATTGGTTGTATAATGCAAAGTGTCTTAAATATGAACGCTGGAGCCAAATCCAGTAAATATGTCGCCGGTCTAGAGAAATGCGTTACAGGAACGACGGATTTGGAATTGTCTTGAATATAGAAGCAGTAACCTAAACCCTTTTCTTGCCCGAGATCACCTGTAACCTTAAAAAAAAAAAGAAGTTACCCGTTAGTAGAATTAACGTTTTTTTGTGTTTTTTAGCTTCCAATCACCAGTATATACGGCAGGTAATGGGGAATTGTTTCTTTTTCGTACGCTTCGCAGTCAGCAAAAAAAAACAATCTGCATTTTATTTTCTATCGCTATTGTATGCGCTATTACCAGAATATATTTTTTTTCTTTGTGGGTGCTGGTGGGGTTAAATTTAAGATACGATCGATGGGAAGCGACGGCCTGGGCACAGCCATTCCGCTCTCCAGTGCTGATCATTGCATGAGCGAGCAGAGACCCCTTTGCACTGGCTTGGTATGTTACAACGTCACCTAATCAACCATACGTCCGTCAAGTACACTGTTTTGCTCCCGTACCAAGGCACTTGATTGCCTATTGTCTTCTGTGCTCTACCTTTCCATTTTCAGTCATTAAATTATTTTCTGTACTTGTTTTTAATTTTGCTTGTAACGAGCATCATGGCCCAAAATTTAAGCTCTCACACTAACGTCATGTCAAAGAAGAATTCACAATACCTTAACTGTAAAATATTTCTTTTACTTTTCTTTTATTCTGACTTTGCCTTACTTATCCTCCTTACTAAAGGCAGTACACGTTAATCCCCCCTACTCGCCCACCCCCACCTCCAGTAGGCTTATCATTCAAATCGGTCTCCAAACATGCCTAGTGATAGGTCTGATGCATCATCTTTGAGCAGTGCGGGCAGCGACGATGAAGTGCACTCGTTCAATGCTGCTCCAGTCCAGCTCCAAGAGACGAACCAGCCTCCCAAAGCTAACTTCTTAAGAAGGTTGTCTACTGGCTTTTCACTCCCTACGCAAAAGAGTATCTACTCTGAGGGTGCAACTTTGAATGATCACAACGCTGACGATGATTACTTTGGTACCGCCCATTTGCATAGATCCATCACACAAAAGTCTTCTGGATCAGACTTGGAAAGCTTTCCTAAAGTATACCAGGGTGACAGCCAGGGAAATAATAACGATCTTGGAAGGTATGCAACTGCAGCGTCGTTAAGCTACACCGCTGATTATGATGGTCCTCCACAAGTGACGCCCGTGAGGCGGAGATCAACAGTCGTTGATAAAATTCAGTCCATCACCACCAAGTTTGGATTCTGGGACAAAGATTTCCATGCGGATAGAATAAAAATCATCATAACATTTGCATCAAACTATGTCTACTTGATTGTGGGGTTCATGATTGCGCTTTGTGTATACTGGGGCTCGTACTTTAACAGAGCGAGTAGATACAAGAATATCAAATTCCTAGTCGTCTTGGCTGATTCACAAGCTGGTCCGCTACCCCCGATCTTTAACGAGATAGTGGAAGCGTTCTTCACAACAATCCCCGCTATTAAGGCTACCGGGAACTTCAAACTCATGGACCTTGAAACCATATCAGGACTTGCACAGTCACATAATCATTCCGTTACGGCAGAAGTGTATCGTCAAATCCACCATAAGAAGTATTACGGGGCATTCTACGTGAAGCAGAACTCGACTTTGGATTACTTCACAGCATTGAAAACAGCATCAAAAGACTTCAACCCCGCCGATTCATTACTAGAAGCAGTTTACGAAACCGGAAGTGACTTCAATGCTGTGAATAACTATATTATTTCGATTATTGGGCAAATCAACCTGGGTTTCCTTGCATTCCTTCCAAAGAGCCCGCTCTTATCGTCTTTATTGAAAGGCTTAACTCCAACAGAGATTGAAAATGTATTCGCCAATGCTCCACAATTAATGACATCATTGCCAAACTTTGTTAACGTTGACCTTATTCCTGTCACTAACCAAATCTTTACTGGTATTTTGACCATCGCTTTGATCTACATCGTCATTTTCTCGTTCTTCCAATTTATCTTTTCTGTTTCTGTGCAAACTTATATTGCAACGAAAATCTCAGGCGGAAGGTATATTGCATTTAGAATGGTGGTCTCTCAAATCTCGTATATGATCCTTGCCTTGTCCTTTGTCGTCTTGAATACCGCTTTCCAAATCCCTTTCAACAAGGCATTCGGGCGTCTGGGATTCTTGGTAATTTGGGCCTTTTGCTACCTACTCATGTCCTCATTGGGAAGTTTTATTGAAATTCTAGGCCTTTTCTGTGTTGTTGTGAAACCTCAATTGATTGGCTTTGTTCTCTTGATTGTGGCGGTTTTCAATGTTGCTCCTGTTGTCTCTCCAATTGTGTTATGTCCTTCATTTTATAAGTATGGTTATGCTATGCCAGTCCATGCTGCATATGACTTGATGCATGTCGCTTACTTCAACTCGTGGAAAGGTAGAGTCGGTTTAGACATTGGAATCTTGCTTATTTGGACCATATTGTCGAACATTGCCTCGCCGTTCATGATGATATGGATGCGTAATCAAATTAGAAAGGCTAAGGAAGCTGCTGCCAAGGCTGCCGCCGCTGACGGGGCCGTGAAGTCCAGTGAAATCTCAACAAGTCTGAAGGATACTAGTGGCGATAGTGACGAACATACGCAACAAGAGAAGATAAGAGACGAGCAGTCACAACTCGTAAAGAAAGAGGTTGATGTTGTGGAAGACCAAGACGACTAGATGCATCCCAAACGAGTATAATCTCTACGAATCAATACACATTAATACCATAAGCTTTATTATAATACATGTAGCCTTTATTTTCATCTATTTCGTTTTACAATTGATCCAGGCGCTGCCGCAAAGGCAAGTTCTTTGGAACACCATTGTCCAAAGCCCAATTGTGGTTGGTCCGGCAAATACTAATGGGTCATTGACGTAGGAGATCGACCTACATCTGGTACATTTCCGAAGTGCCGCGGAACTGCTGCCCCTATGGCTATGGTTACTAGCTTCAAAGAGAGTACCCGAATCAACCACAATCTTTCTCAAGCCATCAATATACTCATTTTCTTCCATGTGCAACCTAGGCGAGATGCAAGGCTTTAACTCTGGGTAGTTGTATATGATTTTTGTCTCTTTACCAATTGTTGGTAATTGTTGACTCAGTTGGTGTCTAACTCCAACTTCTAGCCAGTCAACATTATAAAAATAAAGCTCTGAAATGTTGATTTCTCTTTTAGCCATGGAAGAAAACTTATTAACTATTTCTCTCGCAATCTTTTGCATTTCATCTGGCACAACACCTTGACAGACCAACTTTTGCTCTATCTTCAATTGGAAGCTTTTGCTTCTTACTGAGGCTTCTCTTTCCAACTGAGAAGTAATGAAAGTGTCACATTCTCTCACAAATGCCTCAAATTGTCGAATATTTAGTGGGGAGCCGCTGTACACTGCGAAATATCTGTTGAAAGCATCCCTCATTGGAGGGAATAATTTTTTACTTTCAGTAAGGTCTTTGTGTAGTTCCAGAAGTACTTCATTTGTTTTACCCAACGAAGAAAAGGCATACATCAAAAGCAATCTAGGGATTTTACTCAATATAAGTGGTAATGCCAATGAGTTTTCAAAAGAGAGTTGAGGCTTTTCATCTTTGGTGGCCGTCAGTTCCGATTGAAGGCCATGCGCTAAACTTAATAATTCTTGGTTCAAATATATTATTAAATCAATCAACCATTTGATGCTTCCTATCAATGATGTGATGCATTCAGCCCTTGTTATGGCGTCCTGTAAAGTATCTTCTGAGGGTTTCTTTTTATTGATCTGTCTGAAAATTGAAGACAACAGGAACATAATTCCGAAACTAGTACTCCTCATATTCAAGACGATCCAAGCGATATCTTTGACAACTCTATGCGAATTGGAGCCCTTGACTAAATTCTTTGAAACATTTTGGTATTGTTCGAACTCACCCAAGATCAATTGCAATGACAAGAGTTTCTGTAAAGGTGGATTGGAAAGCAACTTATCGACCATCTCTTTGCCGTACATATCCAATTGGAAACTGATCGCTTTATGAGACTCGCAAATCACTGATTCTACGAACTTGCCAATGACATTATTGACTTGTTGGTCGCTTCCATCTTTCAATGTATTTTTCAACAACTTACGGATTTCCTGAACTTCACTCTGAATTAAAGCCAATAAATCATCGGATGAAGTGCTTGTGTAGCAAGTGTAAGCGTGACGGAAGGCGAAGGCAACAGAAGTTGTGAATAAATCGATAGAGGAGATCACCTTCCTGTTGCTTTCAAGCACCTTGAAGGCAAGTTGCTTATGGTCACTGTTGACAGGTATATAAACCAATGACGTCAAATTAGGCGATACAGAAATGATGCTTGGTGAGCTTGAGTTATCGGAGCCAATTTTGGGGAACTGAAATCCAATATCGAATACAGTGGTAATAGTCAGCGGTGGTGTCTTACTGTTTGTCGATCTCTGCTTCTGCTTAACAGCAGGATCATTTACCAAGGTCATCGTACTTCTATCGATCAAATCAATATGACCTTCTTCAAAAATTAACAAGACAAAAGAGTCCACTATCGATGTCTCTACCGATTGTATTATTCCCTTTCTAGTTAACTTATTGTGAAGTTTTAAAACATAGGAAGGGTTGGGTTTGTGAGTGTTGATACTTGAATCTGATTGGCCAAGTTCTGAGAATGCTTCAGATATTCTATCTGCCTGATCCATAATCTTATATCTGTAGAATGTAGTCGAGCTTGGAGAAAAATCATTAATCGAGTTGTATGTATCATACCCGATAAGAATTTCCAATTCCGAATTTGGGTGGAAGTTTGGCGAAACTAAACTGATGCATGACAAATCTCCAATATGAGACACGTTGGGAGAGCTGTTTTCATTGGAGTCAATATCCATATTATCACCTTCCTCCTTTTTGTCGAGTTCGTCTTCTATTTCGACAGAAATTGGACTCATTTCGTACAAGTATTTCACTGTCAATTTGGGCAGCTGCTGCTGTTCCTTCGGTGTCTGGTAATGAGGATCATTCTTCTGCTTTTGAGCAGACTGGACCAAAAAACCCCAGTCAACCGATATAGAGAACGTCTTGATTTTTTTCGAATACGTATCAAACCCAACCACAATTATTTTCTTATCTTTTGAAAATCCAATAGATGCGTTCTTAAAGTTGACAGGGTTGTGAGGAGTTCCAAACTTGTAGGTAATTTTATGGTATTCCACCTTATGCTCACCTTGATAGTATAAATGAAAGTCACCGTTTTCACGAAGGGCCACGCAAGCCTGCTTGGCGGGGACCGGATGTGTGACACCCAAGGGAAGATACTGACTAACACCATAGTTATAAGTAATCGAGGCATTGTGCGGTTGTTGGTGCTGAGATTGTCCCTGGGGGACGTTCAAGGATGCTGGCTTGTTCAACATTTGGTTCTTTTCTATATTAAGCCACTTGAATGCAACGATTGAATTGATAGATGGTAATATCGACGTTCCGGTTGTTATGGAGGGATTGGGCTCAATTATATCTCGGTAAATCATCTCCAAGTGGTTGTATGAGGTTAACTCGTAATTTAACGAGCTGGATGACGAGTCTTTGTTTCCTGTGGTACTGTTGGTGGCGGAGTTTGATGCTGCTGCCTTGGATGCATTTGCATTGTTGTTTGCATTACCGTTACTTTCGGACCCGTTTCCGGCAGAAGGTTTGATGCCATTCGTAGTAGCAGACCCATTGGTCGAGGATTGGCTTCCATTTGAAGTGCTAGCGGTGCTTGTAATCTTACTGGTATTTACGACTCCGACACCAGCCAAATAAATATAGAAGTTACCATGAATATCCGACACAGCCAAGTCTGTGCTCAAGTTACTCCAGGACACAAGCGATAAGCTTGGAGAGTGCACATGGTCATTCAGAGGCTTGACGCTGAAGCCCTCTGCATTTGCAAGCTGCCATGAACATTCATCTACTCTTTCCAAGTATGTGAGAAGAAGATTGTCCTTGTTCGACGTGGTGCTACTTTGCGTAGGTGCAAGCGATAAAGGTGAAGCATATGCAATGAATCCATTCTTACTCCATGATATACATTTTCCAAATCTAGAACCCTTTTCAAGCAAAGGCGGGTTTGTAGACTGGCCACGTGCGAGATTTGAAAAGTCGGTATCATCTAGCACCCCAATCATGGCCGATATTTTGTTTGTATGAGTGGAGGACAGTAGGTAAGTAGGTTCTCGGTAATTAACTCAAAATTTCACTGCGCTCTATTTACCTGATTACATTTTTTTCAGTGAATCCGAAATCGAACATTATGCAGGATAATGGAACCCCAATTCTGTTGGCACTCCGCTGTGGAAAGGGCTACAGAGTTCATGATAGCAGATTTGTATCACTTGCAGTAATCATTATGTTTATTTTACGTATATATACATATAGTTTCTCTTCAATCTATAATCTTAAAGATCACCTGGAACTGGGTAGGTACCAACCCACTCAGCGACATCCTTGGCCAAAGCCTTGACGTCAGCATCCTCGTTTGCCAATTGCTTGAAAGAGGCTAACAATTCCTTGGCGTTCTTTCCTTGTTCCTTTTCCTTTAAGGCTAAAGAAATGTCGACTGCCTTTTGGAAGTATTCGGCACACTTTTCGAATTCAGCTGGGCCGAATCCTCTGGTGGTCATGGCTGGAGTACCAACTCTTAAACCAGATGGGAATAAGGCTGACTTGTCACCTGGGACGGTGTTCTTGTTGGCAGCAATGTTGGCTCTTTCCAAGACGGCTTCAACTCTGGCACCGTCAATGTTCTTGGATCTTAAGTCAACCAAGATCAAGTGAGTGTCAGTTCCACCGGAGACCAACTTGAAACCTCTTGCTTCTAATGCTTGGGCAAAGGCTTGGGCGTTGTCCACAACGTCTTGTTGGTATTGCTTGTACTCTGGAGTGGTGGTTTGCTTCAAGGCAACAGCCAAGGCAGAGATGGTGTGGTTGTGTGGACCACCTTGGTGGGCTGGGAAAACAGAAAAGTTAATCTTGCTTTCCAATTCGTATGGGATTTCCTTACCTTTCTTGGTAACCTTTCTAATACCCTTTCTGAAGAAGATCATGGCACCTCTTGGACCTCTCAACGACTTGTGGGTGGTAGTGGTGACAATGTCCGAGTGTGGGAATGGAGATGGAGTGCAGCCAGCAGCAACAATTCCAGAAGTGTGTGCCATGTCGGATAACAAGTAAGCACCAACCTTGTCGGCGATCTTTCTCATTCTAGCGTAGTCGATGACTCTGGAGTAAGCAGAAGCACCGGCAACGATGACCTTTGGTCTGAACAAGATAGCGTTGGCTTCTAAGGTGTCGTAGTCGATGAGACCAGTCTCTTCATTCAATCTGTATGGCATGGTTTGGAAGTACTTGGAGATGAACGAGATCTTGGTAGTTGGAGTTTGGTAACCGTGGGATAAGTGACCACCGTGGGGTAAATCCAAACCCATGATTCTGTCACCAACTTCCAAGATGGCGGAGTAGGCGTACAAGTTGGCTGGAGCACCGGACAATGGTTGAACGTTGACACCCCATTCACTAGGGTCCAATTGGAAAGCTTCCAAGGCTCTCTTTTGGCACAATGCTTCGGCCTTGTCGATGATTTCATTTCCACCGTAGTATCTTTCACCTGGGTAACCTTCGGAGTACTTGTTTTGCATCTCGGAACCCAAGAGATCCATAACAGCCTTTGAGGTGAAGTTTTCAGATGGGATCAAAGTGATGGAGTTCTTCTGTCTTAACTTCTCTTGGTTTAAGATGTCGGCCATTTCTGGATCAACTTCAGCAACTGGCTTGGAGACAAGCGCCAAAGCGGACTTAGACAAGGCATAGTTTCTGACGGAAACAGCTCTAACAACTGCCGGAGTTGCTCTGAATGAACGTAAAGTGGTTGAAATCATTATGGTACACAGAGCTGAGAAATGAAAACAAAGAAGGAAACAAGAAAATTTACTAAAGGGAAACTTTTTTGTTTACTCACTCGCTTTTAGAGTTATTCTGGTTGTTGTTATGTGGTGATACCAGGCAACTCCTTTTATACTTTTTTCTTTTTTTTTCAACGCTTTCTGGTTTTTATACGTTCTTCAAATATCGGCCAGATGACGCATCGATGTCGTAAAATCTGGTAGAAAAAATGTATAGTAATATCACGTGTGCGTGGTCACGTTCTCGAGGACAAGGCAGTTTTTCCTGGAGAACATCAAAGTGACTCGACTCCATGACTCGTTTGACTCGTTTTCACCCCAGTTGTCATGCCTAAGTTGACTCGAACTCCAGTAACTCCACAAAAAATCCGTACTTGTCCAAGTCAAGAATCGTAAATCTCTTGCCAGGGTCTGACTCGAGCAAGCCACAAAAAGCTTGTGATAAAAAGAAACTCTGCCCATCCTGTCCATTCTCTGCAGTTATCTTGGTCAGTGGTGGTGGAGTTCCATTTCCAGAGTCACGAATCGAGTCAGCGGTATACAACACCCGACCTGCCATGTACTCGGGATCGGATTGTTTTGCCATTCTCCATGGCAATCTACGGTTTGCGAAATAGTATAAGATAATACCTACAGACCACATATCCGCACTTTTCCCGTCATACCTTAGGCTCAGATATGTTTCAGGTGCAGCGTAAGATTCAGATCCGACAAGTCCGACTGCCTGCTCATTATTTTTGATGGGAACTGCCGTAGCAAAATCAATGATTTTTAGGGTAGCATCGTTGACTAGAACAAGGTTTTCAATTTTCAAGTCTCTGTGGCAGATTTCCATTTCATTGTGTAAATATCGTACAGCGTTACAAAGTTGTTTCCAGAAGTGGAGCAATGATCTTTCAGGCGGTGTTTGTCGTACCAAGCTCTTGAAATCCATTGATCCTGCCTCCATGTACACTTTGACCTCTGACCCTGAAAACGATATCTTACTCTTATATACACTAATGATGTTGGGATGGTTCAACTTCTGAAGCATCTCGTACTCGTATAGAACTCTTTCTTGATATTCATGTTTCAGTTCATATTTTTCCTTACCATGGTAGGTCTTAACTACGAAGAGGAAGCTTCCCTCCCTGCTCTCACATATATCGACATTTCCAGATACCCCACTGCCGATCCGCTTTATAGAACGACTCCTGAAACGGTTATCGGTGAATATCATAGGGGTATCGGACAATATACAACCTGCAAAAAAAAAAAAATAAAAAAAAAACGCTAGTGAGTCTGCTACCAGTGTGAGTTCGATTGTGTTTACGCTAAGATGAGAATGCTGCTCACGTGCCTGAAGGGAAGCGATCCGGGGAGCCATGCAGAAACCGATGCCGCGCACTGAGATGGTTTTCACCGTACCATATTGCGCAACGCTAGCGAACAGGGCTGAGCAGACATACGTCAAGGGTCAAGGGGTTTGAGTGGGATAGGAAAAAAGTTTACACTGCGAGACTCGCTGCTGATGTCGTATACCGCTGAATACACACTCCCACGACTCAATTGTAAGGTAGACAAGACATCAAATCGCCGCCAGCTACAGTTCATTTCTGTTACCCTGTGGAACTGCAACTGAAAGTAAGAATTCCACCCGCACCCGCCGTATCACGTGTAACCACTTTTATGAAGCAACAAAATGCAGTCTATCAATTGGATTGGCTAATCCAGCATATTAAAATCCGTTTTAGGTCATTTCTCCAACTTTTTGAGATTGCCACCCTTGTGTGCAGTCGCACCCTTGCTTGCTTCACCCAAAAATGACGCTGCGGGCACACCCAGCGCATACTAGGAATAATCTTTCACAAACTCCCCTGCGGTAAATTTTTTTTCTTATCTCTGAATTTCTCTTGTCTATCTCTCTTCTTTTCCTCCTGTTATACCCTCAATTGAAATATATTATATATACATTGACCCCTAGTGTGTCTATTTTATATTTGAATTACGAATTTAACTAAGAATGAAGTTATCAATCTCTCTTAGTACTGCGGTTTCAGTGCTCGCTGTTACTTCTACCGCAAATGCGCTCTCAATTCCAAACTTGAACAATTACGTTGGCGGCCTTCAGCAAACGTTCGACTTCAAGCTCGACAAGGTCTTTGACACCTTGGACAACAGTCGTAACCAAGTTGTTGAATCCATTGCTAAGTACCTCAACCAACCTTTGGAAGCCATTCCATACTCAGCCAAGCAGACTTGGCTGCAAATGTTGTTGGAGTTCCCAGAAGCTATTTCTAAGTTGAACTTCAAGTCTTTACCAAAGAAGGCCAAGGAATACTCTGCCAAGTTTGACTTCCATGTCTCTGACGCTAAGCACCCAAACCACAAGTTGAGAGGTAAGTCCACTCCAGTTGATCTTGGTGTCGATTCGGTCAAGCAATACACCGGTTACTTGGATGTTGAAGATGAAGACAAGCACTTTTTCTACTGGTTCTTTGAATCCAGAAATGACCCAAAGAACGACCCAGTCATCCTTTGGTTAAACGGTGGTCCAGGTTGTTCTTCTTTAACTGGTTTATTCTTCGAATTGGGCTCTTCTTCCATCGGACCAGGTTTAAAGCCAATCTACAACCCACACTCTTGGAACAGCAATGCTTCCGTTATCTACTTGGACCAACCTGTCAATGTTGGTTACTCTTACTCCTCTTCTTCTGTCACAAGCACCATTGCCGCCGGTAAGGATGTTTACGCCTTCTTGGAATTATTCTTCAAGCAATTCCCTCAATACAACGACAAGCAAAAGTTCCACATTGCCGGTGAATCTTACGCTGGTCACTACATCCCAGTCTTTGCCAGTGAAATCTTGAGCCACGAAGACCGTACCTTCGACTTGGAATCTGTCTTGATCGGTAACGGTTTGACTGACCCATTGACCCAATACGAATACTACGAACCAATGGCTTGTGGTGAAGGTGGTGAAAAGTCTGTCTTGGACCCAGAAGAATGTCAGAACATGCTTGACTCTATCCCAAGATGTCAATCTTTGATTGAATCATGTTACGAATCTGGATCTGTCTGGTCCTGTGTTCCTGCCACTATCTACTGTAACAACGCTCAAATGGGCCCATACCAAAAGACTGGCAGAAACGTTTACGATATCAGAACTATGTGTGAAGGCGGTAACTTATGCTACAAGGGCTTAGAATACATTGACCAATACTTGAACCAAGCCGAAGTTCAAAAGAAGTTAGGTGCTGAAGTTGAACAGTACGAATCTTGTAACTTCGACGTCAACAGAAACTTTGTCTTTGCTGGTGACTGGATGAAGCCATACCACAAGGCTGTCATTGAGTTGTTAGAAAAGGAATTGCCAGTCTTGATTTACGCCGGTGACAAGGACTTTATCTGTAACTGGTTAGGTAACCAAGCCTGGACCAACAACTTGGAATGGTCTGGCCACGATGAATTTGCTAAGCAACCAATCAAGGACTGGAATGTCGGTAAGCACGCTGCCGGTGAAGTCAAGAACTACAAGCACTTCACTTTCTTGAGAGTTTTCGGTGCCGGCCACATGGTTCCATTTGACCAACCTAAGAACTCCTTAGACATGGTCAACAGATGGATCAGCGGTGACTACAAGTTCAAATAGTCCTGCTCGCTTAGGTGCTTTCAGTGAGTCTTTACATACAATCTATACCATCTTTTTTTTTCCTTTTTCTTTTTTATTTTCTGATTAAGCAGTTGAACATCAACTTGTGTGAAAGATAATTTGAATGTATAAGATGTCTACGATAACTACAAAAAAAAAAAATTCTATAATACAAAAAGAATAAAATATACGACGGCTAAAATACTAGTTCATCAAGTAAGCGAGATAAGCAAACTGTATTAAAGGCTGAAAAATGTAAGAAATACGCGGAAAATATATTTTTCAATGTATCGTGATCAAAAGGTGACCGAATACTAGTGGAGAGAGCATAGAAACGTTAACCCCTGACTTACGAAGTTAAAAAAAGTAGTCCAGTTTCCTCACAAATCTTAAACCGTGACGACAATACTGCAACTCCACGAATTGTCATCATCATGTCACTCAAATGAATGGAAAAATTAACTTTTAGATCAGCGGATTAGGTTTGAAGTAGGTCCCATGTTACACAAAACCGATTTGTTGATAAGTGCAACAACTCCCTAATCGGGACGATCTGTAAACAAACAAAACCCACTGCAAAAGAATAATCCATGTATCGGTACCAAAGTAATCCCGCCTCAGATCAGTCAGATGGGGATGCACTACTGTTAATTAATGGTCTAAAAACTCTTCGTTAGGAGTCTTAGTGTGGAGCAATCGTAGAATTTGTTTTGAAATTGGTTCCAGAAGATATATATATCGAGGTAACTAGTCAAAATATAAACTAACTACGGCCATCTCAGCCTTTCCAGATCCATCGAAATATATATAAACAATAGGAAAAATAATAGAGGATAATAATAAGTCCGACTTCTACATAAAATTTTCGGAGAGATAAAATAAAAATTATAGCAATATATCGACAAAATATTTCAGGAGGGCAGAAGCGATAATTTGAACCGACAGTTAACAAAGGAATTGAGTTTCTTCGACTTCTTCTTTCCCTTCTAGGTTCCTGTTTACCTTGCTTTGTTTTCTTATTTCGCTGAGTCTTTCGATCTAGTCATATACCCTATCTTTTATTTGTTTATCAGCAAATCCTTTTCTTTACCCAAGCATACACAATTCAAGATACTCGTCCCGTCACAAATCATTTCATGTTCAGTCTATCTATAAGAGGGTGGTGGATACTATCCACTTTGATCTTATTGCAGGCAGGTTTCTCCATAGCGATTGGCATACTTGGCATACTACAGATCAATGACCATAATCAAGCCATAATACCATTCATAATATCTGCATTCTTGGTGGTTCTCAGTTTAGCCATTGCTACCGCTCTTGCCATATTCAACTCCACAAAGTACGCTGTGTTGGGGTTACCAATACTATGCTTTGTTTTCCAGTTAGTTTCGGGTGTCGTATGGGCAGTAAAGGAAGTCAACAGAGAACATAACAGAAATCTCGCCACAGCTACAATTATCATTTTTGTCTTAAATGAGGTGGCATCCAGCATATCACTCACATCTTTGTTTTTCTCTCTCGATGAAAGAAGACAAATTGATGCCAAACTCGAACAACAGGCCAAAGATTTAGAAGCACAACACCTTGGCGAGAAGTCTTCATTTGCGACTCTCAACGATTCAGAATTAGGATCACATAAACTCAATTTGACTAGTGGGAGAGAATACGGAAATGTCCAAAATTACGATGACGAAGAGAGAAACTCATTTGGAAGCGGCTGCGTTTCTAAGAAGGTCTCCGAGATGACATTGGTGAATCAGGTACCGCCTAGTCAATACGTCTCACAACTCCACATACATACTGCATCTCAAGACTCAGGATATGCTGACACAGTGAGATTCAAGCATATAAGCGAGGAATCAAACCAGTTAGCTGCTTACTCAGAAATAATAGATGCTTCTATCATGGCCCAAAAGGGTCTTCTGAAGGGCGCTGTCTCCGGTTCTGTGAACTGGATGGATTCCAGTACCAAGCTTTACACTTTGGCACTTCCTGAGCAAAATCAACTGCAATTCATACAACCACAAGGTCCCCAAGAAGCACGTCGCAATATGTCAATGAACAGAAAAGCTTCATTCAGCAAGTTTATTCTTCCACTGCTGCTGGTAACGCTGTTACGCAGAAGCTCTTACAGCTTGAGCCATTCCAAGAGTGTCCCAACTTTCTTCAAGCAGCACAAGAAGTCTCAGAGTGTGAACAATTTGAACTCCAAGACAACCAGGTTTGTTGAAGTAGAATCCGAATTTAAGAATGACCAGACAGGAATTCACTCGTTAGTTCCACCAATGGAACAGGAGGTCGAGCTCGCTAACAGCCCAGAAAAGTTGATTCCCAGAAGAGTTTCACTAATTGAGTCTACATCAGGATGTAATATCTCAGAATTGGCCAATAGCCCCAAACCTCACGCACTTACTGAACCTTCCACTAAGCCAACAAAATCTTTGCGTAAGGGACTCTCGGATTACACTTTACAACCGGACTTGAAAAAGAATAGTGACACCCATGTCAAGAGGTCAAAGTCAACGAGTTATATCGGCGGCCGTCCCAACAAAATCAGGAAAAGAGAAGATCGCTGGAATTCGATCAACGACGAGAAACTTTTCTTGCAAAACGTGAACGAATCGTTGCTACCATCAGTTTTGAAATCTGGAGAAAGTCCAATAATGGAATCGAAGAGAAAACAAGAATCTTCTCTTTCAGCTTCACCTCAAGGGGAGGAACATCTCGATGCACCATTTGTGCAACCTGAAGTCGACCTACGCCCGAAAGAGCTCATATCTTCTGGGGTGAAAAATTCGGATACAACCTATGAAATTGTCGATGAAGATGAAGACGATGAAGAGAATCTTCCTTATATTTCAGAATTTGGCGAGTACTTAGACCAACCAGAATTTGATGGCTTCACTCAGAACACATTAATTGTACCACAGGACAGAGAAATGTACAGGTTTGGCAGTGAAAATGAGGTAGACGACTTACAAATACCAAAATCGACTAGCCACCAATCACCAATCTGGATGGGTAAGGATGCCTCAAGTGGAGCTAAAAAAGGAGACAAAAAGTCGTACATTTCACTTCAGAATTGGAGTTCTAATTCCGAGGCATGGACTGAATCTAGACAACGGATCGGATCGTCGAATATGAATGGTATCAAATTATCTATGGGTGAAGCAGAGCACAAGCAGCTGGAACTGACTAAAGCAGCTAGACCTCCTTTCAGTCTTCTGAATCGCTCTTTCAGTGCCCCCTCTTTGCATACATTCAGGGATATCTCGTCAGGCTCGCATAGTACCCATACATCATCAAACAATAAAGTGGAGACTGCCTCAACCGGCCTAACATTGCTGAGTGATCTGAATCAGCAGCAACCTCATCCTCATCTTCTGCTTCAAATTTTCAAGACCCCAGTGAATGATAACTACCCTGTGAACACTGCATCCTCCTCGCCAATCAAGAAGTTTTTCCAAGAGTCTCCCAGAAGGTTAAGCAATGTCTTCAAAAGGCAGTCTATTTCCAATAGGCATAGCTTGGAAGTAGATGGCGCAGGCTTTGGACACAAACATAATGGTTCAGTGACTTCGAACGCATTTTCAATTTCCTCCACCAAATCTGTATCTCCCAAAAGGTCCATAAAATCATTCTTGAACAAGAACACCACACTGTTTCATAAAAAGAACTCATCGCTACCATCTTTCAACTTTGCTTTGAAGGATCAATCAAAGCTACAGATCCAACCCTCGAAATGGCACTCGCAGCCTAAATTCTACTCTTATGAATTTCACAACGTCAGCAGAGTAGACCCCAGACAGGTTGAGGCTATTGATAGATGGGATTTTGATATTGAAACTACGCAAACCTCCGATCAATCCAGAGTTAGCTCGGTTCCTAGTGCTGTTATCGGTGAGTATGACAAAGAAAAGTGGGGGACATTGAAGGCACTTGCAAATCAAGAATCTATCGCATTGAATGTAAGAGACAACTAACAGAATACACCAAATTCTTATGAGAAATGAACTAAAGACACATGAGGTTATCTTTATAACGCAGAGTAAAGACAAAACTTCATTTTATACCCATTTTAGCATTTTATTTTAGCATTTATTTATATTTTTTTTAGAAAAATATATCAACACATCACAGTAAGAAAAAATCTATCTGTAGAATCATATAACATTGCGCATCAGTATTTTGCAACCATTTGGTTGAAAATCCTGCATATCGTCCCATGATGAGCTTCTCAAAGACTGAAGAAAAAAATAGTACAAAAAAGTAAAGTATCACCTAGCAAATCTGAAGACGATATTACTTCAAAAGAATTGTCAAAAACTTAGTGCTAAGATGGATGGAGATGATCTCTTCGACGTCTTCAATGAAGCTCCAGTGTTGGCAGCTCCAGTACCACAAGTAGAGGAGGAAAGAAATCATGAAGAAAGCGCTCCACAGAAGAGAGTGTCTGAAGATGTTGCCGATGAGGCAAATGATGCCAAAGATGCTGGCAGCAAGAAGAAAAAGAGCAAAACAAAGGAAACCTCGAAACCTGAAATCAAGCCTGTTGTTGTCGATGCAGTCGAGATTGAAGCATCCAGAGAAGTTGCTGTTTCGGACGGTTTGATGGCACCTACCCAGACCGAAGGAGGTCAGTTGAAGTTGAGACATCAAGTTAGACATCAGGTTGCCGTCCCACCAGATTTCCCATACGTCCCAATTGGTGAACACAAAAGACATAATGAGGCCCGTACATACCCCTTCGTGTTGGATCCTTTCCAGGATACAGCCATTTCATGTATCGATAGAAACGAAAGTGTCCTTGTCTCTGCCCATACCTCTGCTGGTAAAACAGTGGTTGCCGAGTACGCTATCGCTCAATCATTGAGAGAAAAACAAAGAGTCATTTATACTTCCCCAATCAAAGCCTTGAGTAACCAAAAGTATAGAGAGTTACTAGCAGAGTTCGGCGATGTTGGATTAATGACCGGTGATGTCACAATCAATCCAGACGCTGGCTGTTTAGTTATGACCACAGAAATTTTGAGATCAATGTTGTATAGAGGTTCAGAAGTCATGAGAGAAGTTGCCTGGGTTATTTTCGACGAAGTCCATTACATGAGAGATAAGTCAAGAGGGGTTGTTTGGGAGGAAACCATAATATTGTTGCCAGATAAGGTGCATTACGTTTTCCTTTCGGCTACTATCCCTAACGCCATGGAGTTTGCAGAATGGATTGTCAAGATTCATATGCAGCCCTGTCACGTTGTTTACACCGACTTCCGTCCAACTCCTTTACAGCATTACTTATTCCCAGCTGCTGGTGACGGAATTCACTTGGTTGTCGATGAAAAGGGAACATTCAGAGAAGAAAACTTCCAAAAGGCGATGGCTAGTATAAGTGACAATGTAGGTGATGATCCAGCCGCTGCTAACGGAAAGGGAGGTAGTAAGAAGGGTCAAACTTATAAGGGTGGAAATAAGGATGGTAAATCTGATATTTACAAGATTGTTAAGATGATTTACATGAAACGATACAATCCCGTTATCGTTTTCTCATTCTCAAAGAGAGACTGTGAATCCTTGGCTCTCAAAATGTCAAAGTTGGACTTCAACACCGACGATGAGAGGGATGCCTTAACAAAGATCTTCAATAATGCTATTGGCCTTTTGCCTGATGCCGATAAAGAGTTACCACAAATAAAAAACAT
Organism: Dujonia boleticola; assembly: GCA_029581775.1. NCBI lineage: Eukaryota > Fungi > Ascomycota > Pichiomycetes > Serinales > Debaryomycetaceae > Dujonia > Dujonia boleticola. The sequence goes on from JARGRU010000017.1 coordinate 2,688,229, forward strand.
ATTGCCACTCTTGAGACGTGGTATTGGTATCCATCATTCAGGGTTGTTGCCAATTCTTAAGGAAATTATAGAGATTTTATTCCAGGAAGGTTTATTGAAGGTTTTGTTTGCCACTGAAACATTCTCGATTGGTCTTAATATGCCTGCTAAAACAGTTGTCTTCACATCCGTTCGTAAATGGGATGGTAAAGGTTTCCGTTGGGTTTCTGGTGGTGAATATATCCAAATGTCCGGTAGAGCTGGTAGACGTGGTTTAGATGACCGTGGTATTGTCATCATGATGATCGATGAAAAAATGGAACCGCAGGTTGCAAAGGGAATGGTGAAAGGTCAGGCTGATAGGTTAGATTCAGCTTTCCATCTTGGATACAATATGATTTTGAATTTGATGAGAGTGGAAGGAATTTCCCCTGAGTTCATGTTGGAAAACTCTTTTTTCCAATTTCAAAATGCTGCATCAGTTCCTAAAATGGAGCAGCAATTACAAGAATTAACTTTACAGGTGAATAGCATCAAGGTGGATGACGAATTTGCGGTGAAGGAGTACTACGACTTGAAAAAGCAACTTGAAGTTTACCAATCTGATGTCAGAAACGTCATAACACATCCAGGCCATATCTTGCCATTCTTGCAACCTGGAAGGGTTATTAAGGTTAAGATTGGTGATGGCGATGACGCATTCGACTACGGCTGGGGCATGGTTGTTTCTTTTTCAAAAAGAAATAACAAGAAAAACCCCTCTCAAACCTACACTGATCATGAAGCTTATATTGTCACTGTTTTTGTCTATACCATGTATGTTGACTCGCCTGCAAATCTTATCAAACCTTTCAATCCCCAACTTGCAGAGGGTATCAGACCAGCTAAGGCTGGAGAAAAATCTCGTGCTGAGTACATTCCAATCACTTTGGACTCTATTGAAAAGTTGAGTAGTGTCAGATTGAAGGTTCCCGATGAGTTCAAGCTGTCAGCCGCAAAGAGGAACCTTGTCAAAACAATGAAAGATTTACCGAAGAGATTACCCGACGGAATTCCGTTGATGGACCCTGTTGAAAGTATGAAGATCGATGACTCCGATTTTAAACTTTTGTTGAGAAAGATAGAAGTCTTGGATTCGAAGTTATTTTCCAACCCATTATATGGCAGTGCAAGATTGAATGAGTTATACGACAAGTATGACCAAAAGGTCAAGCTTGAACTGGAAATTAAAACATTGAAGGAAAAGATCTTGGACGCTCAAGCTGTCATTCAGCTAGATGACTTAAGACACAGAAAGAGAGTACTTAGAAGATTGGGCTTTACAACAGCAAACGATATTATAGAGTTGAAGGGAAGAGTTGCTTGCGAAATTAGTACGGGGGACGAATTGCTTCTCACTGAATTGATTTTCAATGGTACATTTAACGACTTGAGTCCGGAACAATGTGCTGCATTGTTGTCATGCTTTGTGTTCCAAGAAAGAGCGAAAGAGGTACCAAGGTTGAAGCCCGAATTAGCTGAGCCTTTGAAGTCTATGCAAGACATGGCTACGAAATTAGCCAAGGTGTTCAAGGAATGTAAAATTGAAATCGTTGAGAAGGAGTACGTCGAATCATTCAGACTGGAATTAATGGAGGTCACTTACTCCTGGTGTAAAGGAGCATCCTTTACCCAGATCTGTAAGATGACAGATGTATATGAAGGGTCATTGATCAGAATGTTTAAGAGATTAGAGGAAATGTTGAGGCAAATGGTTACGGCCGCTAAAACGATCGGAAACGCAGAGTTGGAGGAAAAGATGGAAAAAGCAATTGAAATGGTCCATAGAGATATTGTTTCCGCCGGCTCATTGTATCTATAGTCATGAGATAACACGGCATAGCTTTGTATGTACATTAATATAATTATTTTTAGACAATACTCGGAACTTTGTAGGTATTATCCCGCGCCATTATTTGCATATTTCACAAAAGTTTTTGCAACCTTAGAAGGTGAAATATTGGGTAACCTAACTCAAAATTTCAAAACCTTAATTATAAATCCGAGGAGTCAAGAAAACGAAGAAATAAGCTTTTAGAAGGGGAGCACTTGAAGTCATCAACTTTTAGTTGATTTTGACGGCAACCCTTGGTTGTTATGGGCTACGTTTTTAGTACCGTTGAAGTGTCGAAACCACCTCGAAAAAAAAGAAAAAAAGGGCTTACGGCACAAGACACCGTACATGTTGTCCTACACGTCAAGTTGTCTTCGCCTTAGCTAGACAGCAGCGTCTTTCTGCATACAAATTTTTTTGAATGGCTTACCCGCTTTTGTCGGCTGTACTTTAATATTTTGGATTCTACATTAGGAAAGGTGGAGAAGAGTTCAGATCGGCCACAATTACGTGTGAAATAAAAAAAAAAAAGTCAGAAAAAGGTTCAGCAGCAATTTTGGGCCAGTTTGCCAATCGATTCGTGACACATTTTCGACAGGACTCAGTTTCCAACACTCAAGAAATCGAATTAGACAATCAGGGGACTTCGTTTTTTGCCGTGAATGATAAACTATTGGCGAGTCGGAATCTTCCTGGCGTATAGAATCATTCTCTTGTAATCATGTGTCGCCGGATAATAGGGTTTAAGGTTGCAGGATATTTCTTACGTTTAAGCGAGCATGGTTATCAACCCTGCCAATTTTTGTTTCGCAAGTTCCCCGTGCATCTAGAATGTGAAGGCCGGAGAATCAAACCATAATAGTGGAAAGAAAAGCCTAATTGAAAGTGAAAAAAATATTTTTTGACTGGCTTTTCTTTTTATTTTTTGCTATCTTGCAGTTTTTTATTTGGGAAAGGGGGATGGCTGCTGAAAAGGGGACTGCAAGATGCTAAACAACATGTCGGCTGGTTTCAGTGCACGGAAGGGTTCCGGATAGATCCTTGCATTGAAAAGCGGCCAACGTAAAAATGCGAGAATATAATTAAATTTCATGCACCTCATGCATTTTCGTTCGAAGCAATGGAAAATCTTTTGGGGCTCTGGATTCTCTTGTAGGGCTAGTACACAAGTCCATCAGAGTATTGCCGGGTTTGTGGCTGCAAAGTCTTAGCCGCTTACTCTTACGACCCGAAGCGCGGTTCGATGAGGGATGCAGCTATATATATGACGTAGAATTCTAAGGGAAGTTTTTTCTTTATTTATTTTATTTTATCTGTTTTTGATCTCTGTATTCATTGTTGTGTCACAGGGTACGGAATAACCAGTCACACTGTGCATATATTAGTACTCACATTTCTACAGGTCTCACTAGTGCCTTTACCTTTTGATGATAGAAGAATTAAATGGAAACTTTAGTAACAACATACTCATTTGCTAAGAAGGTGAAGGCGAAATTATTGAGGGACGCAATGAACCCACGTACTCACCTTCGAATATTAGTGACCCAGTCAAACATGTTTGATGGCATAGTTAGCAACGTTTTCGAACAAGCAAGAATAGTGAAGGCATCCATGAACTTGAATCGCCAGGAAATAGAAACTGAGTTAAAGAGAATAACGCAAAGTCCTGCTAGAGTGCAAGCTAGGTATGGGGGAGTTGAAGCTGTAAGCGAATTGCAGGAAGAGGTTGCAACACATTTAAGCGAGGCTGATCACGATGACGACTTGCAGGAAGAATGCGAAGAGGTCTTGTCAGACTCAGACTCTGTTTCTGAATACAGCTCAGAGTTGGACTGTGAATCTGATCCTGACTCTTCTGATTCAGAGAATGAATCATTAGATATAAACAAGTATCGCCATATTAGCTCAGTCAGCTCTTACACACTAGTACCTAACTCTGCCATGACTGTCCTTGATCAGGCAGACTTTTCCGATGAATCGATAGTTGACTATTACTCTAGTTCCGATTCTGATTCTGATGTCGACGCCCCAAGCTCACCCATCAGCAATCACTATAACATTATGCATATAAATCAGCCTGCCATTTATACTTGTCGAGATAACTATAAACTGGACAATCGGCCGTGTCTTTCTGTTATTTTTGAGGAGTGTTCAGAGGTAGATGAAGATTTTTTTCTGGTGGGCGATGAGAAGCAAACTACAGATATTTGATTATTCCTCTACTTCATAATAAACGTATACGAAACCATTCATTATGAAACTCATGTAATCATGTAATCCAACTTCATCTTACGGAAGTCCTCGTTCACTTTGGATTCGGTGTACACACAAACCTCTCTTTCGGTTGCAAAATCTCCTGGCGCTAAGAGAAAATTAATTTTACGAGCAGAAAAATTCCAAACATCAAGGGCCCGGAAAAATTAAAATGCAGGTTCAGATCAGCTTGTCTGGTGTGTCTAGTCGAGTCGGATAACAAGGCAATTAACCGAACATCACCAGGTCCAGCAGTGTCTAAAAGTATTTAATTTTAAAGTTAGAAAGCCTTTAACATGGTTTCAGTATACGCCAAGGAGGGAAAAGTACGAAAACATGAAGTTAAAAAGAACTCCTTACCTTAACTATGTAGAGACACGTGATGGTTGCAATATGGTGACCCTGATTTCTCAATTTGGTTGCTGTATTTTCTTTTTTCTTTTTGCCCCCGATTATGCAGAGGCGGTAACTACTCAATCCAGCTTCAAATTAAATAGAAAAGGAGAGAAGCTAAAAATAAAAAGTCGAGATATCCAATTCGATATAAATTGCTGAGAAGTAACGTTAAAACGTATACGAATCAATAGTGAATTCGATCGTCCCCCTTGACAAATGGCTCCAAAAAAATTACTATCGAGCAATGAGGTAGAGCTACTTTACGCCAAATCAAAGACATATCTCCATCCAACAACCTCCAAAAAGGACAACATTGTGGGGTTCTTGTCGCTTTCAAGAGGCCAGAATGCAACTAATAATGATATTCTACTCTCTTTCACGCCAGAAACACAGCTTTCTAAGGAAGAATTGAAGAAGTATGAGCAAGTTGACATTGACGACTTGCTGATGGACTTGGCTGCCCTCCTGCTCCAGGGTAAGCAACAGCTGAAAAGCAAACCCAACGAATCAATTGATTCCTTCAAGATTGTTTCCAAGCCTCCTGTGTCTGTCTTGTCTTCCTACAGTTTTAGCATCCCCTTATCTTTCGTGTATTCGATTCAAGTAAGAAAGCCATCGGTTGGGTGGTGGTTTGGTTCAATTATTATAAATTCCAGGGATGGCGAGAAACTCCCAATAGTATTCTTCCATGACGATGAATCAGCTTCAACATTGAAACACCAAAAGGTTAGAAACCAAAGATTCGATCCATTTGGTGAAGGAGGCGATATTTTCTGGGGCGGGCAAGATTTCATGAACGTCTTGAACAAGTTTGCAAATGTCGAAAAGTCCGGCTTGGAGCCTTCAGTGTACTTGATCAACCCTGATTCATTGGACTTGAGAAACTTCGCTCCATATTCATCCAACAGTAAGGACAAAGGCGGCGCGAATAAAGGTACCAAGCCCAAAGAGGAACCATTCAAGCTACCTGACGTTAACAAGATATTGGCCAATGCAAAATGGAAGGTTTTGGAAACCGTTGCTACGTTTTCGACTAGAACTCGTAACCAAGTGATCGACTTGGTTGAAGAGCATGCACCACTTTCAGTGAAGCAGATTATCAAGAAGCCAGAAGTTCAAAAGATAGGTGATGAATTCGACAGTGCCAGAGTGTACTTGGCCAAGTGGGCTGCTCAGGTCAAAGAAGAAGCTGAAGAGTCCCAAAGGAAGTACATGTTGGATGATGAATTATACAACAAGATCAATAAAGAGATTGGCTCCAAGGAAATATTGACCGATGAAGAAATTAGCACAACTTCCAGAAGAAAAGTAATCTCCAAAGTTGAATGGGAATCATTCTTTGACCACACAGGTAGATTATGTCTCACAGTAGGCGAAGTCAAATCCAGAATCTTCCACGGTGGATTAGAAGATTCGATTAGGGGTGAGGCATGGCTATTCTTGTTGGAAGTCTTTCCATGGGACTCTCTGAAAGAGGAGAGAAAAGTCTTGAGAGAAAGCTACGAGTCAGCATACAGGGAATTAAAACTCAAGTGGGTCGAAGATGACGATAAGAGAAGTGAAGATTTCTGGAAAGATCAGAAGCACAGAATTGAAAAGGATATTAATAGAACTGACAGGAATTTGACCATCTTCCAGAATAAGAAGAGAGTTTCTATCAGGAGCATTGATAGCAAAAAGGGACCCCAGGTTAGAGAAGAAAACGACGAAGTGGAAAGAACCCCCAGACCCAGAAGAAGAGAATCTTCATCTGCATCTACTGTTCAAACACCTGCCACTAGGGAATCTTCACCTGAGACACCTGATGAGGCGGAGGATGAAGATAGTGATGATTTTGATGTTTCGAACATAAAGAATCCTCACCTTTTCAAAATGAGGGAAATATTGCTAACATATAATGAGTACAATGTTAATCTAGGGTATGTTCAAGGTATGACTGATCTTTTGTCACCTTTATATGTTAAGTTCCAGGACGAATCTTTAACCTTTTGGGCCTTCACCAAATTCATGAACAGAATGGAGAGAAACTTCGTTCGTGACCAGTCAGGAATGAAGAAACAAATGTTGTTATTGAACGAGTTGGTGCAATTTATGTTACCTGATTTATTCAAGCATTTAGAGAAGTGTGAGTCCACAGATTTGTTCTTCTTTTTTAGAATGTTACTTGTTTGGTTCAAAAGAGAGTTTGAATGGGACGATGTTTTGAGACTTTGGGAAATTTTATGGACTGATAACTTTTCAAGTCAATATCATTTGTTCATTGCGTTGAGTGTTTTGAGCGACAATGAAAGAATTATTATTCAAAATCTTAAAAGATTTGACGAAGTTTTAAAGTATATGAACGATCTTTCCATGAACTTGAACTTGGATCATTTGTTGATCAGATCTGAATTACTATTCCTTAGGTTCAGGAGAATGATCGATATCATCGATAGGGAAAATTCGAAGAAAGTGGCAGCTGGAGAGCCAGCCACCGAGGGAAGTGAAAATTCCACGGCTATTAAGATTAGCCCAGACTTGAGGGGATTACTTAGTAAAGAATTGGTTATACAAAAGGAGGTTGAAAGACCAGAAGGGGCTGGTGGCGGTTGAATTCGGAAATTTTGGATATTTGTTATGATTGTTTTACGGTTTTTACGGTTTTTTTTAAAAAAAGAAAAAAATAAATAAATAAATAAATTATGTGTCTCGTATGAAACAGGCTTGGAACGTTGTATCTGATACAGGCGGCAGTATTTCGTTGCAGTGTAGTGCAAACAAGACCACCTGGAGACCTTAGAGGTTTTCTGGTGTTCTTTTTCAGAAGTGATATTTTTTATGGTTCCGGCATTTGCTGCTTGCGCTGGATATTTTATTCGCCGTCAAAAAATAATGAGTCGAGCCGCAACCGTGCAAAAAGGTTTTCGCTACCCGAAAGTACGAAGATAGCAAACAAACACCAGCAGGATGGCGAAATACCAAGGTGCTTGAGGTCCTCTATTGGTGCAAGGGAAAGATACCTGTCTTCTGCTGAAGTGATAATCAGCAGTCTCTAACCCTGTATATTGAATACGCTGTGACCTTCCCTTTCTCTCTTTATTGTGCACGTTTGACGCTTTATTGTTTACTATTCTCGTCAAATTATCTCATCTCTTCATTGTGCATGCGCGAAAGGCTATACATTAAATTATACAGATTAATTTTGGTCCGGTTTTGTGTAATGCAAGCACATTTGCCGTTATTATTGTCGATAAGCACAATACCCGAAGTGATTGTAAAGACAGCATCTCAAGAGAAGAGACGAGACGAGACGAGTAGCTAGATAGTCAGTGGAAGAGTTAGAGAGAGAATTATAAAGCACAAGTTTTATTTATTACAGTAGAGGCATCACAGCACAAGTTTTCATTTTTGATTTTTAGAGAACACTAGCGGTTGTCATGGTTAGCGAACGCACTCCATTGAAGAACAACGACAACAGTAATGACGAGGAAGAATACTACTACATAGAGGAAGAGGAGTGGTCCAGCACTGCCATCTACTCTATGTGGGCGGCCGGAATAGTCGTATGTATCGGAGCTGTATACTTCTTTTCCTTCTACCTTCCGTCATTATTCATACCTGAAGCAAGACCTTTGGATGGTATTGTGAAGGTGAAGGACTTGGATGTCGGTTTGAAGTTCTTGTCGCCAGAAAGAGTAAAGGAGTTAGGCTTGGATAAGTTTCAAGTCATCGACAACGACCAAAAGGATGAGAATGAAGAATCGATCGAAGAGGGAGTCGAGGAAGAAGACGACGAACAGTTTGAAGGGGAAGAAAGTAGCCACATCGAACATGGAGTGTTTGACAAGAAAGTGAGCGGAGCTGAGAGGTATATACTCATTGGTGACGTTCACGGGGAATACCACCATTTGATGAGACTTTTAAAGAAGATCAGCTTCAACAGGAAGACTGATCACGTCTTATTCCTTGGTGATTTCATCACTAAGGGCCCAGACTCCATGAAAGTTATTGACTGGGCCATTGAAAACGAGGCCGATTGTATTTTGGGTAACCATGAGTACTACGTCTTGCAAGATTACGCACAATTCCACAACATCTACCTGCCCTTCTTTTTGGAATATAACGGCACCTTGGGTGAATCATTCTTCCATCTGTCTGACAAGTTTGTTGACGACCCAGAATTTTTATTGGCCAAGAAGTTACAACCAAATCAAGTTGAGTACATTAACAAATGCTCAGTTATCAAAAGACTTGGGAAAGTTCCTTTCCATAAGCCCAAGGTGAACAATGGAACCCGTAAATCGATTGAAGGTGCCGCTGTTCACGCCGGCCTCAGGTGGGACTTGACCGATGATCTTAACTACCAAAACCCAATGGATAATTTGGAAATGAGAAAATTGTTGCCTCCATTCTTCAACGAGACGACAGATGATCCACATGTTGACGGAGCTGTCAGCTGGGCCAAAGTATACAGAGAAAAGCAGAAGGAAAAGGCATTAAAGGATCGATTAGCTGTCTACTACGGGCATGACGCCAGAAGAGGGCTCCGTTTGAGCAAGTACACCAAGGGATTGGACTCAAGGTGTAACGCAGGTGGGCATCTTACTGCCATGGTGATTTGGAAGGAGAAAGAATTGATCAAGGGTAAGAATAGAGCTGTGTACAAGGAGCAGCCATTTCAAGTTGAGTGCAGCTAAGAAGCGTGCAGTAGTCTGGATGTAGAAGAAGCTTCTACGTGGTTGTATGATAGTAAGAGTCAAAGTAAATGGCTTTAGTCAGTAGATATTTAATGAATACAATATAATTAATGAATAGTACTGTATAATCGGTTGCAAATATCATGCATTGCATGTAAGTGGTAAAGGACGCGGCTATCTTGGCCACACCCTTACACCTGTATATAGGTCAAGGGATGATTTTTTTTGGCCCCACACACCCAAATTTTGATGAAATCTCAAAACATCAAAACATCAAAACACCGCTACAATTTCAACCATATCATTTGTTTATTAAATTTATCTCAAAAAAAGGTTTTTTGCAACCTTACCGTGTCAGACACAATTTTGAAGCAATTCCTTTTCAACAATTTGAAGAAAGTACTATCTGGTAGCTCAATTCCTATCAATTCACTTCAAGGCTTTATCACAAAGGCTTGAGACACTGCAAAAAAGTGGTCAGCAATAAAATCAAGTGGGTAATACTACCGATCGCGTACCCTGAAACCGGTTTTTCAATATGAGTTACGCTCCCTTGTACGCAAATAACAATCAGACAGATTACGGCGCTGCCTCTCGAGCATCTATATTCAATGGGATTCACTTCTTCATTCCCAATGACGAATCAGACCGTGAAAGATACGTCGAGCTAATCTCCAGCAATGGAGGGATAATTGACAATGCCCCCATTCACGCCCAATCTTACATTTTGTCCACCAATTTTAGAAATGACACGGACACGTACAGTTTCAACTATATCGATGACAGCTTGACAAGCAAGATACAGCACGATATTCTGAGCTATAAGAACGCGGTGCCTTCGTACTCTCAGAGTCAGGTAGGATCTCAGCCCACGCAATACCACGATGCCACACAGCAGCAGTACTATTCACAGCCACTTATTCCATTCCCAGGCAATAACATATATCAATTCGATAATCCAAATGAACAAGCTCTGGCTCAACAGCAACAACAGCAAGACCAGATTTCGAATTTCACGCCTCAGAATGATTTCCAAGCAAACCACCAACAATTTCAGCATTTGCAACAAATGCAATTTCAACAGCAGCAGCAGGAGCAGCAACAGCAGCAGGTAATTGGGGCAGGGCCCGGAGGAGTTCCGTATGGCCAATCGAAGGATTCAAAAAGAAATACAAATTCAAAACACATATTCACGGAGGAAGAAGATGCGTACATCTTAGAAGCAGTTCGCCGGGACCCAAAACGTCGTAAAAGTCACAAGTTATTCGACGAGATTGCTCAAAATTTAACAAGTCATACTGGTAACTCCATTAGATATAGGTACCGAAACCAGCTTGCCAAGAAGCTCGCATACTATTACGAAGTGGATTCAGAGGGTGACTTAGTGCTAGATGTCCTGGGACATCCAGTCAAGGTACCGTTCCATGATAAAAAAGAACTACCAGGCACTATGAAAAAGAAGTTCACCGCCGAAGAGGACTTGGAATTGTGTGCAAAGATCATAAAATATAATGAAGACAATTATGCAAAGAAAGTTGAAGAAGGATCGGCAAAGGAGCCGCTTGACTATGACCACTTGACGGTTCCCGTGTCGTTCTTCAGAACCATGGAACTGGCAATTTCCAATCATTCAAGAGCTGCCTGGAGAGATAGGTATAGAAAGTTCGCCCTGGTAATTGGTGTGAAAGCGTACTACGATCAGCAAAAGGCACTTCCTGAAGAAGAAAGATTCCCAATGAAGGACTGTACCAAAAGAAAATCACCTAAGGAAATTCTTGGAAAGAATAAGAGAGTAAACACTGGGCACGAAGCAGATTCTAATGGCGACTTGGATGATGAAGTGCTCAATAGCAAGGAAGTAGCATTAGACGAAGAGATTGGCGAGTTGAAGTCGTCAAACATCAGAGCATTTGATGGCGAAGTCAACTTTGCGGCTGCTGATAACGATGAAATCGATGACGATGAGGATAATGACGAATTCGTCGATGCCCCAGAAACCGCAGTCGCTGAAGAAAAGAACAGCAAGGAAGTTACTGAGGTTACATCTGGAAATGCCAAGGATAAACGTGACAGTAAGAATACAAGTTCACCAGGGAAGAGCCAGTTGGACGGTGATGACGAAGGTGCACTTGACGTTTCCTATCCAAACTCGAAAACGAAGATTAGTGACATGGTGAAGGATACATTTTTCACCAAGACTGAAGAAGAAGTGTTGAGAATGATTGATGAGAACTATAAGAAAATGCCTGCGGATGCATCCATAATGGACATATTTGACTTTTTCGAGACAGAGATCGGGTTCACCACCAACTATTGTGCTCTTGGAATTATGTACACGAATGCTGCAATCGGAAAATTCATTGAGTATTCTAAGTTAGTAGTGGAAGGAATATTTGATTACAAGAAGAAGCTCCAAAATGGGGAATCATTGAAGGGAAAAGAGTACTTAATATTTGAAATCAAGGGAATTTCAGGGATATGGAACAAAGAGTACGATGATGCTTTGGTGCGAGAAAACGACGCTGATTTGGCGCTCTTGAGGAAAGTACAGGGCGATGAAGCCATTGAATTCAGGAGGGGTTTCGTGGCGCAAACAAGACCTCCACCTAGCAAGTAAGCGATATTTCATATTCACATTGTAATATAAGAAAGATATAATTAAGCTTCAACCATTTGCAAATTAAAGTTTAATCTTGTAGTAGTAACCTGTGGGGAAAATAATACGAGAGAGAATACGAAAAGGAATACGCGTTATTTGAGTTTACTTTTTTTTTTTTTTTTTCGTTTTATTTGCTTTCTTGGAGTACGCATTATTTACTTTTTCTTGTTGATTGTTGGTAACAGACTTTCATGTTAAGAGGACTCAGAACGGATCGTTCCCTATTCTCCTTCTTCATACGTAGCCACAACGCAATGGCACCAAAGAGTAAAGCTACAACCAGGGCCACCAAGGTTACCAAGGCGGGCACTACCAAACCCAAAGCTACACCAAAGGTCAGCACTTCTAAGGGCCCAGCAAAAGACGACAAAGGCAGGCCAGTCCCACCACCTACGTCACATGCGTACAAATATAACGCCAATCCAAAGACTGGAGTAAAGTACTGGCTCATAAAATCAGAACCTTACTCCAGGATAGACCCCAAGACTAAGCAAGATGTCAAGTTCCCTTTATCCGATTTGGTGGGGAAACTGAAGGAGGAAACATGGGACGGAGTAAGAAATTATGAGGCAAGAAATAATATGTTAGTCATGTCGGAGGGAGACATTGCATTATTCTATCACTCAAATTGTGATACTCCTGGTATAGTTGGGGAAGTGGAGATATCAAAAGAAGCACATGTAGACGAAACCCAGTTTAATCCCAAGCACAAATCCTTCGATCTTAAATCTACAAGAGAAAGCCCAAAATGGTGGTGTGTCGATGTCAAATTCCGCAGGAGGCTAAGGCGAAAGCTTTCACTTAAGGAATTACAAGAAAACTCAGACCAGTTAGAAAATTTCTTGTTACTTACCCGTGGTCGTCTAAGTGTAATTCCTGTGGGTTATGAGCTTTACTCAAAGTTAATCGAGCTAGAGAATGCAGGTAACATCGCAGACGATCTAGACTGTGAAATAAGCAGACTGTTAATAGACATAGAGTAAATGGAAAAAAATAAATCTGATTTAGTACAATAGGTATCAGCTTGTGGTATAGTTGCATCCTTACGTATCTCCAATATGTTACCTAAGTGTACTGCCCACACTAGCGAGTGTAAGTAACCGCCCAACCCGAAAATTTCAGTGGCTTATGATTTGGGCGAAATTTCGGTTACGAGCGTCTTCTTGTGCCTTTTTTTTTTTCACCGTCCTTCTCGAGTCGAAGAATTGTTTGAAGATAATCTTGAAAAAAGATCGATTGGAAACGTTTTAATGTCTGGAAGAATTTTGCAGTCAACCCAGACTTGTAGCTGCAAATAAATGACATCGTAGCCTGAATTTGTAGTGTAAGCTTACATATATAAAATACTCTAAGAAACAAAAAATTTTATTGAAAAGTGGTATAAAATATAAAGAAAAAGGAGAAGGATCATGAATGTGGATACACTATTCATGATATCTAGTTCAAGATACCCCAGTATTGTTCGGCGTTGTAAGCACCTGGAGCCTTCCAGACGTCGTTGTAGGCGTTGAATAAGAAGACATCGTTACCACAAGAGGACTTAATAGAGGAGACAGCGTTTTGTTGATCTTGGGAAGAAGGAACAGCCTTGTTGTTGGAGTCCCCCTTTGTTGGCCAACCAGTTTCAGTGATGACGACAGACTTGGAGTTTCCACAAGCTGATGAGACACGTTGAATTTGTTGTAAGACCCAGTCACCGGCTTGAGAAGAGGTGACACCACCATCGAAGAAGGCGTGGGCGTTGGCAGCGACGTAGTCGGAGTAGCCACATAAGGCTGGGTTGTTGATGATAGCAATGAAAGTATCAACGGAGACAACTGGACCAGAGTAACCAGCAGCGGATAAAGCAGATCTACCAGTGGCAACGTATTGTTGGATTTGAGATGGAGTAGCTTGACCGTTGTTGACTAATTCGTTACCGATGGAGACGGTGTCAATTTCACCCCAGCCACCGTTGGCCTTGACAGCGGAAGCTAAAGTTTGAATACCAGATTCAATAGCGGTCATGTCGAAGATACCGGCAAAGACCTTTTGGCTTGAAGACTTGGCTGATAAGACAGCAGCAACTTGGTTACAGTCAACACCGTATAAACGGATGATGTTGAAACCAGAAAGAGCTTGAATTTCAGAGGCAATTTGGGAGGAAGACTTACATCCACCATCGTCAGAGTATGGAGAGTAAGTGATACCCTTAGCACCACTTGAACCGGCAGAGACGGAAGAAGATGGAGCGGAACCAGAGGCAGAACCAGAGGCAGCAGCAGGACTGGAGGCGGCAGCGGAAGCAGAGCCGGTAGTGACGGTAGCTAAGGTGCTCAATGGTGGTTGAGGGATACTGGTTGGGGCTTGTTGAGCACCGTTACCTGGGACGGTAACTTCGACAACTTGGGTGACAACCTTGACATCTCTCTTACCTTGATGTTCGTGATGTTGGTGACCTTGGAGAGGAGTGGCAACAGCTGAACCAACTAAGGCAGCGGTTAAAACAGACTTTAAAAGCATTTTTATATGGGTAATTCTAGCAAAGGAATGGTATCAAAACAAAGTGTGTTAGCGAAAGTAAACTTCTCTGTAGCTTTGGAAAAATTAGACAGATTCTAGGGAGTGAAATGAGTGACTGTAGAAGCTGTTCTGTTCTTTGAAGAAGAGAAAAGGAGAAAAGAAAAAAGGAAAGGAATCCAAAAAAATAAACTGAGAGAATATCCGGTTGTATAAAAACAAACCTGCCAAAAAAAAAAATCAACATTGGGAAATGCCTCTGACTATTCGAGAACACCGAATCTGAAAATGGATTTTTTGTGTAATGTTATTTTTTGTGTGAGACCGTGTAAAATACGTGTAGTACAAACGAGCCGTAAAGAATCAAATTAGGAGCATTGCGGGAGTGCGTGAAAAAAAAAAAAAAAAAAAAAAAAAAAAACACATTTTTTAAGGCTTGAGGCAGGCCATTAACATGGGTGTACGTGTGTGCAGGGGCGATTTGCAGCAGGAAATTTTATCCTTGGACACACTTGGCATCGAGCAAAAGTTTAGCGTTTCACAAATTGTCTGTGATACAAGCAAAAAATATTACTCACTAAAAAAATATTACAATAGACGTGCAAAAAAATATTTGAAGAAATGCGCTGGCTTTGGCTCGGTTGGCCCAATTACTACAGGGATACGTGTGTGACAGGTAGAAGGGATGAGAAATGAAATGAGGGAGCGTGTTATCACACGGTAGTGGGTTAAAAAACGTAAGTTTGTAGATCCAGATTGAGAGATGAGCCTCCTATTTTGTCTCGAAATACCACCAAGTGCTTGGCCACTTAGCACTCACCACGTCTTGTCCTGCAAGACGGTTGTTGCGGCCGGTGCTGGTTATGAAGATGTTTTCCTTGATTCGGCACTATGGGCATGGGTAGAATGGATAGAATGGGTACAAAAGGTATGTCTAGCTGCAACAATCTAAGGCATTGACTACAGATTATGTCACAATCAAGTATCTATAATGAACAAAGGGCATTCTTTAATTTTGTGTCTAATTTTTTTTTTTTTTTTCTCCTCCTCCTCTGCTGCTCATTTTTTCCATTTTTGATTTCGTCTAACCATGTGCTGTTACACATCCTCAACTACGTAAGCTTCAAGTTTCCTAATGACATGTGTTAGTTTTTTCTAACTCCAAAGAACAATCCATATTTCTTCTCTGGTCACGCTAGTGGTCGTGAATGTGGGTTGTTTTTGTTCCATCATATATTGGTTGCTTAGCTTGTCAAATGTGTGTCCACATGAGTTCCAAATCACGATCTTGTCTAAAGAATTTCTTTTTTTTTTTTTGTTTACTTTCTCGATTTGGTGTGCAGCTACCTGCAGAGTATTAATCCGCAACTTTGATGCCGCCAGTATCCAATCATCTAGACTCATGTTACATAATGTAGGTGTGAAACGCAAGCTATGTCAGTATTTTAACCAACTCTGAAACTTTTATAATTGACGGGGACGGCACTACATAGTGATTGAAAACGGTTAATACTACGGATACACCGAGACGATGACGTACTCGACGTCAAAAATTTTTAATGGCTGTGCCTACCCAGTGAAAAGTCGCGCTTTTTAACATGGCTTCAGAATAATTGAATTCTCTTCACCATTGTGCTAACCCGCCACTTGAAACACAATAACCTGATCTTCATCATTATCGACTAAAAGCAAAGAGGAGACAGAAGGGAAGAAACTATAATGAAGCTAAAGTTTAAAATGACACTCCATGACGTTAGTTGGATTAACTTTTTTTTTTTTTGCTGTTTCTATTTTTTTTTTGTTTTTTCTTTGTATTGTTGAAATTTCTCGGTTATGTGGTCTTGGCCGTTGTGAAATCCAATTAGGCAATCACGTTACTTATTTGTTTATGTATTTTTGGCAAAAGTTTATTTACTTTGTTTATATTTTAGGTTTTCAACTTTTTGAAGTACTTTTCAGAGATTTCCATACATAATCAGTTCCTGGAATTAGTCTGGCGATTCAATCTGAGGGGTCATGGGCGGTTTTGTGAATAAAAATACCTCTCGAAGGATAAACCCTTTTTTTCGGTGCTGCTCTTGACTTTATTGTTTTTGTTTTGATTTGGACTTGAATTCCTAAGATCCACGGGCATGGCACTGACAGATTTTGATGTTGCAGACTTTTATTATAAAGTCTCGTCAAGTTGCATTAATTTTTTGATACGATAGCCAGAAATGTGTCTTACACTTTTACTTGCACCGCGTTAACTGTATCGGCTTGGTGTCTTTATTGTATGCACATTTTCTTGCTCTGGTTTTTTCTTCCCAGCATACTCTTCTGTAACTAAAGCTACAATAGAGCACCGATGCCCGTGTAACGAAGATGGGATAGGGGGTGAAAAGGGGGAAGAAAGGCGAAAACTAAGCTGATGGGTAGGAAGGGCTCATTCTGTACTAATACTGGGGTGTGTAGTCGACGACACCCAACGCGTTCGATCCCCCCTCCACGTTGTAGAAAGGTAGTAGTGGTCCGATTATGTGACATCATGAATATTTCACCGGAAATGTATATTTTTCGCAAAACATTAGTTTTGTCATATCTAGTAACTTTACAAGAGACGAAAAAAATGATAAAACTCTGATCTAACATACTGCAGGTTCATGAATTGAATATCTACCATAATTAGTACGGTCTCTTGTACCATTCTGCATTTAACGACCTCATCTTGTTGAATAAAGCTGCCGTATTATTGTTGCTGTAGAGTAGTTACGAAACACACCTGTGTAGAGTGTGTCGATTCAATCAAGTACCGAGAGTAACTCTATCAACTCTACTCTATTTTCTCGAACTCAATCCTTGCCCTTCTGCTGATCATCTGCCTTCCATACTCACCTCAATCATTCTTTGCGCTATCGTTGGTTGCAACCCAAAAAATTTGCAGCTTGAATCTACAAGTAGTGCACACAGCAAAGCAACCTAGATCGTGTATGTATCGAAATTCTTCAATCGATAACCCGTGAAAATTGGCAGATCATTTATTTTAACTGCTATGAGAAAAAGGCGCGCTTACTTACCTAGCAAAGATTATTAATAATAAATTGCAGAGTGCCTGTAAACCAATTTTGTGATAAGTTCGAATCAAGAAAGAACCCATTGATCCCGATTCTACCAATCTTTGTCCATACTGGTTTATTTTTATTCAAGAATTTTACCTATCGATCAGTTCACCTAAGTTAGTTCAAGTAGAATCGTTTAAGTGTGAAGCAATTTTCCACATACCCCCTGATCTGATAGAAAAACAAAATTACCTAAAAAAAAAAAAAAAATTCAATTCAATTCTTAAACCCCCGCCAATCAAATACCAAAAACAGAATTGCAAAAGGAGGTACTTGTATCTATCTAATATAATATATCCATAGAATTAAGCATCAGCCAAAGTGTTTCCTGGAGATAAAAGAAGCTTTGACACGATGATCAAAGAGACAAATATTCAAGATGAAGATATATTGGATGTCGCCACACGTATAAAGCAAGATAGCGATACGATAGCAATTGATGATCCGGAAAACATCGAGTTGATAGAAGATAACGATGAAGGCGAAGATAACGATGAAGTCGATGAGATTGATGATTCCGATGTCGATTTGGTTCAGGATGACAATGTCAATGTGAACCAGGCTCAGGCACAATCGCAAGCTACCAACAAGACGCCAACAACAACCACAAACACATTACCTATAGCCAAAAACTTTACTGAACTTGCCAAGAGCCTTATGAAGCCGATACCTGATTATCCAGTTGTTGAATCGACACACAATGTTTGGGAAATTAAAGACTGGAATGGCTTGAAAGAGAATAAAGTCAGGGGTCCTTCGTTCAAATGCGGGGGATTTGTGTGGAATATCTTGCTCTTTCCAAACGGGAATAACAATAACCAATTGGCAATCTATATCGAACCACACCCAGATGTTGAAGAAGGAGTCACTCCGCCAGACAACTGGTATGTTTGTGCTCAATTTGGCTTAGATATTTGGAACCCGAACCATCCAGAGTCGCACATTTCTTCTGGTTCATATCATAGATTCAACAAAAACGAAAGTGACTGGGGGTTTTCGAATTTCATAGACTTGAAAAACCTTTACTCAAACAACTTCTTACAAAGACACCAAAACTCTTCGGCAACTGCTATCAAGCCGCATGCTATCTTGGAAACGAATCAATTAAATATAACTGCATACGTGAAAGTTATAGATGACAGTAGCACTGGTGTTCTCTGGCATTCCTTCAATCAAGATTACGATTCCAAGGCTTCCACCGGCTACGTCGGATTAAACAACCAAGGTGCTACATGCTACTTGAACTCATTATTACAATCATACTATACCACTAAGAACTTTAGAAAAATGGTTTACCAAATCCCTACTGAGAGTCACTCGAATGGAAAATCTGTCCCGTTATCTCTTCAAAGAATATTTTATCAATTAACTCATTCAAACGATCCAGTTGGGACTTTAGAATTGACTAAATCCTTTGGCTGGGATTCTTCAGATGCATTTACACAACACGATGTTCAAGAATTGAACAGAATTTTGATGGATAAGTTGGAAAGTGCTATGAAGGGTACCCCAATAGAGGGCAGTTTGACTCCAATATTTGTTGGTAAAATGAAATCTTACATCAAGTGTGTCAATGTTCCCTACGAATCATCAAGAGTGGAAGATTTTTGGGATATTCAATTAAACGTCAAGGGTTTTGCAAACTTGAAAGAAGCATTTCAAAACTATATCGAGGTAGAAATGCTTGAAGGTGAAAACAAGTACCAAGCCGGTGAACAGTATGGATATCAGGATGCAAAGAAGGGTGTTGTATTCGAATCATTCCCACCTGTTTTGCATTTACAATTGAAAAGATTCGAATATGACTTTAGAATTGACGATTTAGTCAAAATCGATGATAATTTCGAGTTTCCAGACTCCATTGACTTGAGCCCTTACTTGGATGAGGTTTTAAGCAAAGAAATTAAGCTGGACAATTGGACCTATAAGTTACACGGCGTCTTAGTTCACCAAGGAAGTATTTCCAATGGTCACTACTATGCCATGATAAAACCAAGCTCAACTTCAACGCCACGTTCTACGTGGTTAAGGTTTGATGATGACAAAGTTTGGAAAGTTACCCCTAACCAAGTGTTCCATGAAAATTTTGGTGCAAAGGAACTTGCTACTGAGCAATTGATGAAAATGACCAAGGGCGAACAAAATGAATACTTAATGAGAAGAACGACATCTGCATATATGTTGGTTTACTACAGAGAGAGCAAATTAGATGAAATCTTACTTGAGGGAGGTGCCGATATTGAAGCTTCAATTCCCAGCTATGTTCCAACCAGGCTTAAGGAAGAAGAGGATCAAAGACTCAAGATTGAAAGAGCAAAGCAGGAGGCCTTATACTACGTCAATGTGAAAGTCGTGACTAACAAAAATTTCAGCAAGTACGACTCATTTGATTTGTACCCAGATGCCAGAAATGAAAGATTCTACGAACCAACATTGTTTGATCCCGAATCCAACCCATTGGTTTTTAAATTCAAAAAGGAAGACTCATTCAGACAGCTATATATTGAGATAGGGAAGAAGTTGCTTTTGATTGATGAGAATTTGGCAGAGAACGAGATAGACATAAGCACTTTACCATACAGATTGGTTACAATGAATCACAGAAATAATCATACAAACAGATCAGATAAACCAATCCCTGACGACTTGTTGGACAGTACTGCAATCCAAATCTTTCACGAATGTTTTAACAGAAAGTATGATGATATGTGCTTTTACGTGGAGGAAAAGAATAAAGATTTGAGCTACATCTCGCAGAGTTTTGAGAGCGGCACTAAGTCTCCAAATGATTTCTCATTTGACGACTCCTTAAGAAAGATTGATCAAGGCATCAGTGGAAATAAATTCAACTCGATCTCCGAAAATTCGACGTACATCATGTTGTTTGTGAAATACTTTGATCCAATTTCTGGTAGTTTGAGAGGGTTGACTCATGTCACGGTAATGAAGGATGAGTTGATTAAATCTTTATTGAAGCCCATTAATAGAGTTTTGGGATTTCCCGACTCGACGCATTTACTTGTCTTTGAAGAATTGTCCCCAAACAAATTGGATGTATTACAAATTGACACCACCTTCGAGAAGAGTGAACTTTCAAATGGTGACATATTGTGCGTGCAGCCTTTTGAACATAATGGTAGCCATGATATTAAGGAGTTCTATAAATTTCTTTTGACCAGGTTTCACGTTAGGGCATCAGCATTCCATCCTAACGAGGAAGAAGAAGATACCGACTTTGTCGAAGACCCTTCGGATGTTATCAAGACAAATGAGAAAACTGAATTATCTAAGTCATTCGATTTCTGGATATCCATTCAATCTTCATACTTAGAGTTCGCGACTGAGATAGCAAAGCACATCAAAGTTGACCCTACCTATCTCAGGATTTTTGCAGTAAATCACCATAAGGTGAAGTTTCCATTAAAGAGGGCAACCTCAATACAGCTGATTTTTGGAAAAACTGTTAACGCTAGTCAAATCACAAATTTTGAGTATGAGGTTTTAAGTATCCCTCTTGAAGAGTACGAGAACATGAAACTTATCAAATTTAACTGGGTTTCTAGCTTGGTTCATTATCAAACATTTGAGTTCTTAGTACCAAAGAAAAGTCAAATTGGAGAAGATTTATTGACTAAGTTGTTGCACAGGGTACAAATCGGTGAAAGCGAGCTACCAAACCTTCTTATTTGGTCCGGTATCAATCACAAGTACGTCGATATTATCAAATTCGATAGAGAGATTAGTACCATTCCAGACAATTTCGAACTCTTTGGTGGGATTTTACCTGCAGAAGTTGAAACATTGGTTAATTATGATATGGTCAAAAGATATGAATTGACAAATAGCAAACTTTCAGGGGCAGCCTCAGTTGCACATCCAGAAACGAATGCTAATACAGGCACCGCAAATGGTGTGACGGAAAACGAAGTTAAGGAAATCCAAGCTTATGAATTGGAACAAGTTAGAACTTTCAACCGTAAACTCAACATGATTCCCGGGTTCCACTTTTACAAGAATTCATCCTATCACCATGGTGTTCCATTCATATTCCCCGTCTTTCCTGGAGAAAAATTCCCCGAAACTAAAGCTAGAATGAGAGCCAAGATGGGGTTAGGGGTCAAGGAGTTTGACAAAATAAAATTTGCATTAGCTGACATAAATGATAAGGGTGTCTATATTGATCATGAGAATAACGAGTTCATCTTGTACGATGAGATTAAGAAGCATCCAGAGCAATTGTCGTTAGCTTTAGACCACCCAGATAGATCGCCACGCCGACAAACACAATTTGACAGAGGTATTTCTATCAAATAGCTCCAGCCTTCTGAAGTGTCTATATATATGAATACCCGCCATTTATAATGAAAAATAAATGAGTTCCGAGGAAGACAACTCACCTTCTAATAATTACAGATACGTAGAAATACTCGCGACGAACTAAACGTTAGCGAAGGCATAGTTTATGCGTTTCACGCGTTTTATTAATTGAAGATAAAACCTAACATATGTAATACCGGAAGTGATTATTGTTACTTATGCTTTTTATTGTATTCCCTTTCACGTATCTCCGTAGAGCTCAATTTACCATCAAATTTACCATCACTCGCAGTGAATCCACTGTTTTCCCCTATCACTTCAATGGAAATCACTTTCAAGGTGGGAAACCCCTTTTCCTTTCTGAAGTTATTGACAAATTCTCCACCCTTAGCAGTTTCTGCACTTACGACAAGCGCATCAATTTCCTTGACGAAGCCAGTTGGGCCACAGACATCATGCATTTCATAGAAGTCGATTTCAAGCGCATTTGGATCATGTGCAACACGCTTCAAGAATGCTTTAACCCTCTCTTCTCTCTCTTCGTAAGACTCCAACACTTCCGCATATTTCTTGTTTACTAAGAGTTCAGGGCCAGTGATACCCAATATCAACTTCTTTGAACCTAAGAATGCCGTCATCGAGAGAAGAATTTTGTGCCCATCGTGAAGATGGTCAAAGGTACCACCAACAGCAGCAACATCAAAAGAACCAGGTGCATACGACGGAAGGTCATCGCCAACGCTCTTATTGCTGAGCCCTTCGATTTCCGAATCAAGGACTTTTGCGCCTTTCGCCTCACGTATATCTTTGGAGGCAAATACAGATTGGTAATCACCAACCTTAATTACGTCAATCTCCTTGTTGAACAACACGTTCACTTGGAGAGTGTAATCCCAGCCCAATTGTTTGGATCTTGATCTTATTGTAGTGTATAGTCTCGATAGCACGACGTTCAAATGGCTCGAGTTGTCTATTTCAGTTGTGATAAGCACATCTATCGTGCTAGTTTCCCGAGGAAGCTGCGACAAGAATTGCGATATTGACGATTCATAGTCATAGCTGTGTGGATCTTTTAAGTAGAGAAGCGACTGCATTTGATAGAATAGACAAAAAGATGCAATTGCTTGGATAAACAGCAGAGAAAAGCTTCCAGTCGTTTGGTAAGCTCCAATACGGCACCTTTCAGTATGAGAATATGCTAAATCCTGGGGTTACAAATTGAGGTTCGCACGACTACAAATATTATGGAGCTGCAGAGTGTGCACTATATGCATGACCTGAGAGAACAGAGAGATGAGATAGTAAACACTTGAAATCAAACTACTTACTTATGAAGCGAGACAAACTTCTTGAAAGCCTGAAGAAACAACCATACTGCAGCAACGCTTCAATGAATGACGACTATTTGAGGCTTTTGAAGTTGAGAGCTACCGGGAAGGATGTCTCTTTGGATACTTCTAAACCGACAGCAACGGTAGCCACGGCTGGTGGCACAGAAGTCGAGAAAGTCACAGATTTGAGTCCTAGTGAAGCTCAAAAGCAAAACTGGATAAGCAGTAAAACCAAGATTTACAACTATGTCAATAGCTGCAACACGAATAATGTTAAACAGATTGTCCCCAATTTGTTCGAGGATATCAATCTCTTGAGGTATAAAGGTGTCTTCGTACGAACGATAATGAAAGTGGCTCAACAGAAAGCAGACAATGGAGATAGATTATTTATACCTAGTATATCTGCACTAATTGCGGTCATAAACTCGAAGTTGCCTGAGGTGGGCGAGCTTTTGGCTCATCGCCTTGTACTCCAATTCAGACGAGCATTCAAGAAGAACGACAAACAACAATGCATTTTCTCACTTTCGTTCTTGGGACATCTTGTGAATCAAAAGGTTTGCAGTGATGTAATAGTATTGCAGATATTACAATTGCTCCTCGAGGGCAAACCAGGGGCTGATGCGATATATATGAGTAACATACTCTTAAAGATCACGGGACACCATCTTCAGCATCACTCATTAACTGCATTAAACATGATCTTTGAACGATTAGGAATCATCATACAAGAAGGGCAAGTCAGTAAGGGTAGTTCCAAGATAATATCGAAAGTATTCGAGATGAGAAGGCGTTCCGGTTTCTACGGAGTAACCAAGGACTTGGACTTGGTAGATGAAGATGACCAACCAGAGGATGGGCCACACATAATCACAATAGACGATGAGGACATCAAGTCTTTGGATGAGTTGAATGTTTTCCGATTCGAAGAGGATCAAGATGAGTACGAAGAATTGGACAAGGAATATGAGGAATTCAAAGCAGAAGTCTTGGGTCCAAGTGTCGGCCAAGAAACCAGCGACGAGGCTACGACTTCCGAAATGGTTGCAAAAAGTAAACGTGAAGGTGGTGCTACAACAGAGGTTGAAGAAAAGGCAACTGAAAAAATAATTGACATGACAGATGCAGAATTGCTAGGCTTTCAGAAGTCAGTCTACTTGACGGTCATGTCTTCGATGTCATCTGATGAAGCAGTTCATAAATTAATGAAGCTCAAAAGCAAGCACCCAGACACCTTGGTGGATATGATTGTGAGATGCTGCTCTCAAGAGAAGACTTATTCCAAGTACTATGGGGTCATAGGGGAAAGATTGTGCTATCAAACGGATAAATTACGTGAATCGTTCATCGTCGTTTTCAAACAGTACTACGATACCATCCACCAATACGAAACCAATTCATTGCGAAACATAGCCAAATTCTGGGGCCATTTGTTTGCCCTGGACAGACTACCAATAGAAAAATGTTGGAATGAGATCAAACTTACCGAGGAAGACACTAACGCAGCAAGCCGTATCTTCATCAAGTTCATGTTTCAGGAGATGGTTCAGGAGATTGGAATTAAACAGTTAGAAAACATAGTCACAGAGCCATTCATCAAGCCACACATCCAGGGGATTTTCCCGGTGATAGATCCATCTTGGAAGAAGGCGAATGACATCCGGTTTTCCATCAATTACTTCACTGCTATTGGTTTGGGTAGTTTGACGGAAGAGATGAGGGCGGTCCTAAAGAATATTCCTCCACCCACAAAAGAGGAAATAGAGATGGAGAGCAGGGGAAGAAGATCAAGATCTGCATCCCGTTCGAGGTCGCCTTCGTATTCCAGATCTCCGTCGTATTCTCGATCTCCATCATATTCCAGATCTCCGTCTTACTCTCGGTCACCATCTAGGTCCAGGTCAGGTTCCAGATCTCCGCGATCCAGGTCACGGTCGAGATCGCTCTCCAATTCTTCAGCTAGGTCGTTTTCAAGATCCAGGTCGAGGTCGAGGTCGAGGTCCTCATCAAGATCGAGGTCCCCGTCGAGATCGAGGTCACCTACTCGGGAATCGCGTACTCCCTCGAGAGAAGTCAAACGACAACGGGTCGATTAAGGTTCCCCATTCAGCCGCGTGCTTTATTTTTCACTCCACGCTTTTCTTTTTTTTCTTTTTTTCTTTTCTTTTTTTTTTTTTTTTTGTTCTATAGGGTTTGATTGTATATGCCAACTAATACATAAATGAATAGAGATAAATAACTGGTTATGATGTGAATTGAGCAATTGTAGGTTTCAGAAGTTCATGTCTCGGGGCTTCTCCACGCCGTCTATTTTTGGTGCACACCGAGTAGCAATGTAGTCAAGAGCAAGAGTGAAAAAATAGCGGACTTATCGGTACGGAGCCTCTCGGGTGAAATGACTCCATTTATGCTTTTAGCGAATGAGAGCTGGAAAAAATGTCATCTTACCTGCACCTGGGGCAATGGAGTTGATTTTTTTACCGACCTATCAATTTTGTGTAATAAAAATTATTTCAAATATAAATACTCCTTAGTTCTTGTTTTTTTTTTTGAATGGAATTGGTTTTTGGTCTTTTGTTTTTTTCTTTCCCCCATATATTTATATCAATTATATCTATAACAACACATAATGCCAGCTCCATTTGAAAAAGGTTCCGAAAAGAAGGGTGCTAACCTCTTCAAGACCAGATGTTTACAATGTCACACCGTTGAAAAGGGTGCTCCACACAAGGTTGGTCCAAACTTGCACGGTGTTTTCGGTAGAAAGTCCGGTTTAGCTGAAGGTTTCTCTTACACTGACGCTAACAAGAAGAAGGGTGTCGAATGGTCTGAACAAACCATGTCTGACTACTTGGAAAACCCAAAGAAGTACATTCCAGGTACCAAGATGGCCTTCGGTGGTTTAAAGAAGCCAAAGGACAGAAACGATTTGATCACCTACTTATCTTCTGCTACCAAATAGATCATAGACTAACAAAAAAAGAACTGTATATAATAATAATTCATGTTTAACTGATTAACGAACTCGAAGGCAAATAACCAAGGTGGTTTGTAGAGACGAAATGTAGAGAAATGTGATACCCAGTGAGGCGCGTTAAGGCCGAGATAATTTGATCCAGCGGTATTTCTCAGTGGAGACATTGAATCTCATTCTATACCTTTTCGAAACTACCATTGGAATCACTGCTCAATCTCAGTGCCACCTCGATGTACGGAGATATTAACTAAGTTTATCTAGCCGTTTCTCCAATTTGGATCTACCGGAATTGTAATGAGATTCGCAGTTTGGAAATTTGTTTAAGTGCGAAATCACGGGTTTGATAGCCGAAGGTCTGCCTTTAGCGTAATACGAGAAAAAATCTACACGAAAGCATGACGGAGTCGGGCAACTTTCTAGAACCCGCCACCAACAATCTTGAACCAAAGCTTTTCTTGGCTCTCACTAGCATATGCTGCAAATAAGGTCAGTCATACACTATTTATCGTTCATTTGCAGCTTGTTGAGTGCTGTGCCTTCCTGTATACAATGCCCTTACGTGCTGTATGCCACCTCGACTATTTTACGTGCAGTGTTCCGTGATGTGCACTTCCATAGCGCATACTTTTATCAATGAAAATTGCTGAGGGTAAGATCGAATCGAAAAACTGAAAAAATAGCCAAAGAATCGAAAAAAAAAAAAGTCAGAACACAGCTGTGTCGATTCGATTCTTACAACTGACACGTAGCTCATATTACCAATATGGAGGATATAAAAGTACCTGTTGAGGTGGATCCAACGGAAGACACCGAATGGAACGATATCTTGAGAAGTCACGGGATTATACCAGAGAGACCGCCTTCACCTACGCAACAACTCGAGGAAGCGTTGGATGAAGCAGTTCGTAATCAGCACGAAAACAGACTCGAGGGCAAGGAACTCGACGAGCTTGATGCATTGGAAGACGAAGAGGATGAAGAGTTTTTGAATTTCTACAAACAAAAGAGGTTGGGACAATTGCAAGAGCTCACCAAGAAGTCCAAGTTTGGACTGGTGTACCCAATCACCAAGCCAGAGTACAAGGAGGAAGTAACAGACGCTTCTGACGATTGCTTTGTGTTTTTACATATGACGTCCACGTCCGCATTGCAGAGTCGACTTTTGAGTGCACACTTGGTGAACTTGGCAAGAAAGTTCCCAGAAATCAAGTTCTGTGAAATACCTGCCAACAGATGTGTTGAGAACTACCCAGAAGCCAACTGCCCAACTATAATTATCTATCACAAGAAAGAAGTTGCGAAGCAATATGTCACGCTTATGCAATTGGGAGGAAACGATTGTAAATTGGCCGATATCGAGAATGTCTTGAGCTCTGTAGGAGCCGTGCAAGTCAACGATAAGAGGCTCATTATCAACCAGGAAGAGGACGATGATTTAGAAGAACAAAGGAAACTAAGATTTGTGAAAAAATCTTTGCGTGGAAGCAATGCGAGAGATGATGATGAAGACGACGATGATGACTTTTATGATTAGAGCGAACTTGACGAATTATACCACAACCAATTTGAAGGTGGACCTCAAAAGAGTGCCCAAATTATTATAGAAATGGCCGTAAGAGAGCTTTGCTGCGTACTTAGCCTCTCGGATCTCAGCAGTACTGCGCTGAATCCCTGAGAGAGCCTCGGCGCAAGGTATTCAAATCTCAAAATATACACTAGATTTACGATCGAGCCCACGCAATCTGTAGCTTTATATATAAACTAGTCTCAGTTTCGGAGTACATTCATCAAGCAAATATACAGTTCTCATGTGGGTGCAATTTTCCAGAGTCGCGCAGTATGGCACCAGAAAAAGAAATAGTGCCGATTGTATTCAATCCTCGCAGTGGGGTGTGCCTCAATTAGATCGCTGTCTAGGAGCAAGCTGCCGCGAGCGCATCGGATTTGGCTGTCGTTCCTTTTTCACGCACACCAAGTTTCAAAATGGCAATGAGAAAAAAAATACGGCAAACTGCCAGAAAGAGATCGTCGGAACACTGCACAAGCTCCACGAAAGAAGGCACAGACTAGATACAAGAAAAGATCAAACGGAGATCCAGTAACAAGGCACTGGTGAATCTATACAATCGGACATCATAGAAAAGATAAGCTGAACTGCGAGAGTCCTAAGGGCGCTTTTATTCAAGATCCGAATTCATTTTCAGCTTCAGCTTTTTTTTTCCCTCTAAAAGTAGTGTGAGTGTGAGAGGCAAGATCCAAGATACCAATTGATCTAGATAACAAGAAATCCACCCACGATCAAAAAGAAGCTTCCCCGTTTTTCCGACAAGTGGGGTTGAAAGATGTCGTCCAGAAAGACTCTACCTGGTGCTGCCACCAACAAAGCAAATGGATCTGGTGGGGAGCGTAACGGCAAACTTAATGGAAATGCGAGCACGCATCCGTCCACACTTCAACACGAATATACCCCACCACCAGACAATTACTCCTCAGTGAAACCGTGTTCCCATATCAAGACGGTACTCGACTCGAAAGCGAAGGAAACTGTATTCTTGACTTATAGACAAGCAGTTAAGATATCGCAAGTGATCTCGAATGACAGATCCTATACACAGAAGAAGGATGGCTCATCCATTCCGATGAGTAAGCTAATTGAACTCAAGTCGGAAGCACTTCATTGCTCCGATTGCTCCTTGAACAATTTCCATCACAACTTCATTTGCTTGCAATGTCCGCATGTTGGGTGTTTCAATAATTCAAACCATGCCTATCAACACTTTAAACAAAACCTGCATTTCTTCGGCATTGATAGTAACATTGGATTATTGTACTGCTTCATGTGTGGAGACTACATCAATGACCCGCAATTGGAAAAGATACGTGTAGAAATACAGCAGCAAAGAAAACCTCCACAAGCGGCAGTTACTGCCGCCGACGTATCTGCTTTTGATAGCCTGTGTTACATCAATCCGACTTTCAAGGCATCCACGGGGCTCAAGGGGTTTGTCAATTTGGGTTCGACCTGTTTCATGAGTTGCATATTGCAAACATTCATACACAACCCCATTATTAGGAACCAATTTTTCAATAACGACTACCATTTCTTCAATTGTGAGAGCTCATCGGAATATCACTTCCCCAATGGGAACATCGACGAATCAAACGCTTGTGTGACATGCAGTATGGACAACATATTTAAAAACTTCTATACTGCCACCGATATAGAGGGATTTGGTATGACAAACTTGTTGTTGACTGCTTGGTACAAGAAGAAGAGTTTGGCAGGGTTCCAGGAACAAGATGCCCACGAATTTTGGCAATTTATATTGGACGAGTTACATAAAGATTTCCAGAGGGTACAGAAGATTATGAAGACTAAAGAGAGGGAAGAGAGAGAAAGGGATAAGGAGAACGGAAATGCCAATGGCTATGGCGATATCGACATGGACGTGGATAACGAAGAAAACCACCACGGCAAAGATTGCCAGTGCATCACTCACCGCACATTCTCTGGTGAATTGGAATCTTCGATTAGATGCCTCTCTTGTGACTCTATTACCAACACAGTGGATCCTACAGCAGACTTATCGCTAGAAATTAGGAAAATCAAGCAATCGTCGAAGGCAGCCTCGTCTACATTAACCCTTTACGATTGTCTTGATTTATTCACACAGGATGAAAATCTTGACTCCATGTACAAATGCCAATACTGCGGGGACAAGTCGAAGGCTGTGAAGTCATTAAAAATCAAAACTTTGCCTCCAGTATTGGGGATTCAATTGAAAAGATTTGAACACAATTTGATTAGCGATGTGTCCTCAAAGATAGAAACACCTGTCAAAATACCATTATTCTTAGATTTGACCAAGTATACTTCCACGGCAGATGAAGAACAAGCCGAGCAAAAGTCAGATGAATCGTACATCGATGGTAACAAGGTATACGAACTATTTGCTATGGTTTGCCACGTTGGGTCTGTAAACACCGGTCATTACATCGTCATAGTTAAGGACGGGAATGGTCAATGGTTTAGGTTTGATGATAGTGTTATTACTGTGGTTTCCAACGAAGAAGTGATGAACACTAATGCATATTTGCTTTTCTACATAACCCACAAATTGTGAAGTTACCGATGCGTGATTAAACGACCGTTTCAATTCACGTATCCTATCCATCTTTTCAAGAAAAAATCATAACAAAGAAACTGCATTAATAAGAAAATACATAAATTATAACTATATAGTTATTCCACCGCATATATTATAATACACCATAATAGCATTACCACGATATTTTTTACTCCACCGTTCATTCTCGTAATTTGTTGCAAACTTTGGGCATATCTCGCGAGCCGGAATATAGCTACTTCCTACACCCTACTGTTCCGAGAATACACAGTTCCTATATAGAGAGAAATGGTAAATATAAGTAGTCCCTTGTCGAGTCCGAGTGGATCAATTTTCACTCTCGGTGTTTTTTATGCTACACATTTTGTAAGGGTGAACGCTCTGAAAAGTAAACAGAGGGTTGTTTTCAGCGTCAATGGAATGCGTGAGTTCCCATCGAGAAGACTTTTGACACAGGAAACACTTGGATGACGTAGTGAATGATCTAGATGAACATCTTTAGCAAGTCGTTAGCTAAACCATGTCGGGGTCCACACTCTGAGTAGTGTACATTCTCTAGATTCGCCCAGTGTTCGCTTCTAAGCCCCACCTTATGCATACTTCCGCGCTTTTTCTCGCAATTTGAAATTATTTTCTGCAGAATATTGCAACCAAGTGATGTCTGGATCTGTAGGCGAGCGCTGCTGCGACAACGCTCTTAAAGTGCGACTTGATACATATCCTTATCAGGAATTAACTAAGAGAAGTAACAAATCTGCAAGAAAAAAAAATTTTGAAGCAAGGAAACGTCAATGGCCAAAGTAGAGGCTCATAAGCGGTACTTATTGAAGTACCCAAAGTAGAAATTAATGTTAGATCTTCATACATGCTTGAAGTTAATGCCCCTGACCTATTCATGTCTAAAAGGCTAATTTTGCTCTTTTAGTTAGTTCTTCATATGTTTCAGCAAGGATTAGTGGATGTTGTTGCATCTCTCAATGCTCGCGATCTCAAATGTGATTTTGAAACTCAGCAACAAAAATACATGGGCCCAGGGTATACTGAAATTTCCAACCACGATGGGGGTTTTAAACTATTTCGAATCACTCTGGACGATCTAGATGGCCATCTAGTGATAATGTAAACGAGAAAAAAAAAAGCAACGTATCTAATGCATTGGCACATGTGTGGAAATTTTTCTATGGTATCCTAGTAATGTCCCCGGTTTCATCCCTTTCCATGTGCCACAATAGCGGTGCTTTTCCGAATACGCTTAAGCGCGAATCATCGCTCTATGTAGGACTACATCCACTGGGCTGTCAAATCTATGCATGTTTAGGATTCGATTAATTCTGCTTGGATGCATATTCTTGCCCACTTAGGTAACTCATGCAAACGTTTTACTCTACTTGGTTTCAAATCATGCAGAATGAGCAGAATAATCCGACATTTACGTGGCTTCGTTCCTGGAACAAGCGATAAAACGTAATGTGTCTTGAAAATATGTGATTTGATTTGGGCATTACTTGGTTATTCAAAGCTTATAGTGCATTTGAGTGGAAAAAAAAAGGGGGGGTGTAGCTGTTCTTAGTATAAAAGAAAGCCAATGTCTTCTCTTCTATTTCTTCAGTTCACAGCTTGTTCGATAGTTCGTCATATACCCACACACATTCTTTTAGAACACACTCTCTATTTCCCTAGTTTTTAGTATAGTTAATTTTTCAGCTGCATCACGAGAGAAAAAAAACGTCTCAAAAATACCCTACTGCATTAACTAGTATTCCAGACTTTCCAACGATTACTATACATCCAAGTCTTCGATACTACAACATTAAAAGATCCTGTTTTCAGTTACTGATATTTTATTTCATTCTCTTGAGAGATCAGATTAGAAACAGACAACAAATATACACGTAAGTCTAATAATTTATAAATAAATTAAATAACGTGGTGAAAGTTTAAAATTATGATGGTTCAAAGCATATTTCTCGTTTTGCTGCTTTTTCCGTGGGCTGCACTTTCCGCACCCACACCTAATACTTTCAGCACTTACGGAGCATTTCAGCTGGCATTTAATGCTACTTGGTCATTATTTTGGGATTATCAACAAAACTCTTGGACTGAAAATAGTTGCCAGGGCTCAAGCTATAAGGCCCCTGTGTTATGGGACCTGGCCGTTGCAGGCGGCGCCGCTCTTTATACTGGCAATCCATATTTCGCTTCTTTTGTCACTACGCAGTTATCTGCATTCAAAAACTCCCAGTTAGGAGGATACTCTTCTACCGGCGGCGGCAGCACAGATATTTACACAGATGATGATTCACAGACCATCTGGGTCTATTTAGAGGCTTACAAGCTCACTGGTAACGAAGATTACATCAATGATGCAGTCACTATCATGTCATTTATTCAGAGCCAGTGGAATCCAAATGGAGGCGGTGTTAGGTGGAGCTACAACGGAGACTATCTTGCTTCGATCTCTCAAACTGAAAGTGCCTTAGCCGCAGTAAAATTGTACACTGTGACTAACGACGAGCAGCACTTGGAGTTTAGTAAGCAGTGCATCAACTGGGTTCTTGAAAACTTGCAAGATCCCTCTGATCATTTGTTTTACGATGGAAAGGATGCCTCTACTGGGAACATCAATAAGGGGAAGTTATCTTATACTGTTGGTACTGCAATTTCAACCTTGTCTTATTTATACAGTATTGACAACAACTCGACGTGGCTCGATACTGCAACGGATTTGATCAATGCTTCCGCTTCTGGCTCTGGAGCCTTTTATTCTGGAAATGGATACTGGAATAATCCTCTCAAGTACTTATATTTACTCTTTGAAGGCTTATCCGATTTCAACAACTTAGTGCTGCCAAACTCGGCATCAGTTTGGAAGCTACAGCAATCAGTTTCTTCGGAAGTCACAAGACAGGCTGCTTACATATATAACTACTACCAGGAGGGATCTTCTGGCTTGTACTTTGATGATATGGGTAGTGCACCATCCCAAGTGGCTTCTAAGTATAATTCTGCTTTCAGCAAATCTTCCTCCCCCTCATCTAATAGTCCACCAGCAGCTTGTTCTGATGGACTGTCAAGTGGATCCTTGTTGACCAATTCTGCAGCCGTTAGAATCTTTTACCTGGCCTGGAGAATATAGTTGCAAGGAGAGCTGAACACAAGCAAGCAAAAAAACGCAATGATTTATACATAGTTCTAGATGATTCTATTCATTATTTATTCATTTTATATACTTTGATTTATATAGCTAAAATAAAAATTTACTAGAAATTATGTCCAATGGTCAAGCCCTCATTGAGACTTCACGTTGTAGCTTGAGTATGCAGATAAAAGTTGCGCATCAACAGTGATGACTTCCTCCTTCAATCTTATTATTTCTTGATTCACTTGATCTTTCTCAATAAGTTTCTTGATTGCTGCTTCAGATTCGTCACTTATCTGTTTTATTTCTTCTTCTAGTTTGGCAATTTGAGATTCGTATTTATCCCTTAGTATCTTCGTCTTCACATCATAGGACCTTTGGATTTTTTGCTTGAATAAGTTAGGTTGCCCCCTTTGTTTATGATGCTCCTCCTCCATTGCTCTTCCCTTTTCATGTAGTTGTATTAATTCTTCCTGTAGCCTTCCATTTATTCTGGTTGCATTGTCATATCTAGTTTGCACATCACGAAGCTTTTCTCTCCAGATACTTTCATCTTTTTCGTGTCTTAGGATAAGCTCCTCATATTGAGCTTCTATTGTTTTCAAGGAACCCACTAATATTTGGTTTGTATTCTTCAAGTTTGAAATCTCTTCCGTAAGCAAATCATTACTTTCAATTAGCTCAATCACACCCTCTTCTCCATTTGTTTCGTCTAATTTATATGCTAGGAGTGCAACTTCCTCTTTGAGTGAATTGAACTCATTTTGAATTTTGTATAGTTTGTCACTTTCTTTATTAGGCGCTTCCAGAGAGAGCCCCGCATCCACCGAGGTCGCTTGTGGCCCCTGGTCAGCTAATTTGTCTTGCGCCCGCGCAGAACTGCTCAATTTCCTCTTTCTTGTTGTGGGTAATGTTTGGGTTTCATTGTAGTCTAGCGATTGAATCAATTTTTTGTTCTCTTCAGTTAGCCTCTTGATTTTGTTGTCGCTCACTTGCTTCTGAGACTTTAACTTCTTGATGCCGGCAGAGAGTGTCCTCTTCTCACTAATCAAGTCTTTGATTGTATGATCCTTAGAAGCAAGCTGCTCTTGGATATTAAAACCACCACCAAGTTGTACCTCCAAAGTTTCAACCTCTTTTTGTAAGGCTTCAATTTGGGCATTCTTCGATGTGATCACTTTCTCGTGCGTAGCTTCTAACTCTTCATACTTTTCCTCCTCACGCGTTGTGATCTCGTCTATTCTAAGTTCAAATGAGTCAACCTTATGTTGGAAGCTGCTGATGATCTTCTTTGCAATGTCCAATGCTATGGCATGATGCTTGACAATCTCGTCGCTTCTTTCATGTAAGTGTTTGTATCTTGCAGTTTCATCTCTCATAGTGTTTTGTTGTGCCACAACTTTTTTGTACGCGCTGGTCTTCAGGCCAAGGGCATGTAGTTGCAGCGTAAATGCTTCTATCTCCATCTGCAGCATTTTCTGTTTCAGGTCAATCGCATGTATCAATTGTATTGGGGTACAAATGGATCTTTTTCTATTTAAATGCTATGTTTTGGAATCACGGCACAGTCAATAATTTTTTGCTTCATGTGAATTATTTTTTGTTGAAGCTAGGCGTTTGAGATATTTTTGTGAAACCGGAATTTTAATGTGAGAAGTAATATGCAACCAATTTTACCTTTACACTTTTCAAACCATTTGGACATGCAAGAGAAAGTTCACAAGTGAAAATTTCAGCTCTATAGTCACCTTTCGTTCCTTCAAAGTGATTTCACTTATTGCATACGTTGCTTACAAAAGTTTAATTAATCGTAATGGGTATTATATTATTATAAATCTATTATACATATATGGAAAACTTTTTAACTTTTCCATCTAAACTTTTCATGATCAAGTTCATTAGTTTTGCAGCTTGAAGCTTTTTTTTTTTTTTGTTTCTGCAGTTTTCATTTTATCTCTAAACTCTTTTAAAAATCGAAGTCTGATTCATCGACGTTTGCCTTTTCACACATCGATCTGAAAACACCTCTCTTGTTAAATAAATTATATGGACTGTCTCTTTGGATAACACTTCCCTTGTCCATAACCAAAATTCTATCGTAATGTAAGATAGTCTTTAATCTGTGAGCAATGCACAAAATAGTACATTGTCCAAATTCATTTGCAATTGTATTTTGGATTTTAGCATCTGTTTCGTAATCAACAGACGAAGTGGCTTCGTCAAGAACTAAAATCTTAGGCTTTCTAACCATAGCTCTTGCCAAGGCAATCAATTGTCTTTCACCGAAAGAGAAGTTGACACCATCATCTTCAACAATTTGGTCCAAGTGGAATTTGTGCAAAGCATCGTATCCGACATTCATGGATGGGTCGAATTTTCTTTGAACTGCAATCTCTAAGTCATGTGGCTCAATTAATCCAGATCTCTTTAAGGTATCCCATAAGACATCGTCAGCGTATTCATTGAATGGGTCCAAGTTCTTTCTAACGGAACCTTGGAATAAAACTGGATCTTGTGGAATAATTGACAATCTTGATCTCAAGTCAAATAATCCCAAGTCGCTGATGTTTAAACCATCGATAGAGATAGAACCGGAGTCCAATTCAACTAATCTGTATAATGCAGTCATGATGGAAGACTTACCTGCACCAGTTCTACCACAAATACCAATCTTTTCACCAGGGTACACATCGAAGTTCAAATCCTTGACAGCTAAAGGTAAACCTTCTCTGTAACGGAGAGAAACATTCTTGAATTGAATGTATCCAGATGATGGCCATTCAGGTGGTGGAGTGAATTCGGTCTTCTTATAAGCAGCTTCTTGTGGAATGTTGAAAGCGTACTGGTATAATCTTTCGGCAGAGTTCATTTCATTTTCAACTTGAGTCATTGCTCTGACAGTCAAAGATAACAAACCAACAATTTGGATACAGTAGTTCAATAATAAACCAGTAGATTGTGGTCCAATATTGAATTGATCAGTGATACATAACAAACAAATGATCAAACCAAAGATTGCGGCAATACAATCCAATTGGATACTCAACCATCTCTGGTTAACAATAGACAAGTAGTATGCTTCGTTCATTTGATTGATGAACTTGTCATTCTTTGCAACGAAGTTTTGCTCGGCATTGTACGCCTTGATAGTTGCAATACCAGTCAAAGTTTCATTGAAGTTGTTGTAAACCAAAGATCTTTGGGTAGCTTCTAATCTCTTGATTTCTCTGGAGGAACCTTGATAGTAGTTACCAAGTAAGACAAAAGCAAATCCTAAAAATGGTACTGCAATTGCAAACCATGGCAAGTAACAAATACACAAGATAATGATACCGATAATCATAGCCAATGGGAATAAGAATAATCTTAATTGTTCACTCAACTCGTTATCTAAGGAATCAGTATCCTTAGTGAATCTGTTCAAAATTCTACCCATTGGATTGGTGTCCATGAAACTCATTGGAGTGTGTAAAATCTTGTTGACGGCACCGACATTTAATAATCTGGCAGAGTTGTTGTTCATGTATCCCAATAAGGAAAATTCGACGGCAGTAAAGATAACAGTTAAGAATGCAAACATGATGTAAATACCGACATACATGTGTTCTGACATACCCTTAAACTTATGCTCTTGCCAGAATGACAACCAAGTGTTGGTGAAAAGCTGGCAAAATGTTGCAATTGCACAAGATAAGAGGAAAACTGGAACACCAGTAAAGCCGAAAAATCCTTGACCCAATGTAATGTACTTCTTGTACACATTCCAAGTGATTGCATTAGTAGCCCTGTCTTCATCACCAGTCAATCTACCTTCAATACTGTTTTGTTGGTAGTCGTGATATTGAGTCAAGTTACTGTCTGAAGCATTAGTGTCATCCTTAACCTTTGCAACAACATTGCCCTTCGAGTCGACACTAGTTTCCAGCTTGTTTTCACTGTTAAAGATCATCAAGTTTCTGAATTTCTTGTTTCTAGTCAGCAAATCACTGAAAGTACCAACGTCAATGGATCCATCACCATTTAAAAAGACAATCTTGTCGGCCTTTTCAACTAATGATAACTGATGGGTGGCTAAGATTCTAGTTCTGTCGTGCAAGTAGTCGCTAAACAAGTTATCAATAATGTGTCTACCAACTCTAGCATCCACAGCAGATAAAACGTCATCAAACAAAAGAATTGGTGCATCGGAATAGACTGCTCTGGCTAAATTGATTCTAGCCTTTTGACCACCAGATAAGGTAATACCTCTTTCACCAATTTCAGTGAAGTCACCAGCTGGTAAAAGCTTGATATCAGTATCCAAACAACAAGCATGGACAACTTTACCGTACTTTTCAGCGTCAAATGGCTTTCCGAATAAAATGTTTTCTCTAACAGTACAGTTTTGAATCCATGGGGCAGCACATTGTAACAACTTGTGATTGATGTGTACTTGACCAACACCTGGGTTCGACATCTTCATGACACCACCTAAGGCAGATAACAAGGAAGACTTACCTGAACCAATAACACCGGTTAAGATAACAAACTCGTTTTTCTTGATAGTCAAGTTGATATCAAGTAAACCAGGGAAAGACTTTTTGTGTTCACGGCTGGCAAGTAATTCTCTCTTCTTTCTAGAGTTGCTGGCATAGTTGTTGATGAGACTTTCTTCGTTGGAAATA
The DNA here is from genome assembly GCA_029581775.1 of Dujonia boleticola. NCBI lineage: Eukaryota > Fungi > Ascomycota > Pichiomycetes > Serinales > Debaryomycetaceae > Dujonia > Dujonia boleticola. The sequence continues at coordinate 2,726,220 of JARGRU010000017.1, forward strand.
ATTGATTGTGGTTGGTCACAGAAGGTATCGTTTGATGATCTAGATGTTTCTGGTCTGAAATCAACGTATTCAAGAGTTGCCTTTTCGGCTTTCATAATTTCCTTCTCAGTGGTGGTCAACTTCTTGTTTGACTTCTTCTTCAACTTGGCTTGCTTAGGGTTAGATAAATCCCAAGACGAGTTAGATCTGTTATCTAATGCATCATGGAAGTCTTCCCAGGCAAAATCAGCATGCATAACTTCGATAGCGATTGGGTTTTCATCATCAATTTCCTTGATGCTAAAGTCAAATTCAGAAGTAGAGTCCACAGCAAACTTCAGCTTCTCTCTTAACAATTTTGGGTCAATTTCATCGTCAATTTCACTAGCCAGTAAGAAATCGGTACAACGGTCGTAAGCAATCAAGGCGTCAGCACCAGTGGACAATGCAAATGGAACCAACATGATACCTTGAGCTAAAATTGTGAATAAAGATAATGCAGAGAAAACTTTGCCGGCATTCTTGACACCACCAGTGGCCCATAATGTGACAAAAGAAATCATAGAAGTTAAAGTTGGTAAGGTGACAGCGTAAGCAGTGATGAAGTTTCTCAAAATCTTGATGGTAAACATGTACTTCATTTCCTTGTTTCTGTTGTCAAACAACATCTTCTTGTAGGCGTATTCCCAAGCATAGTACTTGATCACCTTGATGTGAGTTAAAACTTCTCTCATTAAACTGACTCTTTGATCGGTGAATTTGGTGACCTTTTGTCTGTATGTGAATAAAACTTGGGTTACTGCAATACAGATAACCAATGAAACCAAGAATAAACCAATACCAGCTAAAGCAGTGACACCTAAGTAGTATAATAAAAGTACAATGGAAATGATGACAGGTATTGGGAAGGTGACAATCAATGGTTGGTAACCTAAAGCCAAGTCGATTCTAGCTAAATCAGTACCCATTAAAGCGGTGATTTTTCCCATTGGGAATTCGTACTTTGACTTTGCTGACAAGTTGAAAGACTTTAATAATATACATTTTGTTAACACGGCTTTAGTTTGCGCACCAACCATCATAGCGTCGTGGAAGAAATGATTAACGAAAATACCGTTTAAAAGGATCAAAAAGACTGAACCAAGAGTATAACCAATACCTCTGTTATAAGATGTTTCGAATCCAAAGTAACGCCATTCGACAAAGTCAATCAAAGCTCTTGTAAGTAATGGTGATAAAGATTGGCAAATAAAGGAGCAGCCCAAAAAGAGGCATGCAAAGGTATATTGCCAGAAAAAGGTATCATAAGTGGTGAATTCCAAAATGTATCTTGGCCACTTGAAGTTTTCGAGGTTAGAGTTGGACTTGAGATGTTCTTCTTTAGCCTTCTTCAATCTCTTTTGCAAATTTTTCTCGAACTTTGCGTGTAAATATTCAACCTTTAAGTTGTCTTCGAGGTAGTATAAATCTGCGGGTACAAGGGTTCTCTTGTAACCCTTGGTTAAGATAGGGAGGACCCAAAGGAAAAACAACTTACTGAACAAGTTTGCTCTTTTTAATGGGTATGGTTGACGTTCATCAGGAGATGGAACTGAAGGAACTTTCTTGGAAAAGAGGAAAGAGAACATTCTCTTCTCGTTCTTCAACTCCAATGGGTTTTCCTGGTCTGTGTATTTGGAACCTGCATTGGATGATGATTGCGAATATGCGTTGTATGGGTTGTTGGATTGGTCGTTGACATTCTTGTTATTCTTGTGTTGCTTCTGCTCATGCTCTAAGTTGGTTTGCGAAGACATTGGTTCTTCTTTATTATATTGGCTATCAAACAGAGAATTCACGAATGTATTATTAATGTATGGATCAAAAGATTCTGTGCTTTGGTCCTGTTGGCGAAAATTTGGTTGCATATGCTAATGTGAGGGAAAAAATAATGTAAGTCTCAGAAAGAAAAAAAAAATATTCTCTGCTAATCTATAGCAAAGTAAGCTTCTTTATTTTCTAAATGTGTGAAAGAATGAACAAGACTCTGGAAAATGATAATAAGATAACTTTGTCGAGGACTGGATAGTTATTATATTGATTTTCTTTTATAAGTTTTTTGAATGCTAATTTGAATGACCCGTTTATTCCTAGTTTTATACTTTGAAATAAAAAAATGGGAATTAGTCTGGGAGGTATTAAACGAAAAAAAGAAACTTATTGAAGCCCTTTTTTTTTGTTTTTCCTTTTAAAGTTAGGTAGTGAACGTAATTTATTAAAAGCAAGTATAGGTAAATTGAAGCTATAACCAGTAGCTAAAGTTACCACAATATTCTTTTAAAATGGGTATAATAAGCTTGTAAGTATATCAAGTTTGTCTTGATATTCAAAAAAAGATATGAAGCAAGTGTAAAAGATTAAAAAAAGAAAGAAATGGGCATTAATTTTGTTTTATATTGTTACCAGTTGAAGTTTCTCTCAGGTTTTTTTTTTTTTGCAGAATCTCCATATTTAGAATAGATATGATTTTAAACTTTTTCTATGCAAACTACCTATTTCAGAAGCTCAAAGAGTGCTTAATTGAACCCACGATGCAGGAAAATTGATGAGGTACATACAAATTGTCAGCGGGGTAACATAGAGAAAATACCCATTATGGTTAAGTTATGTGGAACAGAATGCAACTGACTATGCGACCTGCATAAATCATCGCTTCGTATAGAAAATAATCCATTGTGCTAAGAGAAGAGACGTTGATTCCGCTGTGAGCGCCTAAATAGAGAAAAACAAAACAAAATATTGAAATTACCGAAAACATAAATAAACGTTCACTAACTAAGTAAAATGCTTTTAGCAATAAGGATTAAACTCAACGTCAAAAACAGTGAGAGGATAGGAGAGTGTTTGAAACCCAACCAGTCTCAACGTCAATAGCAAAGATAACCACGGGGATAAAAGGGGGGTCCCATGAAATTAGAGCATGTTAATGAAATGACGTTGGCTTACCTTTCCTTTTTTCAAGAACAATAATTTTTTTTCCCTCTAAGCTCCCCTTTCGCTTATATGATTTGATTATTTTTTACAATTTTTTTTTTTTCTTCGCAAAAGATACTCATTTTTTTTTGCTTTCTCCTCATTTTAGAGCAAGGAACCATGTGCGGATCAAGCGAAGAGGTTACATCACTGCTTTTTTTTTGGCGTCGTATAATTGTCTAATTCCGTTTCGTCTGGTATTTGCTTCGATGTAGAAACCTGTTAAACCTATAACCACAAACGGTATTAACCTAATTTCAGCCATGACACCTGGTAGAGAACTGTATTTTGGCACTGACGGACATTTACTTGCATCATGTAGACTTCGGAGCACCTTTTAGCTAAAAAAAACCCTCCCCCTCATGGTTCCTTTTCCTTTTTTTAAACTTCAAAATCTGAAATTATCTTTCCTATCGTGTGACTTTTATCCAAAAGTCCGCAATTCAAAAGAATTACCCAAAAAACAAAAGTATTAACACTTGCGGATCAGTAGTCAAAAAGTGCTGAAAATAAAATTTTGTTTAAGCGAGGGTAGTTAGCGGACTTAGTAGTGTTGCAGATGGGGTAATGCAACTTTCGGGGACGGGCTCCCTTTGAACCTGCCCGGATCCTTACTTTTCCGCTTGTTTCTTTTTTAACAAGAGACCCTGCGAGAAAATCTCAATTTCTCGCTACTGTCACTGCCTCTCAACAACAGTGGTCTGCCGTGCACAGGGCTTTTACCATAGCCATGTCGTTTCAGCCCTGTGGTAAGTGGTTTGCATCCCTCAATCTGGTCTCGAGTATCTGTCTGCTGCATCACTTCCTGTTTCTGGCTATTGTTTTGCCATGTAATGAGAACTTTCATTGCCTATTACGGACATTTTTCGCACACCTACACGAGGGGTAGCCCCACATTTTAGCAAAAACGACTTGGCTATGTTCTCCAAGCCTTTCAAAACGACCATGCAAAACTGTCAAAGTCGTTTCTGAAAAGGGAATTTTACTTGTGGAGACGAAGATGTTAGCTTCGCTTTAGGTTAATTTTGGTCTCCAAAATCGATTTAAGGTATTAGGTATGTCGTTTGTTTATACATTATTATTTACGTTTATTTTGCTGTATGATTGTGTTTTATTTTCTTTTTTTTTCATTATGTACTTCGCCTACTAAGCAAAGAGGCTTCCCTGCCTCGTACCTTGCTTTCTAGAAGGGCAGTCCGTTAAAGCCTCCGCCACTTCCTCCAAATCCACCACCAGGGCCCCCGCCAAATCCCCCTGGGGGACCTCCTTGATTTCTGCCATGTTTTGGAGGACCAAAATGACCAAATGGCTGTGGTCCAGCAGGACCGTCAAACCCATCTCCACCAATGCCTCCACCACCCAAAGGATCATCATATCGAGCTCCAGGTGGGACACCTGGTATACCCCCACTGTTAGACCCTCTTATGTCCCCTCTCCTGAAGAGAGGATGGTCGAGCGATGGATGCATTCCACCATCTCCCCTACTGCCTCTGCCACCAGTACGGTGATCTAGGAATGGGGTGAGCTCAGGATTCTTAGGGATCCCGGGGGGGTTCAAGTCATCGTCTCCTATAGATGGGAAAATATCTCTATTTACATTTTCCTGGTTATGTTTCGGTAACATTTCGTATTCATCATCAAAGTCTGGCATATCTGGTGGTCTTTGCCTGGCTCCTGAACTGGAGGTTGTGGATGGATTGGGCTGAGGCTCTCTGGTCGCGGTGAACCCCAATGATGGAAGTTTAGCTGTTTTAGCGTTGGTTTCTTCTGGTTCGTTGTTATCGCCTTCTTGGAGGTTCTGTGGCGCCTTCAACAACTCTTTGATGCTATCCTTCTCTTGCGAGATCTCATGAATGAACCTTGCTCTGAACTCTGAAGTGATTGAATCAATTGGAAGATTGAGCTTGAGGCCATCCTCGAACTTGATCTGAATTGATTTGTGCTTTTTGCTGGACGTGTAGATAAAGAGTATAGTTACGTGATCGTGGCTCTGTTCCACTAGATTGATTGTAAGCACCGTTTCCTTATCTTTTGTATAGAGGAATTGGGTGAAAGTTGGCGTTTCATAGATTGAGTGTTTTGCCCCATCTGTTAATTGCGAGATCCAGTTCCTTACTATCGACGTCGACACACTCAATGCAGTAAAGAATGTCATTTTATAGTATGTAGTTGCCTTGAGTAAGTGGCAAATAATGCATAGCAATGAAGCTACTACTTATATGGAGTGAAATATACTATTTTGATGTCATTCCGTATGCAGTATATACTGCATCTAATTATCTCAAGACTATTCGCAGAGAAATAAGGGTTCCACATGGATGTTAAGGTGTGGCACCCATGTACCAATTACTGTTTCGTCTCGATTTCTACCTTTATCAATGACGCAGCCGTTACATGCATAGCTACATACTAACAGCACATCAAGAGACAGCTCTCAGGGGTTAAGCGCTCCGATGTAAATCTCACCATATCCTTTATCTCAAATTTCAGCCGAATGTAAGATTTGATACTTTTGGTTTGATTGTTGCAAATTTCAGGTTAAACCCGTACCTGATCTTTTTCAGTTGAAAAATTAACATCATGAGAACTCACAATATCACTATAATTTCCAGTGTTTAACTAAACTCTCGACTTCAACCTTTCTTAGTTATTCACAACGTTTCCCAGCCTCGTACGAATCCCAACAAAAAAAGAAAAAAAACCGATCTATATTGTTAAAGGGTTGGTTGTCAACCCACAATGCCACGTGATTTCATGCTCATGCCTAATATGCAATTTTCAATTGCATTTTCGCATCCAAAGAGTAGTGACATAAAGGATAACAAGAGAGGGGAAGAGTGAGCTAAAAGTATAAATTATTCCATATTAACTTTTCTGCCCAGTTAATCTAAGATTACTTTAAAAAGGGGGATGGTCAAATATCGAGAAACATGTTGTTATGGGCATTTTCTTAAATTGCAATTTCCCACATCTACATGACTAAATTCTATAGAAAAAAAAAACCAGTCCATTCCCGAAGCAGAAGTTATTTTATTGTCCGGTTGTTTCTTGACTGATGTTTTCGGTTTGGCAGTTAGTTACCATACAAAGTGTCAAACGGTGGTTTTGTAGAAAAGTCCGATTGAAGTGAAAAATAATCTGTTAACTGGGGCAAGAAGAAACCTTAAAGTAAAGTAGTCTAGTGAAAATTTTTTTTCAATCATAATCTCCTATTTCATTAGGAGTTGTGATTACAACGATAATGCTCTACTCGCTCGTAAAAATTATTGTGGAGTGCATGTATAGTCCAAATTTGATGTGGATGCAACAGAATGAAATATCAAGGAACAAGAAGGGAAAGTGGTCCTATGGGTACGTGTGTGTCGCATGAGTATGCGTGTATGTTGTAGGTACGAGTACATGTAGAAGCAATGTTGTACCGTACTGTAACGTAAGGAAGATAAAGGGTATGTTGCATAACCGCAGCAGCAATAAGCAAGCGAGCCATAAACTGATAAGTGTAAGGTCATGAAAGAATGTGATGACGTGCATATCGAGATATTCTTGCTCTATTACAATATTGCACATTTTAACTTGTCTGGCAGTGTACAATAACAATTGAGAATACAACCAATGACATTGCACTAAACGATGTAATCTGAACCCTTTGAATTGACAATGATGATGCCATATATGTGAATTTCTCTATCCACTGCCATTTACAGGATTGGCAGAAAATAATCTTTTTTGATTGTGAAAAAAAATTAGTCTTGAGACTGTAACCAAGTTAAAAAAAAAATTCATTTAAAAAAAAAACTAAAAAAAAAAAAAAAAAAAACAATTGCACTTACTGTACCCTTGCAAACAGATTAACAGCACAAAACCCAAGCAATGAAGCTCGCTCACCCACACTCGTCCAGTATAAATGGTTCAAACACCCTCGATTAGGAATGGTATCCGTTTGCAAAAATTTTTTCACACCAACGGTATTCAGGTTTTTTTTTTCTAGAGCTCATACATATATCCCGACACTTCCAGTTTCGGTGTTCTGGTCACTCTAAATAGGCTTTCTTTCAAAATTCTGGTCTTGATTACCCTTGTATCGCCTTAATAATTTTTTGGTGAATCCCTGCAAAAATTTCCATATTTTGATCGGTGATTGCTATAACCGGTGTAAGACACTACCGCCTTTTCCACTTTGATCTTGACTGACTTTCGCAGTGATTGTCAAAAAAAAAAAAAAAAAAAAGAATTAAAATCAAAAAATCTTAAGGAGAGAAAAGAAAAGAAAAAAGTTGGATTTTTATAAATACACATACCTTTTCTTTTTAATCTCGACCAACACTACGTTGCTATTACATTTATATAACATCCCAGGCTTATAATATTCTCAAAGGCAACAATCCTCCTTTGTGCACCACAGATTTACACTGAAACGCTTTACTTGTATCAGTTTGTAGATTATCAATTGAGAATCACATATCGTTAGTCATAGAAGTTCTGTGTGTACATATCCTTGAATTGGTTTTTGCTCACGCTACTGCTCAAGTCGAACGATAGAACAAAGATATTTTTACTGCTAGCAGCTCAACACTAGTCTAGTGATCGCAAATTGCTTATCAAAGGAGAAGTAACCCCCGATCTGAATTGAATTGATCCCCGGTCATACCTCGAACGCACCCCCTATCGAAGCCATGACAACAACAGTTCCATTAATATACTCTTTCCCCGAATTCCATGGGGTGGCTGATGCAGTCGCCGACCATGTTATTTCCTCCCAAAACATGACCTTGTACAACACTCTCGATCATGCTCAGATAAAAGCGATCCAAGAACAACAGGCACAGCAAAAGCTTGCAATTTCATCATCCACGCTTTCCTTAAATGGGGGAGCTAACGGAAATGGTAAACTCAAGAAGGAAAAGAAGAAAAAGCAAGAGATTAGATTCAAGATTGCCATCTCTGGTGGTTCATTAATAAAAATCTTAAACCAAGGCTTATTATCGAGACAAGAAGAAATCGAGTGGGATAAGTGGGATGTTTACTTTGCTGACGAAAGATTGGTACCGTTTGAATCTCCAGACTCCAATTTTGGTCAAGCCAAAAGAGAAATCTTCGACCATATTGTCGGCGAAAAGAAACCAAACATCTACCACATCGACGAATCCTTAATTGAAGATCCACAAGAGTGTGCGGACGCTTACGAAAAGCTACTTATCGATAATTTTGCCAAGAAGGATTCTGTTAAGCTTCCAATGTTTGACTTGTTATTATTGGGATGTGCTCCAGATGGTCACATTGCATCTTTATTCCCAAACCATGGAGAAATCTTGAGAGAGAAGTTGGCTTGGTGTTTACCAGTTCCAAATGCTCCTGCAAACCCAAAAAACAGAATTACCTTATCCATTCCAGTTATATGCCATGCTCACAGAGTGACATTCGTGGTAGAAGGTTTAACAAAGGCTCCTATTATCAGAACTATAATGGAAAGACCTGAGAAGGGTTTACCTAGTTCTATTGTCAACGAAGGTGCAGCTGGAAGGGTGACATGGTTCGTCGACGATGACGCTTTAAAGGACTGTTATGAAGTTACCAAGAAGAAGTACAAATTCTTATCGATTGAAAGCAAAGATTAGATGAAAGAAACATGCTTTAATCAAATAAAAGCCAAAACGATTAGAGAATTATTTTTATGTTTTAAACATTGTTGACCCTCGAGAGGTTTGTCTCGGTTAATACCAGACCATCTGATCATTACAGTTCTTTAATCTTATTTATATAATTGTCATCACCTTTTGACGATGCTGTGTGGCCATTATCGTCCACCATTGTTTTACATTGGAGGTCACCTACCACACACAATTAATATCTACGCATGACCATTTGTCTCCCACCACTTCAGGAGTTCCCCTTTATAGAGATGCTAACTAGTTATCAACCTTGTCCCTTAAATCATGATCTCATCTCATGACATCCAGCATAGGAAAATTATCACCCAGAGGAACGTATTATTTCCGATTTAGTTAATTGACATTGCATACTTACAAGTTTATTTCAACACTTTGTTTCGTTACGTTTTTCTGTATATTAATGTGAATAGACTAAATGAAAAGAGAAAGCAGCAATAAAAATAAGATGAAAACTCCATTTAGATGATGCTACGCCGAATCGGTGAAGATATTCTGATTGTAAATGCGTATATTGAATGTAATGCTTAAGTGACCCCTCCTTTCTTCTCCCTCGAGTATATCTGTTCATACAATTCTATCATAGTATTCATCATCAATGTAACCTCCTCTCATTGAGTCCCTTACATTCTTAGCAAACATATTCTTGTTCTTGACCAAGACGTTAGCAGCATCCTTGTTTAATGGATCGTTCGGATTTGGTTCCAAGAATAAGAAGTTGAGCCCAATCAAGACAGAGTTTAAATTCAATACAGGGGACCAGTCTTCACGGAGGATATTTAAACACACATTGCCCTGTAAATCAATATTTGGATGGTAGATCTTATTTGTACATTTTATTTTTGGGGGTTCCATGGGGAAGTTGTTACTGATTTCAACGGTGAAATTGAAAGTACCATTCTTATAGTATCCCTGCTGAGGGGTTATGGAGAGATTGAAGTTGAATAAATCGGTAGAGTTGGGGAAGATTAACTTTATACTCTTGGGTATGTCCAACTCCGTGATATCCTTCTGCAATCTTAATTGCGCCGGAGTTATTTTATTATTTGATGATGCTTGAGGTTTGACATCTCCAGTGATTCCCGAGGAACCATCGGACCCTGATCCTGTACCATTAACATTTGCTGTAGCAGCAGCGGTTGCCGCTGCTTCCTCTTGCTTCTTCTTCTGTAGTTGACGAATTTTCAACTGACAAGTAGTTAGTAAGTAACGATCTCCATATAGATGATGCTCCGGAATTTTGCCTTATGGCACTGCTGTGTGCTTCATAATTCTTCCAGATACATTTCGTCAAGTCTTCTATCAACGTACCATTCCTGAATTCTTCTTTGGCTCTCTCTCTCTCTCGAAATACTTGTGATTGCTGGTTAGATTCATATATTTGATTTCAAATCGTATCTTGAAAACCACATTGTTCGCCTTTCTTTATTCCTACATAGTGTGAGAATTACGAGAAAAAGAAACCAAACTTTATTCCAAATATATGCTATATTAACTTTCTGCCCTAAATATATATGCCTTGCTTCTTATATTGAGTGTCCCGCGATCTTCTCAAACTTTGCTTCAACAGTCTCCAAAACACCAATGAACATTTCCGTATTTTCGTATATGAACGAACTTGGTTCTAGTTGCTGCAATTTTAGCTTTTGTAAGTGACCTCTTTCTAGTAGCAATGATTCCTTGACTATGTGCGAACTTTCTTGCAGACGTAGAGCCAAATACGGTGTCAATGTCAAACATCTTACTTTTATTAACCACTTGATTTCATCAGAGATAATCGATTGGTAAATCGAACGGTACTCATTTTGCGAGTTCGTATTGTACTGTAGAGGCTCAACACGCAATTCCCTCGGGAAATTCTCGACTGTATTGTTGTAGTCCTCTAGAACGTAAACAACCTCTTGCGGAGTTGCAGAATTTACAAGTACACTTAAATTGCTCCATAGGGATACATCGGTTAGGTTCTTGCGACAAGCACGAATGAGATTGTCCTTTATGTAATCAGATAATTCTAGTATATCCTTGTATGTCTTCTTGTTTTGGATACTTTCCGATTTGACTCGCATTAGACGAATGCACCACCTCAAATAATTTGCAGCGTAGTAATTCGCAAAGTGAAGCTCGCTAGCTTTAACGATGCAGTCAACCAAGCGATGAAAAGCGTCCAGGATGCTCCCTATCTCAGACCCTTCTTCCGTTATCCTGTCAAATATATGTATAATTGAAAGCTTTTTCAACCAAAACCAGAGTGATGAACTCTTGTTAATTCTTTTTAAGCGACTGGTTAACAAAGCCGTCACAAGCTTAAATTCCGTTTCAATCGTTACTGCAGTGTTCTCAAATTGTAAGAGTTTGAAAAAGAGTTTCTCGTGTAATGTTATGACACTGTGATTCTCATTAGTAGTCAAGAGGTACCCTAAAGTACAGTAGTATGCATTCAACAAATCATTTTCCTTTTGACATTCTGTGTAGTCAACAGATAGTACATGTTGGTGCCAGTATGTGTGCGAGTCTTTAAAGATCTTGAGGTAACCCTGCTTCGTTATCCCTATTTCAGTCACTCCATCGTTACTTTCTACTACAACTGGAACTTCCGAGAACGGGATTAGCTGGATTGCACAGAGATCCGCATTGACTAATTCCAGGTATAATCCATGAATCAAGGAAGCTGAATCCATGTCACGGTTGCATAGAAATGACAGGTGCAGATCAATCATTTTATTGATGTCAACTTTTTTGCACCAGTGCGCGAAAAATCGCAGATATGGTTTCGAGTTAGCCTCATCATCTCAAAAACAGTTTAAAGCCTCATCATAGGTTCACGCCAGAATACGTGTATATTTCACTCCCTGTCTATGCTTGGAACTTAGGAAAATTCCTTCATTGACATGCTTTCGTACAGAGATGTCTTTGACTTGGGCGGTTCCGACATCATTCCACCCAGTGATCCGGCCAGTGAGAGTATATACAAATTCACCAACACGCAGCAGTACAAAGTAACCGATAGTGACGTTGAAGACATAGAAGATGGTGAGAACGAGCAAGTCATCAAGTATCCATCCAGTGTTAAAGCGAACCTAACTACTAGCGAGGGCAATCCCCAGACAAACACACAAGCATTAGTCAAACAAGAGAAGCATTCGCATTTTCCATCTTCAGCAGCCTCAGTTACTGCACCAGCATCTAGACAATCCACATCGTGGAAGTTACTCCGAGTTATAGCAGATGCCCATCAAGGGTGGGTGCGATCTGTCGATATTGATCCAGTGACAAATAAATGGTTTGTGACCGGCTCCTCAGACGCATCCATCAAAGTGTGGGACTTGGCTTCGCTGCAAGTGAAGGCTACAATAACTGGTCACATAATGGGCGTCAGGGCGCTTAAAGTTTCCTCAAGGTTTCCATACTTGTTCTCTGGATCTGAAGACAAGACAGTCAGATGCTGGGACTTGGAAAGAACAAACTCACCGGCGGGTTGCCAAATACGTGACTACCATGGCCATGTAGGGGGTATCTACGCGATGGATTTACATCCAGACTTGGATCTCTTGGTGACAGGTGGTCGAGATTCTGCAATCAGGGTGTGGGACATCCGTTCAAGGACGCAAGTAATGCTTCTAGCGGGACATAGAAGTGATGTCACCGGCATCTCGTGTAGCTCCAGTGACCCACAAATCATATCAAGTTCCATGGATGCTACAATACGATTGTGGGATCTAAGAAAAGCCACAACACAGCTAACGATTACGCAACATTCTAAGAGTATAAGACTGATGGTAACTCATCCAAACGAGTCAACGATGTGCTCTGCGGATACTGGTGGTAACTTCAAGCAATGGGTCTTACCCAGAGGTGATTTGCTAAACGAATTTTCCACACCTATCAATGAAGAGAGCAAAATAGTAAACACCTTATCTGTGAATAGGGTAGACAATACTGTATTTGCAGGTTACGACGATGGGAAAATGGAGTTCTATGACTATATCTCTGGCGACTTGCTACAATCCACTTACTCAAAGCCAGTTCCTGGGATGGATACGACTACTATATATGCATCTACATTCGATCGACTGGGATCGAGATTTATCACTTGCGAAGGTGATAAAAGTATCAAGGTGTGGGGTGAGGAATAAAGTGAGGGACAATCGAGTAGTTATGCGGTTCAATATGTACATTATTATTAATAAATTTATTTATATATTTATATTTACCATCCGAAACGTAATTGATTTGCAGTAAATGCTGGTGGAGTCCAATTCAACTTTCTGGGTTCTAGCTCATGCTTCTTTTTCTCTTTAACCTTCTTTATTAACTTTTCGTACATTAGCATTATGTGATCTGTGACGACAATGATATGTTGACCCTTATAATATCTCAAGATTTGCAAGGTAGTTAATGTGTGAAGAATATCAGTGGTGGTCATGCAAGTGAGGGAAGAAATCTCTTCAATGGTGATTTCGCTCGCCACTGGGGGTGGGATTGCGGCAGCAGTGGTACTTCCACCAATTCCGGCGCTTCCATTATTAATGGGGTTTCCTGTGCCACCGCCATTGCTTGAAGGTTGTGGACTTGAAGTTGCTTCTCTCTTTGCACTACTGTTTACTTCATTAACAATTTCCTCGGGAAGTGCGTTATTCTTCCTATATAAATGAGGATTGTTTCTTTCCACTATCAACTTCACCAACGTATCCGTCCAGTACGCACGGTATGATAAAAGACCCAAATCTGATAATGGCTTTTCTGGAGAGCCTACTTTTCCTTCGACATATGACAACATGTACAGAAATTGCATCAACAACTTTCCGTAACCTTTCTTTTGGTAGCAGGGTAATGTCAAGATACAAGCAACGTTGTAACCGTCTGCACTTTCTTTTTCTTTGGAGAAGTAACCGACGACATGATGTCCCAGATCAGATGGGATTGTCATAATGTAGAACAAGAAGGGATCAACGTCATAGTAGAGTGTTTTGTGATCCAAGAATAACTTGGATAGTAAACACAAGTTACGGCACCACGTCCTTTGCTTTCTTCCATCAATTTCCCAAAACGACACTTTTGCATCTCTATATATTTCGTTACCGGGAGGATGTTTCATAGAGCACTTGGATCTGAATCTTTCAAATTGCTTTTTGGAACCAAAGTATGATAATGTGAAATCACAAATATATATTTCATCTTCCTCTGTGAGTTCAATTGGATAAGGTGAAAAGTACCATGGCTCTATAATATGTTCACCCAAGATTACTGTGGACAAGTTTCTGACTCTGGCAACCTCCAGGTGGTTTTGCGTCATAGATCCACTGGTACGCAACTTCTTGATCTCATCTTCTCTGCTCACTTCACCAGGTCTCTTTATACCTTGCACATTCAAATTATCGAGATCCAACTCATCATCCTTCTTTCCACCAGTCAGAGCGCCTGGAGTGGCCGACTCAGGTTGAGGAGTTTCTGTAGATTCTTTAGAATCTTTAGCGTTCTTAGAGTTCTTCGATAACTTCTTCAGCAGCTTCAGTTTCAGCTTGGTGTCCTTCTTTTCATCTTTCTTGTCGACCTTTACCTCCGGCAAAATCATCGCTCGCAGATAGTCTATTCTTTCAGTACCAACCCATTCATCCAAACGCTTATTGAATTCTTGATAATGCACATAGAAGACTTTCTTGCCCTTTTTGGTGTGTTGTTGAAGAATCTCAGCAATTCTGTATTCATTGTCTTTACGAATGTACAATTTGCACCCTATGAGGATGTCATCAGCTGAAAATTTATGATCGCTCCCATTTGCAGAGCCATTAGCGGTGTTCTTAGTGCTGTCATCAACTGATATGCTGGAAGAGGAGTCAGCCCCTGTGGTATCATTCTGTATCTGTATTGGCGTCGAAGTAGGAGGAACAGAGGCACTTGACGGACGGTTCTCGGAGGCAGATTCAACCTCTTCTACCTCTGACTTCGCATCAGACTCCTCCTTTTTATCGCCCGCGATATTTTCTCCATCCACAGACATGCTTGCAAGATGGATTTAAGTTTTATGTGACTAGCAGTTCAGTGTCCTTAGTTTTGTTTATTAGAATAAAAATTAAATATGTACCAAAAAAAAAAATAACGAATCCAAAACAGTGACTTTCTACATGCAGGAATTTCAATAGTTATGGCATTATTTAATTATTTGTCTATAAGTATTTACAAGAGTTCCACAAGTGTAGTAGTTTGTTTCAAAATATCGTGGCGGGAATCACCTACTTGCTCATTGGTGCTTCACCAGAAGTAGCAGCTTCTTCTAAGGCAGCAGCGTTATCCTCTCCCCACCATTTCATGATCTTCGGAGCATCGCCTTTGAAACTTTCATCTCCAACAGTATGGTTCAAGCCTATGAAACCGACGTTGTAGTCAGGGAAGTCAATCAACCAGCTCGATAACTTCAACCTGAGTTCATTGTAGTAAGCTTCGCTCTCAAATAACTCGGAGTCTTCCTTCACATCTAAGATTATGTTACGCTCCAAACATGCGTTAAGCAATTCTTGTCTTGACAAGTTCCAAACATTTCCATTTGCTGATAAGTATGAGCTGTCAACTCGTAAGTAATTGTAATGTGATTGTATGCGACGACGCAAAACAGTTTCGGGTATCATGAAGAGGGGGACGTATTTTGAGGTTAGTCTCAAAGTTCTGGAGAGTAACTTGACTTCTTGCAATGGCAAGTTATAGGCAGTTCTATGGGCCAACTCTTCCAAAGAAGTCGTCTCAAGGGACTGCAAATTGAATTTTCGAAGTTCAGATGCAGCTGCGGGACTCCATAAGCGAGGCAAGATCGAAGGTAATACACAGGTCAGTGGAGTGATCTCAGGAAAGGCGTAACACACAAGTGGTGTTGTTTCTGCGAAAACTAAAAAGATAACTGCAAACGTGGGAAGCTTGTAGAAATCTCTAGGAGTACGCTTGATAAGCTGGTACTGTTCTCTAGTGAGGCCAAAAGGGGACAGAGATGGGGCACTTCCGCTGCTATTCGCACTAGATCTTTTGACAACCGTGACATCGTTATTTTGGCGTTGGCTCTGTTTTGCCCTTGCTTCATCCTCCATTTGAAGATTATATAACTGCTGGGCCATTTCCTGGGTGAGTTTGTTGAACGAAGGGATCTTGATATTCTGTTGGACACCTCTTTCGTTGATGTTACCCCCAATCATGTAGTTCTTTTTGATGCCTCTGTATTCTTTGAAATAGTTACTCCACACACTGGAGACACCATGCTTGTAGAATCGCATAAGCGCTTTGGCGTAGGCAAAGAACTTCTTCCATCTCAAACTAAGGCCTGTAGCGTCTGTGTGTTTGGCGACATCAAGTTCAATTTGCTTTCGTGGTTTTATATCTTCTGGCAATGTGGAAGGAGCATTTATGAAGGATTTATTTGCTGGAATGGTTCTAAACCATATAGACGATAGCCTGCTATTATTTCGCAACTCTAGTTTCAAGGCTTCCCTGGTGGAGGGAAAAGTGTACAATTTCATGGAGACACTAGTATGTAGTACTTATGTATCTTGTCGATATCCGGAGGAGTGGAAAGAAGTTTAGTATGAAAAGCAGAGGTTTCGTGCAGCCCAGAAATTTTCACAGATTTGATTTCCATATTGGCATGAAAAATTGCGACCATTTATCTTTTGACACTCACTTATTTCAAACTAAGAGGTGGGTATCTACTATTTGCCAAGTAAGCGCCTTTTACACAGATAGCACGATGACTCTTCAGAAAAGAATTATAACACAAGACGATCTCAACACATGGCTAGAGTCTCCAACCTTCAACGAAGTGATTGATTTTGTGGTGTCTCTCCAAAACCTGGTTGAAGGCAAGCCCAACGACACTACCGTGGAGGTTTCGAAGAACAGCGAAGCTTTGATCAATATTTTCAAGATGACCATAGAACAAGCAATCGATGATAACACAGTGGTTCACGAGAAAGACATCTCGAGATTCGGCAAGATAGAATTCAGAGACTTTTACGATCAGCTTGCCGAAAAGATCCCGAACCAGCTCAGAGGCAGCTTCGATGTCAAGGATGAAAACGAAATTGAAGAATTATCGGGGTACCTAGTGGGATCTTTTGGGGACAGAACCAGAATCGACTATGGATCTGGACATGAGTTGAACTTTATTGCCTTTTTACTTTGCCTCAAGAAGTTACATATTCTCGACAAGCAAGACTACCCTTGCATCGTTTTGAAGATTTTCAACAATTACATGTTCGTCATGAGAAGGCTCCAGAAAACTTACTGGTTGGAACCAGCCGGCTCGCATGGTGTGTGGGGTCTTGATGACTACCATTTCTTACCTTTCCTATTCGGAGCATCTCAGTTGGCAACCCACCCACATATGAGACCTAAACTGATTCACAATGAAGAATTAGTTGAACAGTTCTACCAGCAATACATGTACTTGGAATGTATCCATTTCATCAATTCGATAAAAACTGTCCCGCAGGGAAAAAGCGAAGGTCAAGGGGACGGTTCCAAAGAACAAACCAAGTTGAGCTTGAGGTGGCACTCTCCGATGTTGGACGACATCCTGGCTGCAAAGTCTTGGGCCAAGATAAAGGAAGGAATGATCAAAATGTACAAAGCTGAAGTTTTAAGCAAATTGCCAATCATACAACATTTGCAATTCGGCACGTTGATCAAATGCCCGGAAGGTATACCAGAACATTCACACTCCGAGGCAGGCGAATCAGACTGTGGTCACGTACACGAAGCTCTTAATACTTGGGGTGATTGTTGTGGAATCAAGGTCCCTAGTGCCATCGCCGCATCTGAAATGAACAAACTCAAAAAGCCAATACCATTCGATTAGATACTACAGAAGTAAATGCCATTATTACGACTTTGTTTTAGTTTTCACTTTAATACAATATTTAATTAACCTTACAAACTTTCCTTACCTCTACCAACACACCACTGGCTGTAAAAATAGTATAGTATACATGTATCTACTCTATATATCTAATTCCTGTAATAATCAATACATTCCGTGGCAAGGCTCCAGGAACTGGCAACAAGACTCTCATTTTTCCCTTGTTATCGTCCACATCAGACACGTACGCATAACCCATCACGCAAGTATTCATCAAGTTTTTGCTCAGTTTATCATTTGAAGGTAACTGAGTGATTGCCAATATGGTGTTATTCAAAACTGAGGCATTAGGCTCCACTATCTTAGTGTAGTATTTTTCTAATGCAAATTCATCTTTGTTGTTGTTTTCACCATCAGCCATGTCCTCGTCCATATCTGGTGTGAAAGAGTCTCCAGAGGGCAAAAACGCCAATGATGAATTTACTTCCAGAGATTCGACTGATTTGTAAAAGATCAAGTCTTTGAAGTCGATTATTGTGTTGTATGGAGAAAGTGGAGATTTCAAACTACCGTAGAAGTATTCTCTGATAGTCTGCTGTTGTATATTTCTGATGTAGGAGTCATCGATTTCGACGCAACCGCCACTCTTTGTCAACTTGATGATATTGAAAGGAGAAGGGCCATTTTGATTAAGAAGCTTGTGCTTGAATTTTTTCTTTAATTCAATCAACAATCTTTCATTGCCAATGACTAATATTAAATTTATCTCGAAATCAGATACAATGCTTTCAATCACCTTGAAATCCTTTATGGTTAATGCTGGCGTATCGACCAAGATACCACTTTGATCTACAATTGAGTCTTCTTGTAATCTAGACATCACAGCTACTCCTAGTTTCGATACTTGGTATTTGTATAAGTCGATATTGTCCTTGAATTTTTCGAACCCGTAGTTTTTCACAATGGGTTGTTTTGGATTGTGGAACGTCACACCAGATGTTGTCGTATTACCCCATCCATTGGTTGCCTCCACATCAAACATGTCACTAATGGGAGTGGCAGTTAAAGATCCAGGCAAAGAAAAGACCCCTTCTTGGGGGTTCAAGTTGACCAATATTGGAGAACCATCCATTTTCAATGAGTATGCTGCTAATGTTTTCAACAAGACTGTTTTGCCTGACTGGGAGTTCCCAATCACCATGACCTTGGGGCCTCCATGCCCTGATTCCTTTGCCCTTTGACGGTATGACTCAAGAACAAAGTGTAAATTGACAAACTGTGACATCGAAGTTTCTTCACTTATGTATTCTGATATTTCGCTTTCATTCTTATTGTTGTTTGAACTCAATGAGTTACTGTCGGTCTTCTTCAAGCTGGTAGAATATTGGATGGTGCAACCGGTATTTGTTTCAGTTTGAGGAGCATAGATGCTTATTTTGGCTCCGCTGAACAGCATCTCCACGTTAGATGGTAGCTCCGTACCGAATATCTCCCCAATTCCGTTCACCACACTGAGTTTCAAAACTGTTTGAAATGGGATTTCTATTCTCCATTCAGATTGTGCTGGGATGTGGATTTCAGTATTTTTCTTAGGACCACTCTCACTTCCATGCTCACTAGAGAGAGACAATTCACCAGAGAATCCAGGAATGGCAGACATGTTACTTAAGGTGAAGATGTGATGGCGTTTCAAGTAAACTAGTGATTTGGAAAAGTGGATATAGTTGAACTTCGAAACTACATATAATTCTGAGAAGAGAGAGAGATTGAATATTTCGTCACGTGACCGACTATTCAAGAAAGCACTTTGCAGACAACTACACAAGTAATAATGCGTGAGGCGCCAGGAAGAAGCCTTAGATTAATATAGCCGAGAAGACAGTAAGAAGCAATGCAGTGGCAGTAGTCCTCAAAGTCCATGGAATTTGTCATATTTTCAGCGTATCGATCTTCTTTTTTCCTACCTTGCTTGATAAATGATTGCACTCTTGATTTGGCTGCGAAAAATATCTACGCTTATTCTGCAGATTGTAAGCTTGGCTCGCTATTTATTGGGTAATATATATACTTCTGTACCAGACATTTTCCTTTATTTTTACTTGTTTCTTACTTGTTTCTTTCGCCTTATAATCATTTGAACGAGCTGAAGTCCAATCTCTTGGGCTTTATTTTCGCTTGCTCGCTCAGTAATGCCATTATTTTGTGCTCACCAGTTCTGTTGTTCACCATCTCCATATGTGTCGAATAGTCTATATTCGATTTTTTGTACTGTTCCATTCGGCTAGTTTTGAATTGGTTGTACAGTTGCATGTTTGGCGACAAGAATGGATTCTCTACATCTTCTGTTTCAATGGTATCTTCGAGGTTGCATTCTTCGTCGGTGGAAAAGTCAGAGTTGAAGGACTTTCCATGCCATTTGTAGACAATGTCTTCGTTGATAAGTTGACCAGCAGGCGTTTGGGGCAATTTAGGTGTTTGCAGTAATTTTGGGGTTTGAGTTAATCTTGGGGATTGCGGAATGTTGGGGGTGTTAAATCTCGACGATTTTCTGGATATCTTTTTAGTTGGAGAAGCTTCTACATGGTTATAGTCAATTGGGTGCATGAACCGGATGTTGTTGTCCTTGATGAAGGGAGTTTGAGGTTCCGGGTGAGAATGTACAAGCGAATGTAATTGAGATTCAGACAGTGGTAACGATTCTTCCTCTTCTGGTGGAGATGTCAAGGTCTGCGTGTAGTCTTCGAGGTCTTCCTCGTGTGCTATGTTAGCGAAGAAGTCAGAGTCTAAGGTTGGAGAAGAGCTCAAAGGTGTCTTGGCGGGAGTTGATGACACTTTCCTTCCCATCCCTATTGTTGAAGGAGCCGGCAAGAGAAGGCCAAATGCGAAGTCTCTGTCAGCTAAGGAGTTACCGACATCTTCATTTCTGCTCAATTTGTGAACTGGATTGTCAGTGGTGATTTCGTCTACATGGACTCGCTTCTTCCTGGTAGATCTATTGGGGGATCTCAACGGAGTTATTTCAGGAGTTATTGGAAGTAATGAGTGGGTTCCAATTCCAAGGTTCATTGATTGCAGCTGCTGATGCTGTTTTCTTGGGGTCTTAAATAAACCTCCTTTTTGTGGTTTGGACTTGGAAGATGACGAAGGAGTAGCAAAGAAAATATCTTTCGAGTGCTTTGGAGTCTTGGGGGTATGAAAGCTTGAGTGGTAAACAGGCTGGGACTGACCAGAATTCCTCAAGCGAGGAGGTGTTGAAGGAGGGTTAGACATCTCAAATGCGTAGTGATATGTATAGCTGAAGGCGAAAGGCGGAAGTAGTGCTGGCCGTTATTTTAGCAACTGCTCAGTGCAAAGAAGGAAGGTTTTCCTTGAGCGTCTAGCTTAGTGGAATGCTAGCTGTGATAAGTAACGGATGAGTTACGAAGAATTGGAATATGTCTGGAAATATACGGTCTGACTGCCCTTACCTACACTTTCAAGTCCCTTTTTATTTTTTTTGATGGGATCACTTTCTTAAATATATAATTTGATCTGATGCAGGGCCCGGATGGCTGGCTATATGTTTTCCATGCGCAGCTTCACTTGGTTGACACCCACATCAAAAAAAAAAATACAAAAATCGCGTTTCGTACGCGACTTTGTGCAACATATATGCAACCATTTTTCAATTTGTCTGTTTTCTGTGAGGATTGTCTAAATTGATTGCATTATTAGAGATAAAGTGCTATATTGTTTACCTTAATCGACAACGTAACGAGATATCCACCATTGTGGAAAAGGGAAATAATGAGAATAAAAACAGGATAATTCACAGGTTTTTCAATGGTACTTTGGGAAATATGTTCTATACAATAATATAAAACTCGAACACAATGTCGTACAAGAATTCGAGACAAGTAATCGCCTGGGGCTTCTTTGAACAAACGAGTCGAAATTGAAAAATTCATGGAGAATTGATTGTGTGCAATTGAATTCACATGGCAGTGGCTATCAACTGCTATGGAATGAATAGATTTAGTCTCTCTTTCTATCGTTCACTTACAGATACGTGTTGCACACATGGTAGAGTAAATTCTACACGTAATGCTTGCAAAAGGTGGATGCTATGCTATGATTATGCGGTTTCTATAAATGTATGCAAACTATTCACATTAGCCTTTCTCTTGGTTACTTTTAAGTCTAATCCCAATTCTAACTCGTCGTAAAATTTCTTGATGGTCTCAGCATTTTTGCCTTGCTTCAATATCAAATTCCTAGTCAAGTCTAAATTTTTCAAGCTACGACTGTTTTCCTCTGCCTTCTCAACTCCAGGTTCTGCAAAAGAAATGCTTTCAATGGAATTGTCGCTCAAATCTAAGGTATCTAAGCGTTCCATTGTGAATGATGCAGGGATTATCAATTTGCCCTGAAGAGAATTATCATGGAGCAGTATTTTCTGTAGGTGCGGCGGTAAATGTAACTCGATATCAATATTGGAGATTGTATTTATCCCTAACCTTAAACTTGCTAGTTTGAGGCTCTTGTTATTAGGGTATTGGAAAATAGGAGTATTGTGAGCAGTCAAGGCGGTGATCAGGTTTTTTCCTAAATCAATATATTTCAAATTATTTGGCGGAAGCCACGATTCTAAGGAAACAATGTTATTGAAGTAAAGCTCTAAGTGGGACAATCCCTTCAAGTCCTGCCATGAAAACACATCATCGCGTTTGTTGCTGATATTTTCATAGGAGTTCAAGTCTTGGATCTTGTTGCCACACAACGATAGTATATGCAAGGATTCCGGGAACTGAAAACATTCGAGTGATTGGATTCCGCACTCATCAAGATTCAAATTCATCAACCGGGAGGGGAATTTTATCCTCACATCGTTCTCTGGTAGTATTAAACACTCACTGTTGCTCAAGTTTAAAGTCTCTAAGTATATGGGGAACTTGAAGTAAGGGTAATGGCCAGCGCTATTGAACTGGCCCGATTCTTGTAATCTCTCCATTTCCAGGAACATGTTAAGACTTGTCAACCGAGTTTGCGATAAATCAAGGTAATCGATCGAGTCAGGTAACACCAAGTCATTCAACGTTGTAAACGGGTTGTTGTCTAACTTCAAGTTTTGTAAGTTTGTGGGCCATTCATACTTTGAGAGCTGCTTTAAGGTTTCATCGTTAATCAAGTTATGTGAAAGCAAGATGGACTTGAGTTGAGGCGGCCAGTTCCCTGTTCCACTTACAGCACCATCAAGCTCATTGTTGAAGCTAGTTATGCAATTGTACAGCAAATCGAGAGTCTCTAAAGTTGGAGGCAAGGACCCAAGGTTCACATCGCTAATGTTGTTATAAGTCAACATCAAAGTTTTCAAGTTGGCAGGGAAGCTCTTTGCTCTCAACTTTTCATTATCTATTCCTGATTGGTTCCAATATATATCAGTGATCGTTGATGGTAATTCCAACTGCAGGATGTTGGATTCTTCATTCCACGATATGTCTATGTGCTGCAAAAACGGTGGCAAGTGTGCTATTTTAGACCAATTGTTGATTTTGTGTCCAAGTAGAACGAGCTGCTTAAGATGTTTTAAGCCTGCCAAGAAGGATTGGTTAGAAGGTTTCAAAAGAACCTTCAAGTCCAGACCCGTGAATTGCAATTTCGTCAAATTACTGCTAAACGAGCTTATCAATTGTAAATCGCTGCTAGTCGGGTCATACCTCTCAATATGGAAGTGGAGCGCGGAAATCTGATTGAGGAATCTCTCTTGATACTTCACCAATAAAGTCTCGAAGGACCTGAAATCTCCACCGGTGATGATGACTAGTGTTTTCGGATTAATATCAGGGTTCTCCAGCAAGAAGTCATCAATTTCAACAAAGCTGTTGAAATCGATTAGTTCTCTTACGAGTGGACTACCCAATACGCAGTGGTGCTGACGTCTTGTTGGTGATAGTACCACATGGAGTTCATTGGAGTAGTAATTCTCGATCACTAATTGCCTGTAGAATGGATTGACATGTAGAAAGAACTGTGAGATGTATGCCAGCGGCAAATGCAGAAAGATTGTGGTTATGATTTCCTCTGGAAAAGTCAGTATTAGTTGAAGTAGCTTCGTATCATGGTCATTTTCGCTACCATTTGCACCCTCCATTACGTAGAAATATAGAGAGAGGGAAGGAAGCTTAGGTGTTGCCGCCGATGGTGGCATCTGTCAGTCTGTACACATTAGTAAGTAAAGAAGGTGAAAAAAAGTTACATTGTTAGATGCAGGCACAGAAACGCAAGATAAGGCTGAATTGACATGTATAAAGGGACGTGCGATGGAGACGGTGAGCGAGAGAGTCTAAATCAAAATTGGTACTTGAGCCCCAAACCGGATACCTGACTCCGGGACTCCCAACCCATTTTACGCCTTTTCTACCACCAATGCCGGAAAGGATGTAATCACATGTAGACTTTTTGCATAAATACTGTTTCATACACAACTTTATACTCTAAACCATCCTGCACACATCCATTTGCACTACTGTATCTTCATATTAGGAAATAATTGTTAAATTGGTGGGCAGAATACGTTTGGGCCGAGAGTGAAATTCAGAGTGACATACAGATTAAAAGATGGCAGTGACAGTCGGTATTCCAGATTGAAGACAATTGTTAGATGAAATAGGCAAAATAACACCAGGTAAAAGATATTTCCCACCGTCTGACGTGGATATCGCTTTCTTAAGTAGAGGATGGAATGTATTTTAGGAAATTGAGCTTATAGGGGTACCAGAGGCACGGCTGTTAAAGTTGCGTCTTTGTTATCCACTAGGGAAAATCCGAGATCTTATTTCTCACACTAGAAATAATAAATAGCAAGCGGCACACGCCAAAGAGGTGGACAGCAAGCATTTCGCTCACCAGAAAACAATAGGAAAGGAAAAACCATGCGAGCTGCCAGGAAGAAGAGCGGAAGAATGAAAGCCAAAGAGAACAAGTTGGTCAATTGTTTAAACTTTTATCGTAGATTCTTTGGACAGCTACATACCCAATATTAATCCCTATCTCCACTAGGAAGTCCCATTGATCTTGGAGGCTCGTATACGGGGGAACCAAGCAAAACAGAGAAAAAGAAAATACACCAAACACCCACATGCTCGCAGCACAGAAAAAAATAAAGGAAAGTAGCCAGTCAATCGGGCATAAAATAGGTGTATCCGAGTAGATAAGCCCTTCTATGACAAAGCAAGCGTATCGTTTAACGGTGTCACCCCAATGACAGTGATAAAGCCCTCTAATTCACCAATATTTTCTAGATTTCTAAATATCTGTAAGATTCCTCTTATATCCGTTCACCGGGCTTTTCCTGAAGATAGATTTTGGCTTGCGTCAACGGCCAAATGTGAGCCAGCAAGCCCTATTCTAAAACAGCTGGTCGTTTTTCAACCGTTTGCACCTTATTTTATTTTTTTTTTCTCATATAATATTTAATTTTCGTATATCTTTGTATACAAAGGGCGATAATTTCAGATGGCACTAGGCTATACGATTGTGGAAAAAAGAAACTGAATACAGGGCAAAAAATAGGTGGGTACCATACAAAAATTAAAAAAAAAAACAAATAGAGAGCCAGTGCGACTGTGAGCGGAAGGAAAAATACAAACGAACCAAAAAAAAATTAAGATTTCACAATCTCTGGTACAAAAATATTTCATTTCATTTTCAGAGTCTTTTCTTTTTCGGTGTGCCTTCCTGTCTTTTCTTGAATTTTAACACACAGAACTTCCCTCTTCCACACATCTAACGACCAATCAGGTAATAACGCTGTTGCTCAGTCTTGTAGGAGTAATCGAAAAAACCTCTCCCAGTCTGTCACTACACATTTCAATAGAGAGACAAAACTGAAAGATTGAACCAGTTTACAAGTTAGGGAGGTTATACATTATATATACACAAACACACACTGACTTGGTATATATACACAGATATATCTACACTACCTTCAAAGCACAGTAGCAATCACGTCATACTAAACGGTGGCTAGTCATACATAAAACAACCGTTTCAAAGACTAGTGGACCATACTACTCCCGAGGTTGTCCATTATTACCCGAAAACTCCAGCACCAAACCATTTAGAAAAGGCACAACAGCAACATTTGTACCACATTCTAGTAGGAAGCAAGACTAAGTTATACCGCACCCATCACATCGTCCGGGTTCGTACTTCACCTATCTTGTTCCTATTGGCATTATTAGTTTTATTGCTGTTACATTTTTTTTCTTGTTTGATATAAAACCGTCCCCTGCTACTTCTTACAAGAAGTTACATTACTGTTCCTTTTGTGTTTTTTTGTCATTGTTTCATTTATAGATACAAGGAGCCGCCATTCAGCTCTTGGATAAAGCATATAATAAGTTATAGAAAAGATGGATAAAGTTATTTCTTCGTTGTTATGTTGTTCGGTCGACTCAAAAGACGACAAGGACGACAGATACGCACAACAGCAGCAAATTACGAAGCAAACGTCTAATCGTCTGAAAGTCACCGTATTAAACGGCGATATAGATTCTAAAACCACCTCGTCGCCCCAGAAATCGGCAAAGCAACCACCTTCTTCGAAAATTGCAACGAATGAAGTTCCAGTGACGGGCCTGGATGCAGCAGCCGCTGCTGCTGCAGTCACGGCAGCAAAGGCAGCCGGCTCTACTGCTGCCAACACCACTGACTCCACAAAGACGTCGAATACGGTGAATACAACAAAGACTTCAAACACAGCTGTGACAGCAGCAGTTGCCGCCGCCAAAGAAAAGAAAGACTTGGATGAAGACTCTGTAAATGAAACCGATACTATAACCAATACAAATGAAGAACTGAATGCACCAGCTACAGAGCAAACGAATGGTGCCACTTCTGCAAACGATATTCTCGCTCAGGTTGACGAAAACGGTAACCCAACTGCAACTGCTCCATCTAATGGTCATCTACAAGGAGATTATGACGAAGATGAGGATGAATTGTCTCTTGACTTAACCAAATTACAAGTTGGCCAATCCTTTAATCCAGAAACCGGAGCTCTTTTAGGTAAGAAGGATACCAAGAAATATGGAAATAAGAAATGTCTTATCTTGGATCTTGATGAGACCTTAGTGCATTCTTCTTTCAAATACTTGAGGATAGCAGACTTTGTTATCCCTGTTCAAATTGATAATCAAGTCCACCACGTTTATGTGATAAAAAGACCAGGCGTTGACGAGTTCTTAGAAAAGGTTGGCAAGTGGTTTGAGGTTGTTGTATTTACAGCCTCAGTCCTGAAATATGGTGATCCATTACTAGACAAGTTAGACATCCACAAGTCTGTGCATCATAGATTATTCAGAGATTCATGTTATAACTACCAGGGAAATTTCATTAAGAATTTGTCTCAAATCGGTAGACCATTACTGGACTCAATCATTATCGATAATTCACCAGCTTCTTATATTTTCCACCCACAACATTCCATTCCTATATCCAGTTGGTTCAGTGATACTCACGACAATGAATTATTGGACTTGTTACCTTTCTTAGAAGATATATCCAAATCTAACGTTGACGATGTGGGATTAGTGTTGGATATTTCCTTATAGTTTGAATGGGAAGCAAATTGAACTGAAGTGTTGAATTTGATTGTTCAACAAGGGGAGTATAAGAATGAGAAAAACTTAACATATTTACTTTCATTTGGACGGAATGTCTCATATGATTAAATATTTAATTATGATTTTAGATCTGCTTATCGAGCTCCGGCTTTTCACATATCAGAGAAGTCACCAATAGTTGGTGTTAAAACTACTGTTTGTGGCCATTTCATCATCCACTCTTTGATTTGATGCTTTAAGTCAAGGAAATTAGTACCATAACTTTACCATAAGCTGGACTTATGAATTTTCCATTCTCAGAATTGATGCTCAGAAGAGAAAATCAATCGTAAGACATGCATATTGAATCATCCATCCATCCAGGCTTCATGCAATTTTCTGTTTCCTATCTTTTCCTCTAGAGTTAAGAGAACATAAATCTAGATATAGCAAGTGGATTACAAATAAAGCTCAAACAAAGAATAATAGCAAGAAGCAGAATAAAACCTACAACGAAAGAAAAAAGAGAAAAAAAAACAAAGATAACCACAAAATTAATCTAATACAAACAAGAAATGATAACGCTAATCATTGCCATAATCACAAGCATGCTCAAAAAATGACGCACTTGACCGTCATCCTCAACGATTATTTGCGGATAATAGGGTTTGCCTTTATAGAACCTGTACAACTCAATAATATAATATTTATTAGGGTGAAGAAACGTAGTGTAGTAGTTATTTGTGGGAGTGCTAAGTGAGTGACTATCATATTGAAAACTGAAAAATATCGAAATTCTCAAGGTGTACTGTAGATAGCCACAAAAAAAAAAAAAAAATATCCACGCTCATCTCATCGAGACAGAAATACAAAGTACAAAGATCTATAGTCGTAAGCAGATAGTATTACCCTCTTCTTGAGCAAAAGATTAACGTACTGCAAAGATGAAGATTAAGACTGTGAGTAGATCATCGGACACGTATGTCCCGGTGAGAAACACCCAGGAATCATCGCTTCCTAGAAATCTCAACCCAGCATTGCACCCGTTCGAGAGAGCAAGAGAATACACCAAAGCCCTTACAGCCACCAAGATGGAAAGAATGTTTGCTCAACCTTTCGTAGGACAACTTGGAGATGGACACAGAGATGGTGTTTACCACATAGCTAAAAATTTCTCTACCACAAATCAAATAGCTACGGGATCTGCCGATGGTATCATAAAATACTGGGACATGACTCTGAGAAGAGAAACAGTATCCTTCAAAGCACATTACGGTATGGTCAGTGGATTGTGCGTGACCCCAAACTCATCGAATATGTTGTCCTGTGGTGACGACAAGACCGTCAAGATCTGGTCAGTGGATACCGATGAATTCGATGGATCTCAATCTGACCAAGACTTGTACACAGCCAAGAATAGCACGAGAGGAGGCAAGGGCGGTCTCGTCAAGACATTTTTAGGGGAGCATTCCTTCAAGGGCATAGACCATCACCAAGACGAGGGATTATTTGTTACAGGTGGTGCTAGCATCCAACTCTGGGATGTTAACAGATCGAAGCACATTTCTGATTTATCGTGGGGTGCAGACAATGTTACCACTGTGAAGTTCAACAGAACCCAGACCAACATAATATCCTCCGCAGGATCCGATAATTCGATTGTCTTGTACGATGTGAGGACAAACAGTCCAATTCAAAAGGTGGTTACCAGTTTAAGAACCAACTCAATTGCATGGAATCCTATGGAGGCATTTAATTTTGCATCGGGATGTGAAGATCATAACGCTTACTTATGGGACATGAGAAAGTTGAATCGTTCCTTGAACGTCTACAAAGATCATGTCGCTGCCGTTATGGATGTTGATTTCTCGCCAACAGGTGAAGAGTTGGTGACTGGCTCATACGATAAGACAATCAGAATATTCAAGACTAGAGAAGGTCACCTGAGAGATATCTACCACACTAAAAGAATGCAGCATGTCTTTTGTGCCAAATTCTCAACAGACTCCAAGTACATCATAACGGGATCTGACGACTCCAACGTCAGAATCTGGAGAACTAACGCATCTGATAGAGCAAACATCAAGTCATCCAGACAAAGAGCCAAATTGGAATACGATGCTGCCTTGAAGGAGAGATTCAAGCACATGCCTGAAATCAGAAGAATCAGCAGACACAGACATGTTCCAATTGTCGTAAAGAAGGCTGGTGAAATCAAGAGAGTTGAAACTGAAGCATTGAAGAAGAGACAAGACAACCAAAGAAAGCATTCCAGACCAGGCTCGGTTCCATTCAAGTCCGAAAGAGAGAAGCATATTAGAGGCACTGCAATTAAGGAACAATAGGTATGCTTGTTGATCAAAGGACATGGAAAATTAACACAATACGTATATACCACAGCATTTTTTTAGATATCTAGCAGGATGTATCTTACATAGCAAATTCCATACATAAAAAAATAATACAAGATGCTTAGAAAAAAGCAGCACGGAGTAGTTGAAATGTAGCATCGAGAAAGCAGCACAAGAAGCAAAAATAGAATAATAAAAATACAAATAAATAAATAAGCCGTAAACCAAATTAAAGTTAGCAGGCTTCACGTGGTTGAAGACCCACGCCTGTTTTCTATCATGTAGCAATATAGCATAGCCATAATATCCCACGCAAACCCGAAAATAATAGACATGTTCCGCTTCTTCCACACCCCCCCCCCATTGCAAAAAGTTGACATAATTTTTTAGCAGCAGACACACTTGCAGTGCTTTATTACCGTATATCCCTGCAGGGAATTAGTGACATATTTCCTGCATGCATTCTAGCAAATGACAGTGCTTAGATATCACGGAGGTCCCCCCACTAGGTTACTCCTACCAAAAGATGCCTTAAATGGGAGAAAACAGCACAGCGGCAATGAAGTGCGCATTTCGCAGTACAGAACGGCAATGTAAATGAAAATTTTATTGCCGTGAGGGTATTCGCGATGTAGAGCTGGTATCGGAAGTGAGCCTCAATTCAACTGTGAAACAGATCTCTTTCGCAGCTCGAAACCTAAAATCTTCGCTCGCAAATTCAAGCTTAAGTGAGAGGCAAAAGTACTACACTGGACTTGAGGAGCTGAACTCGAAAATTAGTGCGATAGAAAATAAAAAATAAAAAAGGCTAACGAAATTGCATACAAAGAGTTTCCGTATAGAAAAGTATCAAGTGACATTTTAGTCATGAGATTAACAATACACACAGTATCAAGCAAGAAAAAGAAAAAAAAAATAAAATAAGAAAATACAGACAACGGATTCTGAGTAAAATTGAAATCACCAGTTGTACTGTCTTTCCTCCGTTTTTCAAGCAATCACCTGTTACAACACACAAGTGTACACTTCGTTACTAGTAGCTGAATTATTGTATAATCAGGGTGAAGTTGTTTGCACGGGAAACTTGTTCTATTGATCGTTTGGGTTAACTTTGGTTTTGCTTTTTCTTAGTAATTAAGATTACCTACTTGCTTTCAATATAGTGACCATTTTGAGCTATTCAACGTTCCGAAGCGAGAATCCAGCAGGAAAGAGACCAAATTATTTCAAATCAATTGCAAACTTCAATAATCTTATATGACTGGCTACAACCACATCAGCATATAACATTCGGTGACAATACAGTTGTTATTGAGATACTTCGTTTTACGATCTCAGTCCTAATCTAAATCCTTTTTACTACTACTACTACTATTATTATTATTATTTTTGCATTATATTATTGATTAACTATTCATAACTGACCCGCCCATCATGCCTGATAAACACAAAATGAAATTGTTTCTGCATTTCAAGCACCCCTCCACGGATGATAACCTTGAGCCGTCAACATCGAACCATTCCACCAGTGGCAGAAAGTTCCTTGGCTTCCATATCGGTAAGCATGACTCGTCAGAATCTTTGACTTCACCAACTTTGACCAACTCCTCCACGGATACCCACCACCACCACCAGCATAGTTCTCATCACCACCAGCCAGAGCAACATTCGCAGCATTACGCCCAAACAGGAAGTCAAACAGAAAAGAGTACTTCAAACCCACATCATCAACATCAGGCAGCGCACAATGGTACGTCTACTCTTAACAGCACCCATAGTCATAACAATGTTGCGCAGCCCAGCATCCAGTCTCCAATCCCCGTACACCATCTCAATCAAGAAGATGCAAATAATAACTTCATGAAATCAAACTCCATGGTTGAATTGAAACGCTTCTTCAAGCCAACAAAGAAGAATTCGATCTCCAGAAAGCAGAATGAGGGACACTACACGAATAATATCCACTCTCCTCCTCCATTAGCTAGTGGTATATCTAATCCAGGTGCCGGTCTTGGATCGGGGACTGCAGGAAGCTCAGCTGTCGGAGGAAGTTCAGCAGGGAACAGTAGCGTAAACTTGGCTATTCACAATAGAGAACAATCATCTACTTCATTGGCAAATCTTATCAACCAGACCTCATCGCAATTACTTCACAATGCATCGCATAGCAACGGACATTCTTCGAACAAGGACCCATTTACAGACGACGAGTCTCCACTTGTTAAGAAGTATGGTAAATTGGAGAAGGAATTAGGCAGTGGAGCTGGGGGATCGGTCAGATTAATCATAAGACCTTCCGATCTGAAAACTTTCGCGGTTAAAGAATTCAGACCAAGAAGAAATACTGAATCGCTTAAGGATTATACCAGAAAATGTACAGCTGAGTACTGTATCGGGTCCACGTTGAAGCATCCAAATATCATCAAGACAATTGATATTATTCATGAGAACAATAGATATTTTGAGATCATGGAATATGCGCCTATCGATTTCTTTGCAGTGGTGATGAGTGGAGAGATGTCTAGACAGGAAATAAATTGTTGCTTGAAGCAAATCTTAGAAGGGGTGAGTTACTTACACAGTCTTGGTTTGGCACATCGTGATTTGAAATTGGATAACTGTGTTTTAACGACAGATGGTATCTTAAAAATCATTGATTTCGGAAGTGCAGTCATTTTCAAATATCCATTCGAACAATATGGTTCCAAGGAGAGCGTTCACCCATGTCATGGTATCGTCGGCTCAGACCCTTACTTGGCGCCTGAAGTTTTGAAAAACCCCAACAATTATAACCCACTGCCAGTTGATTTGTGGTCGATTGCAATTATCTATTGTTGTATGACATTGAAAAGATTTCCTTGGAAAATCCCACACGCAGACAAAGATAACAGTTTCAGATTGTTTTCCATGGAAGATGACAATTGGCATGATTACAATTTGAGTAATGAATGTCATAAGTTATTGTTACAACAAAGAAAATTAAAGAATTTGATTGTTAGGCTGAACAAGAAGAAGAGACTCCAAGAAGAAGAAGAGGAAGGAAATGAAGCTGGAGCAGAGGAAGCTGGATCTGCAAACGACAACGTCGGTGACAACGTGAACGGTGATGAAAATGAAAATAAGGCTAGTTCTGAAGATAATGGAGGAAGTGCCAGAGATGAAACCGCCAACGGAGAGCAGGATGATGACTCTGAGAGTAACAAAGGGGAGGCAAACGACAAATCCCAAAAGTCTTCATCAGCGGCTAGCAGGGAAAAGCACAACTTGGCAAACGTTGAGCAACTTACAGACGAGCAAATTCATGAAATAAGTGTTCAACTCAAGCAGATTGATGACAAGTTGGAGGAATATGAGAATATAAAGCTGGAAATGAAGGCAAAGTTCAACGATATGAAGAAGCAACAATTGCATTCTGTTCCACCAAGTCCTAACATGGATGAAGCTAACGGTGAAAAGAAGAAGGGATCACACCATAAGCAAATCCATGGACCATATAGGTTGATGAGACTCTTGCCTCATGCGTCAAGACCTGTCATATTCAAGATGCTTCAAACCGATCCAAGGAAGAGAGCTACTTTGGAAGAAATTATGCTGGATGAATGGATTAAAGAAATCAAATGCTGTACATTAAAGAAAAGCCACGGAGGAGATGGTAGCGTGGATGCTGGCGGAGAAGACGATGAAGACGAAGTTGTCAGTTTCGGATACCCCCCACACAAGCATACTATTGTTACCGATAACGAGGAATAATCATTAACGAAATAAATAGATCGAAAGTCAAAAATTAATTTTGTTTACTACACGTACATACTTATAATGCATACTGATTTTCGTACAATGCCTTGGGTGATCACTATTGTAGCTCCAAAGTCGAAATTTGCAGTTAAGGCTTAGAATCTAGAAAACAAAGGTTTCCCTGCAGGCGCGAGATTCTCATGATAAGCCGAAATAACATTAGGGGCATGTCCAGATCCACTGTGAATGACCCAGTGCACCGGTACTTCAGGATATCCCAACGATACATAATTTAAGCATAACCACTTCAATTGGGAAGCCTATATCGTAGTACAGATCACATCCTCAAGTCACTCAACGTCTTTAACCATGGCTCCCCCACCAGTAAATCCAACACTTCGTTTGAAAGTCTCGTTGAAAACGGCGATAAGTAAGTTGAAATTCATCCAAGAGAAGAAAACTGCTTTGGCCAAACAACAAAGAAGACAAATAGCCGATCTATTGAAGCAAGGAAAGGAATCTAGTGCTACTATAAGAGTCGAAAATATCATCAGAGACGATATCTACGTGGAATTGCTTGAGTACATTGAACTCTATTGCGAATTATTATTGGCAAGAATATCACTTATCACGGACCATGCTAGAACGACAGTCGAAGAAAGCCTAAAAGAAGCAGTGGGATCAATAATATTTTCAGCACCCCATACCGAGTTGAAAGAAATCACAGTTATAAGGGAGATTTTGGTCCACAAGTATGGTGTGGATTTCAGTAAGTCAATTATTGAAAATGAAGATGGCGTCGTACCAAAGAAGATTGTTTCCAGATGTGAATTCGAGCCTCCTTCGGAAACATTGGTGAGGCTCTATTTGACTGAAATTGCTAGAGCGTACAATGCTCCATACTCTCACTTGGTTGAAGAAGAAGAGAAACCAGAAGGTACAATTCCAAAGGTCGATGGCGATAATGATGACGACGACGAGCCAAGTGGAGGTGTTGCCGAAAAGAATTTAGAAACTCCAATTGCAGCAGAAGGTGGTGAGCCTGAACCTACCAAGAGTGCTCCGAAGAAAGCTCAAGACGATTTTGACTCGCTCAAGGCACGGTTTGCAGCATTAAAAGGATCAAAATAGAGAGTTACTTACCATGCACTTTGTAAAGGACCAAATCAAATATACAAAACGAACTAATCTTCCACACATTGGACGAAAAATCTTTCTGATTACAATGCCTCCGGTACGGAGAGCTTCATAGCGAGACTTTTCCTTTTGCCCTTACATTGTTCCAGGTAGTTAAGATGTATGTACCGTACAGAGTAAAATAGAAAGTAGTGGTCGTGTACAGTTACCAATATGCCAATTCGATATAAACAAAAAAGTCTCTTAACTCTGGGGCACATGCATGCATCAATTACTCTTCAGTATAGTTTCGAACCTGTTCTCTCTCCTTCGTATGCTCTTGTACAGTTAATAACCTCGAGTCGTCAATTTTGCGTACATGTCAAAAATTCTAACGAACAAGCAACAAGAAGAGCTAAACAAGGCCATACTACAGTATCTTGAGCCTTTGCTTAAAGAAGATGCAGATAAGGGAGAAGCGACACAGGAGTCTATAGCCAAGCTTTTGAACTTGGACCAAGGAAATGCAGAGTCGAATATAATTCCCAACTACTTGGAAAAGAAGTGGTCTACTGTGTTACGGTTGCAGCGACGGATTATTGATTTGGAATCGGAAGTCAAATCATTGAAACTTGCCTTGGAATCTGCACCAACCACTGCATCGAACGGTAGCATTGAAGGGGCCGATTCAAGCAACGGCAGCGTTGCAAGCAGCAAAAAGCTCAACTGGATCCCCAAAACAATTTCGAAAACATTGTTGAACCAAGCATCTCAAATAGTCACATCTGTTCTGATCCACCCCAAGCTTCCTATAATATTTAACGGTGCATCAGATGGGAGCCTCATAGTATGGAGCATGGTAAGCGACAACAGTGACGCTGGTATACCCGAAAAGGTCATAAAAGCGCACACAAGAGGCATAAATCGTATTGAGATATCGCATTCTGAAGTCAATTTATCAGGATCATCCACCACCACCGACGCACAGTCTGCGTTCTTATTAGCAACCTGCTCCTCGGATCTCAGTATCAAGATCTGGAATGCCGATACCTTCCAGCACATAAGAACGTTAGTTGGACATGACCACACTGTATCTTCAGTTGCATTTTCTAAATCGAAACCCACAGTTCTTTATTCAGTGTCGCGAGATAAGACCATAAAGATTTGGGACCTCACGACCGGTATTTGCGTGAAGAGCTTCGTTGGACATAGCGACTGGGTAAGAGATATCGACGTCTCTCATCCAGTAAAATCATCTGACAACTCTGCTGGTGGTGACTTCTTGCTCACCTGCTCAAACGATCAATCTGTCAGATTAACTCATGCTGAATCTGGAACTGGTTTGGCCTTGCTAATTGGACATACTCACGTTATCGAGAAAGTGAAATTCTTACCACTTTCTTCCAACTTTTACATAGACAAGCTCCTCAAAGAAGAGCTGTCTAAGTTTTCTGTCATTCCTCAGGAATTATACACCAGCCCTTTGTATGTCAAAACATTAGGCTACAAGTACTGTATTTCTGCGGGAAGAGACAACCTATTGAAGCTTTGGTTACTTCCTCCTCCAGAGCTTAGACCCCATAGGGACCCTATGCCCTCTCAATATAATAACTCCCAAGGTTGGCTAATTGCCGACTTGATTGGCCACCTGTCGTGGGTCAAGAGTGTCATCATACATCCAAGCGGAAGGTATGTATTCAGTGCTGG
The DNA here is from genome assembly GCA_029581775.1 of Dujonia boleticola. NCBI lineage: Eukaryota > Fungi > Ascomycota > Pichiomycetes > Serinales > Debaryomycetaceae > Dujonia > Dujonia boleticola. Next base: position 2,762,206 of record JARGRU010000017.1, read on the forward strand.
TGATGACAAGACAATTAGGGTCTGGGATCTCAGTACCCTTTCTTCTACCGGTGGCACTGTTCTGTGTGTCAGAACACTTCAGGGTCATAAAGGTTTCATCAATGATATTGATTTTGCACCAATACAGCAACTTCCGGAAGGGAAAGAACAAACAAATAACAAGGACGTGGCCAACGATGAAAACGACGACGAGAAGCTCCACGAAGAGATGATGAACCTGCTCGAGGGCAGAATAAGGTGCATATTTGTATCTGGCGGAGTTGATAACTCTACATTATCATGGAAGTGAGAGCGGTCCCCACCATAGAGGATAGACCAGTGGTGACATTAATGAACTGTACATTATGTAAATTAGGCATAGTTAATATAATCTATATATTCGGCTATTTGACGTGAATATTTTTGTCTTGTCTTGTTATTTCTGGAGAAGCCTCGAATATTTATTTTGATTTGACAATGTACTCTGCTGGGGCCCTTTGGGCCCACTCGGTCCAGCTACCGTCATATACTCTAATTGGGACATCTGATCCAATGATTGATTCAATTGCGACTCTGAGTATAACTGCAGTCACTCCAGTTCCGCACATTACAATAATACCATTCTTTTTGGGGAAGCTTGAAGACAGGAAATCAAGATCAAAGTCGTCCCTGAAGATCTGTAATAACTCGTCCTTTGACTTGTAAGTCTTGTCTTCGTTGAGAAGCTTTGTAAATGGTAGAGATAACGAGGATGGAACGTGGCCAGATGGTAAGCCAGGTCTTGGTTCGGGAGCTTCCCCTGTGAATCTGTCGTTTGATCTGGCATCGAACGTGACATATTCTTCGCCCAATTTCTTTGACTTGACCAATTCCAAGAGTTCCTCAAACTCAATCACCTGTGACTTGTAGAGTTTCTTCCATTCAGACTCTGAAATGGACTCATAAGACTCACTGGAGGAAGAGGCCGCGGAAGTTGCTTCTGAAGTTACTGGGGCAGTATCCAATTCGTAGCTGTCCTTCTTGTAGTTGGCGTAGTTATTCAAAAGGTACACCTCTTGGTGACCGAATAGGGTCAAGTTCCATGCAGCCCTGGGACTCGAAAAGATTCCCTCCTTATCGTACACGACCAATTTATCAGTCTTGGAGACCCCCAATGCAGTGAGCGACTTGTTGAAGTGGGCGAAAGTAGGTAACATGTGTGGGTACTTTGAATTAGCCAACGCAATTGCATCCAAGTCAAAGAATGCTGCCTTGGGAAGGCGCTCTTCTTCGAGGAATTTCTTCTTACCATTGAAGGGAGAGTTAGGCATGTACCATGTTGCATCAATTGGAATCACTCTGGAAGAGGGAATTGAGCTCTTGAGAAGGGTACTTAATCCCTTGGGAGATATAACGGATAATTTTGACATGTCAGTGGTCGTCTTTTTCAAGCTTTCAAGCTTTGGCACTAAGAATTGGGACCAGGCTTACTCTTCAAGTATCAACCATTTCCGTTCGCCTATTCCAGAATCACAAGCCACAATTTTCAAATCACCTTAAAACTATGATTTTGGTGCGATCGGAAACTTTATTTGCGTGCTGCATTTTGCAGCGATCACTACCTACTTCAAACGCGAACAAAACTCGATAAAACGGATAGAATTTGTATATTTACATGTAACTATTTCACGAAATCACATTGGGTATAACCGATGTGACTTTTCTAAGCCTTTACATTCAAGTTTTCACTCAACCTGGAAGTATCAGCCTTCATGAATTCTCTCAATGCCATGGTTGCGTACGCACTTACTCCAAGTTGGATGTTCAATACGACAGCAGTCTTGACTTCTTTACCCTCTTCTAGCTTACTTTCGATGGTTCTTTTTGCGACAAAGTCCTTGTCACCATTGGCTTCGGCTTCTTTCTTCAAATTTAAAAGTTCCAAGTCGGTTCTAATCAAAGGTTGAGTGTCTTCGGTGTACTTGACGAGCTCGTAAGACAAAGTCTCCGGTCTGGTAACGATATTTCTATAGGATCCAGCCAAAGAAAATTCTCTCACTCTTCTACCCATTTTGTTTGGATCCAAACCATCCTTTGCCATCACCTCAGAATAGACACGTACTAATTCCTTGTTGGTAGGATATTTGATATCAAAGCCCGGTGTGGGTAAAACAACATCATAAATACTGAAGTTACCACTGTCGACATCTTCCTTCGTCAATGCACGAGCTCTAACGAAGTTATTGGTTGCGATATCTTCAGCGAAATCATCGTCCTCTTCGCTTTCAACTACTCCTTCATCCTTTTGTCTCTCCTTGTCAGTTCTTGTGTCGATGACCAAATCTCCTTCTTGCACTTCAAGGCCGAATAATTCAATTCTTTTAGACAGAACTTGGTTCCAAATATAGGATTGGTATGCATGCGCATACATAATACGCAAGTTTCTTGGGATCGACATGATAGCCTTAAAGTATGAGTTGGAGCCGTATCCTCCATCTGCACCCAATGGTTCTTTCTCCAATACCGTCAAAACAGAGTGCTCAGCAGTGCATCTTCTAGGCATTTTCTTCAAGGTGAGAGAAGGATTTGAAGTTTCAGCCCAGATCTTTCTTGCTTCGACTGAATCAGGCGAAACGATCTCTTGCTCACTAAGAATCAATTCCACCACACCCTTCCAATCTTCTTGCAAGATCTTGGTACCTAAAACATGTGTCGAAACCGAAAACGTACCGAATCTTTGCATACCGTAGTAGTTGATGAATCCCTTTGTCTTTAATGAATCGAAACATTTAGATACCACATCCGAAACACTCTCTTCTGGATTGAACGACTTGGCATCTCTGATGGTTATGATAAATTCATTACCTAATAAATCTCCCAAACTTAAGGACTGATCTTCATAGGTGAATCCTCCCAAGACAGCTCCTCTTAAGCCTTTGTTCAATGAAGTAACTCTGGCAACCTTACCCTTGTGGATGGAAAATCTTTGACAAGTGACACCTCTACGGTCCTTAGTACCACCGTATCTGATACTTTTAGATGGGATTCTCAAAAACTTCGAGATGGTTGATGCAACCTCCATTGTTTCCTTGTTTTCCTTGTAGACAGTGAAGTGTAAATAGTTCTTGAAAGGACCTAAGCCGTAGTTGATAATTCCATTTTCATCAACATGGTTAATGCTTTCTTGGCTTCTACCTCCATTTTGTCTTCTAGGATTGGTGGAGTTTTTAGCCAAAGCGATTCTAAAAGTATTCTCTGCTGAAGTGATTGTTTCCAACTTGTTTTGGAAAGATTCACGGAACAATTGATGGAGCTTACCTCTGACTTGCTTATCTGTGAATTGGGACTTGGTTTCCATGTTATTTCCAGTCGAGAATAATTCCTCAATCTGTGCTAACTCCTCAGTGGAGATGAACTCCAAAAGTTTAGTTCTATTCTCCTCAGAGAGAACGTACTTAGGTTGCTGCTCCTCTTCAGCCTTCTTTGCTTCCTTTGCTTGTTCTACTTCTTCAGGAGTCTTGTCCTGTAAGTCTGCACGATCTTGTTGTCTCTTTTCCAACCTTCTCTCCTTTTTGGACTTACCTAAATCAATACCATCGTCGAGGAGATGAACGACGTTTCCTTTCGTATCAATTTCGTTAACCAAAAAGTCAGAGTAACGTTGCTTAATTGTACCAAAGAAACCGCCTCCGTTGGTATTATCATCATTTAAGTATTGAGTTATACCAACATCCTTTTCTTGGATGACCTTTGACGCCCTTTCAAATGGAGTCAAATCGCTAAGTTTCACCTTCTTTACTTCAGTCTCAGGTCTCGTTTCATCGACTTCAACCGATCTTTTATTTTGAGGAGAGTCCATATCTTTTATACTTAGCAACCGTGCTCTCAATTTCGGGAATATGACTCGTTTGCAAAAGTTGGATAGTTATTTCTTATATCCTAACATTCAGAACTATTGTCTTTTAAGCTTGATCTACAAAGAGCATGGAGAACTATTCGTGGTCTGAAAAACTCATCTCATTGCATTCTCGATATTTTCTATGCAGAATTATGACGTGCGGCAGATTTACAAGTTGAGTGACACAAAGATAACGATCTTAAGGAAGATAACTTGGGCTAGGCTAGTTGGCTAAAAGAGACGAGTTTGCTATTCTTCATGTGAAGAGGAGAATACCTATCTCTTAACGTGTTACTAGCATTCCATAGTGGAAAAGAAAAAAAAAAAACAATCGATTTTGTTTGTACTCTCACATATTTATAATAGCTGCTTGATTTTCGCAGCCTAAACACAGAATAAACAGGAAATATCATTAAGTGCAAATTATTGTAGACACAATTATATATGAAAGATCAAAATATAGACTCAAAATTCAAAAATACTGGATCTTCTCATTGCTATAAGTTCAAATTCAAATCGGAGTATAATCTAACTACTTAATACTCCTCTCGCTTTTTGCTATTTCAATATTTTCAATTCTCTCTGCTTAACTCACTGCTGGCATTATTGCTATGTTTAAGAAGGTGAACGAACACCGAATATCTTCCAGGGGAGATCACAACTCTGCTTGTAACTCTACTTTAACTTCTCAAGATGAGGTTAGAGACAACATCAAGATACCAAAAGTCCTAGGAAGAGAGGATTCGTCTTCTAATACAAAAGTTGGCATTAGACAGTTTGCAAAATCAATATATCATTGGACTTCTTCGTATGAGCCTGAATACAAAGCGGCAAGGAGTTTGACAACGATTGATCCTTCTTTGGAAGCAATCCCTGCAACTCCCAAAGCGATCTCCGATGCTGGCCTCTTTGATTTCACAAACTTTACCATAAAGGATGAGATTAGCACGAAGAACTTTCAAACAAGAGGGGACGAGTCAATCACTTTGAGGAACAAAAGCAACTCCTTCAATAATGTCACTAGCTACAACAGTCATCCTGCAACGTTTTCTTCTTCTCTATTGAAAAATTTGGAAAAGCCTATCACTCCAAGTTCTCAAAAGAAGAGAGTAATTGTGATCCAAAATATCCCATCAACAGCAGGACTAAGCAGCATCATTGCCCAAGTATGTGGTGGTCCACTTGAACGTATCAATTTTCATAAAGAGAGAGGTCCAAACAATGGTCTGCTGGCCGAGCTTTACTTCCTATTTCCTGAAGATGCAAGCAATTTTTTTAACTATGCCACTATGACAAACTTTTTTGTAGTCAACGGCAATAAGTTGAAGGTAGAATGGGCTAGCAGATTGAATACAGACGACTTAGATGAGTTTCATCCTCGTTTACCCTCTTTCTTATTGAAGGAAGTTCTTCACTGGGGTGCTAGACGCTGCTTAGTCTTCTCTAAAGTAATCCCTACAAAGACAATCAGAAATTCGCCAAACTTGCATTATCCTTCGGCAAAAACCCATTTTTCAAAGGATCTTGATATAGAAGTTGTCAAAAAGGACATGTCGTTGTTCGGGGAAATTGTTGAAATCGGACCTGTGATTTCGAGAAAGTTGTGCTTTTCGGTGCATTTTGCAGATGTGAGATCTGCAATAGTTGCCAAAAAGATATGCGAAACAGCAGGCTCCAGTTTGTATCTGACCTATAGTGATTGGTCACTTTGGTTTGGAAAAGATCCAACAGATCTCCCTTGCAGGAAAAACTAGTGGGCTACAAGTTATATATTCTACGTTATTGGTACAAAATGTTTTCTCCTATTTAGAATGAACCCCACTCATTTGCAGTGATTCAAATATTAAATCTGACACTCGTAGCGAAAAATTGGTGTGATAACGCGTAAGCGACGCCGTTGCAGCCAAATCCAAATATGGCAATAACGATAATCAACAACGGTCCTGCAGGGAGCAAATTTCAAGTATTTATGCTCTTTTTTTTTTGCTTTATTTTTTTCTCTCCTTTAAACTTTTGACGGAGAATTATACAGAAACATCGCAATAAACAAGAGGATAAAAATTACATTAAACGGAATAAAGGGTCCTCCGTCATAAAACCAATAGGAAAACATATATGCTACTTTGTACCTTCATTTTAATTGCTTCCACATTTGTATAGACCCGAGATCAAAGGACACAATCTAAGTATCTAGGAGTGCAAATATGTCGTATAATACGCCCTCAAGATCACGGTCGTCATTGGGCTATTACGCTTCGAACTCCTCTTCAACTTCACTTAGTAGACAAAGCTCAAGTGCATCTTTGAAACCTCACGCAAAAGCGGCTCCAGATATGAGGAGACCACCTTCAGCAAGGGGTAGCGTAATCGGCTCGTCCCCACAACCGAGGTCAAGGCCCGGTTCAGCAATGGGATACTTGAACAATAACAATTATAACAACAACGGCAACAGTAGTAGCAGGCCTCCTACTCCTTCATTTCTGAGACAAGATCCGTATACGGGCTCCATTACAGTTTCAATAAGGCCAAATCCTTACAGTGTGAATAATAACCAACCTCCAGCCTGGGAGCTTAACACGAGCATGAACTCGATTTATAACAAACATGATCTGTCTTCATTTGTATTTGACAATGTCTTTCCTGTCGATACATCAACTACAAATTTTGCCGTGTATCGGAAATCTTGTTCACATATTGTAAGCAAGTTCCTCAACGAAGGCTACAACGGGACTGTTTTCGCATACGGTATGACTGGTTCAGGAAAAACATTCTCCATGAGGGGTGATCAAAATGATCCAGGTTTTGTAAAGCTCGCCATCGACGATATTTTCAACATGATTGAATCAAATACGTCTGTATCAATGAACACTCAGAAGGAGTACAAGTTGAGCGTGACTTATTTAGAAATCTACAACGAAAAGATAATTGATTTGTTAGCACCTCCTCACCCAATGGGAACGGTTACTCCTGACTTAAAGATAAGAGACGATTCTTTGTATGGAAACACCATTGTCGGCATAACTTCACCGGATATATCTTCTAAAGAGCAGCTTTTACAATTAATCAAAAAGGGTGACAATAATAGAAAGACAAGTGCCACCGATTTCAATGCTAGGTCTTCAAGATCACACTCTATCTTGCAGATGAAGTTGAATACCGTCGATTTCCTAACCAACAGCGAAACACATGCCATATTATCATTATGTGATCTTGCCGGATCTGAAAGAGCAACCTCGTCTTTAGAAAGAAGAAAAGAAGGTGCTTACATCAACAAGTCATTATTAGCATTATCAACAGTTATAAACAAACTCTCAGTATCATCAGCATCACCAAGCATGAATTCTATGCAATTGCTGCAACAGCAGCAACAACAACTTGAACACATCCCTTATAGAGACTCCAAGTTGACTAGATTATTGCAACCTGCGTTATCAGGATCTTCATTGATCTCAATACTTTGCACCATCCATTTAGGATCTGGCAATGACAATATGAATGCTCTCAATAATCAGTTTATTTCTGAAACGTATAACACATTGAGGTTTGCCGCAAGAGCCAGGAATATTGTCATGAACGTGAGCAAGAGCAGAATTTCTACGTTTGGCGAGAACGCAGAATCGATGAAGCTAATTGAAGAGTTACGGAAGACTATTGAAAACCAGAAGGCGGAGCTCCATTTGCTCAAATCTCTGGGAGGACAATACCCATCTGGCACTTCACAATACGAATCACCCAATGGTATTGAGTCAGATGTGAAAATTTCACAATTAGAGGGGGAGAATAGAATTCTCAATGAGAAGTTGGAGCATTTAACAAGATTAACTGACTTACAAAAGACCGAAACAATCATTTTAAAGAACGATCTATTGAACGACATGTTAGGTTCTGGTATAGATAATAATGCCTCACAGGTTATGATGGCCAACTTAGAGGAGTTCTACAAGAGAGTGAATTATGAGATGGATGAACACAAATCCTATATCAATCATTTGGAAAATCAACTCAAAAACTCTCATGCGCAAAACTCTCTCCAACAATCAGCCAATCCTTCAACTAAAACCACAACAAATGGGGAGGAAATTGATCTTGAAGCTGTTTTAAAGGACCAAGAAGAAGAGATATGGCACTTGAAGGAGCTTATCAAAGACAAAGACCACATTATAAAGAGTCTTACAAAGACGTCCAAGTTGCGCAGGTTGATGGAATCTAATTCTATCAACATGAGCGATCCTAACCTACTTAGTATTAACGAAAATGCAACAACCACAATAAAACCAGCATCAAGAATATCTGAAGGTGGTGATAAAGAGAACACAGGGTTCGGAGAATTAAAGCCTTTCAAAGTTGGAGGTAAGGGAAGATAACTACAAACTGAGAGGTACTAGTCTTGCATTTGAAATGTAGCATTAGATTATATTACAATTTACACATAATGAGATTTCATTTCTAATATAATTTTATAATTGTAGCTTTGTAGCTTGATGCACTATTGTCAGTTTAAAAGTTTCTATACATTAATCGAATACATGGGAACCTCTAAATCCAAGAATTTGATGGTCTTTCCTGGCCCACCTTCAAATTTGCCCTCTTAGCTTGACTTCCTTCCAGACTTGGGGGACTAGCCTTACTCAGTTCGTATTTCTTTCGTTGTTGACGGAGCAGAGGGTTCAAGTTCCCACCATTGGAAACAAGATTTACTTTACTTGAGTTGAGCATATTAGGTGTATTCCCTGAGCTTTTGCTCGAGCCACTAGTTGATAATTGCCCCGCCGCCTCAGAAACGATTCTAGGACGAAGTCTCAATTCATTTTGATCTTGCTTTAACACATTAACAAATTTTCCGTCCATCAGTGGTAATCTTTGACCCGCATTGAATAGACCAGTGGAGTCGACAATCTTGAAAGTGAATCCCATCAGTTCCTGTGATCTAGAATCATTAAAGAATTCCACTTTGTCGCCGTCGAATAATTGTACTTTTCTTCCTCTTCCCAAAATGACTCCGTTAACCAAGCATGAGTTTGTACTACAATCCAATAGCCAAATATCATCAAGACAATGTGCTGGACTTTCATAAATCGATAGTTCCAAAACAGGATGTCTCTTCTTGTTAAACAAGCAATGGATCTTAGACATTCTATCGTCATTTACGAAAACATCGCAGGTTTCATTACGTCCAATCGAAAACGGATTGACACCTTGCCGAATATAAATAGGCACGTCAGATACAGAATTTGCTAAAGGCACCAAAGCAATAAATGCGTCAATTGGTACCTCTTGAGCAGCAATATTCATGGAAAGCAATGTGCTGTTTTTCATATTGTCATGATGTGCTCCATTTGACCAGATGTTGGAAGTTTGTGGGTGAACCACATCATCATTTACGTTAAGTGAGGTGAGATCCACAGGATCAAATGGTGTAGTTTTGACTCTCTTTCTCTCAGTTGGAGATACCTCATTGTGACCACTACTAGAAGAGCCACTGCTATCCTCTAAAGAATGCTTTCGCCTAAGCGGATCCTTTAATTCGAACTTTGAAGCTAAAGGCTTTCCTAGCTCCGGACTTTCATCGTTAGATGAGGAAAGTCTTAGCCTTTTTTTGGTTATGAGATGGCTGTCTTCACCATCATCTTCGGGAATGGAATCAGCAAGTGGTTGACTGGATTTCTTTGGCTGCGATTGTGATTGTTGTGGGAAAGGCTGTTGTGAGGCAGGTTGTTGAGATTGAGGCATTGGTACAACTCTTTTTGGGACTTTGAATTCATTCTTTTTGGATTTCTTAGATTCTGCTAAGGGCCGCTTCATGATATCTTCGTCAATCTTACTCATCGACATATTAAAGATACCACTTGCCCCATCGGCAGTCATAGGGTTATTCTTACGTGATTGTTGGGACTGTGACTGAGAAAGACTGATAATTTTCTGCAGATCACTACCCTGACTTTCTTCTTGTGACTGAGATTGATCCACTCCAGACAACCATACGTGCTTAAGAGCTTCACTTGCTGAAAATCTTAGCCTTGGGTTCACTTGGAGACAGCATTTAAGGAAATCCCTAGCATTGTCGGAAACTTTATAGGTCGACAATGGAGATTCATGGTATTCTCCTGATTGAATTTTTGCGAACATCTGGTCTTGGGTTTTGCCATTGAATGGTAAATGAGAGGTTAATAGAACGTAAACAAGACAACCAATTGACCATATATCTACCAAGCAAGAGTAATGAGAGGATCTCGCACTTGGCTTGTTTGGATCAGTGTGATTTTGCTGTGGTTCATACTTACCAGTTATAATTTCTGGGGCCAAGTATGCCAAGGTACCACAGAAAGTTTTCATGAAGGTTGCATTTTCGCTTTTGGCCAATCCAAAGTCAGTAAGTTTTACCAAAATAGGATCATCCTGCATGATTAAGATATTGTCAGGTTTCAAATCTCGATGAGATATCCCCATTTTATGAACGTATGCTATTCCTTCCAAAATTTGTTTCGTTATTACTTGACAGGCATCCTCACCAATTGCACCGTTTGCGGCGACAAAGTCCATCAAGTCACCTCCGGGAACAAACTCCATCACCAAGTAGTAATTGTCCATATCCTCGTAAAATGACTTCAAGTGAACTATATTAGGATGGTTCAACTTTCGTAAGATGGAAAGTTCTCTATCAACCCCGCCGATTGCGCTGCTTGTATTCAATGCTTTTCTTCGATTGATAATTTTGACGGCGTAGGACTTTCCTGTAGATCTTTCAATCGCCTTTTTCACGGTTGCAAAGGCTCCTTGCCCAATCACTTCATTCTTTACAATGAAGTCTTTGTAAATACCTTGTTCTTGCTTCGAGATTGATGATCGATTTCCATTCTGAGAAGAGTTGGCTGGGTTGTAAAGATCGGCAAAGAGAACAACAAACTTCACTACATCTTTGGGCACTCCAACACCAACTGCTATCTCATCGCCTTGGTTCAAGATGTAATTGGATCCCTTGACTAGCCTATGGTTATTTAAATGAGTACCGTTGGTGGAGGTATCTTGTATCCACACTGTTTTGTTATCTTGGTTGAACCAAAGCTTAAAGTGTCTATTGGATAGTCTTGTGCACAGGGTTAGCACAAAATCACAGTCTGCGTTCCTTCCAAATGTCCACACTTTGGATTTTGAGTCTGGCAGAACATCTGATATAGATAAATCAAAAAAATTGTACTGTCCTGTCGTACATATTAAACGACATATTAAGTTCTTATCCAATCCGTTAGCGCCGTCCTGTGTGAGTGGGGATTGTTGAGTCGGCTGTGTTTGCGGTTGTGTAGATTGTGTATAGTCCATTATGGAATTGTGCCAATTTTGTATGAGGAAAGATGAAATGTATGAAGTAGGAAGGAAATGCTGTAAAACTGTCTATGGTTAAGATTTGAAAAGAGTGTTACTGCTCCAAGGGTATTTTCACCTGTAGAATACACTGAAGCTTAGGTGTGAAAAATCAAGAAGAAGGAATAATTGTAGACTTCAAGTCCCAATATTTATATTCAACCTAGTTTTATCCCCGTTTGCAAGCCAGTTTCACTTGACGTTACCTAAGATAGATTGTAGATGTCTAGCGCCACTTGAGCTATGGTCCCTACATGACAAATATATTCAGGCAAATATTCATAGATTGACGCGTATTTCATGTCCTGCATGGTGCTAGTGATAAATACAGGCTAGTAATAACAAACAAAAATAAGCGACAATCAAAATAGAGTCCCAAGCGAGAGTCGAGAGCTGAGATCACGAAAAAATATATGCTGAAAGGGGGCTTTAGACGATTCACATTTGATATTGATTTTGATAAAGTGAAGCAAATTCTAGTACGTTTTCTACATAAATTTGGTTGATTTACTATTTTTTTTTTACGTTTTATTGTATAATATTTAGTTATGAATACATATGTTAAGGCATGAATGAATGAAATGTTCAAATGAAATAAAACAGCGAGTCACAGCGGAACGTTAATGCGACTCCTTTCTAGGATGACTTTAATTTGAAGGGCTTTCTTAAGCAATGCTCTTGATAGAATGGGATAATGAGGTGACTGGAGCGAGATGCATGTTGTCTTCTTCAGCAATTTCAGCGTCTAACAAGTTGAATTCTTCTTCTCTTTCGTTGTAATGTCTGAAACAGAGCCAGAAGATGACACCAGCGAGGAAACAAGAAACAGCCAAACCAGTGTAAGACCAGACGAACTTTGGATCAACAGAGGTGGAAGATAAAGCAATACCTAAGGCTGAACCGAAAGCGTTGGTGACCAAGAATAAGGACATAATGAAAGACTTCATGGAGACTGGAGCCTTGGTGTAAGCATATTCTAAACCGGTAATGGAAGCCAAGATTTCAGAAATGGCAATCAAGACATAAGCTGGAGCTTGAATGGCAACGTGAACACGGTTTGGAGTGTCAGCGAATTCTGGTGCACATTTCATTGGGTGGTCGTAACATGGACCAGCCTTATAAATGTAATGTTGTAAAACAGCGGCGTAGACCATAGAACCGGCACCGAACATGAAACCCCAGGCGATCTTGGTGATTGGCTTGAATGGGGTGAACTTTCTGATGGTTGGGTAAATGAAACGTTCAAAGATAGGAATGAAGAGGATGATAGCAATAGAATCAATGGCTTGCAAGATATCGTTTGGTAATCCGTGCAATTCCATTTCACCGGCTTGGGAGATGAAATTGTTCAACATTTGACCGTAAACGACCCAGTAGATTGGGTAGAAAAGGAAAACTTTACAAGCGTAAACGGCTCTTCTGACTTCTTCTACGAACAAACTGTTCCATGGGTAGTTAGCTTCTGGGTTGTTTTCTGGCTTGGCAGCTTCCAAGTTGAATTTGTTCTTGATACCAATGAAGGCAACCTTGAAAGTCTTGGAGATGATCTTGTCAGAAACTGGCACCTTAACGTAGTACTTTCTTCCTAAGACCAAAGTCAAGACACCGAGGAAAAAGAAACAGAGTGGCAATAAGTATGCGGCCCAGAAACCCTTTCTTTGCTCCAATTCAGTGGTGGCAAGAACAGAAAGAGAACCAATGTTAATCATGAGGTAGAAGAACATGAAAACGGATTGAATGGTAATGTTTGGATCTTGAACAACCTTAGTACCGTTCTTCAAGACTCTAATGACAGGTTTGGTCTTTGGAATTTGATCAGCAATTAATGGAGCAACGTTGGATTTGACACCACCAGTACCAATACCGATAATGATGATGGAAGCAATGTAACCACCTAAGGAGGTGGAGTGGGATGCAACACTTGGAATGGAAGTGATGAAAAGAATCAAGATACCGAGAATATAGACACCACATGCAACACAGATGGTGTTGTATTTACCCCAGAAGGTATCAGCCATGTATGCACCGAGAATTGGAGTAAGGTAACACCAAAACTGGAAGAAGTAAGATAATGCAGTAGCACCTTGGTTACCCAAGTTTAAGATACCCTTTGGAACGTCGTCAGGGCCGTTTTGCATATAATTTTGAAATGGACCAGTCAAACCATAGTAGGAGAATCTTTCACAGAGTTCGACAATGGCGACCAACCAACATGAAATTGGGATTCTTTCAGCGACATGTGTGAGGGTTCTTAATTCTTCTGGAGTTGGTTCTCTGCCTTCATCTTCTTCAAAGGAACCAATTGCATCTTCAGTGGTAGCAAAGTCCAATGTTTCCTTTTGGCTTAATTCTTTGTCTTCGTTAGTAGAGCTCATTTTACTTTGGCTTTCTGAAAGGAAGAGAAAAGAGAAAAATTAGGCAAGTACTGCAAGATAAGTTTCGGAAGATATGACCTTTTATTTATAAGAAGGTAAGGTGACAGTAGAGAGAGAGACAGAGACAGAGGAAAAAAAAAAGAAAAGCCTATGAAAAAAAAAAAGAAACAAAGAAAATATCTGCACGAATTTAGATAATAACGGTTGAAAGATGGAGAAGGCTTATCGCAACCCTGAACCGCAAAGTGATTGGTAAGGGGTGACTCTCAGAGGACGGGAATAAAAGTTTGAATGCCGTATCCGCTTCGCTCTAAGTGCTAACCCTCCGATTTACTATAACATTCAGGTCCTGTTCTTTGTTGGTAGCCTTTGTCTCCAACATGCCATATTCTTGCACGGCAGATGTTACGGCATTCTGGAATTCAAAAGTAAGGTTAGGAGGAATTAGCGAAAAAAAAAACAACTCATGTTGCATATGGATGAGATGCACCTTACAGAAATGACTTTATGACGCATAACTAGCGGAATTTTTCTGGATGTGGAAATCGGAAAAACTAGAACACGAATTATTTTATGGAAACTTGGTGCTTCTTTCCGTTCAGGGATTGAATCGCTTAATCACTCAACTCTGTTGTGCATTATGAAAAAGCTCTCTCCACTCTGAGAGGGGTTTTGCAATTGACGTTGGAATAACATGGTAATGCTTTTTGCTCTGCTTTCATAAATCTTGTGGAACCTTGAGCAATCATGAGCAGAGATATGGTGATTTGTAGCGCTTCTCTTCCCTTTTGGTCTTTTTTTTTCGTCTTTTCTTTTTTTTTTTTTTCGCTTTCAATGCAAGATTTTCTGTACTCTTTTAAAGTTTTGAATCTACATGCACCATTGCCGCATCGGCCTACAAAATTAGCCCATAGAACGGAAATAACCGAAGGGAATTTGAGGAGAAGGTTGGAGTAGCCGTGTTGAAATCACTGCCACTAGAGTAGTAATACGATCCGACAGGGGTATTGGAATCGGGGTATATGGCAAGGATCGAAATGAGACGTGTTTCATTAAGTTCCCCCCACGCCGCCTGGTGAAAGTACAGGCTAAAATTCAACAATAAAATTCAGCAGCAACTAAGTTGAGTGAATATTTTTGATGCACCGATTCAGGGTAAAAAAATAAGGAAAGCTAGCGACGGCGTTCCTACCACCGGACATGGACGTGCGCTATTATGTCACCGAAAACAAGTCAACACCTTTTTGACTGCTAGGGCATTTTATGCGTCCCAAAAAAATATTTCCGCCTAAAACGTACTTGGGGTTCAGTTTCCCCATCAGAATTTCGGAAACTGAGACCAGAGAGCCCGAAAGCTAAAGCCGGGTGTCATATTAGGTCGAGTGAAATCCCAAGAGGGGTTACAACTTTGAATGAAATTGGAACAAAGGAACCATAAATCAGTAAAATGCCTCATACTTGCCAGTCCAAATGATAATAATAGATCTCTCAGGGCTTCCTTCCGCAATCTATTGACAGCTCTTCTCGTGATGTCAAAGATAATGCTTGAGAGTCATCTCGATTGTATAACTCGGTGTCTCTTTCTCGTTGGAATTTTTTTTTTCCTTTTTTCTTTTTTTTTTTTTTTTTTTGCTTTATTAGTTTCTTTTGCAATTGATGTCATTTAAAGTTTGGGACGCAGGTGACAAGCTCGATGACATGCAGTCCAGAAAACGTCAAAATTAAGATGTAATGATCAGCAACACGTGACCCGGATCAGAGAATTTAATCATATGATCATATATTATTAACAAAGTCTATTTTCTACATATATAAATATATAAAGTGTATGAGTTCACTCATACTGCGATGTTGTTGCCTGCCAAAGTTTGCCAATGCCGCAATTAGTGGACTGGCCAGTACCCTGGTAAAAGGAAGTGCATCTTTTCCAACAATTCCTTCTTGACTCCGTTTGGACTAGTGCTGACAGAGAACTTCATGGAACCAGCCAAGTCTTCACCAATGCCACTTACGTTGTTTTCCAAGTCGTAGGAGATAACATCGATCAATTCTGCAGCCAATTTAGCAGCATTGGCACCATTTGCCTTCAAGTTTCCGACAACAGTTTCAACAGTGACTGGCTCTTCACTTTCGTTCCAAGAGTCGTAGTCAGTGGACATACAGATCATTTGGTAGGCAATTTCAGCTTCTCTGGCCAACTTACCTTCTGGTAAGACTGACATATTGATCACGGAACCACCCCATTGTCTGTACAATCTCAGTTCAGCTCTAGTACTGAATTGAGGACCCTCCATACAGATGACAGTTAAGTCTTCGCCCTTGTTGGTGGTGTGCTTGGTGTGGAAAGTTGGGATGTGTTTTGAGTCATGTTGGTCCAAGAAACCGGTGGTGGCAATCTTTTCACTGATCAACTTGTTCAATTTCAAGTCAAATGGCTCACCAAACATAGCGTGTGCTACGAAACCTCTCTCAAAGAAAGTGTGAGGTCTAATTCCCTTGGTTCTGTCGATTACTTGGGTTGGTAACACAAAGTCACGAGGTAAGATCTCTTGTTGCAAAGAACCAACAGCAGAGAAGGCAATGATAGCCTTGACACCCAACTTCTTCAAAGCGGCAATGTTAGCTCTTGATGGAACGTCGGTAGGTAACAAATCATGGTGTAAACCGTGTCTTGCTAAGAAGGCGACTGGGAAACCATCTGCAGTTTCGGAGATGGTAATTGGGGAAGATGGGAAGCCCCATGGAGTAGAAACAGTTAATCTGGCCACTGGGTTAATGTTAGGTAAGTCGTAGAATCCAGTTCCACCGATGATAGCCAACGTGACTGGCTTGTCATAGGAGTGAGGTAAGGACTTGACGTCGAGCTTTTCTCTGTGTTGGGACATTGTGTATTTGTAGACTATTCCAGTTCAATTGAATTGACTCGTTGGGGAGATTACTCGTTGGGGAGATTAAAAAAAGTCAAAGTATTCTAAACAGTTCGCTTTTATTTTCAACAAAAGAGAGGATCGTTTGGCTTTTAACTGTTTTAGTGGAATTTTTTTTTTTTTTTCGATTATTTGATTAGATTTGTAAGAAACGTTTCTGTGGCTAGGCTGCGTAATTTGTTAGCGTGAAGATTTCGGGTTTTTTGTATACAGAATATTTCGTCATTTCCCTAATGTAAGTTATGTACTAGCGGAGCACGTGAATTTGTTGAGATCCCATAGATTGTGTTTCAAGTCTGCAACAGCAGAGCACAAGGATCAAGAACCAACACCAGTTTCTCTTTATTGGATAAAGTACAGTTTGCCATTCAATCGTATAAACCGCGTTGGGTCCTTGCTGGCCTTTACGCTAACAGCTCCTGATGGATGCTTCATATCGAATAAGCCATTTTTTTGCAACAAGCGAACTGTATACAGTCATAGTCGTTGACTGAGTCTCTCCAGGTTTTTGGCGTAAAGGTTTCTTTACACAAAAGTTGTAATTACCTGCAGGAGCGTCCATTTTTATGCTCCAAGTCATTCGTAGGCAATTCTTGAGAGGGTTACACGCAGGAAAAAAGAAACGAAAAGAGAGTGAGTTTTAATGAATAGGAAAAACCAACACCTTTGTAAATCAAAATACATTCAACACAACTATATCTCTGAAGATACACCTACTTAACTGGCCGAATAGTGTCTATATACATCATAAATCACAGATACATAGCTATGATTCATGCTGGATTGAGAAAGCAAGGGCTCAGATATGGCTCTGCTTGGATATCCTCCACCAGATCATTGTCCTCCAAGCCACCGCCCTCTCCGCTTCCCCCGGTGAACGGTGAAGAGGGTACATCTACACCATCAGCTGCTTCACCAAATGCCGCTAAGAACGTGGCCAAGGGTAAGCAGAACTCTACTGGATCCGGTTCTGACAAGGCCACTGTATCGCTGAAATCGGAGGGCGAGAATGACAAATTGACGTGTGAAGGAAAGTCAGAGAATGGCACATCTTCCACTCCATTAAATAAGAAGAGACACTCCAAGAAAAAGCAGCTGCAAGTACAGCAGCAAGACCAGCAGCCAAAGGCGTCTAAGTACGTTGCCTTTGAAGATTTTCCCAAGTTACCTAGAGAAATATCCAACGCCTCGGATTCCTTGCTCCATCAAGTGAGGATGAACAGAAACTTTTTCCCTTCGTCAAACAACGAGTCTTCGAAGCCTTCATTCGCCTTCAAAAGCGACCCTACCAGCAATAGCACTAAACCCACAAGCACAGAGCATATACCGTATCATGACTTCAACATACCATCGCATCACTTGAAGGGTTTCCACCCTTTCAGGAGCAGCTCGGAAGCTGATAGAATTTTGAATGAACTCAATGACTTTTCTTCAGTATTCCCCATCGAATTATCTGACTTGAACCAACCACCACACGTAGAGCACCCTTTAAAAAGATCCTGGTCCAAAATGATGCCCTTGAACCCTGGCTTACACGCTATCTCTAATGAATACTTGTGGGAGTTAGCACCACAAGGTAGATTCTTCAAATCGCCACCATTTGACGCACATACCGATTCTATTAATGGATTCAAAGAATGGGAAGAAAAGATGAAGTCCAAGGTGAAGCTTCAAATGGAAAAGGATTTGAAGGAGCAAAAGGAAACCAATTTAGCCTTGGATGAATTCAACAAGCATAACTCCTTTTTAGGTCCATCCGTTGGTGGTCGTAAAAAATTGAATAGGAAATTAGTCAAAACATTTAAAAAGTTGCAAAACGAAGGGAAATTGGGTAAAAAGGAAGGAAATGATGATGATTAGCACATAATAAACGACAACATCTGATAAACCACAGAGTAAACTTGTAGCAAACTGCATCTACATTGACCATTTTTCGTGTCGATATTACGATTAATCTTCTAGATATACAAATATAAATACTATCCTTTTTTTTTTTTTGGTACGTTGACTTAGTCAACAATATTCAACTTGACATCCCCATATCCAAACTTATCCTTGTTTTCCTCATAAACCCTCTTTAATTCATCTACATATAGTTTATGGTAATGGTCCAATAAGGCGGGCGGAATAACTTTTTTGGTTGTCTTTTTAGGCTGAGATGCCTTTTGGTTCAACTTGAATAAGTTCGAGAACGAGTTGCTTCTGGATGAAGTTGTCTTTTTGAGTGTCTCAGTTTGAGCGTCTCTAGTTGGTGGAGGGATTAATTCTTCAGGGTCGGGGTGCTTTGCTTTGTAATCTTGAAGTGCTCCAGCAGGTATGTGGATGGGTCTTCCCATGCACAAGTTGATTGGGTTTCTATATGGCAAGAAGCCGAAATCATAAATAAACACTCCTCTGGCACTGAAAAAGGGGAGAGTGAAACTGAAAACTTTCTTCATCCAGATTTGGAACTGATAGCCCAAAGTTCCCTCCTTGGGGATGTTCACATTGTATATGTCTGCTTCCCCAAATGCGAAGATTGGCACCAAGTTAATGTTTCCCAACTCTATGGCAATCTTGACGAACCCCTTTCTCTTGTTCAAAACGAGACGGATCTCTCTTTGCGCACCATCAGGGTCGTCGGCTAGATTGTTCTTCATATGTCTTGTATCTTCTCCGTCAAAGTTTTTCTCGCTCTTCAGCTCAGCACCGCTGTTTTTTGAATCCTCGTCATGATGTGGGTTATACCCGTTACCAACTTTCGAGTGAGATGCAACTACATCGTTCAACAATGATTCTTGTGCACCTCCGACAACAATTACCACGGAATTATCCCCGTTGTTTATCAAACTCTTGATATTCTTGGCTGCTGCACTAGTCAATCCCAAGCTCAAGAGATAGTCTCTGTAGAATGGCAACGTGAACTGAGTACTTAAAGTTAAGGGGAAGATCTTGTCGATGTTTGGCAATAATCTTTGCTTGCCCGTTGGATCATGAAATAAAGGCTTGAGAAACTTCATAGGAGGCTCAAAGGGCTCGTTACGGAGCGCGTTAGTCGCAAATGTACCCATAACACCCATGGAGATGACACCGTGTGGGTGGTATCCGAAAATGTATCTCGGACCCGTAGAAACCTTCTTGTAACGCGTAACAGCTTTCGCAGAATCAGCGGAAAGCGGGGATGAGGACGAAGCCACGGTGGAAGGAGTAGTTGGAGGAGGAGAGTACGATGAATCAATCACGTTAATTCTCTTCTGTAACCCCAACTTCTTGAAAATGATGTCGAGTAAAGTCCTGGAGTTTTCCGAGACAAGATCTTCCTCGTCATCTGGTTGCACAGCAATGTCCTCAATGGGCACGTTTGTGAACGTGGGCTCCAACTCACAAGCCTTGTGGACGCGTATTGGGAAGTAGTCCACGAACCACTCCCAAATGATCAAGTTTCTCATCCATTCCTTGCATCTGTACTGAGCCTTCCCGTTAGAAGGAGTGTGCAAGTCGAAGCCATACCACCAAATGAAGTATGGCAAGACTATCAACAACCACACCACCCAGCCTAGGTATAGAGCAAAAAGAAACAACAAGATAAAGGAGGGAATCGAGATGGTGTGCCAAATGATACCAATGGTCTGCAATCTATACTTCATTGGTGTGTTTATGGGTGCTATGTTGAGTCGAATTGGACTGTTTTTCCTTTTATGCTTTTTGGTGTTGCTACCAGAGCTGGAACCTGCCTTATTGTTTTCGTTCTGGCTCTGCGATGCCAGGGACTTGTCTTGTTGCTGGGATGAAGTCGAAGTCGATGCTATTGGCGTCTCGGACAAGTTACTCGGAGTGGCGACGCCGGAGGAGGCGGATGACGAACTTCCAACTGTGTTGGCATGTTTCCTCCTTGTGAGAGTCGAGTCTCTTGGTGGGGCTGGATCCATTGCTTTTCAGGTCTGGACGCCTCTATTCAGTAGATTGAAGCCAAGTCAAGGTTAGGTGCTTAAGCCCGCAATGAACAATTGAATGATAATGGAGGAAGAAATAAAAAAAAATCGAATAGCCAAAAACCCAAACAGTAAAAAGGAAATTAAAATTAATGTAATTTCAAGCAAGCTTCCGAAGTAGTCTGAATTGGGTTATGGTTAGATAGGTACGGTTTGATGCACGTATTTGATCCCCCTCAGTAAAAATAAAATCGAAAATCAATACCACTAATGATGTGTGGACGCTGCAAACTGGCTGGTCTCGTTCAAAATCCAATGGTAAAAAAAACCTCAATGTTCACCGTGTTGAGCTGACAGGTAAAAGTAATTTATATATATAAAACTAAGTTTCCCAAGAGCCTTCTCCTCTCTTGGTGACGTGAAATTTTTAAGGCAAGATTGATTCCGTAGTGGTAAGATTTGCTGCACAAAGTTAGTGATGCAGGACTTCGATATGTTATTTTTTAAAATTCAATTTCTTAAAATTTCTTTTATTTTTAGTTTACTTAGGAGTGAGGGAGCCCTCTAGGGAGTATATATAGAAGTATGTGAATTGTGTATTGGGGTGCAACAGTCCCTCAAAAGCTGGATCCTTAGCTCCGTTCTGGAGATAATACGATACTTTATCGGGGAACCGAGTTCAATGGGGAGAAAATATACACAAAAGTTAATACAAATAGCAGCCAATTAATTAATTGAATAAGAAATCTTACATGTATGCTCATGTTGATAGCAAACTTGAGAAGAGGGTATAGGGAGCCAATTTTTCATTTCTTTTTAGGTTTGCAGAAGTGAGGGGATAACTCTTTTTTTTTTTTTATTCTTTATTTTATTTTATTTTTTAATACTCTGTGGGTTCGTTCTTCTATTGTGCGGATGACAGAACTGCTGAGCGGTGGTACCAAAGCTTAATTGTATAGGATATTTTTGGTTAAATATGTATGTTCATGTACACTTTTCCGTATTTTATGAGGGGCCATATCCACTTATTTCCAGATAAGGAGTACCAGGGGAGACATGAAGCGATGCCTTGGAAGTATTCCCGTTCTTAGGAAATGGTAGTATAATGTGCCCGTCTTATGACAATCCCACAGACGCACGTACACTTACATGCACACATCAATGCGAAAAAAAAAAAGGAATCAAAAAATAAGAGCCAGGAAGGATACAAGGAGGGGTTGGAAAAGTGCAAGGATCGAGGAGGAGGGGGGGGTTGGAAAATTAGATGAGTTAGTCTCTACTAAATTCTATAAGCGTATGGAATGTTTAAGAAAATATGGATTTTAAAGTTTGTTGAAAAGACAGAAAAGGGGAACTCTACTCCCATAGTTAAAAACGAAAAGGAGGGGAGTCTTATTTCACTGACTAGTCATCTCTTTTCTTGTAGTGTTCAGGGATATCAAACCGGCATTCTGAGGCAGCTGGAATATATGGAATTGTAGCGGAGCCGGAAGGTTGGAACATTGTTTATTCCGTGTGAACATCAAAAGTAACACTGCTATGAAATTCGTTTTCTTGGTTCTTATCACCAATGTTACCACTTTTAGTTAAGAAATTGCAAAACTACGAGCGAGAACCGCAAAATAATAAAAAATAAAAAAAAATAAAAAAAAAATAGTATGTTGTACTCGATTTTATAATGCAATTGTGTTGCATTGTATTGTAAGATTTTGCATTGTTTATCCACTTTTTCTGTTGCCGTACAAGTAAATAATTGAGTTTTTTTTTTTTTTGCTTCTGTGTCTATTCTTGCTAAACCCGTGTTGCATTCGACAATTTACAAGAAACTGTAGCACCAGCGGACTTGTTCAATATTATCACAACCGGAAGCACTTTCAAGCCAATTCCGCCAGCATCGCAGCTTAATGTTTCGAAAAGGATACACTTTGGTAAGTGACATCTTGTAGAAATATACAGCGGAGGATCTCATGTACAACTTAATAAATTGTGAATTTAGTTTGGAGTGAAATTCATCAAAGTCCGAAATCTTACCGAATGCAGGGGCAGGCACAGTGGGGATTAATCCAGTGAGCTGTACTCACTAGGCCAGGGGGGTGAGGAGGGAGGGGGGTAGCTTTGCGGTATTATATCGCAACTGAATCCCTAGGCGAACATTGTCATTTAAAGTTAAAACATTAATCGAGAATAATTTCGAGACGAAACGCACGGGGGTGCGCAGCCATGCCATTTTCTCGAAAAGCGGAATCGAAGGAAAAAATCATATTCAAGCAAATTGCAACACCACAGATTCTCTAATCGCGTGGAACAATATACGAGATATGTATGCAGTATCCAAATAGCCTCATATTTTCATCTTTTTGGAGACTTGGTGAGTGCATATAAGCGCGTTAGTGAAACAGTGGAGCGTTTGTAGAACGGCCTTGAATACCTACTCGTTAACCGAATCCATTAAATCGTGCAGCATCTCTCTACTACCCCCATAAACAAGGCAATTTAGCCATGAAACGTGATGTGGACTCACAAGCTACGCACTATTGGTTGAAAAAGCCAAAGACGGCACCAATACCGACCAAATCACTCTTCCCATCCAACGTGCACAATGAATCAGTCACTGAAAATTGCAAGAATTGTCCCCTACCAATCCTATTGCAGGGCATGGAGCCAGCAGATCATGTCAGGCTAAGGTATGACCTCCTCCAGGAGACTTGGGCACATCAGCAGCTGAAAATTGAATCTATTCTCCAGAATGCAAACGTGGAATTGTTCAACAACCTCTTGCAATTCATCTCGCATCGAACCAACGGTGGCAGCGATGGTCCTCAGGATTCAAGATTGAGGAAGTTTCCGGTAGGTTTTCTTCAACTAGGCTCCAACATTGCAAACAACTTGAGAATCTTCAAAGAATTTGAACAGTACTTGATCAAATCTCAAACTGACAACAAGTTAAACTTTAGAATTGTCAACTTGAACTCAAGGAGTTGTGCCAACATCAAGGCAACTATAAGAGAAATTGTAAAACAAGTCACTACTGGCACTACGCATAAAGACGATGAAGCAGAGGAAGATGATGAGGGGGAGGAAGAGGACGATATAGATGACGATGACGAAGTGGCAGCAGACGATGTAGATTTCGACGATGAGAAAATGGCGAAAAAGTATCATGGGAAAATTAGCTACGATTTCGATATCATATATGAATGGTGTCAAGAATACTTTGCCAAGGAGGGCAAAGAGCTCTCAAGCACCAATCTCCGGATTCTCATCGTCATACAGGATTCTGACTCCTTACCCAATCAACTATTGAATCAGGTCTTAAAGTTGATATACGCGTACTCCACTATCATTCCCTTGAAACTAGTCATTGGATTGTCTTCCATCAACAGCAATATCAGCACTTGGCTCAACAACAATTTGAGCAACGATCTCAGAATTGGGATTCGGGGAAACCTTTTCAAAACTGTTGACAACAAGATGCTTGGACACAGTATTTGTAATGATTTGTTTCTTCAATACGAGGCACTCAAAGAGACAAATTCTAACGACATACCCTTAGTTCTCTCGCCTGACTTGATTGCAATTATCTTGAACCGATTCCAAAACTCAAATAACTCGATAGATAGCTTGGTGTCGTCTTTCAAGTTGTCCTATATGATTCATTTTTACCAACTGCCCCTACCTGCATTATTGAGCAAAAAATTCAACCAGGACGCTATTTCATTTTACATAAATCCACTAAGGAAACTTCCCAGCTTCAAGCGTTATATCGAAGTAAAAGTGGATCAATTAAGCATCAAAGATGAAGCCACTGTGAATACCCACAAGCAAGAGATCACCAACTTGCTCACTAAAGACGAACCCCTTTTGAAGATCCTAGACGAATCGTTTATCAAAAGTAAGCTCGAGCGGTTAAAACTCATAAACACAACAAACATACTTTATTGCTTGCAAGATAGGACGCTAGTCAAGGGGTTTAAAGAGAAGATTGAAATATACCAGCTCCTAGCCACAAGACAAATATTTTCGTCGTTATACTTGTCGAATCTATTCAACGCATTGAGCGAGATCACAGCTGAGCAGCTCCATTATATAACAACAGAGCTTCGTACTAAGATTGACGAAAATATAGTGGACCTCGAGCTTGTCAAATTTCAGCAAGATCTCAGTGGGATTTTACTGCCCGAAGAAAATGCCCGGGATAAGAAGGAAGTCAAGAAAGCTTTCCTTTCGTCTCTCAAGCGGTACCTCAAGGTTTACTTGGTAAGCGAGCAGTCACCCTTATATGAGGTATTCACGATCATGGGAGGGTCGGTCAATCCACCTAAAGTAGAGTTGCTAGAAGACAAGTCTAAAAATCTCATCATAAACTTATTGAGACCAGAATTGAGATCTATTTTAGAGAACGGTCTTGACGACTCTAGGGCGTACTTGTCCAACGTACTAGTTGAAAAGGAACTCGGCTACAAGACTTCAATTCGTGACACTCAACCTATATTGACTAAGCTTTTCCAAGTCTACAAAGACGCTCCTGTCAACATTAACATTTATGACTTCTACAGTGCATTTCGGGAATCTTTCCACAAGGAGAACGATATTCCGTTCCTCATACAGGAAGTAAACAAGGGTAAAATTAGCGGTATTGATACTAAAGCAGTCTTGGACGACTTGGAAGCTATACGGAATGGCTCGGATGTCAAGGACGAAAAGTGGAATAAGATTCTGTTTGCATGGTTCCTACAGGGCTGCTTCGAATTAAACCAAATGGGCATCGTGAAGGAAAAGCCAAAGGGTGATTACCTTGAGAAGGTAATCTGGAAGGGAGTATAGTAGTAGACGGCATTATATTGTAGCCGGATAGTTTTACAATTATCTTTGTCAATATTCATATTCATTACTATTTGATTCGCGAAAGCGTGAGAGAGACATGGAAACATGTACTTTTTCACTGTAGATTGTCATTATGTTCATTATCGTGTTCCGGCACTTGACGTACTAATACTGGGATCACTTATCCTCGGTTTCTTTGTCCCCAATAGACCATCCGACGTTTCCCAAAGTGTCGCTAATCTTCTTGTATGTTTCCGGGTGCTCGCTCCTGATGTGCTGGTGCGCAGCAAAGGAAGTGATAAACAAAAGCACAATGAAACATGCCAAAATCACGGTAATAACATACCTTTGTGTGCGAAAGAGGCGGTTGCTAATGTTGGTCGTGTTTGCTATTGTGGTGGACTTGGCCATTGTAAATATGTAGAAGTATCAGATATACTGGTTCGAAAGGAGGGTGGTATCGATAAGCCTGTGTGGTTTTGTAAACTGAAATATGCTATTTGTATTCAGTACATAATATGCAGTCCGAGTTAACTTATATTAAGTAGTTTACTACAAAGAAAGGGTTTAATTAACTTAGCTTGTAAGTTATATAGATAATAGAATAGATATGGGTTAGTAGTCTAAGAGATTGAAGCTTCCTTTTGTAGTTATGATAATGTTAGAGGTGAAAGATATGTTTTCTCTCTGTATCATTCTCTCCATAATTGTGTGTGCTTTTGTGGGATTTAGAGGATTTTTTCCCTATCTTTATATATTCTCTTTTTTCTGGTTTGGAGTTTCTATTTGCAGCGTGAGAGGAAACGCTCCCTTCTCACAACAACAACAAATGCTAACGGTGCCCAACGTCCTTAAGTTCTGCACTGGGGACAATTTTACGGATATGGCGGTGTTTTACGCGGTGTGAAAACATTCGCCCACAGAAACTTTCGCAACTTATTATGTGTATGTGCGTATTGTCAATACTGCCAGCTAACTAGATCTAGCTGGCTAAAATTACTTACTCTATCAATATATATACGTAAATTAACTGATTGCCATTCATCTCACCGTCCTCTATTTGTTAGCCTCCTCTTGTTTCTTCTTCTCTTCTTCTTCCTTCCTTTTCTTCTCTTCTTCTTCCTTCTTCTTCTTCTCCTCCTCTTCGTTCTTCTTCTTTTCCTCCTCTTCCTTCTTCTTCTTTTCCTCTGCTTCCTTCTTGATATCTATCTTCTTCTGCTTTTCGCTTCTGAAGTCAAAGTCCTTCATCCAGACGTCTCCAAGGTATGCAAATTGTTCTGTTTCATCGCTATTGAATCTGATAAAGTGGCCCAATTGTATACTGGTGGTCTTTTCTTTAGTCTCTTTATTCTCAATATCTCCACCAATCAGCGAGTAAGCGCACCAGGTGTAACCATTACAATATTGTCTCATGTTCACCCAACCTCTGTCAGGTTCGTGTTCATCGTTAACTGCAATCAAACCTAAGTCTGCGTCTCCAGGTGGGATAATTGCCTCGGTGATTCTGAGCTTGTTTTCGAAAAATGTCTTGAATTGCTCCACAGTAGAACTGTGCTGCAAAAATCTAGCTCCTTCTTTTTGCTCTTTCTCAAAGTCAACATTGTCACATTGGCCACAGAACTGGAAGCCAGAGTTGAACCAAAGCAAGGTGTGATCATCTTGATCGTTGATGTGTGCGGGATGGTTGGAACAAAGCTCTCTTGACTTGAAACTTGTTTTGCCAACTTTTGAGTTCTTAACTCTTTCGATTTCCGGAGTTTCAGCACCAACTGATGCTGCAGCGTGCTTGTTGAAGTAGTACGATTCTTCTCCGTAGACGGTCATGGCCAACCAGAACAATTCCTTGTCACCATACACTCTGCTGTGAGCTGGTCTGATAAAGTTCAACTGAGACATTATCAAGGCTTGAGCAAAATGCCTCTTACGGTCA
Source organism: Dujonia boleticola (assembly GCA_029581775.1). Lineage (NCBI taxonomy): Eukaryota > Fungi > Ascomycota > Pichiomycetes > Serinales > Debaryomycetaceae > Dujonia > Dujonia boleticola. Next base: position 2,789,388 of record JARGRU010000017.1, read on the forward strand.
AACACAACCAATCCACTTTCCATGTAGTGGTTCCATCCCTTGAAAAAAGTTCTGTCCAATGTGTATCCAGTGATTTGTGGGAAGTTGAAGAAGGCGGTATCATACTCGGACGGCATCAATTTTCTGAAGAAAACGAGATCGTCTTTGGGTCTGTGCTCCGGAGCAGTTCTATCCTTGTAGAATAAGGTTCCGTATTCCTTGTACTTTGGCAAGTTGAAGAAATACTCAGGTTGTTGTAATAGGACAGTATCAGCATCAAGTAAGATGAACTCGCTGAATGAATTGAATAAAGTAGCGAGAATTTTGTTTCCAAAGCCTCCAAATCTGCCGTCATGCGCCTTTGCCAAAGCCGGATTCACATCCACAAACCAAACTTCTTGCTCGATCAATTTCTTTCCCAGGTCGTCAATGAGCTGAGTCCTGGAAGCCTTCACAATTTGGTCTTTACTTTCTTGAGAAAGGTCTTTGTTGTAAATGATTTCGATTGGTAACTTGTTGTCCAAAGATCTTAATAATCTTATGAGGCGGATTATTATTTTGACGTGCTTATCTCCAATGGTTATTCCGATACCCTTGTGGTTTAATTGGTTTTTCATCGTGGTTGTGAAACAATGTCCGTTTCCAACTACTGGTGAAACTGGCTGCGTGGTCAATTTATTCGACCCAACACATTTCTCGCCTGGTAAGTACTTGCACATGCGAGGTAATTCCTTTGTATACGTAGTGCCATCCCATCTCACGTACTTGGGGAATTTACCACTTAACCATGGATATAATCTTCCCTCGACATCACCACAGGTCTTGAACAGAGTCGTTTCACCTAGGTTCTTCTCGTCGGCAGCGCTGAGTTGCACCGCACTTGTGATCTTGTTCAAGCCCAACGCCAGCAAATCCGTTCTCTGTTGCTCGATGAATTCCTGTCTTTCTAATTCAACTTCGGCAATGTTTGTTTGCAAGTAACACTTGTTGAAAATCTTGACGTGGGCCAACGAGTTATGTATCAATTGTTCATGGTTGCTAGTGAGCAATTTGGCTTCCTCCCATTTTTGCTTCACTTTTATCTCGAAATCATCAGGCACCTTGATACCGGAGGCGTCTTCAATCTTGAGCTCCTTTTGCTTTTCTTCCCTATACTTTTTGATCTCCTCCTCGGTGTATTTTTCAAGCGACTTGAATCCAGCTCTTTCGAAACTGTAGTCAAAGCCAGGATCAACACCCCAGTGAGCATTGGTTCTATAAAGGTTCTTAAAGTACAAATCACATCTTTCCTGGAAAGTGAACTCGTTCAATAGTTTGGATAAACCAAATGTGCTCGCCAACGATTCGTAGTTGTCTGAGTGGACGACGTACTTGGGGTCGAAGTTCTTGTGTTCTGGTTGTAATATGCTGGATAAGTATGCCTCGTACGCCTTGTTTGCATCCAGGATATCCATAACGGTTTGCCCCGGTTGGATATTCGTGCCTAGCTTTGAGTTCAATTGCTGACTCAAAACTGCATGTATACTACTGTAGGCATCATATCTCAAGTAGAATATGTATATGAGCACGCAGATCCATGTCAGCACTAGCACTCTGATTCCTGTGGATGACTTGAAGATTTTACTCCGAATGAAGAACGGGAGCGAGTGCGAGTCGTATGCGCTTCGTATGGGTTGTCTTCCGCCCCCAGAGTTGGAGTTGGCAGCTGGATTGCCGATGAACTTGAATGGTGATGTTAATCTCTCCATGGAGACGATATTGTCTTGCCTGCTCCACCACCCCATGTTATGTAGATGTGGATGGTATCAGTCAGGTAATTTTGTGTTCTTGAGTTACAGATGTGTGGTATCGGCTTGTCTAAAGCACCCTGGTCCTCTGTATTACTTTGACGTGCAGAGTGTGATTTAGACTCTAACGTTATTCTGTCTATAAAAAAAAACTGTTTTGATGTGATCCTTGCGCCGAAACTCAAAAAAATAATGCGACCTATTTTTATTTTTTTTTTTTTTTTCCTACATCTATAACGCGGAATATGCTTGGAGCGAGACAATAGCAACAGAGCCACTTGGTCAAGTGAAACAGAGCGGTAGGTTCTGGCTAGTAGCACTCTTTAATTCCAATTTGCACTCATGTGATGCAAAGGGCCCACAAGCGTGACACCTGCCATCCATTCCGTCGGTATTGCTCTATCTCTAGCATTGTTTGGGCTTGGAAGCACTCCCTTGCACTTTGTTTATTTTCGCACAGCAAGACCTGCCTAACCATTTTTTTAGTTGCAACATTGTTGCACTCCACGAAACTCGCGTCTCCTGAGTAGTACGTATTTTTGGCGGAGAAAATCTGTATATAGAGCGAGAGACGGTTATTCGCGATAAAGCCGAATGAGAGCTAAGACAACGACATATCACATTAATGAGAGATCCATTTACTTCATACCAAAGCTAAAAGTATATTAACAAAGGGGTCCAGTTTAAGGTTAGAAAGAACATTAGCGAGCCAGTCTATCAGAATAAAAAATAAGATGGAAGTGCATTCTCCAGAGCAAATTTAAGTTACACGAGGAAGTTCCCTCATTTTAGTGGTAGATATTTGTTGCGGGTGTGCATACAACACATACTCCAAAGCCCATGCACTGATAGCGAGAGATAGCGACACCGGCTGGAGCTTGCAGCACACCATCCGCCTAAAGAGTGCTATTCGTACGCAAAACATCACGAAAGTCTTTCCGAAGGGCGATAGTTGAAAAGAAAAGTGAAGTCGCAAAAAAAAAAAAGAGCATTGATAGTCAAAGTCCAAAGAATTCACCTAAGTCAAAGCGGTGTTGCTCGACATCATGTATAAATATATCTCCGTCTAAGGCTGGACTCTCTGTAACCTGGGCTTTTAGTGGCTGAAATGAAGGCACACCGTGCATACAATAGTCGCAGGCTTTCATCCACGAAGGTGCATTAGATAGACAGCTCATCTCATTCCATAGAATGGAATTGCGGATTAACTGTCAGATGACATCGATTTCCGCGCTGTCAATGCCTCTCTCTGGATGCTTAATTGACCTTGCAAAAGAAATTTTATTATCTGACACTCGCTTTTGATAGGCATTGCTCTTACTTAAAGTTTAAAATTTTTCCAGCGAGAAAGCTTAACGTTTTTCTTTTGCTGATGGCGCGAAGCTGTCGCGCTACTGGGAAAAGATTAGTTCCGTTTCTTTTTTGACGGCCATGACGCCCTGTCGGGGCATCTCGAAATGTCCGTTATCTTTTATCATAATATTAAGAAATGCCTAACAGTAATCTGACTATCTCAGCCTATTTTATAGATTTTTCTTGGGTGACGTCTTTTCTCGTCTTGGCGGAAATACCTTTCCGTACTTATTCTCTTTTACTTATCTATGACTAGCGTAGCGCCCAAAACAGGTGACGTTCAGCATTGGCGTGTGCTGGCGTATTTTTAGTGCACATGAGAGATATTTGTATTTTTGACGGTGCTGCCAGCGAGGAAGTGTTCGTTAAGTGAGAAGATATTAGATCTGGAATATTGTTCGCTGGCCATGATTCAGGCGCTGCCACTCTAAAATCTCTCTGACTCCTGAATTTTACCCCCACGCTAACCTTAATCTTAAAGAGAATCGTTAATTCGAAGAGCACCGGAATTGCCTTTTCCCATACAATAAAGTTGTAGCTAAAAGGGCTGTGTGCAAGTTTAATTTGCGAAGCATATAATTCAAAAAATAAAAACCAAACCAGTAGCAGAAAAATAACAGGCCCGTAATCCTAAGCCCATATGAGATCTCTTCACCTGTACCGCTCTAGTTACTCTCATCGGCAAAGAAGAATTCCTGTGACAAAATAAAGCAAAATAAGTTTCGGAGCATGAGGTTTTTGTATTGTAAGTATGAGGAGCTAATAACAACGATATCAGAGACCCACTTACCAAAGTTGCAATCTATCTATTTGCAGGTGCTTCGAATATCTACGGCTTTACGAATTTTTTGAGGGGCTAGCACAATTGATCCCTGAGCAAATGCCACCACCGTACGAGGGTTTTTCTTATTTCCCCCTACCTTAAAAAAAAAAAAAAGAAGGAAAACAATATCAATGGCCCTAATCCCCATTACCTCGGGCTCCTACAATACCACTCCGCTATAAAAACTTTGGTGCCCTTTCTGATGATCACAGATAATCAGGTATATAAGCCGCACCATGGGCCCGTTTCATGTAAAAAAAGAGCGCGAGCCGCACGCATCTGGAGTGGGTTTGACGAATAAAGAAACCGTAAGAGCACGGCGTTCTGGAGCCAGTGACTAGACCATTGGGTGGTAGAGGGTTCAACACCAAGGCGTTTTTCTGAAAAGCAGTGACAGGGACTAAGTGGGGATAAGCTGTGTCACTACTATCTATCGTATTTTTACTCCATCCAGCTTCAAATCGCTGCAGCACAAGTCTAAAATCAGGCGAAACCTGAGAAAAGTAGCTCCAAACTTAAAAAATTTTTCCTAGAGTTGAAAGGTGTTTTTGCCTCGCCCAGGGCAATTAGAGATGGGGAAAGTAACGAATAAAGAAAAAAGAAAATAAAAAAAAAAATAAAAAAAAAAAAAGAAAGAAAATAGGGCGATAAGATGGCACATTCTCTTGCTCCCTCCCCACCCGCTAAGAACAAGTACGAACGCCATAAGCACGGTAACAGAAGAAGGAGAATGGATCGCAATAAGTATCATAGCGATGTTAGCAACAGGAAAAACTAGATCCACTTGTTTCTATGGAATGATCCACTCCTCCAGTTTCATATTGCGAATGTGTCGCACACCAGAGGAACCACATTTGACAATAAAAGAAAAGAATCAAACCCCAAACGACGAATACGATTAAAAAGTAACTTTAAAAAATAATTAAAAAAATAAAAAAGAAACCCAAGAAAATAACTCAATCCAAGGCACTTTCCATACTTTTTGCCTCTATGCACTCTGTCGCTTAGGTCTTTCGATAGTGTATATAGCCTTATCAACAGTGTGAAAAGGACGAATCCCTCATGAAAATGCCCTATCATACCTCACTTTGATACGAGAAGTCCTGTACGCAATCAAAAATTATTTTTTACGCATAGATAAGGAAAAGTGCCCACCCAGTGTGCCGCAAAATTTATTATGCATTGTCAACGAAGGAATTTCTTTTTTGTCATCTATTCAGTCCCCCAGATTTCGATTGCAAGGCCCCAGGCGAAATTCCAGGAACAATATAAATACCAAATGGCATTCTTGTAAAATCGTAACCCGTGTAGCCTTTCACTTCTTTTTTTCCTCTTTTCTGCATCATAGTTTAAGTTAAAATAATATAATAACGAAAAATGCCTGAAAAGGAACTTAACTATATCCGTTCTAGAGAAGCGGTTGATGGTTCATCCACCGAAAAGGATGGTGGAGTTTACATTGACGCTTTCGACAAGTCTGAGCAACAACCAGAGTTGAAGGGCTTTGCCAAGTTTGTTGACTCTTTCAAGAGATACGACGAAACTGAACTTGGTTTAGACCCAAACTTGAGTGACGTTGAAAAGGCTGCCATTGTCACTGCCAACTCTCCATTATCTCGTTCTTTAAAAAACAGACACTTGCAAATGATTGCCATTGGTGGTTCTATTGGTTCCGGTTTGTTCATCGGTTCCGGTAAGACTTTAAACAGTGGTGGTCCAGCCGGTGTGGTCATTGCTTACTTCTTGATCGGAACAATGATCTTCTGTACTGTTCAATCCTTGGGTGAATTAGCTATCACCTTCCCTGTCGCTGGTGCTTTCGTTACTTATAATACTCGTTTTATTGATGAATCTTGGGGTTTCTCCATGGCCTGGAACTATGCTATGCAATGGTTGGTCGTGTTACCCTTGGAATTGGTTGCTGCTGCTATTACTATTCAGTTCTGGGACAAGACGATCAATCCGGCGGCGTTTGTCGTTATTTTCTATGTGTTGATTGTTGCTATCAACTTCTTCGGTGTCAGAGGTTATGGTGAAGCAGAATTTGTTTTCTCTATCATCAAGGTTCTCGCCGTCGTTGGTTTCATCATTTTAGGTATTGTGTTGGTCTGCGGTGGTGGTCCAAACCACAAGTTTATTGGTGGTAAGTTCTGGAGAAACCCAGGTGCTTTTGCCAATGGATTTAAGGGTGTTTGTTCCGTCTTCGTTACCGCTGCCTTTGCCTTCGCTGGTACTGAATTGGTCGGTTTAGCTGCTGCTGAATCTGCTAACCCAAGAAAGACCTTACCAAAGGCTATCAAGCAAGTTTTCTGGAGAATCACCTTATTCTACTTGATCTCTTTGATCTTGGTTGGTTGTTTGGTTGCTTACGATGATCCACTTTTATCAGGTTCTGGTACCGGTGCCTCTCCATTCGTCATTGCCATCAAGAATGCCGGTATTAGTGGTCTTCCATCTGTCATGAACGTTGTCGTTATGATTTCCGTTCTTTCCGTCGGTAACTCTTCTGTTTTCGGCTCTTCAAGAACCTTAGCTGCCTTAGCTGCTGCTGGTCAAGCTCCAAAGATTTTGGGTTACATCGATAAGCAAGGTCGTCCTCTTGCTGGTATTGTCGTCCAATGTGTCTTCGGTTTATTATGTTTCATCACCGCTTCCAACCAAGGTGGTACCGTTTTCAACTGGTTATTAGCTCTTTCCGGTTTATCTTCCCTTTTCACCTGGGGTTCCATTAACTTCTGTCTCATCCGTTTCAGAAGAGCTTTGAGTGTCCAAGGTAGAGGTACCGATGAATTAACCTTCACTTCTCAAGCCGGTATCTACGGTGCTTGGTGGGGTTTAATCTTGAACATTTTGGTTTTAATCGCCCAATTCTGGGTCGCTTTGTGGCCAATTGGAGGTTCTCCAAACGCCTCTGACTTCTTCATGTCTTACTTGGGTTTCCCAGTTGTCATTGTCTTCTACCTTGGCCACAAGATCTGGAAGAGAAACTGGAAGCTCTTGATCAGAGCAAAGGACATTGATGTCGACACTGGTAGAAGAGAATTAGATTTAGATTTGTTAAAGCAAGAAATCGCCGAAGAAAAGGCTATCATTGCTGCAAAGCCTTTCTTACAGAGAACTTACCACTTCTGGTGTTAAGTTTGTCTCGTGAAAACCTAAAAACTTTTCAATTCTCGGTTAACAACTGGTTTCTATATGGCCGTTTTATATCATAAATCTTGTAATAATATTTTTTAAAAATAAACAAACACGATAATTAATTAAAATGGATTTGCTTTGCTTTGTAGTAGAAATTGGGGTTTCAAGGAAAGGGGGTATCCCAAGGAGAGTTTGTGTTGGAGAATTTTCGCTCGACCTTTAAATAAGTGTGTCGTTATCACGAATACTCGGCAAAATTGAGCCTCTCTGCATAAGTTACCCAAAAAGCTACCCACCTACGGATAGGCTGGATTTTCCACATATTCTCTTTTTCCAGTAATTGCTCTTGCTCTAACCTCGTCTTTCCCCCTTCTCTCCCTCATTACACTTGCTATTCGTTTTCTTTTCTATTTCATTATGGTATTTACGTAAATGTAAGTATATCTTTTTCTAAGTCAGAGGGACAGGACCTCCTGAATTACCTTTGGTAGTCTTCTGGGTAGAGAATGGATCTTTCAACACCAGCTTCGGTCAAATTCACCATTCTAATAACACCACCAGACGAACCATCCCACTTGATAGCTTCGGCCAATGCGGTCTTGATGAACTCAATACATTCCTCCTTCTCCATATTTGGCTTGAAGTTTTCGTTACACCAACCGTAAACAAATGTAGATCCAGATCCAGCAATGGCATATTCTTGTTGATGTATAGAACCACCTATTGGGATCAGAAACACCGAACCTTTGTTGACCTTATCATAACCAGCACAGATAATACCTGCGGTCAAGTTGTCTTTATTGTTGTAACAAATTTCTTGGAAGATGTTTGCGGCTACTTTGGTTTGTGGCTTTTCGTCGAATGGCAACTGCGAGGCATACATTTGCAAGTAGTACTTCACCATGTCAGCAACAGCTTGAGTGTCCGCGGCCGAACCTGAACGACAACAGTATATGGTATCGTGAATTTGAGTCAACTTATCTGTGACTCTGTTTGCAATGTATGAACCAGTGGTGGTACGGGAGTCTGCACCTAATATGACACCATCCTTGTACTTAACGGCCATAATGGATGTACCTAAGTTAACCTCACCTTTCTTCAAGTGGTTGATATCTACTGAGATTCCGTTCATGTTTGGTAAGCAGGGATCTTTTCTGTGTACTTAACTCTGGGGTGGTAATGTAGTAGTGGTTGCGCTCAATGTGAGGATTGATTGTGGTGAAATGCAGAATACACGAGTATCTTTTAGCTCTAAAACCAAGGAAATCGATGAATTTTGCTATCAATTGGTGTAAAAATTGATTGACTTTTGGCTGGTAGCTATGTACTCCAGGTCGCTGAACTTTTCTATCTTGCCACTGATTTTTGAGTTTGGGCTCACTAGGATTTTCGCTCCCAGAGTGCGATTTTGTGCTACAAACGAGACCTTCAACTCTAGAATCCTTATGTGCAGTGCTGGGCAATACAGTATCAGACACAGTATATTCAAGATACGTGTGAGCTTTCTGACTTACCGTAACTCCATCCCTTCCAACTGCAACTTCGACAACAAGAGAGCTGAGTCGTTTCTGCTACCAAAAGAGAAAACAAACTTAAAAAGTCATTCGCTCGCTCGCTGTTATATACTAATAGGTCACTCAATAGTAATAACAGTTGTATTATGAACATTTTCTACTTAGCGTTGTTCGCGTGCCATGCGATAGCAGCTACTATTTCTACTGGGCAAATATCTCAATTATCCGCAGAGGAGTTGGAATACCTCCATGGAGACCCCTCCATAACTCATAAGGTTACCTTCGATCTTGTGCAGGAAGTAAGCGATACCGAAGTTGTCGCCTTGGGGTCTTTACACATTGGGTTGTTTGGCTCAGTGGTGCCAAGAACCGTCACCAATTTTGTGGAATTGAGTAAGGGTACTTACGGGTTTGGATACGAAAACAGTATTTTCCACAGGGTTATCAATAACTTTATGATTCAAGGGGGGGACTTCCAGTACGGTAAGGGATATGGTGGCCACTCCATTTACAACGACAGGGGTCCGTTTGAAGACGAAAACTTCGAATTACACCATAACAAACTAGGACGGCTTTCAATGGCTAATTCTGGAGCAAACACAAACGGAGCACAGTTCTTCATTACTAATGTTAACGAAATCGGCTACTTAGATGGTAAGCACGTTGTCTTCGGCCAGTTGGTGGGTGGATTCGATGTGTTGGAAAAAGTCTCAACCACTGAAACCAAGGACGATAGACCAGTCCACACAATCCGTATCAAGAGCATTTCTGTATCTACTATTGCCGAAGTTACAGGAACTGAGTATGCTCCCGAGATATATGACGAGGGAAAGAGCTTGTCATATTTCACCTATTTCCTGCTTCTCTTGTTAGCATCTGTGGTTGCGTGGTATGCAAGAAATTTTTACTTCTCTAAACAGCTAATTAAGGATAAAAAGGAAGCTTCCTTCTATAATTAGATCCTAAACAAGAATGTTTACCCATTCGTGTACCATATATATAATCTACTCACTTTTTTTTGCAGCTGTTTTATGTAGGAGTGCATATAGGTACTCAAATATCAACTCAACCATCATCTCCCATCTTTGGAGTATTCGACTTCTTCCTTAGTTATCAAGCACGATTTCAGAGTGAACGAAGAGACTACTACTTGCTTCCTGGTTTTTGAAGCTCATACAACGTGCTATTAAATAGAGGTGTACCGCTTGCCCATTATTTTATCATAGCTTTCGTAACCTAGTATAAATCAACATGTCATCTAAAGGTTCTGAGTTCCCAATAATATTGGTGAGGAACTTGCCCTACAATACTTCCAACGACCAACTTTTCGACTTGTTCTCGAAGTATGGAAATATCCACCAGATACGAGTACCGGACCAAGACTCGGCAGATCCAGGACCTGCCGGTTCTTGCTTTGTTATATACAGAAATTTAGCAGGAGCGGTGCAGGCATCAAAAAGAATCAATGGTATTAATTTCGAAGGCAGGTACCTCGTAGCCAGTTTGTATGCTGTGGATAAGAGCAAGTTGAGCCACGAAGACTTCATAACGAGGAAAGAAGAGCTTGAAAGATTAAAGGCGGCTTACTCAATCGAATGAGCGAATGCAAAGGACTACGACACGTTCGTTACATAGAGTTGTGGCTTCTTTTTCGTTATATTCTATCTATATTAAGAGATTTTTATAGCCCCCATATTTGCATTGGTTTTACTTTGTTTTTGTTTTTTTCGTTCTGGTTTTTTAGTTTGCAGATGTTTGTAGATATTCGGGTGAGTGTCTTATTTGTTGTCAATCGAAACATCAATTAAACTTAAAAGATAGTAACTTATCAACCCGGTGAAAACAAAACCTGAAATCTTCAACACCTTCCACCAGTAGCTCAACTTGGTGTACTTGTACTTGACGAAAAGATCCACCTTGCTCAAATCGTCGATCAAGTTGGTGAACTTGACGGTGACTTTAACATGACCGTCAGAAACATCAAAGTATGATAATTCATTACCGCTGTCAATAGAGTCGAAATCAACAGCAGATGAAACACCAATGAACTCTGCGTCTTCTGGCAAGTAAAAGTTGACGTTGACGTTGTCATAAGTAATATCTTGTATAGTACTCAATAAAGGAAACTTGATGATGTATTCGTCTTCTGCGCCAACTAACATGTGAACGTATTCGCCCACTGATTGGTACCAACCAATTGTGAAGTTGTAGTTCCATCCACCAAAGATAGGGTATCTTGGTTGCAAAACTAAGTAGCCTTGGTAAACCTTGGAGGTATCAACCTGGCCAACCTTATCGGTATAGTAAATTCCATCTGGTTCTTGTTCTGGTAATTTGACTTCCAATTGAGAAATTGCCCAGTGGTTTCTTGTGGCCTCATATCTACCTTGCATCCAGTCGACTCTCAGGAACCCGTTGGCCAACCCGGCTCCAACGTTGGTTAATTCGTAGTATTCCTCAACGGAAACCTTGTCGGCGTTGGAGGCTGGGATCCAGATGGATCTTTCCAAGTTGTTCACCTTGGACAAAGGTCTGTTGTGCTCGTATAATAAACCCATTGGCTTAATTGCGAATGGGGCCAATGTTTGGAAGGTTGGTCCGTAAACCAACGACTTGTTCTCAACTCTTGGCTGCAATTCAGGGTATTCACCTTCGTCAACGAGGGAAGGGTCAATGTCGCTCACGATTTCCATTTCTTGGCCCTTGGAGACACCAGAGAACACCAAGGAGTACTCCTTGGTGGTGTAAGGGGAGTATGGCAACTTGTTCAATCTCAATAACAAGTGTTGAGTATCTTTCATTTCCATCTTGGCAGGCAATGGTTCAATTGCAGTGAGGTAGATGTAACGAACCTTGATTTCCAAGCTGGAGCCAGGAGCTACAGGTGCAGGCAATGCAAGTTTATAGATTGGAGTGGATGATTCGTAGTCAGCATCAGTGACCAATTCGCTTTCCACAATCACCAATTGGTCCACCAAGGTGGCAACAAATGCGGCGATTTTGTCGACTTCACCAAGGCCATCGTTCAAAGTGAAGTAGTATGTATCTTGTGGCTTGTCGCCGGTGTTTGTAATTTGAAGTATACAGGTTTCCTTCGTGTAACTCTTAGAAAGATCGACAGAACGGGTATAATGAGAGTTTTCCCAGCCACCTAAGGAAAGTCCAGCAACCGCAGTCAATGACCATAAGAAGGTGATTAATAAAGATACACCTTTCATAGCTGTGGATATTAAAGATTCGAATGAAACAACACTAGGAGAGGGGTGCTTACGGTTTGCGATCACACTAAAAAGTTCAACCTGCCAATTTGAATTTTGGATAAAATTTCAAAAAGATCAAGATTTTGTGTAATTGTTTATTGAACAGAGTGTCGTTTAGTGTGCAGGCCGGGCCCCCAGCCATAATGGAACGCGTGTAACGCTAAGATTCAAAAGATGTGAGAAGTAGCAGAATGGTTTGTGTTCCTGCACCGTTGCCCATATTGCTGCGAAAACCTCAATGGCAATGGTGTGGGCGAATCGTCAATATAGAGATTAGTGGATAATGAATGAAGATGAAGTGTGGAAGTTGAGTGAGCTCAAAGATCCAAAGCAAGAGAAAGTGAATAAATGTGTAATGTGTCTTTTGGTCTGAAAAGTGTAAACTGAGATAGCGTGCGTTCAAGTGAAGTGAGGCGAATTAACGTAGGACCGCCAAAGAAGACTCAATGGGTTGAGGAAGTAAGAGTAGAGAAGAGATCGAGCTCACTGTGCGGCATGGTCCATGACTAGCTAGTCACCCCAATGATGCTCACCTTCGCTCCCCCTCCCCCTCTGTGTGCACCCTGTAACACTCAGTTTTTGCCTCTTTCGCCCCACACCATCGTCCCCCTGTGCTTAGCGTCTATTTTCTCGGTTTTTAGCCACTTTCTTGGTTTGCCATTCAATCTGTTGCCGTTTCAATAATTTTATTTTTTTTTTTAGTTGCCTCCAGCAACCCCACGAAACCGTCAGGAAAGTGAAAAATAAAATAGAGTTGGAAAATAATAGATCGCCTACACGCCTAATCCCTAGCAGTATCACGTATAACAACTAGAATTTCTTTTTTCCAACGTGCTACTTTGCCATCCTATTTCTCGGGTGGGCGCTAAATAAATACAACCGAATAGCTCAATTCTCTTAATTCTACGCTCCTATTCTATTTCTTCGTTAAGCAATCCATCTTACCCTGTATCAGAGTGCCTATTTTACCCTTTTTTTTACCATTTAGAATTTATTATTTGTGTACTGATTGGTACAGTGCATCCTCACACCCAGTTTAGAATTACGGTTTTCTTTGGCTTTTTATTTTTTTTTTTTTTTCTCCAGCCTATTTGTTTTTCTGTGTTGCTCTTTAACGTTGGCGAAAACGTACTTAAAACAAGAGGGAAAAAAAATATCAAACAAATTGAAACCCACAAAGACTTTAGACAAGCACGGAGCCTTTACCATCCACTAACTTCTCCATTGACTGAACAGAGTAACTTTTCGACCGCATCAGAAAAGCTTCTCAAGTTACATTTGGGCAGATCATATTCTAGAAAAAACAAGCTGTTGCCATCCGGGAGAAAGCTGTTCCTTTGATCTACAGTGGAGACTAGAAACGAAAGGAAGTGTTGATTCCCCAGTCTCGATAAACGTGCATTCACAGGGCTCACTTTCTGATACCAATAGCTCGTTTATAAAACAAAGCTGACTAGCAAGCTCTTTGACCATACCCCTTCGTAACAAGACAGGACAAAAAACTATACATCCTCATCATGTCGTTACAGGACCTTATCCCCGTTGTCAACAAACTTCAGGACATTGTGACCACCACTCAGCTTGCTGATCTCGATTTGCCCATATTGGCTGTCGTCGGCTCGCAATCATGTGGTAAGTCCTCCGTTTTGGAAAACATCGTCGGCAAGGACTTCTTGCCCAGAGGCACCGGGATCGTGACGCGTAGACCCTTGGTTTTACAGTTGATCCACGTCAACCCGGACGATATCTCGGATGCAACTTCCACATCAACTGTCAACAATGACGATTACTCCTCCACCTTTTCCAAATCGTCTTCTCCAACCACCGTGAATTCAATGGCTTCTGCCAACAACTCCAGTGAAGAAAACGAAATCGACTTGGAAGAGCATTTAAGACGCCACACAAACGGCGGAAAAGCAGTCAAGCAGACCACCTGGGGTGAATTCTTACATCTCCCAAACAAGAAATTCTACAATTTCAACGAGATCAGAAACGAAATTGCAAGTGAAACTTCAAGAATAGCAGGCTCTAACAAGGGAATAAGTAGATTGCCTATCAACTTGAAGATTTACTCGGATAAAGTACTCAACTTGACCTTGGTTGATTTACCGGGCTTAACTAAAATCCCAATCGGCGATCAACCAACTGATATTGAAAGACAAACAAGAAACTTGATATTGGAATACATTTCGAAGCCAAACTGTATCATTTTAGCTGTCTCTCCTGCCAACGTGGATTTAGTGAACTCTGAATCGTTGAAATTGGCCAGACAGGTGGACCCACTGGGTAAGAGAACCGTTGGTATCTTGTCCAAGTTGGATTTAATGGACCAAGGTACCAATGCTTTGGATATCTTGAAGGGAAACATCTATCCGTTGAAATTAGGATTTATTGGTATTGTAAATAGATCTCAACAAGATATTGCTGACAACAAATCGTTGGATGACTCTTTGTTTGCTGAGCAACAATTCTTCTTGAATCATCCCGCCTATAGGCTGATTTCAAACAAATGTGGTACCAAGTTCTTGTCGCAAACTTTGAACAAGATTTTGATGAACCACATCAGAGACAGATTACCAGATATCAAGGCCAAATTAAACACTTTGATGGGTCAAACTGAGCAAGAGTTGGCAAGTTACGGTGAAGTTCCTTTAGGCTTAGAAAATGACACCAAGGAAAGCAGAGGTGCCTTAGTCTTGTCATTAATGACAAAGTTTGTGAATTCGTTTGTCAACTCTATTGACGGTACCCTGATGAGTGATATTTCTACCAAGGAATTGTGTGGTGGTGCTAGAATCTACTATATCTACAATGAGTTGTATGGATCTCAATTGGCTTCCATTAACCCAACTCACAATTTGTCTATTCACGATATTAGAACCGCCATCAGAAACTCCACCGGGCCAAGACCATCTTTGTTTGTTCCTGAATTAGCATTTGACTTATTAGTCAAGCCCCAGATTGGATTATTACAGCTGCCAAGTCACAGATGTGTTGAACTAGTCTACGAAGAATTGATGAAAATCGTTCATAACATCTGCTCATCTGACAGTGCAGCAACAAACGGAGGATCAATTGGGAATGAATTGAACAGATTCCCCAAGTTACAAAGCAAGTTGATTGAAGTTGTGCTGGACTTATTAAGAGAAAGATTGGGCCCCACCATCAAGTACGTGGAGTCTTTGATCGAAATTCACAAGGCTTATATCAACACCAACCATCCAAATTTCGTTGGTGCCGCAAAGGCAATGAGTATTGTAGTTGAGGAACGTCAAAGACAGAAGGAATTGGAACTGAGAGCTAAACTCAGATTAGCCAGTGAAAAGATCTTGAACAAGAAATCACGCAAGTCAAATCCAAATGATATTGAAGAGGAAGATGAATTGGTTGATGATGAAGTCAATGGAGATGAAGCTGAAGTTGTTGACGGAGTTGAAGACATCAACCAAGTTGATGATGAAATAAGACCTGTCAAGCACATTAGAACTGATTCTAACAAGACAACGTATTCTGTGAAATCAGAATCTACTCCTAACTTAGGAGCAAGCAATCATCATTTCGCTACAAGAGCTAGTAGCACAACCAGCAACAGCACTCCACTTGGAGGTCCAAACAGTCATGAATCTTATTTGAATTACTTCTTTGGTAAGGATCCAATCACCCATCAGCAGCATTTGCAAGCACAAGCGCAATTGAACCCTACTCCATTCAAATTCCCACAATACCAAGAATCAACTTTACAATTCAACACTGAAGCCCACCTCAACGGTTCCGCGACTGGTAACGGTTTACCAAACGGATTCCATTCCGTTTCGCAACCCTCTTTGTCCACTGATATGAGAGCTTTGCAATTGAATGAAGAACATCAGATGTTGGAAAACATGCAAGCGGAGGATTCTTTAAGTGAATTGACCGAAAGAGAACAACTTGAGTGTGAATTGATCCGTAGATTGATTGTTTCTTACTTTGGAATTGTCAGAGAAATGATTCAAGACCAGGTTCCAAAGCTGATCATGTGCTTATTGGTGAACTACATAAAGCAGCACATCCAAAACAGATTAGTTGTGAAGTTGTACAGCGCTGACTTGTTTGATGAGTTATTGCAAGAAGATGCAAGTATTCAAGTTGAAAGGGAGAAGTGCTTAGAAAGTTTAAAGACATATAGATTGGCATCAAGGATTATTAGTGATGTTGTGTAAACCATGTCAAAGGGGATTTCTTTTTTCTTGAAGAAATACTTATGTATATAGATATGAAGCAATACGTTACTATAGCAAATACAGAAATTATATTTGAAGCAATTGTTTTGGTTCAGAAGAGGAAGTCAGGGAAAGTGGAAAAAATTCAAAATAGTAAAATACAAACTAAATAAATGAAATGAAAGTAGTTAGAACGCGGTCATTGAGATATTCTCTATATAGTTCGATTCATATGTAAAATATCGATTTGCTAATTGCTGTTAGGTGCGTCTGCTGTGCATCTCTAAACTATTGGGAAGATGCCTGCTCGTTCCTCGATGGTCTTTCATATATGTAGATATCCAAGAATCCCCCTAGATCGTTTAGTACGTATGGTTTCTTGAACTTGTATTGTATATTCCCCTTTTTTGTATCTGCTTCTTTCTCCTTGATTGTGAATGCATCGTCTTCCTCTTCTTCTTCGATAAGGATTGTAGGCTCGAAGACGGTTTCCTTGGTTAGTAAATTGATTGTGGATATGTTCACAGAAGACTTCACTTTTTGAAAGATTGGTAAGTCATCAACGTGTGTGGGGATGCGCAAGTACGACCTTAGACGGAATAGAAAGATGATTGGAACTACCACATGGCACTTCCAGGCGGATTTCTTCAAGTCTATACATATGGATTGCGGCGGGATAGGAATTTCAGCGCTTGACAGGCGCTTGATTAGCTCGTTTATTGGGGTTTCCACTAGCACTTTGAGAATGTCATCTTTTATGGACTGGGTAAGTGAAGTGATATCTCTGTTTGATATTCTAATATGGTTTATTTTCTTCAAGGTCAAAAGAGCTTTTGTTCTGGCTGACAGCTCTATTGCAGAGTAAAATAGCTTCGAAGACAAGAGCCGCTTTCTGTTTACGTGTATTCTTGTAGGCACAGCACGTTTACGATCTAGTCTAACGAAAGTCAAAGTCGGTGGCATTGCTTTGCTGAACACGTCTTGATCGTCTTGACGAGTGAGCTTGGTACTTTTTTCACGACGAAATCAATCCGCTTTAAAATGCGTTCTTATCGACGATTGGACTTGTGGATGGGAGTTTGTAGATGCAAGAAAGGTTTGCTGCTAACTGATTGAATGGCAAACAAATGCATTTCTACAATGTGGGTTTCCGAATACTCTGCGGGTGTCCCACACGTGATTCGTCATGTGACTCGGTCCAGAAGTGGGCATAGAGAACTTTTCCTAATGACCATAGAATCACAAGATTGCCAATGTGAGCATAGAAATTAAACTAGTGGGGTACGAAGAAACGTCTCCAAAACTTTCTGGCCGCCTCAATTCTTGCATCTACTCCTCCTAAATTCCTTGGCGATTGAACCCCTTGTTCTTTTCTGTCAAACAATGTGGTAGAGAGATACTACGGAGATCTTTAGTAGACTTATTTTTTGGGATTTTACGATTCAGGCCAAATTCCAAATGCGTATGTTTTGCATTTTAGTTTGAACAAGAAAATATTTAGGCTGAGATGCATGCATGTGGTAAAAATGCTCTGAGTTGGAGATTAAGTGGCCCAGATGAGTAACATGTCACAAGTGTCTTGTGGGGGTGTTGTGTTGTCACTTCTCAGCCATGCCATTGAGAGAACCTAGTGGCTGTTGGTGGCTTCAATTTTGAGACAAACTTTTTGTGTAGCGCAAATTAAGACCATTCCAAAAGTTGACCAAAGAGGTGGAAGCATTGTAATATACAGATACTAGCGACAGCACAAAGCATCGCTTTCTGATAGGCTCCCGGAGATGTACAATAGGTTTACTTGTGATGAGGCAATGGGGATGTCCACTGCTATTTTTGGCATTTTCAAGCACTAGATGCTGGGAAAAATAAAATAGAAAAATGAAAAAAAAAAAAAATAATAATAATAAAAAAAAAAGAAGAGTGTGGACATTTCACAAGCTGTATTGTTTGGGGATAGAGCCACACACACCTAGAACCAATGCGAGCAAAGCTCCAATTGATGTGCGAAGAGGTGTTGCCGCGCGTTGGTGATAGGAGCGAGGAGGTGGAAGCAGGGGTACGTTATACGTCGTCTCTTTCCTCTTAGCGCCAATTTCAAACATTAGTATGAGGGCTTAACCGTATCGGAAACTGAGCCCTGATCGACTGTTAATAGACATATCTTGTAGTGAAGGTTCCGCAGCGCACGTTGATGGATACCTCAATTTTATTCGTGGCTTAATCCAGGCTTTTTATTATTTTTTCGGCTGCCGCATACGTACATTACGTCAAAAGCAGCTAACTAATCTTTTTCCATACCTTTTGGAACACGTCTAAACAAAGGCTTGCAACGTGCCTCCGCGTAAACATGAAAACAAAGCATCTCATCAAGGTGGGCAGCACCCACAAACTTTAAACGCAATGAAACGATTTGAACGTGTTCTTTATCAGGTCGGAAGACACTTACCGGACTTATCTTGAAAATGTAACACTGGCCACGTATCTCAGATATTTTGTCCCTTTTTTATTTTCTATGTATACTTTAAACACAAACCATTCGGTGTACCTTTCTGTTGACTTCGCCGGTGAAATAATATTTCACGTTATTTTTTTATTTTTTTTTTTTGGTTTGAGTTATTTTAGTATAATCAAAATTATTTTCTACAGCTTTTCACAATTTTTACTGTGTTTTTTTTAGCATCAGTTTTACGCCTCTTCCACCAACGCTACGGCTACCGATAGATTTGAAATCGGAAAAGAGAGTTCGCTTCCTTCTTTTTTCATCTTCTTCGCTAGGAGAATCATCAGCACAAGGAGTTAAAAAAAAAAAAGTTTTCACTTGGTTTCATCGAATGATAAACCAACCGTTCGAGAAGAATAATTTTTACCACACATAAGCAATCCCTTGCATTACGAATTTTTTTTTTTTGGATTTATTGTTGTCTCCCGTAAAATATCATAACGCATACGACAAAGTAAAACACACATATATACTCTGAGACCCACGCCCCCCCTCCCTCCTCCCTTTCGAATTCTTTCACTTTTCTTAAGGAGAAGAAGAAGAAGAGCCGTACTATATATCTATCTATCTAACAGGTTCAAGCATGTTGTCTATCAGAAGACCACTCCCACTCGTTTTATTAGCCAGTCTGGTGGTCTTGGTCTTCATCTGGCTATCCTCGCAATCAGCTTCAAGCGTGGTGGTAACAAACCACACCGATTACACAGTGGGTCAAGATCCAATCATAGAGCCCAACTTCACAGCACCCATCACTGAAGATGTGAAGCCGCCACCAGTCAAGCAACCTTCAGTCACCAGAACTGAATACAACGATCACAAGGATGAGTACGTGAAAATCACCTACACTAACCACAAGGCTCCTTATGAGCTCTCACAAGTCCCAGACACAGTCATAATGTTGTCCTCTATCGTGGATGAAAAGGCATACGGTGAGGGCAAGAAATTCGAAGACTTCTTCAAAACACTTCTCTCCATGGAGTACCCAAGAGAATTAATTTCCCTTGGGTTCTTGGTCGGGCTGCATGAAGAATTCAAGGTGGTTGACGGGTATTTCCGGAACTATTTTGAACCATTGGAAGATTTGGACTCTACCATTGACAGCGACTCCAAAATAATAAAAAAATACGTCAACAAAGTTACCATTTTGAGCGCGCCATTCATAGAGAGGGGTTTCGAGGTGGACAGAACTTCCAGACATGACTCCGGTGTGCAAAGACAAAGACGCCGAACAATTGCTCGTTCCAGAAACTTTCTCTTATTACATGGATTGCAAGAGGAAAGATACACCTTTTTTGTTGATAGTGACATTATTCAAATAAACCACAAGGAAATGTTAAACGTCTTCATTGAGTCGAACAAGGATATAATTGTTCCAAGAGTGGAAAAGGACTGGGACTCAGACTACGACAGAAACTCCTGGAGAGGAGTAAGGTTGACCCCAAGCACAGAAGAATTGGAAATCTTGGATCAAAATGATTGGGAAAACTTCAATTTTGTGCCTCAAGACACCAGTGAAATGTATCACCTTCACAACTCCTTGGACGATCCCGAAAACGCAGAAAAGGACATCAGGTATCTGGTACCGTTAGATTCCGTAGGAGGGGCTATTTTGTTCCTGAAGTCGGTAATTTACAAGCAAGGTATAATTTTCCCAACCTTTTATCTTATCGGTGCCACATGGAATAGATTTGAAGGTTTCGATGGGATCGAAACTGAAGGTTTGTGTTACATGGCTAAGACAATCGGTTATGAATGTTGGGCATACCCTAACTTGGTAGCAAAGCATACCTCGAGTGACTCCTAGGTATTGGCGGTAATGGATAAAAATAAAAATGGATTCATTGTTCCGGTAAATGAACATTCGATGAACTCAAGCCCAACCACCTAAAGAAAGAAAAAAAAAATTATTTATTGTATAAGGCTCATTCTATATAATTATAAGAATTAACGGATCTCTTGAGAAAAGAACCCCCAACTTTGATACGATGTAGCACACTCCCCACTTACTTGACTTTCCTAAACTGGCGGACTTTTTCACCTGGCGCCTATTGAGTGCAAACAAAGCCACCCATACACGATAATGCATAATTGCAGATTGTTTTTTGAAGATATCCACGTGACCAAAGATGGAGAACCTGGTATGTTTTGGAAAATAATCCTCACACTACATGACAAGCTCTTCTACAAGCAGCTAGCCCAACTTCACGCAAGCTAGTTGGAGAAGGTTGACTTTGAAATGTCGCTAGAAGACCAATTGAGTGCATTCTTGCCCCTGGGCGCCACCTTCAAACTTTTGCATCTACAATCCCAGACATTCACTTCTAAGAACTTGTTGCTCTATCGAGCATCAGATCAACACAAACCAAAACACACGCTCAAGGTGAAGCATTTCTTCAACTTAGTCGACTCCACAGACTTGGTACTTCTAGGCATAGAAATCAATGTATATATAACCGTCTTCTCCGACTATGCAGATCAGCATATTTTCATAGCAAAAGCGGATACAACAGGGGTGAAGCTGTTGAACGTCCTTGGCATCAAGAGTGGGAACATAATCTCGTGTATCTTGAAATACTTGCTAAGTATGGACGTTCTGTGCTACTGCCAGAATGTGAAGGTTATTCAGCACGAAACGGAGAGTGAAGTAGCTCACTCCAGCAAGGATGATGACAGCCAAGATCCCGCGGACGAATCCCAGAATGCTACTGTTGTTTCTTTGTATAAGGCAGCAGCCAAAGTCGCCGTGGACCTGAAATACTACAGAATGGTCAAAGATTACGAGTACAGGAAACAGGAAGTTCAGAAAGACAGGGATATAAGAGAGAGTAAAAAGTCAGTTAAAATAGAGCTTCCTGGACCAGTTTATACCCATATATCTTTATTCACGAGGGCAGAGAAGCAGTACCTTTATCCTGAATCGTTTCAGAACCCCCACAAGCATATAATTGACGGGAAACAATTGCTAAGCTGGTGGCTCAAAATCATAAACCAAGTGCTTCATGATGTGAGCGGAGAAGACAGTGGAGGTAATTGGGACTGTCGGCTCCTGATTCCGGGGTCTGACGACGTGTCAACAACCAAGTTTCACACGTCCCTTTCGAAATATGAGGACGTGAAGTGGTCCAACGGCAGCATTTTCGACAAGAGCGAAGATGAGCTAGCCATCTACCAGATACCCCTTTTCCCTGACGATCCGAAAGGGAGATTTTTGGAGCACTTGGTTGTCGAAAACAGATACAAAGCCACGTCTTTAAGGCAGTTCTGGGAAGAATTGGGGATTAGGCAAGAGTTCAGATTGGGTAACCTAGTTGGTATAATAGGGTGCTCCAGTAAAGGGACCAGCACTTCCCTCGGTAAATTCCTGCAGTCAAAGACAATATCGTTTGGTGACTATAAAAGAATTGCCGACTTGGTGAAGGGACAAGACTATTCCAAGAGCGACGTCAGAGACCTAATCACCAAAGACGTCCCAGAAGCGTTGAAGGAAATCGGTAAGGAAGGACAATGCATTGTGTCAATACAAGGAAAGATGCCAAGGAAAGTTAATGTTATCTCAGCACAATCTGCCACACCACAATCTGCAAATGATGGTTCAAAGAGAAGTCAAGTGAATAATCTCACGGGTTTAGTTAAGAGAAAGAAGAAGACCTGAATCTACGGACCAGAATAAAAAATTTTGGGTGTACTTCTGTATTTTTAAAACCTTTATATAGGAAGCATCTCGTCATCGAATTCAACCTGCCTCAAAAACTTCTCGTTTTCAAGTAAAGTGGCATCTAGGAGCCGCCTTTGCTTCTGTAAGTTTCTCTTTGTTTGAATCAAAGGTAGTTTCAACGCAGAATCGGCGTTCTGCTGGCTTCTCAAGCACAGGATATAGTACTTCCTTGGTGTCATCATGCAGTATATCTTGAAAGTTCTGTAGAAATACCACTTGGATATATCCAACTTTTCGATAATCAGATCGATAGCCAACTTCTCTCCCCTGCGAGCAGACGAGTGGATCATTTGGCATGATCTTTTGACCAAGTCTCTCTGGTTATTCCAGCCATTCTTGACTGTGGGTTTACACCTCTTACACGGTGTGAAGGAGTTTTCTACTGCTTGGTCCACGTCGTCGTAGAAGACTATGTTTTTCCTGAGCGCCAACTTGGCGTAACATGTTGGTCTGCAAACGATGGAAGTGGAGACAACGCAGTACACAAACACACCTTCAGCCTGAGGGTCACGATCCACCAAGGCCTGGAACTTTTCGTCATCAGTAGAGAACATATTGAACGATGAATGCAATAGTCATGTTCAAAAATATTGAGACTCGAACGGAACTGAGCTCTACTTATAAGCGTAGTTTGAAAACAGTATCGTTGCCATCATTTTATCTGCATGTCACTGTTTTTGATTTTTTTGCTCTCAAATTTCGTGTGAGTCTTTAAAGTTTATTTTGAATTTTTGCAACTATTTAAAGCCGTGGATTTGTACTGTCAAGCACATTCAAAGGACAAAAACAATTCTATTCAAAAGGTAATTTGTTAACTCATTAGCAGAATGCTATCGTATATTATTTCAAGAGCGTCTTATACCAGATTCTTGGTCGTTTTGGATCAGACTGGAACTCTCTATTACGCGTCCTTAGGTGACGATGACAAGAAGCTACTTCTTGTGATGAAGGCTGATTTTGCAAAGTACAATAAGAAGAAAAACTACGGGAACATCACATTCATACGGGAGGAAAAGGCAACTCAAAAAATGAAGGAGACCTTGGAACTTTACAGGGAGATTGTTGAAAATCCAGCTATGATAGATACCATAAAGATCAATTACAAGATGATAAATGGAACGCCCTTGCAGTACAAAGTATGGGACCATCTATTATTCAAAACAGAAGCTCTGAAAACTACCACATACGGTGATATCGCACGGGCTTTAAATATGAACTCATTTCTGAGCAGGGCTGTAGGGAATGCATGCGGGGCCAATAGAATAGCTATCTTGGTGCCCTGTCACAGAGTATTGGGACACAATGGCGACATTACAGGTTACAAGTGGGGGACTGGCATCAAAAGAGAGTTATTGAACAGAGAGAGGCAAGTGAAGTCAAATACGGTTGGTAAGCAAGAGATTGCCTGAATAAAAGAATAATATTGGTATGGATACAGGTGCAAAGATGTAGACAAACTGTAAGAATTGTCACAATAACCTGTAATACCTGTGACCTGGGTAAGTTGTTGCTCCCAAAAATAAACATTAAACATCAATCTTACAATACACGTATCAAGACTTAAACAGAGAGAGAGAAATAACTGATTATTCTGTGAATGGGCTTAAAAAGAAATGGAACCATTTTGACAAACCAACAGAACAATAGTGGAGAAATTGTGTATTCAAGCACAGATTAGCGAAGGTACGAAAGTTGTGGGCCCGCAGCAGAAGATGAGGGCAAGAGCTTTGCTAGGGCGCATTTTTCACCGATTTTAAGCACTCACGATTAAAAAAAATGCGGAGAAAGGTAGCATCAAGGTTACTCAAATTTTTACCTGCTCGTATCACCATTTTCCCCCTCCCCCCCTGCATCACAATCAAGCAATCAAAACATCTAGAGACACACGATTCGATCCAATTTGATATTTCACAACACAGACAAGCATTTCATCAAATTCCGTAGGCAACTCCCACCCGATGATACCGTAATAAATTTCAAGTTTCTTTTTCGCAAACCATAAACCATTTCGTGATCACCTGCCGATTTGGATATTAGACGGGAAAAAAATGGTGCAATCCTGAAATAATACGTCAAGGGTTTAAAATGTATCTGCCGGTTTCGAAGGAGATCTCTGTCAATTCCATACCACCACCACATTTGCGTGGTGTTCTTAATTCCATGTTGGCTGTGCCGGTGTTTTTCGGTCTGGGATTTCGCAGGTTTGTTTACCAGTTATGCACAATTTTTCAGGTATTTTGCGCTGCGAGATGTAATCTTGCAGCCCTTTTTTCCCCCCAACTGGATATAGGGGGGTGCAAGCGACCATGCAAAAAAAATGGGCTCTTGATGATGTTGCCAGTTTTGCTGATCGGTTACGGTAGGAGTGGTCGAACATATATCCTAAGAAGTGACAGCTTTCATATGGAAAACAAAAAAGAAATTTGGAAGACAGCTCTGTCATGACGTTCAGGCTCCTGTATTATCTCTTATAGAGATAAGGGCATTATTCCCTCAGCGTGAAGCGTGCCAGATATCTAAATATCTCATAGAATTAAGCTTTAGAACATTCTTCTTTCTTTTTCAGGTTGTGTGTTTTCCACCATTTTAGCGCCCCATTTCTGTGCGAAATTCTGGAACCTTCACTAAAAAAAAACTTTTTATACTGACGTACATAGGAGTTAGCACATGGAGATTCAAGATATGAATAGGGGGACCAAGAGAATAGCCAAGTTTATCAACATGTTGAGAACCGCCATGCCTCACCACGTGAGACCTCTGCAAAACAATTCCTCTCTAAGCTGCCTATCACATATTGGCCAAAAAAAAAAAGGATTGAATCCTGCTTTAAGCTTGAGCTAAACGATAAGCGACAGAAAATAACGACGGCAAACACCCCCCAATATGCAACTGAATTAATAATACAGAAAAATTAAGAAAAAAAAGAGACTTCTATTGTTCTTTAGGCTGTGTGGTGTGAGCCCAATTTTCACATTTGTTTATGATTCGCCCCGTGTGCAGTACTCTTCCCCATGTTTTCACTAATTGCTCTTGTGTCCGTAATTATCTTATCAGAGTATATAATTGCGGCTATTTGTCTAGGTATTGAAAGCTCTCTTCCACACTTTTCATTTTTTTTTGGTAAAAAAAAGTAAAAACATCTAGATTGATATTTTAAATTTTTTTTTTTGCCATCGTCCCCCCCTTGATATTTGTTTTTTCCTATAATTGCAACAGATCCACGTCGTATATACATGTTATCCCCTAAGTCAAAGAGCATAACGCCTGTAAATCGTCAGCCATCTCATCGCGGCAGTCTTGATTCTAGTTCTGCGACTGCACCTATCCCCATATTCAGAAATGTCTCCACTATATCAAACGATATAAGAATTGGAAGGAGTGGCTCGATACCGAACAACAACTACATATCTACTTCGTCTCACTCTGTTTTATCAGATGCTAGAAACAACCGATCTCCCCATGATGCTCCCAGTGCAAGCAACAGGCGCTATTCGTTTCCTGAGTCGTGTCCCTCGCCTGGCTCTGCAAACGAAAACTTGAACCTTAGAAAAATGAGCAATGAACAGATAATAGACTTGATGGAAAAGGAACAAGACGCAATTGTCTTGAAACTCATGAAAGAAATAGAAACTTTAAAAGATGAAAACAAGAACTTGAAGGCGTCCTTATCAAGTGCCTTGCAGTCTTCGCTGATAAATGGAGGCATTAGACGCACATCTTCAATTTCGCAGGCTGACGTCAAAAACATGAATTTTGGTAGCAGCAGCAGCATCAGCCCAAATACCAGTAACACCAGTCTCAACTCAACTAGCAATAAGAATTCGAACTTTTTATTGGATAGAGACGAATCTAAGGAGAGAAAGAAAGTGAAAAGGAAGCTGTCCAACGAAATTCCCAGAAAATCTCTGACTGAGTACAGCTTGATAGAAAAGAATCAATTGTTACAAGATGAAGTGAGAATTTTGAGGGGTATAATAAATAAGAGATAAATCCTCTGCTTTGCAACAATTGTTGCAACAATCAGGAGAGAAAAAAAAAAAATTGACAAACAATTAAAGAAAAAAAAATTTTTACTAGTTTAGACAATAACGGTTAATTATTTAACTGTGATATATACTTCTGTGTTCTGAAGTATTTGGGTTTTTAGGTCATTGGGAATTGATGCATCGGTTGAATTCAGATAGCATGAATGCTTTACATTTTTTTTGGATTTTTTTTTTTTTGGATTTTTTTTCATCTGCTAGAGCTGATGTGCTGTATTTGTGGATCAATAATTTGAATAGTTTATTTGAATATATGCACTTTCAATTGGAAATCGGGACTCTTTGTGTCTATGTGTAAGATAAAAATGAATTTGCAACAACATGGTGTTGATGGTTCCGCCTACGCCACTTGCTTTCTGTCTCTCACGGACTTTTCGATAGGATGCACCTTCTTACCTTTTTAACTTTACTACTGCTCTCACACGTCCACTGCTTGGTAACTGAAGGGTTGAAAAGCTATTACGACAATATGGAGAAAACTTACATTGATACTCGTGAGTCATCGTTGGTTGTCATGAACTCCCCTCCACTACCATTTCCTCAATGGCTAACCGAATTCACTGGCTTGAAAGAGTGGCCAGGATTAGACCCGCCGTACATCCCCTTAGATTTTATCAAACTTGATCAAATTGCCCCTGCACCCTTTCATGTGCAAGGAAGTTGTTCACAAGTGAAACCAGAGCACTGTTCGTTCGACTGCTTCAATTGCATATCTCCGGACGATATTTACTCATGTCCAAAGTTGTCACAAACTTTTGACGACGGTCCTACCCAGTTCACTCCGAAGGTCTTGAAGAAATTTGACGCAACACACACCAGACTGACATTCTTTACATTGGGGGTTCAAATTGTTAAATTTCCTGAAATTTATAGGGATGCAATGGCCAAGGGCCACATCATGGGGTCCCACACATGGTCACATAAGTTTCTCCCTTCGTTAACTAATGAGCAAATCATCGCACAGATCGAATGGTCTATCTGGTCTATGAATGCGACAGGAAATCATCTTCCCAAATGGTTCCGGCCACCGTATGGTGGTGTGGACAATAGGGTCAGATCAATTGTTCGTCAGTTTGGAATGCAGAATGTGTTATGGGACATGGATACGTTTGATTGGAAGTTGAATTCTGGCAGGTCAGAACGGGAGATCTTGAAGGAGGTTAGAGCATTCAAGGCTGCAAAGGGAGGTGCAGGTTTGATTTTAGAGCACGATTCGCTTTTGAAATCAGTCGATGCTGCAGGAAAAATCCACAACATTGTCGGCAGAGATCAACTAACGGTCCCACAGTGTGCAGGTGGAATTGACTATATTAAAGTGTTTAGCTAAAAAAGAAGAAAAAAAGATTACAAAGAATAGCAAGTTGTGTGTTTCAGAAAGATGTGTAGCTATTGTTAGTGCGACTGATGACTTGGAATTTGAGTATAGGTGCAGCAGATGCGCCGTTTGTGTAAACAAAAGTTCGGACTTTCTGTCCGTCCTTATTGTTCTTATCATAACTCCATGCTAATCTGCAGGACCTTTGTTTGAAAAAACCATGTCTAATCTGAATTTTCCACACATTTTGCAGCCCCTTGCATCGCTCTATAGATAGCTCCGACTACATGGATACATCGTTCTTCACATTTACGAGCTAGAAATCGGTGCTACATTCTCTTATTCAACAAGAGCAATCTCAAAAGGTAATATTCAAGAACAAGCCTAAAGAAAGATAATAAAGAGAGAGGGAAAAAAAAGGTTCACTGGTGAATGTTTAGTGTAGATTCGGACAGTCCAGTGAAAAAAATCCATCTCTTTAGAGAAAGATATGAAAAATAAATGGTACAAAAATAATAAATAAACAAATGCATTAATAACCTTAAATTGAGTGGTAAAAGTTAAAGCACCATTTAGAGAGCGGGGTTCCGTGCCTTAGAATGAGAACTAAAACAGCATCAAAGTGAAAAGGTGGCACTGGCCTGATGGTCAAGTCAATTCACTCAATGAAAAAAGAAATAACATTCCACCCGCTCCACGATTTCTAATAAAAAATTATTGCTGTGGTGGTGCGGTTGCTTATCTTTAGGAAGCGCAGAAACCCCAAAACTGACAACGCTTAACCCCATTCAGAGCCAATGTCCCCACCTTTCTGTTTGCAGACTACAACACAGTTAACTTCAAAAGAGAATATGGTATCATTGACGAATAACCCACTTTAAGTTTGAATAGTGCCCCTTAAACAACTATTGATTATTGACTTCCCGTAATTTTTATAAAAAAAAAAAAAGAAAATGCGTGAAAAAAATGGAAACCGATAAGTCCTCAATCCCTGTTCCGTTATGTTCCATGAATTTCAAAATTTTACGTGAAGCGACAGACAAAGGGGCATTGGAACAATACACAACACGATTTCAAGTTCAAGTGTGGTACTTACATAGTTTCTCATGAGAGAAGTTAAATGGAATATATGTTAACATATCAATAAATAAATAAATAAAAAAAGGGAGCAAACCTTAAATCAAGACTATTAAAAATAAAAATACAAATATAATAAATAGAAAACTAACAAAAAGATATGACTAGTTGGAAGTTTTCGAGGGAATTTGTAAACTTTTATATTTAGTTGACTGGGATAGCGGAAGAACCGGAGGAAGTACCAAACACTTCTTCACCCTTGTTGGAGACAGTGTTGACACCGGTGGAGATACCGTTTCTGGCTTCAGCAATCAATGAGTCGGCCTTGTTCTTGGTGGTGGTTGCAACGTCAGTAACGTAGTCTTGAGTTTGAGTCTTTAATGGTTGGATGTAGGTCTTGTTTAAGTCTTGTGCTAACTTAAGAGAGGTTTGGTAAGAAGCAGAAACGTGCTTTTGGACGTTGCTCACTTCCTTTTCAGCCTTGTCGGATAATTGTTCTAACTCTTCATTGTAGGTGGATTGTAAGTGGGATGAAATTTCGGTAGACTTGGAGGTAACCAAGTAGGTCAATCTAGAGACAATTTCCTTGGAAATGGCAATAGACTTGGACACTTCTGAAGTTTCAGTCAACTCAGATAACTTGAAAACTGGCTTGTTTTCGGTGGTGGTTGCTGGCAAGTACTTGTCAGCGGTGTTGTAAACAAAGGTGTTGGTTGGAGCTAAAATGTGTTCGGAGGTGAAGGTGATTGGGTTGAGGTCAGATAAGGACTTAACTACTGGCAAGTAAGGGGTGATGTAAGTGTCGACATTGCCCAAGACGAGGGTGTCAAACTTTTCATCGACAGTGGATAAGATTTCACCAAAGTAAGGGGTGAGAGCCTGCTTGTCAGCGATGGCAAAGTAACTAAGATATTGTTGGTAAATGTAGTTAACTAATTGGAAGGAGAGAGCATAAGAAAGGATGCTAGCAATTGGTGGGTAGGATGCAATGTGGTCAATAGACTTGGTGTAAGACATTTTGGGCTCGAAGGGTATTAATGAGTTGTTATCGATTAAAACAAGAAGTGGAAGAAAAGGAAAAGAATTCTAAAAACTGCACTGTTATCAAGAGGTAGGAGAATCATTCGACTTAAGTATTAAAAATTTTTAGAATTTGCAGTCCATTTTTTTTTTTTTTTTTTTTTTTTTTTCTTCTTTAATTACATAGTTTTTAACTCTTTTTTTTTTTTATTTTGTATGGATTATCTGTAAGATTACTCTGCAAGGGATAATTTAGCAGCCAGGCAGGTTTTGTGTTAAATTGGCATGTGAAATGCGCCTCAGTTGCTAGTTTTATTTTTTTTTTGCTATTTTATGTGAAGCGGTGTATTCTACGTGGTTATGTACAGTTTTCAGAAGCTAATTCGCCCTTTACTTGTATCAAATTAACCATTCTATTGTTTCCTGGAAAGAATTGTACGAGGATACGAATTTTTGTAGGTGAAAGGAACTGGTGCATGGCTCGGGATTCTAGCTTCACCATGAGGTGCAACACTCAAAAAAGAAATTGTGGTAACTTGAGGTTTATTAATTAGTACCCCCATTCACCCACTCTTACCCATGAAAGCTGAAACTCAAAAGCTAAAATTTCCCACGGAAGAGGATCCTTCTATCTGGGATTAAGATTCCGATTTGCTTTTGCTGCCAACGAGATCATAATCATTTTAAGGTTTTGAACAATAGCCTGGAAGCTTAATTCGTCGATATTGCACTCATTTCGTAGAAGTTGCGTCTAAAATACCTGCGATTTCTTCGAGGGTGTGTGTGTTTGTTATCTATTAATAGGAGAGAAACGGGAAGCGAAGCGCTGAAATAACAGGTAATGTAAACACCTCAAAGTGTAAATCGAGTCTTGAGAATGAGCCTAAGACTACAAACGTCTCTGAAGTAGCTACCGAAACGTAATACTACATAAACAGCAAATTACGAATTGGAAAAAAAAAGTTAAAAAAAAAAAAAAAGATCCCATATTTGAAAACAAACGAAAAGCATACTAAGAAAAAAAAAACATAGAATGTATGTGCCTTGGTACGGGTTTTGGTGCGGGTGAAGGCGGGACAGCTTCATCATATAAAGTTGTAACATTAAACCCGAAAAGGACCCTAGATGGAGTCGTCAAATGATTCGAGATTGCATAAACATCCGATTTTTTTTTGTTTTTGCTTTCTTTTTTTGATTCACCCTGGTATGGGTGCTGCTTATTGATATGCTTTTCACTTCTTTTGTGAGAAGGTTTAGAGAGGCTTGTGGTGCAGCGCTGCTGAAATATAATTTTATTTTTTGAACGTCACTCTGTCTTCTAATGCATCTGATCTTTGCGTGTAATAATATTCACTCTTACAATATCCAAGCTAGATCAAAAATTCTTGTCCGAGGTATACACTTCTGGGGACTTTGGAGTTTATACGAAACCCGAGAGTGGGGTTCTACGTACCTTGAATTTAGTGTATATTCACAGGGCTTAAATATTGGATGTTCAATAATTTTAGACTGGCGTTTGTAATTTGGAGTTGTTGCTTTCGCCCACATTGTATGCTTGTGAAATATGCGGCTTGCAGCTTCTCCAATCAGTTTTTCAGTTGTACGCAATTATTTTGATTCTCTTTATTTTTTTTTTTATTTTTCTGGTATTTTGATTTTACGGGACATCTCGAGAGAAACGATCAACCTCGGCTCGGGACCTAAAAAGCTTGAATCTACAAAGTGAATGAAATGGAATATACCGAAAATCGTTCATCTCCTTTGTTTTGCATTTTGTCGTCTGTCACACTGACGTTTAACCTTTAGGCTTTCGGTCTGGTTGTCGATAATTGTAGTAGTTGTTTGGATTGACAACTTGGAGCCGAAATCCATCATAATGTTCAGTAAGAATAGGCATGGTCGCAGAAGTGAGTATCCAAAATACAACCAACTAAAAACAAAGTAAAAAGAAATGCGTTGCTTTCTTTATCTATGGTGGTAAATCGGAAGCACTGAATGAATCTCTCATCTTCCTTCCACTCACCCTCAAAGTACTGAGCTCTCTATTGTTTTTTGATAGTGCTAAAAAAAAAAAATATAAATAAAAAAAAAAAAAAAAGATCAGCCTAGAACGACCCAGTATAAAGCCGTATGTACATACAGGCTCCAGAATAAATATTGATATCCCGAAAACCGCAATATGCCAAAATAGGATCTCCAGAGATCGGAATATCACAGGAAAGTGTAACAGGGAGCTATATCTCCGTTTTCCACGTCAACCTGAAGCAGTAATAGACTTCATATCCACGGATCCCTCTCCACGGATCCACATTGCATCTGAAACAATATTTCATATATCATATCTCCCCAGGCAGTGACAGTACGAATTCCAGATTGCAGCGAACCACAGCTCGCGCTATGCTTGAATGCTTTTTTGTTTGGGTGCAAAAATGTTCCCTCAGAGCCACCGCGCGAAACTACTTGAATTAGATAATCATCCTCACACCCTCACCCTCAAGAGATAACCGCAGCAAACTTGACAATCAACAGTCCAAACCTTAATTATACTGCAAAACTCAAACAAACAACAGTGAAAAAAAAAAAGAAACGGAAATCATAATATATTAAATGACTGTGCCACATTGATAGGATATGAAGGCCCAAGTGATCTCAGCCCAAAACAAGCCCCATACAAAATAAAAAAAAGAAAGAAATCAGAGAGAGGAGAAAAACCTTACTACAGCTGGTTAACGAACTTTATTACGAGGGTTATCGCTGCTGAGTGGGTAAAGCGAACATTCATACACCCACGCTTTGAAAGAATTCTGGCCCCGAATTGAGTATCACCTAGATTCTTCTATTCTTGTATTCTTTACAACTTTAAATTTTGTCTCGGTGTCATTTTCTTGGACTTTTTTGGGTTAATTAGATCCATTCAATTGGTTGTTCTCTTGTTTCACCCCTGAATCGTCTTATGACAGACTCTCTCAGTGTAACTGCAGTGTCTAGCACCCATAGTCGGGTCAGGTCCAATGCCCGGCCAGGTTCTAAACGTTATAAGTAAATGCATATACGGCACTGTGAACGTGACCTTGCGCTTTTTCTATTGGCCTGCGACTATTTTGCTAGTCCTGCAAAATCTCAACTTTTCTTTCTTTTTTTTCCCAGGTCCCTTTCTGCTAATCTTTTAATCTTTATTAAGGAAATGTAAGGGAAACGCACAAAAAATAACATTTGAGAAAACACCTCCTATTTTTTTTTTTTTTTTAGTGAGTCTTTTCTTCAAGAGATCAAGGGGATTTTGCACAATCTTACCCTCCCCTATACCCCTAAACACCCATCGCTTGCCTATATTAACAGGCGTGGTCCATTCCTCAACTTATTCACAACTATATTTATCGTTTTTGCAGGCCCGTAGTTCACAGACCGTTTTTTTTGTTTTTTGTTTTTAGAGGAAACCCCGCTCCAAAATGCTACGGAATCTTGTTTCCTTAAGAGCAAGACAGGCGGCTCAACGTGTCAAGAAATCTGTAGAAGAGTCCCTTGAAGCCCTTTCAGAAGCCCTTAGCAACAACGCTACCAATCATGGGCCTGGATCGACCCCCAAACGGGCCCCAATACCTATTCCTGTCCGTGCAAGACAATCGTCATCTCCATTTCAAAGAATTGCGTATTCCGCAAGACCCGGTATAAATCACAACGGGATAATAGTAACGAATAACTTTGTCAGACAATACTCCACGAATCCATTCAATCCATTTTCACAATACAACTCACTCTGGAGGTTCAGTCGATCGTTCATATATAACTCCTTCCGGTTTAGCCCCTTTAACCCTTTCAATCCATTAAATAGGTACAAGGCTTTTAGACAGTTCAGGCTTGTCAAGTCCTTGTTCAGGACGTCGTCTAGAAGCCATTTCAACGTATTAAGATCACAATCATTAATGGCCAACTCCATATGGAACTTTTCTGCATTCAGGTATCATCATCACCATCTCCACAATCTTCATTACAAGCGCACAATAATCCAAAGCAAGGCATTCTTCCTTTCCGGATTATATAAGGCTGCATTCCCCAAAACAAGCGTAAGATTATTTACGACATATGCATCTGGTGGCCCTATTCCGGGCTTTTCCATTCAAATAACTTCAGAAACTATTAAGAATTTGGCAATTAGTTTTAGAACTTTATTCAACTTGGACTATGCATATAAACCACAAGCCTCAGACAACTCAAACCTCTATAAGCCATCCAAGAGTAATTCACCCTCGTGTACGCGAAAAAAGGGGTCTAGGCATGTCCGAAGCGATATCAGATTGAATCAATCGTTGTCGGCCAAGTACACTGCAAAGACATTGGCCATTGGCCTGGAAGTTGAAGAGGACACAACAACCATGACAGGAGTCAGCTCAGATGAAGTTGATGAAATAAGTATCAACCTGCAGAACTCAATTATACATGGCTGTTATGTAGATTTCCCACTTGGTGGTGACTTATCGATCCCCACCATGACGTTCTTGACGGAGGAGATATTGGGTGAAATAAATGCAAACCTAGCATACATCACGAGAAGGATAAATGAATTGAAGCAAGACTTCAAGAATTTAAGTGAATTGGGAGAATTGCCCATCAAATATCTATCCAAGGAAAACGTGTTGCGGGTGTATTTCCCCAACTGTGATCGTGATAAATTGGAAGTTCTCTTGAGAGAAAAGAATATAGTTGGCGGTACCATCTATGAAAACATCAAGGGCCCAATAACGTCCACACCTGTAGTAGAAGTGCCTATTGGAACACCCACTACAGCAACCTTAAATGTTTCCAATGTGAACGCATCTGGGAACATGGTTGTCAACGCTGCTGCAGCCGCTGCCGCTGCTGCTGTCGTTCGCCCATCCAGCTCGTACATAACAGAAAACGACTTACTTTCATCGCTCTACCATTCTGGAAATGGTGGGGGATCATCTTCACAATCGTCTGATGGCTCATCGGCGCTCTTTGAAGATGATGTATTGTCATCGTATGGAAGCTCATCAAACTATCGTCACCATCCATTATCAGATGCTGAAGTGATACGTATCTCCGAATTTGATAGTGAAGTGAACAACAATCCAATGGGACCAATAGCAATCAGTGATTCCAGTGGTGAATATCATTGGGTTGCGAGACAATAATTGATTTCTCGTTAGTCATTGGGTTTTTTGTTTGTTTGTTTGGGTATAAAGCTGCTTGGGATCTGGTTAGCTTCTCGTATGGAAGTTGAATGTTTTTTTTATCGTTTTTATTTCATTTAAGTATACATGTCTATAGATAGACGAACAGCAGATAAATTTATGGTTTTTTTATGAGTTTTATGTTCTTGTAGCTGGAGAGAGATCAATTTTGTAGTGGCGAATGGGGTGACTTACCGAGATGCGCTAGTGGGTTCTTGCTGTGAATCATGTGACAGAACACTTCTAATAGAGAGTTGCCCAAAGGACTGGGGAAGTGTGGGGTTTGTAGGCACGGCTTCCTTGATGGCAATCGTTTTCACGGTACCCCTTACTATGCTCCCAGGTTGTGCTATTTGGGTGCGAAAACAGTGCACATCAAGAGCACTCGAATATTAAAAAAAAAAGAGGGAAATAATCGCGTTTAAGGCATTTGGATCCTTTTTTGCCTCTCTCTTCTCCACTAACTCTATTGGGGTTATTATATAATCAGGTCCGTATTTTGGTTGAAGTAGTAGATCCTATTCTGCCTGGACTGTTAAATGAGACGGAAAGTACTCAAATCTTGAACTTGAGAAGAGAGGAGTGTTATTTCTGTTTTCTGAATAATACGGGAGTGCTGCATGATTTACTCCACATTCGTGCCAGGCAAACAAGCTTCACAGTACACACCCTACAACTTCTTAGATCTAGGCTCTGCTCAAGCTTCTGTAGAAATATTACCTACTAATATAATGTAGAAAGAGATAGAGTGGATATTGTGAGAGCAATTCTAACCAAAGTTTACTGCTATTTGGAACACAAATTGTACTATTTTATTCCAAAGTGGTGATTTTCAAAGTATACATAGTATAAGAACAGCATGAGCACAGGGACATCCCACCACCTCTTGTTTCTATAGAATAACGCAAGCAAGAAGTGCTTAGAGTGAATTTGAGTTGAAATAGGCGCTAAAATAGCATCAAAAACCTCTTTTCTGTCCATCCCCAGCTCTTTATACTATTCCACCTCTTATCGGGTCGGGATATGTACTTCCCTGTCAGTGTGACATACAATGTGCAGGAAAGGGTTTTATGAGTGAACTATTTTGGATCGTTTTGTGGAGGTTTCGGAACATTTTTGTGTACAGCCAAATAAACACCAACCAATATAACCGCCAAAAGGGAAAAAAAAAAGACCAGAAAAAACATACCCTTCATCTTCAATTATACCTCTTTTTCCTCTACTTGAACAAGAACCTTACATTGGCTTTCACCTGAGACCCTGCGAAGAAAATGGCCGAAGAGGAATTCCAGGATGCTGTGGGTGATGAACCTCAAGCACAAGTAGTGATTACAGAAGCTGAAACTGGTAACACAGAGAGTAACAATGAGGACACCACATCAAACAAGAGTACGAAAGTGAGACCGGAGACTGATAATAGCGATAAACTTTCAATCGATAACGATCGCAGAAGCGAATCTTCGTCTGTCTACGACGAATCCTTTAGGGAGGGGGACGCTAGAAGACAGAGTGCAGCACAGATAGGCGCTGATAGTGCTAATGATACAGCACCTGCTGAAGTCCTTGAAAACGAAACTTATCTTGAAACCACAGATGTCACCCTAGAAGACGGTGCGCCTGACGACTACTACGATTCTTCTGTGGTTCCTTCCATACAAGATGACGAGGCACACACCACTACAACTGCTTCATCTTCTCCGCCGTTACCGGATCGCAAACCAATAAAGGACTGTTTGAGGATGGATTTGCCCACAGCACAACTTATCGACTCCACAGAATCCTTATTATTGTATAATAAGAACAATAGAACTGCTGGTGCTCAGAGCGGGAACACGTCAGCCGGTACCAGATTGAGTTCATCAAACTTCCTCCTTGAATCCAAATTCAGTCAGTTGGATAAGGAATTCCAGGCAAAGGATTCAAAGTCCAAGGAGTTAATCAACACGGGTACCCAAAACATAAAGAAAACATTCAATGATATCAAGGATACTGTGGGTGGATTCGGCGACATGTTTGGTTACAAGATTGACTGGGAATTTTGGACCAAAGTGGTGAATGACTATCAATCTGTAGTTATGAATGAAGGAGACGAATTGAACGAAGCGATCACAAAGGGTATCCCCAAGGAATTCAGAGGTATTATATGGCAGTTGATCAGTAAGTCGAAGAATTTCCAACTCGAGGAATTTTACTTGCAATTGAAGAATGAATCATCGATTCACGAGAAAGCCATCAAGAGAGATTTGACACGAACATCATTCTTCACCCATGTTGAACAAGTGGGCAAGAGCGAAGAATTGTTCAACGTTATAAAGGCATACTCTTTATTTGATCCGGATGTGGGATATACTCAAGGTATGATATTTGTTGGTGTTCCGTTAATAATGAACATGACAGATGCAGAGTGCTTCTGCTTGTTGGTTACCATAATGAAAGACTACAACTTGAGGTCGCTCTTCTGTCCTGAAATGAAAGGTTTGCATTTATTATTGTATGAATTTGATAGATTATTGGAAATGTATAGCCCTAGACTATTCAACCATCTCGTTAAACAGGGCATCAAGAGTTCGATGTATGCATCTCAATGGTTTTTGACATTTTTTGCATACAAGTTCCCATTGGATATTGTGTTGAGAATATATGATATAGTCATAACTCAGGGTATGGAAAGTATCTTGAAGTTTGCTATCAACTTGATGATAAAGAACGAATCGAATCTCTTAACCTTGAGATTTGACAAGTTATTGGAGTTTTTGAAGGATAAATTGTTCAACTACTATGTTAATGAAGAATACGTTGAAGGTAGTGACAGTTCGTCGAACGTTAGATCTTCAAGAACTGCATCCGTCTCAAGAAGATTCTCCTTATTGGGAAAAAGAAACTCTACATCTGTTGCACAATCTACCAACACCTCCTCAAATAATAATGGGTACTACAAACTAGACCAATTAGTTTCTGATTCAATGTTGATCAATGTGCTACCATTTGACTTGAAGAGATTCGAAAATGAATTTGAAAACATTTATGTAAATGAGAAGGCGAAGGAAGTTGAAATTGAGCAAATGAGAGAAGAGAACGGTAAGCTCAGACATGAAATCAAAGAGTTGGAAACAAAGTACTCTAACTTACACAGAGATCATGTGGAGATTGTTCAAGAGATGGTTGATATAAAGGTGTCTCTACCAGAAGTAATCAATGATAACCTGGACTTGCAAGAATCTATCGAACAGTTGAAGGGAGAGTTGGCAGACTTGCAATCTAAAATTCAAGAGAGCAAAGATATTGATAACAAGGACCAGAGTATAGAGAGTGTGGAAGATGGATTGAAATCGCCTTCTTTGCCAACAAACATCGAAAGTGACATTCACGAATTGTTATTGATTAATGCAAAGGAAACGGAAAGATTTGCTAATCTTGAAGATGAGTTTGATCAATTGGTTCAGGAAGAAGCTGGATTGGATAAGGAATTGGAAGCCTTGAGAGGAAACAAATCATGGTTTAGATGGTAAGGTAATTAGGACATCTTGTACACATATATATTTGAATGCTGAGAAGACCAGATTGCTTTTTAGTACTCTATTACTTATTCAAGTATTAAGTAATAAACGAGAAATTTAATTAAATCTAAACTTTGTAGGAAAAATCGACAAAACCCTTTAAGTAAGTTGCAAAACTCCAATAGACTAACCAAGGCTTGTGTTTCATTTTACAAGAATTGACTCTTCTACATAAATATAACTCTTGTTATTTAAAACCATCTCACTACATTTCTTTGGGTGTTTCATGTTTTAGCAGCACCCTTTTCACTTTGCAACCTGTTCCTGTTGCGCATAGAAAAACTACGTGTAAGGGTTATAACCCTTAATTCTCTACCTGCTCACGTGCCACAACAAAGTTGTATTTCCTGCACAGTGATCGATTTCGATGAAAATTTTCAATTTTCCTCCTGTTTGAGCACTCCCATCTACCGCACTCACTATGGGCTTTCCACCTCAATGTAGGTAGCATTTTTTTTTCAATACTACTTTACTTAATTTTCAATATTATCTTTTCTCCTTTTGAAACCTTATAATCAACCAAATTAAATCAAGTCAAAATGGGTAGAGGACCAAAGAAGCATCTTAAGAGATTAGCCGCTCCATCCCACTGGATGTTGGACAAGCTCAGTGGTACTTACGCACCAAGACCATCTGCTGGTCCACACAAGTTGAGAGAATCTTTACCATTAGTCATTTTCTTAAGAAACAGACTTAAGTATGCTCTTAACGGTAGAGAAGTCAAGGCTATCCTTATGCAAGAACACGTCAAGGTTGACGGTAAGGTTAGAACTGACTCCACTTTCCCAGCTGGTTTCATGGATGTCATCTCCTTGGAAGCTACCAACGAACACTTCAGATTAGTCTACGACGTCAAGGGTAGATTCGCTGTTCACAGAATCACCGGTGAAGAAGCCGCCTACAAGTTAGGTAAGGTCAAGAAGGTTCAATTAGGTAAGAGAGGTATCCCATACGTTGTTACCCACGACGGTAGAACTATCAGATACCCAGACCCATTAGTCAAGGCTAACGACACCATCAAGATCGACTTAGCTACTGGTAAGATGACCGATTTAATCAAGTTCGATACCGGTAAGTTAGTCATGGTTACTGGTGGTCGTAACTTGGGTAGAGTTGGTGTTATCACCCACAGAGAAAAGCACGAAGGTGGTTTCGATTTAGTCCACATCAAGGACACTTTAGAAAACACTTTCGTTACCAGATTAACTAACGTTTTCGTTATCGGTAACGAAGCTGGTAAGCCATGGGTTTCTTTACCAAAGGGTAAGGGTATTAAGTTATCCATCTCTGAAGAAAGAGACAGAAGAAGAGCTCAATCTGGTTTATAAATAACAAGATCAATATAAGCATTTTAATGTAATATAAAAACAGATTATGTATAATTCTTGCCGTAGCACCACTTGTAGTATGAGGGGAGAGACCAAAGTTGAGGGCTGCAACTTGGGTGTGGCAATTGTCAAGGCAGACGTTTGTGTCCCTGTCACCTGCCACTTTTGAGTGGTGATGCGTACTTACCAAAAAAAATAAGGGCTTACCACTGTAGATACCAATTTTTATGCATGTAAATTAGAAGCGTTTATCGCCTATCTGCAGTCCAAAACCCGTACGGTATATTTTATTGTCCCCCTCTCTTGCACAAGCGTGTATAGTTTTCCCTAGACCCGTTGTAGGTTGACTTCCTAAACTACTTATAAGGAGTACTGTAATTGTCCCTCTTGCACTTGCATTGCAGAAGTTTGTTGCAGTTGAAAAAAAAGCATCCGCCACTAATCTGGAACCAAAAACAAATACCTCATGGAAGAAGTGGAGGAACACCATAGAAAGCCTCTCGTGAAGAGACTACCTGGTCTTATTTTGGGTGTCGTTGGAGCCCTCTTGATATTCCAATTCGTTTTCTTGCCGGGAAAGCATGAAAAGATCCATTTTGATGCGCCTCTCATCAAGGACTTGACGTGGAGCGACGTGAACTTCTTGCAGACGACCGATACCCACGGCTGGTACTCTGGCCACCTCAATCAACCACAGTACCACGCAAATTGGGGTGATTTCATCTCCTTTGTCACCAGATTGAGGGGAATCGCAGACGTCAACAAGCAAGACTTGTTACTTGTCGATACGGGAGACAGACATGACGGTAACGGATTTTCGGATGTCACCGTTCCCAACGGTGCTAAATCGTTGCCAGTTTTCATTCAGCAGGACTATGACTTGGTAACGATTGGTAACCACGAGCTCTATGAGTTTGAGAATTCCAAGCAAGAATATGAGGTAGTTGCTGATCACTTTGGCGACAAGTACGTGTGCTCCAATGTGGATTACCAATTGGACAATGGGAGCTTTGTTGGATTTGGCCAAAAGTATAGGTACTTTGAAACCCCAAACACGAAGAGTAAAATATTGGCCTTGTCATTCTTGTTTGACTTCACGAGGAATAACGAGAGAACGAGAGTGACTCCTATTCGTGAAGCTATCAAAGAAGACTGGTTCGAGGATGTGCTCGAACAGCATCCATCGTCAGACGTTGATTTGTTAGTGGTGTTTGGTCACATTCCAGTTACTCGTAAATGGCAAGAACTTTACTTATTGCATAAGCACTTGAGAAAACACTACCCACATACAAAAATCCAATATTTTGGTGGCCACAGTCACATAAGGGATTTCTCAGTGTTCGATGAGAACCTGACTGGTTTACAGAGTGGCAGATTTTGCGAAACCGTTGGCTGGGTTAGCGTCAACACAACTAGTACAAGCGTCAATCCTAAGGATTCATTTTCGAGAAGTTATATTGACTTCAATCTCGACTCATTCTTACATCATTCTAAATCTCAAACCTTGGACGACTTTAATACAGACAAGGGTTTGGAAGTGTCGTCTTCCATCAAGAAGATACGGAAAGAGCTTAATTTGAACAAAGTCATAGGTTACGTGAAGAAAAGTAACTACTATCTAGACTATGTTCCGCTTGACAGCCCCAAGAATATATTCAAGTTGTTCACTGACAAAGTGTTGCCAACCTTGAACTCTACCAATCCTAACGTATCAGAAAGCAGTGAAAGGGTCATCATCATCAACACCGGATCCGTTCGTTACGACTTGTACATGGGCAAGTACACTATTGATTCCGAGTACATTGTATCTCCGTTCAGAAACCAATGGGTTAAGTTGACATTACCAAAGAAGTACGCTGTGAAAGTTGCCTCGAAGTTGAATGAGTGGAACTATATAATAGCACTTCAGAGAGATCTTACCCCACACATCAGAAGTCCATCCTTACCTGCTGCTATAAACGAAAACAAACAGCAAGGCTCTCAAGATGTCTTCTCCGTTAGCTCTGCCTTGAACAGCAATAGGTTGTCAAAGGGATACATCACCCATGATGATTTTGGTTTTGACGGAGATGACACCAGACACAGACCAGTGGTGAACTTCCCTATCCCCAATGTCGTCGAATCAGTGCAAGTAAGTGCCGAATCAAGTGATGACCTGAGCGTTGACGTTATCTTCTACGACTTTATAAGCTCGAACATCCTCTGGGCATTGAAGGAGTTGGATTTCACCAACGATGTCAAAAACGACATTGAATTCTACTCTGATCAATATTTGGGTAAATTATTGAATTTATATATTCAAAATTATGGAGCTTAGGTAATATATATATACTTCTTCTCCTCCTTCCGTCCTCTCGTTCTATATACAGAGATCTATCATTATTTTTGCTATATTTGTATCACACTATCGCGTGGAACGAATGTGAACCTGTAGTTGAAACTGCTAATTATATCCATTTCGTCATTATTTCTGACCGTTTCATCTACGACAAGATTCAAGTCGTATCCAAACCATGAACCCCAGATGTTTCTATTTGAATTTGCTCCCATGGTGTTAGTGCTAGGCACCAAACTTGCGGTTTCGCCTAATCTGTTCTTACCACTCTCATCGAATCTGACTCTGCCACTTGCATTTATAAGGAAAGTCCCAGTTCCCGGTATTAAGTGGCAATCGTAGCTGGTTAGTTGGTGATTTGTTTGTGGTGTCAATAACCAGTTCTTTTGGAACTCCAACCTTACGTCTGGCGCCTGGGGAGAAGGTATAATAGGTTTACCATTTATAATGATAGCAGCCAGGGTCTTTATCTGTTTAGCGAATTGAATTGCATATGCTTCCACGTTCGAATATTGTTGTGGGTTGTACTGGTTATCGAGAGATAATATCAATTTCTTCAAGAATGGCTCTATGGGTTGGGCTATGCGTAGGTTAGTATTGGAATTTTATCCGAGGCAAAACAGTTTTTGGCTACGCCCTGATACATACATGGATCCAGTTGCTGCTGTTGTTGAAGCGACATGGTTATGATTGGGTGTAATCTTATCCGAATTCAAACAGTTTATTAGCTTTTAATCTTTTTTTTTTTTTTAATCTATGATGGAACTATACATAAGCTTTGATGTTCGGTCACGTGTGAATTT
Organism: Dujonia boleticola; assembly: GCA_029581775.1. NCBI lineage: Eukaryota > Fungi > Ascomycota > Pichiomycetes > Serinales > Debaryomycetaceae > Dujonia > Dujonia boleticola. Next base: position 2,832,323 of record JARGRU010000017.1, read on the forward strand.
CAAGTTTATTGTATACCTGCACATAACTCGGAAAGCAATCATGGTGCTGCAAAATTCATATAAATAGAGTAATAAATCACCTTCTGAGTTTACTCACATGAACCTGTCTATCATATTAATTAGAAACTTATTCATATCAAATAACATGCCAGAAGAAAACAAACCAAAGGAAGAACATCATCACCACGGTGTCGGGGGCTTAGCTGCTTCCATTGCAGGTGGTGTCGGAGGCGCTGAAGTCGGTAATGCTTTAGGTCTTGGTGGAGTTGGAGACATTGCCTCCAGTGTGGCTGGAAGTATGGGTGCTCAAAGAGTCCAACAGAAGGTTTCAAGCCACCACCACGAGAAAAAGGAAGGTAAGGAATAGGTACGAGCCTTGTGCTTTTTTAGACATATTTTAATATAAAATTGTGATAACGAGAAACCCTGTAAGCGATACGTATTATATGACGTAAAGGTGCGAACCATGAGGATTTTGACTGCTTTCGTGCGGCTTGTAGAATTAGCAACCCTAAATTTAAGTTAAATTAACGGCAGGTTGAGTAAGCAAATGAAATTCGGAAAATGGTTGACGTATGCATAAGACCGATTCTTGCAGGGTTGGATAGCAAGGTATATAAATACGCCATCCCCAGCCCTGTAGAGAACCTTCACTTACATGCAACATTCTTCTTCTAAAACTTCATTCCACAAGAAACTTAAATAAAACAAAATGCCAAACGAAGAAGAAGTCAAGAATACCGCCAAGTCCATTGGAGTCAGTGTCGTGGGTTCCCTCTTAGGAAACAAGGCCGCTGATAAGCTCCACTTAGGTACTGTGGGTCACATTGGTTCCTCTGTTGCTGGTCTGATGGCTGCCAACGACATTGACCAAAAGGTTGAAGCTCATGAAAACCAACAGTAAATCATGAACTGCCATATATTAGGACTGTTCAGACAGTTCCTGAACTTATATAGAGTAAATAATATATGAAAAATAAAACTACAAAATACGTTTTCAGATTACAAGTGTAGACTATGAAGTAGCTCTGATGTGAATTTTCTTGTTCAAGCTAGTGTGTCAACTAAAGTTTGGCCGCACTGCGAAATGCTTAATTGTGGGGAGTTGCTCAGATAAGCGCCATACGTAGAAATTCAAGATGGAACCATCGAGTGACACTAACACTTTGTTTGTCTGCTGGTCCATGATTTTGCTGGGATAAATTTCTGGCCAGCTGTTCTGGTTATCGACTTCAGGCCACCTGGAATACCGTCGATTATGGTCTATGGAGGCGGTGAGATGATTTATTGTCGGCCAGGCTACTGGCTCTACGAAGATAAAATAAAACAATACCTAATGAAAGTGCTCAACTATACATGTTTGTTTGCCTCCAATATGTTATTGTCAAAAAACAAATGTAAAAATAGTACACACGCCCAGTACATAGAGAAATCACAAATGTGGTTGAAATTACAATCCACTTTACAATAGTGCTTTGTTCAGCTAAAAAGAAATATAGATAATGTGGAAACTCTGGTTTTTCCTGTATGTAGTGATGGCTGAAAAGATTACTCACTTGTTGCTATAGTTAGATTAGACGATTTCCATCTACAATAGGAAGATGTATAACACTGTGGAGTATTGCAAAGAGTCATATCTTGGGGGGGGGGGGGGGGGGGGAAATATACGTAGATAGAGAAACGCAAGTGGGAGAAAAAATATACTGGGGGAGTGACATTCTTCAACCGCCGTAATTCTGTTACAAGTCTTATGTACACGAATCGGCTGCCTCAGGTACCAAACCTACCCCTGACTTAAAATCAAAATCAAGCTATCGATATGTAAGGGAACCTCATTAGGTAATATGCTCTTCAAATCAAGATAAAGCCTCGCCTTATTTTGCTTCTCTTGATCCAGCATACTTATTAATAGTAATCGCTTAAGTGTTCCATATGCCTAAGCCAGCGACTTGTTGTAAAAGAACAGAAATCGTACACTTCTCTTTTCGCTAAATTGCATATCTGTGCGCCGCTAAAACCCAGACACCCATACTAGTGGGCCATATGTCACCTTCTTTTCGCGGTGTGTGCACGCCCAAGCAAATGGCTGGCACGACCGGATTTGGCATAGCTGGCGCTGGATCAGGAATCTTTCGCTATGCGTTTTGCTGGATCGGGGAATCACATTTTCTTCATCAGTATATAACAAAAGCTGGCCCCTGGATCAGATCAAGATACCAAATGATTTAAAATAGAAGAAAAGAAGGAAAAAAGGAATAGAAATCTGTTGAACCTTTTGGTTATTTTGTGCCTTACTTTCATATACTACGACTACCAAATAGACTGATACATAGTCGGAACATTTCTGTGTACTACTTGTCCATTCCCTATAGACACATCACAGTTTACCCAATCCAAAAAAAAAAAAAAGAAAGGAAGGCTCTCCCTCAATAAATAAATTTTCCTATTGTGCTTAGCTTGTTCTTTCTCACTCGATTATTGCAAGATATTCAACTCAATTGAACACCGTTATTCAATATCTGATAAGAGATTGATCCAACGACATAGTTAGCAGAGCCAATTGAACACTCCCTAGCACTAATTGAAACTCAGCAATCGTCTTGGTATTCATTTTTAATTTCACGCTGGTTATTGAAATAATTTTTCAAGGTTCATTTTTTTTTTTTTTTTCACGCGTCTTTATTGAGTGAAAATTTCCAAAAAAACACTTCCATTAACCTCGTCTACGTATCTTTTGCAGATCTACGATCCTTTTATTTTTTTTGCATAATTTTGATTACGTTGATCGGACAACCAACCCTCACACAGAATCAATAAAGAAACAAAAAATAAAAGAACAAGCATAGAGTTGATACATTTGCAACCAGAGGCTGCAAACATAATTCAGAAAACTCCACCATTAAAAAAAAAATATGAGTTTACTTCATACACCTATGTTCAACAATGACCATTTTAAACCTGGGCATGTTAGATCTCGTTCGTACAATGAGTTGATCTCTCAATTCAAAACGGTGATTTCATCTTCTTCACCTAATGTTGTTCCGCCTAGCAGCACCCCAACTGGCACTACCAAGGGAGGTGTCTCAAGGAATACCTACGTCAAAAAGAGGTCGTACAGCGATCTTATGAAAGATACACCATCATTGGGGATGATTGATGAAAGCTTGAATAAAAGGTCAAGAACTGCACCTCCATCTCCTCCTTACGACTTTCCTGCATCATCTTCATTCACATCCACAAAGGGCTCCCTCAAGCCCACTCTCAACTTAAATAATCATGTGGTAATCAGATCCAGATCTTTATCGCCAAACAAGAGAACATCGTTCCCAAGCAACCCAATCTCCCCTTCAGATTCGCCCAACACATCGCCTATCACACAAAGAAGATCAACCACATTTGATGCTGAAAAGGACCTTAATTCTGAACCCAAGGCTCAAGAGACCTCGGGCTCAACCCAACAAAAACCAGCAGCAGCATTGACTCACGCAAAGGCAGTTCATCTTCCTTCCATTTCATCTGTGTTACAATCAACCCCATTAACAAAAGTCAAGTTGAACCCAATCACTCCAACGGTATCGTTGGATTACTTTGACACATACAAACCAAATGACGAAAACTGGCGCTATGAATTGTTGGACTCCATCACGAAAACTTCCAAACAATTCAATCTCAATAGATACAATTATCTCAACAGAGCTGGTTCTCAAGTGGAAGCATCTAAGGACCCATCTTCGTTATCGTCATACTCTACATCATCTTGCATTAATTCTGGATCAAACCACTCATCAGCATTTAAAATCTCAAAACCCAACTTCAACTCCAAAATCAGCTCAAAGATCGCTCATCCAAGAGAAGTGAGTCATTCCGTGCATAAAGATAACGTGAAGCCAAAAGCACGTAAATCTTATTCGGAACGAAAGATTAGATTCCCATTCGAGTCCAATTACACTTATCTAAACAAGACTTACATGACTGATGTTCAAAGGTATCCAGAATACTTGGAACTCGCTGAATCTTTGATTCTGTTATCCCAGCTGGACAAGAACCTGTACGTCTACTCTCCACCTCAGGAAGAAGAACCCGAACCAAACTATCCAACTCAAGAACAGCATTATCACGTTGCTGTATCTCCAAACAGGGCCGCTGCCACCATCCAACACACGCATCAGCAACAGCAGCCATATCAGCATATCCAGAGTTCGATTCCAGTGGTGACGTCGCTCCCTCGTATCTCCACTATCATCCCATCGCCATCATCCATTGCTTCATCGCACCACACTACCGTTTCCCCTATCATGTCAGCGTTACCACTTCCTCCTCAGCAACAATACATCCTGACACATCAACCACAACAACAGCATTCTCATCACCAACATCACGTGTACCATCAACACCCACAACAACATTATACTCAAACCCAAGTGCAAACTCAAAATGGATACAATACATTTTTGAGTAGCTACGAGGTTCCTTCAACACCACAAAAACAACACAAGACTACTCCTCTTACACCACCTTCGTCCAAGTCCAAGTCACGTTCCGACTTATTAAAATCTCCACCTAAATCATCTCAACAACACAACACAAGAGTGTGCATTTCGTGTGGATCCGATCAGTCTCCATGTTGGAGACCATCTTGGTCAATCAAAGAAGGACAATTATGTAATTCATGTGGTCTCAGATACAAAAAGACAGCCGCAAGATGTCTCAATAAGGAATGTAAGAAGATTCCAGCAAAGGGCGAATGGTCATTGATGCAAAGTAAGGGTAAGTCTGTCTTTGAAGACGGAAACGAGGGCTATAGTTGTTTGGATTGCGCCTGGAGAGTTGAAGTTAAAAAATCCTAAACAGACTGTATTTTTTTACCTTTTTTTCAATCCTATTATTATTATTATTATTATTATTTTACTTTCCGTTTTTTTCAAATAGCCACTTTTTATTAATATTTTAGATATATAGTCAATTTTTATTGACAACTAATGCATACTTTACTTTAAGATTTGTTCACGTAATGAACTGTGCGAGATCCTAGTGCACGCGAAGGGGATGTATGTCAATCATGTTTATCTCTGAGTCTAGCGTTTTTGATTCTAGCTAGAATATTCACTTATGATTCCAACAGAATATCAATATTTAAGTAGTATTGAGGCTTCTGTTTTAGGCTGCAAACCTGTGCATAGGGAGACTCTAAGCGGGTTTGGGGGACCCTGGCACAATTTTTTTTCAGCCTCGGAGATAAAATTTGTGTCAACACTTCGAAAGCTTCTCTGACCTCGAGCCCGTCTTGGGTTTACATTAGTAATGTTGGTACTATATATGTAATAAAAACCTAGGTATTAAAAGAAAATATAGGAATTCTGCAACGGTATACCTGTGGTTTTAGTTTGCCTCTGGATCATTATTCTCACATGTGAACAATCTTATATCCGGTACCTCCTAATTCCGCGTTTATATCCTTGATGTCTAATTTCCGTCATACTTTTTTTGTTTTCTTTGTTGGACCCTATAGTGCTACAGATAGAATTAACTCCAAGAGACCTGTCATACGCATCTCAGGGTAAAAAGGTAGGAATGCTTGGCCCAACTCCGAAGCGAGAGATTCGCAAGAGAAACAGACCCACTGTTGTCTGTAACAACTGCCGTGTGAAGAAGACAAAATGTGACCGGAATTTGCCTTGTTCAAAGTGTGAAAAATTGGGTCTCGAAAGCTCATGTAATTACGATTCAGCACCACGCAAAAAGCATACACCAGGAGGTCATGAGAGCCCAGCCATCGGGGATCCATACGGTCCCTCGGTGACAAACATAACGAATAATGGAAACCACATAAATAATACGAGTAACATACCCAAATTGTTGACCCCAACTTATCCACAACAGCCGCTAATGCCCTTGAGATTGGGTTTCGGACCATCGAGTCACACCTCTCCTTCCATGAACAGCTCATCCCCCGGATATGGCCGTGGATTTGACGCCGGATTTGGACAACCTAACGTCCATGGCCACGTTCCTGGCTCCATCCCTGCTCCAAATATACAACCTATTGGTTACACAAAGGGTGCCGAAGTTCAGTCGGAACTAGAGAGCCTCAGAAACAAGTTGAAGGAACTTGAAGCTTCCATTACGGTAGCAAGCTTACATAAACCAACTTCACATGCTACATCGGGACCGTTCTCTAGCAATACTACCACTGAACGCTCAAGTGTCTCAGATCCCCCAGCGCACACACAAGCCAGTTCTAATTCCAGTCAATATGGTAGACTTCTGGGTCCCTCGCAATATAGTCCAGGTTTTCAACAACCTCTGCCTAGCAGTTCTTGCGTGAAGGATGTAGAGTTGGTCGGAAACAACCCATATTTAAACTCGGAGGAGACCATCAACTTTTTCGATGATTTTGTCAATCTGAAAAACTCTCAGCATTCTCGCTACTACAAACCACTTCCAATATTCTCAGTTGCCAAAGTGGAACCTGCTTTTGACTTATTTGCAAGCTTCAAGAACAGATTATTGAGGGAAAGTGGCAAAGCGATAGAGGAGGCCGGCAAAAAGGACCAAGCAATGCTGCAGGATATTACTGGTGTCGGGGTGACTGACCCAGAGTCCATAAGTGCATTGGCAAGAGTTTTGAGTGAAAAGGAACAAAACAATAAAGATGCCAAGCAAATACAGGCACAAATAAGTAGGGAGAGGAACCAAAGAAACTTGTGTCCTCAGATATTTGGAACTAGCAAGGGAATGTCATTGGATCAAATTACAAAATACGGATCCATGACCGGAGTGATATTCAGAGAAGAACCCTTGAGCCCAAAGAGCAGTCTCGAAGAAAAGATCATTTCGGTGTTGCCTGAGAGAAGGGTTCTTTGGAGATTAATTGATAGATTCTTTGCTGTGCTTTATCCATTTTTACCGATTGTTGATGAAATATCATATAGACCTGAGTTAAAGGTTATTATCGGCGAAAGCTCCAAGGAAGAAGACAATCTGCTCGCCAAATTTGAGGCCATAAAGACTTTGAAGCTTTCCCAGAAGCAAGATTTAATTTTATTAGGTATGACCTTGGTTATCCTTAGGTTGTCTTATCTATCATTATTCAAAAACAACGTGAGTATGAATGAATCTGCGTTAAATATTGAAGATAGTCCAGATTTGTCCACCGAGGCAAAGGATTTGAAGTGGCTTCTTCTGAACCCTATACCGGTGGATGCTGTAGATGTTGCAGAATTGTGTCTCAAGGAAATTGATTTGACAAGGCAGACTGATTTGATTACCTTCCAGTTTATGTTGTTTTTGAGTTCGTATAGATCTCTAGCACCTGAGGAGGCAAGGAAGCCGCTTTGTGACACTCGTATCTTCAATGGACTTTTGGTGAGTAATGCATTCGGTTTGGGACTCAATCGAGACCCTGATATACGCGGCAATTATGTCAATCCATCAACTGATCCAGATGATATCTCACTCGACCATAGGTTGAATAACCTTAAGAGGAAGCTTTGGCATTTCTTGGTTGCAGTAGACATACGAGATTCTATGACGAGTGGTTTACCTCCGATGATAGAGAGGCAAGACTACGATACAAGATTACCCCACTTTTATGAAGCCAACGAGAACATATTCGACTTCAACTTGGAAATGGATGTTATTTCAAGCTTTTCTATCTTCGAAAAGATTCGTCAACCCATACTGGCAGTGCTTGCAATTCTCTTGAACAAATCGAAAAGAACTCCATTCCGTGAATTCTCCGACAAGTTGACTAAACTTGAAGACTTGATAAATTCAGAATTCGGCAATTTTGAAGAGTATCTCAACCCATCTTTCCATTCTTCGGGTTTCTTGAAGATCTTAAGATTGAGATTATTCTTGGAGGGTCATTTATTTCTCTCCACCATATTTTACGCATTGTCATTGTACTATTCTAGAAGGGAGAAACAAAACACAGTTTTCCGAAAGAGAAACCACGAGCTATCTTACTTTTACCTCAAGAAGGTGATATTGTATTCAACGGTGAGAGTGCAAGTTTCATTGGCAGATATATTGGATGAGTCACGTAATTATGTCGATAGAACTGCTTCCCTATTTCTTCTGCCTTATGTTCAAGCTTTCAACAACACCTCAGGACTCATGAGCCTGCTTATATATGCAAAGGTGAACAGTAATCTAAAGCTTTTGGTCAGGGAAGCCAGTCATGAAACTTTAATGCGCACTGATCAATCATATGCGGCGTATTTTGCTGCCCTGAACAAGTTGCTTGATGTTTTACGTGAGGTGAGAAAGGTAACCAATTATGTATTTATGATTTTGGGTAAACGGTTTTTCTTAACTTGGAAAATCTTCCAAGTGCACAAGTTCTGTTACAATTTGATCGACAATAACGAGTTTTTCGAGTTTGATATCGATGCAACCAGAAGTGCTGCAACTACTTTGGATTTTGAAGAAATTACAGATTTAGCAGTTATTTGCCAAAAGGGTATTGATAAAATGAACCACCATAACACCACTGAGTTGGCTGCAGCTCTGACTATTCCCAAGGATGCATCCACCGCAACAAGAGTGCAGAATTGGTTTTCTGGAACCAGTACATACGTAGATGTGTTTTGGCAGTACATTTTCACCTTCAAGTCAGACGATGACGATACTTTGCCCTCTGCGAAGACTCTCCAGCCAGGCGGGGCAAAGAAGCGTGCCAATACAGAATCGAACCAAGAAAAGGTGAACGGAGAATCAAATGGCGAAAAGCCCAACTCGGCTTCAACCATAAGTGATACGATTTCCGAATCTTTGATGGACGAAGGAGATGATATACAAAGGTTGATGGAGAGGTCGAAGGGAACGCCAGGATATATGCCTACCCCACTGTTTGAATTCACTACAGATGCTATGCCATATGATATTGGTATTTTCAACGGCCAGTCGTTTGAAGATTTCTTTTGAAGTCCCTGAGTCTCTCTGCCTCATTTAAGATGGACATCTGGTTGTAATATATGGAGGAAAACTTTCCATTAGGCTATTTACATATCTAACCACTTTGGGTATTATTTGACAACAAGAATTTGTGCTTTATTTTGTAGTTTTGTGGATTTATTTGCAGCTAAACTGCAGCTCGCACCCATTTTAGCGAAAATATTTATAGATCAAAAAGTTTATTCTTATCGCAGTGTTAACTTTTCCCAATTGGGTTGTCGAGTGCGACGGTTTTCCGAAATTTCGTTTCCATATAAGATCGCAAGTCTCTCTCCACAAATATACTAATTGATCTCGTTTCGGAAGAACTATTTACACCACACTGCTACTAAAGATGGTTACTGTGTTTGTTACTGGAGCAAGTGGATTCATTGCTCAGCATATTGTTAAGCAACTTGTCGAAAAGGACTATAATGTTGTCGGCACTGTTAGATCCGTTGAAAAGGGAGACAAGTTGAAATCAAACTTAGGGTCCAAGTTCAGCTACGAAGTAGTTAAGGACATCTGCGAAGACGGAGCTTTCGATGAGGCAGTCAAGAGCCACCCAGAGATCACCGTTGCGTTGCATACTGCTTCTCCTTTCTTCTACGACACCACTGACAATGAAAAGGACTTGATGGTGCCAGCCCTCAATGGTACCAAGAATGCGTTGACCGCAATCAAAACGTTCGCTCCACAAGTGAGAAGAGTCGTGATAACTTCATCTGACGCTGCATTCTACTCTTGCGAAGATGAACAAGATGGAACTAAGCTGTTTGATGAAACTTCGTGGAACAACATTGGCTGGGAGGAGGCAACGAAGGATGCTATTTCTGCTTACTACGCTGGAAAGTCATTTGCGGAAAAGGCAGCGTGGGAAATCGCTAAAGGCGCAAACTTTGTGCTTACGGCGGTCAATCCTGTGTATGTGTTTGGTCCTCAAGCATTTGAGAATGAAGTCAAACCGGTTTTGAACACTTCAAATGAGGTGATTAACAGCTTGTTGAAAGTCGGCCCTCAGGGAAAGTTTGATAACGATAAGGGAGGATTTGTAGACGTGAGAGATGTTGCCAAGGCTCACATTTTAGGATTTGAGTTGGAAGAAACAAAGGAAAAGAGACTTTCATTGACCAATGGAAAATTTAGCACTCAGATGATGGTTGACATCTTGAATGATCGCTTCAAAGACACTTTGAAGGGGAAGATCCCAGTGGGAACTCCAGGCTCAGGACCAAAGGATATCTCCACTATGGCGAAGGTTACAAACGAGAAGACCAGAGACATTTTGAAATTCAAATTCCATACTTTAGAAGAAATCGTTGTTGATACTGTTCAGCAAATTTTCGACTACCAATCCAAAAATAAGATCTGAAGCGAACTTGTTTAGAAAGTTTAATTTAATAATAGACGTTGTGTGTTACTGAACTCCTTTTAAGCCTGGCTAATGTATGGAAGGTCTACTATAAGGATATTATTTAGTGGCCCTGCATGCTATTTTTCCAGCTCCATGAAAAATCTCTTTGTGGACGGAAAAACTCTCGTTACCTACAATTTTTACTTTAACACACTCAAAAAGGAACAAATCACCTACCTTTGGATGTGTGGCTATTGTTACTAACTACAGTTAGGTGTGACTGTTTCTTTTGCATGTAGACATTGGAAAGGAATCATACATATTCAAAATGCACATGTATAGGAAAGTGTGTATCACTAATTAGGAAATCCATCCGCGCATTTTTGTAGCACGATTTCATGCTGCTTTTCCGCAAATCCCGCCGGCAACCTTTATTAGTTGCAATATTCCCCCCAATCTCTTTCTTTGCTTCCTTTCTTGTGCTTGCGTCTTTTAGTTTCATTAGTATTTGAATAAGTAATGGACGGTTCTTGTGAAAGACATGACTCAAGGGTCCATTTATGCTGTATTTAGTGATGGCTATGTTATAAAAGGATACTATCAGTGACACAAATATGTTCACGACCATATGTGGCACTCCACAAGTTGGGCTGTCAACAACCATAAAGCTAACCATGTTGATAATCTCGATGCTTACAGACAACATGACAAAGATGATGTCAGACGCTTACATTCTGCGACTACAGTTAAATGGGACTAATTCATAAGAGCGTGAAACATTACTATCTTATACTATTTAAGAATAATATACTAGAAAGATTCGATTTAAAGAATTAAAGTATCTTTCTAAAATTAAACAGAAGCATCTTCAACTTCGGAAACATTCTTTTCCTTAGTGGCGGTGGCAGAGAATTCACCATCGACGAAAGCGTGTGCTGATGGAACGAATGAGTGAGAGTTCCAGGCCTTGTCAACGCTTTCGTACATTTCGTCAACTTGTTCCAAAGTCAAACCCTTGGTTTCGTAAACGAAGAAGAAAGCGAAAAGGATACAGAGGAAGTTGCAACCACCCCAGATGAAGAAGACCTTTCTACCTAAGTTAGCGTTACCCTTACCTGGGTTGACTAAGTATGGGGTAGCGTAAGCAATAGCCCAGTTCCATAACCAGTTGGAAGCGGTGGACATAGCGACGGACTTAGCTCTGGTTCTCAATGGGAAAATTTCACCAATGACAGCCCAACAAGCTGGACCCCAAGAAGCAGCGAAAGAAGCAATGAAAGTACAAGTGAATGCGACTAAGACCTTGTTAGCGGACTTGTTCTTCTCATCAACGGCAACACCAACAATGGCAATTAAGAATTCAGAGACACACATGCAGACAGCACCACCGATTAATAACTTTCTTCTACCAAGGACTTCAATCAAGATGACACCTGGAATGGTCATAAAGACGTTAACAATGTTGGTAGCGATGGAAATGGTGAATGGGTTGTTGATACCAGCAGACTTGAAGAAAGGAGTACCGAAGTAGAAAATGAAGTTGACACCAGTTAATTGTTGGAAAGCTTGCAACCAAATACCAGTAATAAGTCTCTTTCTTTGTCTGTTTCTGAGGGAGAAACAGTCTAACCAGGAAGTAGTACCGTGAGACATTTCAAAGTCGAAAGAAGCCTTGATGTCATCGTATTCTTCAATCAAGTCTGGGTGGTCAATAGGAAGTCTCCTTAATCTGCTCAAGGACTTCTTGGCTCTGTCTTCGTGACCCTTGGAAACCCAGAATCTTGGAGTTTCTGGTAAGAAGATTAAACCAACACCAAGAATGAGAGCCCAGAGAAATTGGACTGCAATTGGGATTCTGTATGAACCGGAGTCGTTTCTGTCCTTAGTACCTTGGTTAACACAAGCGGCTAAGAAAATACCGATGGTGATAGCGAATTGGTAACAAGAGACAACGGCACCTCTGATCCACTTTGGAGTACATTCGGATTGGTACAATGGAATAGATGCGGAAATTAAACCGACACCGAAACCAGCAATGGCTCTACCAGCACACAATAATGGAATACCAGTGGCAGCAGTTTGTAAAATAACACCAAGGTTGAAGACAATCAAGGAGGAGATGATAAGAGTCCAACGACGACCAAGAGTGTCGGAAAGGAATGGAGCAAGTAAAGAACCAAAGAAAGTACCAACGGATAAAATGGAAACAATAAGAGATTCGTCAGATGAGGTGAACAGCTTCTTGTTGTCTGGGAAATGAGCAAGAACATAAGGCATGGCTAAAATACCAGAGATGGTACCAGTGTCGTAACCGAAAAGGATACCACCGAAGGCTGCAAATAAACCAACGAAAATACCCATAGAAGTGGAACCAGCCTTCTTTGCACCGACGTTGACATATCTCTTAACGAGAGCGTTATCTTCTAAACCCATTTTGAATGTATATATCAGAAGAGACTATATAAAAGTTTTGTATTGATATGGTCTTTAGAAAGATTGATAGAGAAAGGAAATAAAAAAATCAAGAGGGAAGGATGGTGATTTCTTTATCTATTTATATTCCCAGATTTTCCTTACGTGACATCTTTTTCGGGCCCTCCCTGCTGGATCTGGAAAAATTGACCACTTTGGAGTCCAAAAGTCTATTACGATTCCGAATCGCCTGCTTCACATTTGGGAAAGTAACACTGTTGCACCTCGTTAGTGTTTCTCCGCGTTCAAAACAATAAGGTTTAAGAAAAAAATGGTTAAGAATTTTTGCGGGGGGATGCATGAAGTCAGCGGGGTGCGTCAGATATGCGCACAAACACATATTTCTTGCTGGCGCCGCGCATAGCTGGAAGAATCTTGGTCGTTTTTTTTGGTGAGGTTTTGTCGCTAAGCCGTAAATATTGTTAAAGCCTCAAACGGCTTTCACGATGTTTTTACGTGATCAGTAACATGATCTGTCTCAAAATATGAAAAGGAGTCGAACCATTAAAATAACCTCCGCCCAAAAAGCTGTTAAAAATATCGTGAGTTTACAACTCTTTCGGCGTCGGCTGTTTTATTTTTTTTTTTCTTTTCTTTTTTAAATTGGTTAAGGATATTTTTACAAAACCTAATTTCAAGAAAGTTTTTGAGTCTTGGCAATCTCAAACGACAAAAAAATATTCAAGGAAGGGCCAAATAATAAAACATGTGAGGGTGAGGCTGGAATAACCTTTTTCCAATTTATCGTATGGTTGAATTCTTCCGTCCAACAAAAAGTTTATTGCCGTGTACATTGAAAATACCCTGAACAATTACGAACCTTAATTCAGATCCTATCTTTGACCTATTATACATATTGTGGTAACAGATGATAAGCTTTGTTGAGAATTGTGATGGAAACTGTGGTAATTTTTCCAAGGTTTTTTCCTTTAAACTTTTGATGAAACCAAAACCTCCTGCCAATAGCAACAACAATTTACAAACAAATCATTAGAAGTTTAAAAATTCATGAAGCATTAAAATTAGAATTATTTAGCTATACATTGATTCATTGATTTCGTTTAATATCGAATTAAACAGAGGCATCTTCAACTTCAGAGACAACCTTTTCCTTACTGGCGTTCAAAGAGAAGTCACCGGTCTTGAAGGCATTGTCAGAAGGAACGAAGTCAACAGACTTCCAAGCGACATCGACACTTTCGTACATTTCATCGACTTGTTCCAAAGTTAAACCTCTGGTTTCGAAGACGAACATGTAAGCGAAGATGATACAGAGGAAGTTGCAACCACCCCAGATGAAGAAGACCTTTCTACCTAAGTTAGCATTACCCTTACCTGGGTTGACTAAGTATGGGGTAGCGTAAGCAATAGCCCAGTTCCATAACCAGTTGGAAGCGGTGGACATAGCAACGGACTTGGCTCTGGTTCTTAATGGGAAAATTTCACCAACAAGAGCCCAACAAGCTGGACCCCAAGAAGCAGCGAAGGAAGCAATGAAAGTACAAGTGAAGGCGACTAAGACCTTGTTAGCAGAAGTGTTAGATTCTGGAACGGCAACACCGACAATGGCAATCAAAAGTTCAGAGACACACATGCAGATAGCACCACCGATTAATAACTTTCTTCTACCGAGAACTTCAATCATGATAATACCTGGGATGGTCATACCGACGTTAACAATGTTGGTAGCGATGGAAATGGTGAATGGGTTGTTGATACCAGCAGACTTGAAGAAAGGAGTACCGAAGTAGAAAATGAAGTTGACACCAGTTAATTGTTGGAAAGCTTGAATCCAGACACCAGTAATAAGTCTCTTTCTTTGTCTGTTTCTGAGGGAGAAACAGTCTAACCAGGAAGTAGTACCGTGAGCCATTTCGAAGTCGAAAGAAGCCTTAATGTCATCGTATTCTTCAATCAAGTCTGGGTGGTCAACAGGAAGTCTTCTCAATCTTCTTAAGGAGTCCTTAGCCTTGTCTTCTTGACCTCTAGAAACCCAGAATCTTGGAGTTTCTGGTAAGAAGATTAAACCAACACCGAGAATAAGAGCCCAAGCTAATTGAAGAGCAATTGGGATTCTGTAAGAACCAGAGTCGTTTCTGTCCTTAGTACCTTGGTTAACACAAGCGGCTAAGAAAATACCGATGGTGACAGCGAATTGGTAACAAGAGACAACGGCACCTCTGATCCACTTTGGAGTACATTCGGATTGGTATAATGGAATAGATGCGGAAATTAAACCAACACCGAAACCAGCAATAGCTCTACCAGCACACAATAATGGGATGGCAGTGGCAGCAGTTTGTAAAATAACACCAAGGTTGAAGACAACCAAGGAGGAGATGATAAGAGTCCAACGACGACCGAGAGTGTCGGAAAGGAATGGAGCAATCAAAGAACCGAAGAAGGTACCAACGGATAAAATGGAAACGATAAGGGAAGATTCAGATGAGGTGAACAGCTTCTTGTTGTCTGGGAAACGAGCAAGAACGTAAGGCATGGCCATGATACCAGAGATGGTACCAGTGTCGTAACCGAAAAGAATACCACCGAAGGCTGCGAACAAACCAACGAAGATACCCATAGAGGTGGAACCAGCCTTCTTTTCACCGACGTTGACGTACTTTCTAATAAGAGCGTGATCTTCTAAACCCATTTTGACTTTTTGTTATTATTGTTTAAAATATGAGGTTATTTTAGAATGATTAGAAAGATATAAAAAAAAATGTCAAGAAACTGGAGAGAAATGGAGTCTATTTATATTAGTTTCGGACCATTAGATGGGACATTAATTTGGAAGGATAAATGCTATTCATCCTACAAATTTATGGGGTTATGTTGGATTGGGCTTAGGATTTTAAAAAAAATTATGCACAATTCCTGGGGAATTATTGTTAGAGGTGGGGGTGGTATGCTTGAAGTGCCGAAAAAATAATGTTAGCTCAAACACGCAAGTTCTGGGGAGGTGGTCATTTTTGATGCCTAGAGGAGGTTTAAAGTTGTCTTTGGTTCCATAAGTTGTCTGTTTTCACCGGTTGGAGTTTTCCAAACGGAATGGATCTCTTGATGCCAGTAGTTTTTAACTTTTTGACAGGTCTATTGATGGAAAAGCTAAATATTTCTTGGCCAAGAAGTCGAATCGATGGATTAACATTTTTCCCATCGCGAGTGCAAATTTATTTTTCCGAAAGCATTCCTGAAAAGATTTTACAGCTGCGGCGCGAGCTTGCGTGAGAAGTCATGCAGAAAGAAAAAAATTTTGTAGGATTCTAGGGAAAGTATACGCTGACGTGGGTGAGTGACGAGACGAGACGAGAGAATAAACATGATGTTTTCGAATATAGAAAGAAAATGTCAAATGGTTTGCGAGGCGGCGATGGAGATGTACTGCAACAGCGGCTTCAAACTAACTACATGTACTTACAGCCAACACAAAAAAAAAAAGGAAAGACCTATCGAAAGTTTAAGTGAGCGGAGTTGGTTTGGTTTCAAATGTGTTTTACCAATCCAAATGGTAGGGAAGTGATGACTGCCACTGTGTCTATTTCCGAATCCCTCAAAGAAAATAATTAATTAACTAGTGAATGTGAGTATACCTTCGAACCACGTATTTTACTGGTTCCCCACATTCTTTATTCATTGTTGGGGGGAAGTGATCATGCACGGCTCTATGCATCAAAAAAGTCGTGCGCGGGAGTCAAGGCTGGATCTTTATTGTATAAGGTTTTAGCATCCAAAATGCCCTAAAAAAAATAAAAAAAAAAAAAAAAAAAAAAAGAAAGGAAAAAAATTATCTGGATTGAAAGAAAGTTTTTACCTCTCAAGGCGAAATAGACACTGGTTGGTTAACTTGTTGCATGTTAGGCGACTGCCCTATTGTCTGAATTGTTGGTGCATATCAGCCCTTTGACACAGACAGCAAGAGACAGAGAGAGCACTCGGCACCCCACCGTCCCCCCTCCTTATTTTCTCTGAGTCAACTGTTTATTTTCGTGTGCGGCGGGCACTTTAATCCGCTAGTCCAGCCGGATTATTTTTTTCGTCGTGAAAATTTTTTTCACGAGCGTTTTAAGAAAGTAGTCCGATTGTATTGCGAAACATACGACACAACAGGAGATTTATCGTTGAGTCGGTAACAGCAGACACAATGCTTTCGCCGTTCAAAGACAAAGACCACCCTGAATCACCCATTATTTCGATACGGCGTGAGCGTGATAACAGGCGGGCCATGTAGGATTTTTTTTTTTTCTATTTGAAGCGATGGAACTACAATCGGAGTTGCACTTTGGCCTCAAATGTGTCTATTATTTTTTATTACAAGGATAATATTTTTTGATCCTTTCTCCATTTTTGGGTTGTTCCAGCTCCATGATCCCATTCTTCCCCATAGGAAAAAGTTTTTCCTGGTTACTCTACAAATAAGGCAAAAATATTTTCCTATTTGATTGTTTACAACAATGTGTGTCTATTTTGTTTGGTCGAGTAAAACATCTAAAAAATAAGTTTAAAAAACCCGCAGTTTGTGAGGGTGCAAGCAGAAAAAAAATATCCGGTATTCACGATTGTGTTTTTACGCTTCCCCATACTTTTTTGCATTGTCTGCTCGCATTTATTTTTTACGCTTTTCACTTACATGAATTTATCCACTTTTCCTATTGGAAACTAGGGAAAAAAATTATTTACCCCTCTAACAAAAAAAATTTTTCCAGATTTCTAATTCGTAAAAGCCTTGGATTTCTCCATGTTTGAAGGTAAAAAATATATATTATTAGTCTTTGGCACGACAAATTAGAGGGGTTAATCCGTCGTTGCGAGTGGTTTTTTGCAAGCTTGCCTCGGAAAAGTCCCACAATAGATCATGTAAAAATTATTGAGTATGCTACCACCTTAATCCTATTATTTGTTTTGTTCGTTGTGCAATATTTTTTCGGTTCATCTCTCACCCCGAATTACGCTCGGATCATATTGATACGCTGATGCTGCTGTAAACAACGATTTTTTTAGGCGGAACCCCGCTTGTACCTTTTGTAGTACTGTTCACTCGCTTTCCGTCTCCTCACAACATGTGGAGCGCATTACAGTCACAATAAGATCCCCAGCGGTGTTCTCCGTAAATAGGTTTTCTCTTCGTACCTTCGTGACATCATATTATGTGCCTTGATCCAACAATTTCAGTAACGTGCTTTTGAGATAACACAGTACAGAGCGGAGTTGAAAGCTTATTCGATTTAACACCTTGATAAGCAAAATCTAAAAAAAAAAAAATTGCCTCATTTATCTAAATTATGGGTCCTTGACATCTTCTTTTTGCTGTGTTACAGGGGAAATTACTAATTATCCTTGATCCACGCGGATAGTAGTGAGGGGAGGAAACTCAAGCAGAGCCTGGATAAGATAATACTACATTGATTTTAAGCCTGATAAAAAGTATAATGTCTCCGCTTTATTTTTTCGTATCGTAAGCGGTGCTCGTAAGTTCGAATGGAGAGCCGGATCCTGCCTTTGTATCGGACTCATTTAATCCGGAATTAGTCCTTTGTTAGTTTGCTGCCAATCTGGCAAATGAGGGTATTCCATCGATTCCCTCACAATTTTATTGATTCTCCTGCATGAGGTGAGTCTGATGAACAAAAATATTGAAACTGCACACAGGGCGTCTTGCATAGAAAAATGTAAACACTGTTAATGATACACACTGTTGAATCATAACACTGCAAGGTAGCATTAGATTACAGTCCCTCCCTCCAGAAAGAATCAACAGCGCATCAATGTCAGATAACCTGTACCTAGACACAAATGCCATTTTGAATGCATCTGAATTGGTCAACTCAACCTTGATTTCAAAGGGTTACATAGAGAAGAAGCTCTTATTCAACTCCATCAATTGGAGTGAATTGGTGTCCAGTGAACGCGATGGCGAAGAGAATCAGGAGGGTACGCTGGAAGAAGAAACCCTACCAAATGATCTCAACATTACAGAAAAGATATACAACAATGACAAAAACATAATCAACATCATCTATTCGCTCGTGCAATCGATTGAAAGAAACTCGGCCCAAAATAAAACCTTCAACAAGATTGTATCGCAGAAGGATTCCGAAATAGCGGCATTACAAAGACAAGTAGACTCACTACTGGGCAAAGTCACCGCTATGGAATCTAAGATTTCTCGAATCGAGTACAATGACAAGATCAAGTTGGACAAGAAGATACAGGACTTGACCATAACGAACAAGACTTTGACCCAGAATTGCAACAAGTTGAAAAATTGGAGTGTTGACTTGCGCAATCATTTTCAAGTCCAGATCAAGAAGAAGAACTTGCAGATAGACCAGTTGAAAGATAGGCTCACTGAGAAGTCCTTGACCAGGAATATAGGTAATGCCAATGGGAATTTTGAAATCAATCAGACTGTCATATATAATAACAACCCCAGCATGAACAACTCGAAAACGATATTCAATGAGAGAGATGTGAAGCAGCAACAGCAACAGCAACTTACTGCGCTCAATGAACCGCTCAAATTGGAATATGAAACAATCATGATGGACTTGAGTAAATTGATTGATAACTTGATATTGGAAAACTACAGGTTCTCCCAGTTTACAAAATTGGTGACGGGGTACCTATACGAGGTGAACTTGCAAATATCGTCATTCAATACAAATCTCAACACGATTGAAATCCCCAACCCGTCTACGATGATAGATTTTGAAAGTTTAACTAATGAAAGCATCGTTGATAGTGACGGCAAGACAGTCTCCGATCTTGTAAACCAGTTGGAATCGTTTGAGGCAATTTCAAAGCCGCTTCTCAACAATGTCTACAAGAACTATCATTACTTGATTGATTTGGTGGGTAATATCAAGCAAAACGAGCACGCCGATCCAAAGCAACTAGGTAAACTCAAGGAGGAGTTGGAGATAGTAAGGAAGAATTGGCAAGATGCAATCAAAACCTTGGATGAATGGAAGAGGTATAAAGCATGAATGATGAGATCATTCGTTTCTTGTATATGTTATGGGAAACTTAATTGGGAAAAATTAGTTATTTAATAGAATATTGTATATAATTAGAGGCTGGGTGTAGGCATCGTTTCAATAAATTAGCACATTTTTAGCTGCAGCAGGTAACTCACATTACCCCGTCATGTTCCGAAGAAGGGTCTTTTCCAACGAAATTACTTCCAACGGGAAGGTCCTGGTTAGGGATCCCATCTCCGTCAATCTTTCTTCCTCCACCTCGCTTCTGAGTTTCAAAGATACTGTGTTGGTACGTGGCTCGAAATCTAGGTACGTGCTTAAAACGACTCCAACACAAATCAACTCCGTGTAGATGGGGTGATCCTGGTCAACGCAACTGTCGTGCCTCTCTTGGTCGTGGTCCCTTCTGTAGATCTTTGTTAGTCGGAACAAGTCTCCAGACTGGACAACGTTGACGGGCGTACTGAAGTAGGGCTTTATTGCCACAACAATATTGCCGACTGTAATGTGTGACCTCAGGTACGGGTCTACTACCGTTTTAATTGGGGAACTTTTCAAGAATGATTCAAAAAGCAACGAGCTTGTAGTTGAATCAACTAGAGATGTTGATGGCATGGGGACAGCATCCCCTGTTGTAGTTGTTGGTCGCAGCGGGTGTGCTCTTCTGCTGTATAGGAAACACCCAAGAAATGACAACGTCAACACAAGGAGGCACGAAAATGGC
Source organism: Dujonia boleticola (assembly GCA_029581775.1). NCBI lineage: Eukaryota > Fungi > Ascomycota > Pichiomycetes > Serinales > Debaryomycetaceae > Dujonia > Dujonia boleticola. Next base: position 2,852,790 of record JARGRU010000017.1, read on the forward strand.
AACAAAATGCATAGAAGAGCAACACGGAGAATCATCATGCAGCATAAAAAGGTTTGTGGGGTTGTTTTGGGCTGCAATATGAGTGGTTTGTTGCAACGCTCGCAAGTATATTTTTGGTTGCAAATTACAACATGCGACTGAAATTGAAATTGGAGATTGTACAGTGATTTTAATATACAAACTATTTACAAGATATTCACCGTTATGCTACACTTTCACATCCCCAGCCAGCAGCCCATTTCCGTCACTTCATGCCTTCAGTGGATCTGTTTGTGTGTTCTGATCCACCTTGGGCTTTTCATCTAGCAAAATGTCGCTCTCTCCCTCATCGAAGCACTCCAACAACAACTTGTCTTCTAGCTCCCGCTTCTTCTTCTCCTCTAGCCGTTTTTCTTCAATCTCCTTGTACTTTTTATTCAGTTTCTTCATCTTACTCTCCTTAACCATTTTCATTCGAGTGTTTAGGACAGCGTTTCGGGATCCTTCAGGGTTCTGAAGGTCCTCTAATTTCATGGCCAATATTTCTCGTGCTCGTTTACGATTGCTTTCTTGTGACCTTGAGTACTGACATGTGACAACCAAACCAGTTGGTTTATGAGTTAGTTGGACTTTTGAGTTGGTCTTATTGATTTTCTGACCGCCTGGGCCCCGTCCACCCTTGAGGAACTTTTCATCTATCTCCTCTTCGATTATCAACCACTTGGGTCGAGGAGGAAGCTTGTTCTTCTTGGGAATTGCAAAAGATGGCGTGAATGCAGAGAAATATCGCGGGTTAAGTGCCTTATTGGCAACCGCACTGAAAGGGAATGCTCGAGTAAGAGCTGTTATTCGGAAAAGCATTGCTGATGGGGGACAAGAATGGTCAGAGGGTTAACACCAATAGCGTCAGATCGATAATCTTATGATTAGTGAAGATTCTGCATGCAGGGAAAGTGGATATTGAGATGACAGATAGATGCCAGAAGTTGATTTACGTAAATAATCCAGTCGAGTTACGGACCTGAGAGATATCCAAAGAATGAGAATTGTATTTGAACGATAGGACTGTGGGCTCATTTGCCTTGTAGTCGTTCAACTGATAGATACCTCTCTCGAGTGATGTCCTCCTATTACGGGTGTACTGGTGTAATGGTGTACGGGTGTAAATCGACGCTAACAAAAGTTTGACTGGGACGCGTAAATTTGAAAGCTCAATTAAACTCGCAGGCCCATTTGAAATTTTTCAATTTATCCATTTTCGGACAAATAATTACACGTCCCCCAGCGGTGGGCCATTCCAAATATCGAGTTTTGTTTACCCTACCGTTAGCGTTGTATTTATCTTTTAATTTTTTTTTTTTGCTACATCTTCATTAGCGTTTGATTGTCAAGTCTCCTTACCTTTCTACAAACAGAACACCCAACTTCATACAATGTCATTCGAGAGAGCTGACATCTACAGCGCAAATGTTTTGCCTGGAGAAACCCCCACTGACAACTCATTCAATGAGATCGTCAAGGCATTCCGTTCGTTCATCTTAGAGTTCCGTTTGAACACTCAGTTTATTTATCGTGATCAGCTTAGAGAAAACTTATTGATTAAGAACTTCTACCTCAAGGTTAACACGGAACATCTTATTGCATTCAATGAAGAATTAAACAAGAAGTTGAGCGATGACCCCATCGAGATGATCCCACTTTTCGAAAGTGCAATCACACAAATCGCCAAAAGAATCGCCTTCTTGTCAAACGAAGAAGTCCCAGAAGATTTCCAGAGCTGTCAATTGATCTTATACTCCAACGCGATGAAGACTTCAATCAGAGACTTGGATTCAGACCATATTTCCAAGATTGTGAGAATCAGCGGTATTATCATTTCCGCCTCCGTGTTGTCTTCAAGAGCCACCATGGTCCAATTGTTATGCAGAAACTGTAGACACACCATGAAAATCAAGGTGACAAATGGCTTCGGTCAGTTGAACTTACCAAACAAATGTCAAGGTACCCACAATCTTGAAGACTCGAACGGACAAAAGTGTCCAAGCGACCCATACACCATTGTTCACGATAAGTCCACCTTTGTTGACCAGCAAGTATTGAAACTCCAAGAATCTCCAGATTCCGTTCCAGTAGGGGAAATGCCCAGACATATCATATTACAGGCGGACAGATACATGACTAATCAGGTTGTACCTGGAAGTAAAGTGACCTTAGTTGGTATCTACTCCATTTACCAGTCCAAGCAAAAGACCAACGGTGGTGTTGGTGGTGCTGTGGCCATTAGAAACCCTTACCTCAAGATATTGGGAATCCACACTGATGGTGAGGATTCCATCGGTGGATTGACATTCACAGAAGAAGAAGAAGAGGAGTTCTTGAAGCTTTCCAGATTACCCAACTTGTACGAGATCTTTGCAAAGTCTATTGCCCCATCTATTTACGGGAATGAGGATATCAAGAAGGCAATCGCATGCTTACTTATGGGAGGTTCGAAGAAAATCTTGCCTGATGGTATGAGATTAAGAGGTGACATCAATGTTTTACTTTTGGGTGATCCAGGTACCGCCAAGTCTCAATTGCTAAAGTTTGTGGAGAAGATTTCACCAATTTCTGTGTACACTTCCGGTAAGGGTTCGTCTGCTGCAGGTTTAACTGCTTCAGTCCAGAGAGATCCAACTACAAGAGACTTTTACTTGGAAGGTGGTGCTATGGTGCTTGCCGACGGAGGTGTTGTTTGTATCGATGAATTCGATAAAATGAGAGACGAAGATAGAGTTGCCATTCACGAAGCTATGGAACAGCAAACCATTTCTATCGCCAAGGCAGGTATCACCACCATCTTAAATTCGAGAACCTCGGTGTTGGCTGCCGCTAATCCTGTTTTCGGTAGATACGATGACTTGAAGAGTCCAGGTGAAAACATTGATTTCCAAACCACCATTTTGTCTAGATTTGATATGATTTTTATCGTTAAGGACGAGCACAACGAATCCAGAGATATCACAATTGCCAAGCACGTTATGAATATCCATACCGGGAACTCTAATAACGAAGATAACTCACTCCAAGAAGGTGAAATCCCAATCGAAACAATGAAGAGATACATCCAATACGTCAAATTGAAGTGTGCTCCAAGATTGAGTCCCGACGCCTCTGAAAGATTATCTTCACATTTCGTGTCGATCCGTAAAAGATTGCAAATTAATGAAAACGAGATGAACGAGAGATCATCCATTCCAATTACTGTGAGACAGTTGGAAGCCATCATTCGTATCACCGAGTCATTAGCCAAGTTGACGCTTTCACCTGTGGCCACTTCCGAACATGTTGAAGAAGCCATCAGATTGTTCACTGCATCTACAATGGATGCTGTGGATCAAGGTGTATCCAGTGGAGGGTTGATAACCACTGGTGACATGAACAAGGAAATCAAGAAGGTGGAACAAGAAGTGAGGAGAAGACTTCCAATTGGTTGGTCAACTGCCTATAAGACCTTACGTAGAGAACTTGTGGATTCTGGTAAGGCGAGCGTTGCAGCATTAGACAAGGCTTTATACATTTTGGAGAGACATGAGGTGATAAAATTCAGGCACCAGCGTCAAAATGTTTTCCGTTGTGGGGTTTAAAGTGATGGGAATTTTTGGCATAATAAATATAACAGTGTATAATAATAATATTAATAATAATAATAGTAATGATAATAAGAATTATCGGCATCGTCGTATTGGTAGAAAATGTAGCTGAATGAAGACTATGCATAGAACTGCTCACTCAGATAATCCTGCATATACCCGAAAAATTGTATTTCTGTATAAAGCTTTTTATATGTATTGTACATTTTTTTTTGCCATAAACATATCAACTTCACTATCGAGTAGCCTACCATTCAAGCTACATCGAAATGTCTGACGATTCAGATGACTTTAAATTCTTCGGATTGGGAGGCTGTAATGAAGTGGGGAGATCATGCCACATAATCCAGTACAAGAATAAAACTGTAATGTTGGATGCTGGGGTGCACCCTGCCCTCAGTGGGTTGTCCTCCTTACCCTTCTATGATGAGTTTGACTTGTCAACTGTGGACATTTTGTTGATATCCCATTTCCATTTGGACCATGCGGCCTCATTGCCTTATGTGATGCAGCATACAAACTTCAAGGGTAGGGTGTTCATGACACATGCGACAAAGGCAATCTATAGATGGTTATTATCCGATTTCGTCAGAGTGACGTCTATTGGAAGCGGAGGAGATTCGAGGCTTGCAGGCTCTAATGATAGTAACTCGAATAACTTAAATGACGAAAATTCATCCAACCTCTACACTGACGACGACTTGATGAGATCTTTCGATAGAATCGAAACCATCGACTACCATTCCACCATGGAGATAGATGGAATACGGTTTACTGCCTACCATGCCGGGCATGTTTTAGGTGCCTGTATGTTTTTCGTGGAAATTGGAGGGTTGAAGATTTTGTTCACTGGTGACTACTCAAGAGAGGAAGACCGTCATTTACATATAGCAGAAGTTCCTCCACAAAAACCCGATATTTTAATTACCGAGTCGACTTTTGGGACTGCTACCCATGAGCCTAGGTTAGAAAAGGAAGCGAGAATGACCAATATTATCCATTCTACCTTAGCTAAGGGGGGGAGAATTTTAATGCCTGTCTTCGCCTTGGGTAGGGCCCAGGAGTTATTATTGATCTTGGAAGAATACTGGTCTCAAAATGAAGACTTGAGAAACATCAATATATTCTACGCATCTTCTTTAGCGAGAAAGTGTATGGCCGTATATCAGACGTACACCAACATTATGAACGACAATATTCGATTGCACACCTCCTCAACCTCATCTTCTGTTTCCACAAATTCAGGAAAGTCAAACCCATTCCAATTCAAGTTTATCAAATCCATCAAGAGTCTCGACAAATTTCAAGACTTTGGCCCTTGTGTGGTGGTTGCCTCCCCGGGTATGTTACAAAGTGGTGTTTCTAGAGAATTGCTTGAGAAGTGGGCACCTGATCCAAAGAATGCAGTCATCATGACCGGTTATTCCGTGGAGGGAACCATGGCCAAAGAGTTGCTTACTGAACCACACTCAATCCAATCAGTGGCCAACTCAGAAGTACATATCCCTCGTAGGTTAAACATAGAGGAAATATCGTTTGCTGCTCATGTTGACTTTGAACAGAATGCCGGCTTTATTGATGAAGTGAATGCACTGAAAATTATTTTGGTGCATGGAGAAAGTAACCCAATGGGTAGATTGAAGTCAGCCTTGTTGAGTAAGTACTCTTCAAGAAAGGGCACCGAACAAGAGGTTAAAGTCTTCAATCCAAGAAACTGCGACGAATTGAAATTGAAAATAAAGGGGTTAAGAATCGCAAAAGTTTTAGGATCCTTGGGTGAAGAACAATTATCCATGTTGAAGAGAGAAATCAATTTGAAAGTTGACGAAGAAAATTCAAAGATAAAAAACAAGATTGAAGAAATAGCCGAAGAAGATGAAGATTCCAAAATGGAAGGAGAAGGAGACGATAAGTCTACAGCAGAAAAATATGTAAAGGATATCGAAGCAATTGAAAAGGAAAACTCGGAAGCCGCAGGCATCATAAAGGCAGAGCAGCCCGTGTCAGGTCTTTTGGTGTCTAAGGATTTCGATCTCAATTTACTTCAACTTCAAGATCTTCATGAATATACTCAACTTTCGACATCGATTGTGAAGTCGAAGATCAACTTGAAGATTATGGCTAACGTGGAGTTGATCAAGTGGCATTTAGAACAGATGTTCGGCTACATTGAAATAATAACTGACGACGAAGATGAGTGGGAAGTTTTGATCATGGATTTGATCAGTGTCATAGTTGACCACAAAGAGAGCTTACAATCTGGAGGTGGTGGTTTACTTGTCAACGTTGAATGGATAAATGATAATTTGATGGCTGATTCATTGGCTGACAGTATTGTTGCCATATTGTATTCAGTTGATTCTTCGCCTGCATCTGTGAAGTTGTCGTCGAAAAGTTGCTCACATAGTCATGAGCATGTTAAGAAGGAAACCACAGAAGGAGAAGGGGAGGATAGCACTATGATGGATTCCACCCCTCCTTCTGAAAAATCTGCGCATGCAAACAGTGAAATCTCGCTGAGAATTCATAGAATTGCGACTTTACTCAGAGCCCAATTTGGTGATACATTCGCACCTGTTGAGGGCCATGAAAACGAGAAAGCAGTGATCAAAATTGGTAAAACTGAGGCCAACATTGATTACTTGAAGCTTACAGTCGAATGTGGATCAAAGGTCTTGAGAGACAGAATCGAAAATGTCATCAAGAGGGGATGTGGATTGGCTGCTCCTTTGAGTCAATATCAAAAGGCTTAGGGAGACTTTAACCACCAAAAAATGGGGGAAACAAAAAAATTGCATAACGTAATGATAATGACATCTTACAGTAAGTTTTATATAGATAGTTAATAAGTACATATAATCGTTACAGGACCTATACTTCCGTTGAAAAAGCTGTATCCCCACCCACGCAAAGTGTGTTCTGCTTCTATTGAGTTTTTGCTGCAAAAAATGAACGCTCTATAATTTTTCTTGCAGTTTGGCAACAAGTGTGTACCACACAATTTTTTTAGTTAGTGAATATGATATCTTAAATTTTGTTAGACAATTTTGTAGAACAGTAGAGCTGCTACAATAGAAACCATACTACACAGAGGATTCAATAGCATGGCGTATGTATAAGAGAAATATGGACGTGACTATCAGAAAAGAAAACCGAACGTATGATCAACAACAGGAATACTAACGGATTATCTAGCGAGTTAATAGATAGACCTCGTTCGGAGCTCACAGAGCTTGAGCTTCAGAAATTGGAAGAGTTTGAATTTGCAAATGGACCCATGTCCTTATTACAAAACGCAGTAAATAACGATACTCCTGTGGTGATATCCTGTCGTAACAACCACAAACTTATAGCGAAAGTGAAAGCTTTTGACAGACACTGTAATATGGTCTTGGAGAATGTGAAAGAATTGTGGACTGAACCAGTCAAGAATAGTAAAGGTAAGAAGATCAAGTCCATATCGAAGGAAAGATTTGTGTCGAAGATGTTTTTGAGAGGTGACTCTGTAATTATAGTATTAAAGGCGAAAGTCTAAGTGATTCGAGAGGAGACTCTCGAGAGTTGGGTAGTGGAATTAGAGAGTTTTGTACATTAGAAACTTGAAAAGTAAAATAAACAATAACAATAAGAAGATCCGGAGTACCTGTAGAGCATAAGAGTTAATATACACCCATTTTCAAGATAGCGGCCATGTAGCTAGCGACAAGTCGAATTGGACACTTTGGACTCATTTAGCGTGATAAAGCTGCGATGACTGTTGTTGTAAGCATCAACGGATTTAATTTTTGACGCGCATACCAAAACCTCATCGTTCAGTACGGAGTCTCGAAACATACTGAGTACGAAGTCTTCTTCATCTTCTGCAACACCAGTCTCTAGCCCAATATACGCCTTGCGAGAATGAAATGAAGTTGAAGCTACATACTCAAAATACCGAAACGCTCAAAACTACGCTTTCCCTAATAAGCCCAATAAGAAAGTTTGTGATTCTTAGGTTTACCCCAACCCAATTGTTGATAATCCTGATCAATGGTCAATCGATAACGCTAGAGCCCCAGGTGTGGTGCAAGCTTCGCATAGAGAACTTGTTTGACAGCTTCGACATAAAATCGCTCCGTGATAACACCGTGCTGTTGGAGATCAACGTGGAGTTGCTATTGCAGGCGTTGCGAAACTTTGACCGATCAAACTCAGAGGGTGGCCTAAACATCATACTACAGAAGAAGGAGCAGCTTGGACAACAGGGAGTCTCTACAAATAATGGCAGGACCGGATCACTCGCACTATTCTACTCGAATACAAACCTTAATACCAATACCATAAATCACACTTTCCGTATTCCGGTGAGAATCTTGAAAAGCTCACACGAAGCATTGTTTGTGAAAGAACCCGAACTTTCCAACGTTGATTTGATCATGAAACTACCAAACGAGTTTGCAACGATCTATAAGCGACTAGATAAGTTCAGAAAGTCAGACAGTTATAGCGGCACAAACACCAGTATAGGAAAGGAGGAGATGCTCAAGATTCGCTCGAGCCGACGCAATGGTGGGTTTCTTGGGTTTATTTTGGAGGAAGAGGGCAAATTCAAAGTAACGATTAGTTGGAATGAGAAGCTTGACATACAAAAGCCGTCAAATGCAAACTTCACTAGTGATTCAATGCGATCTGTGGTTGAAGAGTTTGAACTAGCTTCCAGGCAAGGGAGGGAGGCAGGATTCAGTGAAGATGACTCAGAGGAAGATAAGGAAATCATGGTTAGATTGAGAGATTGGAGAATGGCATCTAGAATTGTGGCCTCGTGCAAGACGGTGATATTAATGGTTTCAGACCGCGACTCATGTGTCTTGCATTGCTTCTTGGATGATTCAGGAGACGTAGAAATTATGTATTATATCAACGGTGCCAGGAGCACCGATTTCGACTAGAAGGATCAGCTACGCGGAGTACTGCTGGAAATATGAGTATTAGATACACGCCAACAACTTATCGAAGTATATAGAAGTAATAGAAATCATCATCACTACAGAGCAATTGCTGGAGTTTGAGGTTTGTATGGAGACAGTCCTTAACGGCTTCAAAGTATTTTTCCAAGAAAGTTGAAAGACAATTGAGTAGCCACTTGTATGGGTTGATTGTGTGCACAGAGAGTGCAACGAGCCAACCAACAAGATCAGTTTATCAGGTGTAATAAAGTCTGCAGAGACAGCGACACCCCTTGCAAATAATTTTCCTACTTCGTGCCACCCTCGAAACATTGCTGGCGATACTACAACGAGTTTGCAGCTTCTATTGCTGCAACTGAGTGCATAGAAAACTTTAGGCTCGAGTCACCAGTAATTTAGGCGCCTAATTGCGAAAAAAAAAAAAAAAAATGAATCAGTCATACTGAAAATATCTTGGAGTCATACTTAATCTGCTTGGTTTTCAAAAGCATTGCATCTTCTATTCTTTTCATTCAAACCGAAACTCAATTCAGTCCAACTAATTGTTAGAATGTCAGCCAGAACTTTAGAACGTGAAGAGCCAAACTACTTCGGTGCTGGCCCAGCATTGTTGCCAACCTCAGTTCTCCAAGAAGCTGCATACGATTTAATCTCTTATCAAGGTGAAAACTTGGGAATCGGTGAAATCTCTCATCGTTCCAAGCCAGCTATCAAGGTGATCGATGACACCAAGGCTCAATTAACCAAGATTTTGAACATTCCAGACACGCATGAGGTGTTTTTCATGCAAGGTGGAGGTACCACCGGATTTTCATCGATTGTCTACAACTTGGTTGCTAACTACGCAGGAAAGACTGGCAAGAAGGGTAAGGTTGCCTACGCTGTAACAGGATCTTGGTCCAAGAAGTCTGCTGAAGAAGCCGAAAGATTAGGCTTCGATGTAGACGTTGTTGTCAACACAAAACCGTCAGGCTTCACCGAGATTCCAGACTACAAGGAGTGGAAGCCAATTGACGCTGAAAACACCTCGTATTTGTACGTTTGCGACAATGAAACCGTCAATGGTAACGAATTTAAGGACATCCCAACGTCAGATTACTTACCCGAAGGTGTCGAGCTTGTTGCTGACATGTCCTCCAACATCTTGAGTAGAAAGACCGATGTCAGCAAGTACGGCTTGATCATGGCCGGAGCCCAAAAGAACATTGGCTTAGCCGGATTGACCATCTACATCATCAAGAAGTCCCTCTTGGAGCAAGCTCCAGAAGAAAAGTTGAGAGAATTGGGAATCCCATTAGTGCCTATCGCTTTCCACTACCCCACTGTTGTCAAGAACAACTCTGCTTACAACACCATTCCTATCTTCACCTGTCACATCTTGAAGTTAGTGTTGGAAAAGTTGATCAAGGACGGCGGCATAGAAGCAATCGAAAAGGTCAACAACGAAAAGGCTACGCTACTCTATAGTGCACTCGACCAGTACCCAAATGTCTACAAAGTCCCAGTAAAGAAGGACGTTCGTTCAAACATGAATGTTGTTTTCACGTTGGTAGACAGCGAGAAGGAAGGACAATTCGTCTCAGAAGCAGCAGAAAAGAACATCACCGGAATTAAGGGTCACAGATCAGTCGGAGGAATGAGAGCATCCATTTACAACGCTGTCTCATTGAAGAGCGTGCAATTGCTAGTCGATTTCGTGCACGAGTTTGCAAAGAAATGAAAGCACCTGTATAAATAAGAAGAAACGAGGGCACCACAAAGATACCATATGTGCCAACAATACAAAAAAGAAAGAAAACATGATGAATTAATTCAGAGGCTTTAGATCCCCTATGTAGCTCACTGAAAAATTGTAGGATTCGTAGTACGCACTAACAAAATATTGAGATATGGAAAAAAAAATATTCGGTGCAACAGCTGAATAATTTTTGTATAGTAACGCCAGTCACAGAAGGTATAAGGTCTCAACAAGACCCCGAGACTCTTTTTCATACTCGCAATAAACCCAGTGGATGATACGAATACCTACTCTACGCAATTCTTTGCAAGTGAATGCAGCGTGGAGAAGGATACTGCTGTGTCGATTCTCTGGCTCAAGCGCATCTCGTAGTGCTGCTGCTGCACCATCATCATCACAACCGTCAATCATCGAAAAGAAGTTGAATCTCGATAAGGAAAATCACAGAAAGCAGATTCAGGAAAGAATATCCAAGATCCCAATAGAAAATTACAGAAACTTCAGTATAGTTGCTCATGTTGACCATGGGAAATCCACTCTCTCAGATAGGCTTCTCGAGCTTACGGGCACGATCCAACCGGGTGATGCAAATAAGCAAGTTTTGGACAAGCTAGACGTCGAGAGGGAAAGAGGTATCACCGTGAAGGCACAAACTTGCTCAATGTTCTATACTGACCCCAAGAGTGGCGAAGAGTACTTGTTACATCTCGTTGACACGCCGGGCCATGTAGACTTCAGAGCAGAAGTGTCCAGATCATACGCTTCATGCGGTGGTGCTTTACTTATAGTGGACGCTTCTCAAGGAGTCCAGGCACAGACCGTCGCAAATTTTTACTTAGCTTACAGTATGGGATTGAAGTTGATTCCAGTCATAAACAAAATAGACTTAGACGCTGCAGATATCCCCAAGGCAAAGGATCAAGTTGAAAACACGTTCGAGCTACCAAGAGAAGACTGCATCCCAGTGAGCGCCAAGACCGGATTGAACGTGGAGCACATCATCCCTTCTATCGTTGGAAAAATGCCATACCCCACGGGGGACCCATCAAAACCGCTCAAGGCGCTTTTGGTAGACTGTTGGCACGACCCTTATGTGGGTGTGGTGATGTTGATTTACATTGCTGATGGGGTGTTGAAGAAAGGTGACAAGTTGATTTCAGCACATTCTGAAAAGCGCTACGATATCAAGGAGTGCGGTATTATGTACCCAGAAAAGATGCCCATGGACAGTTTGAGAGCTGGACAGGTAGGGTACTTGATCCCAGGTATGCGCAACCCGCGTGAAGCCATGATTGGCGATACTTTCTTCAAGATTGGTCAGCATGAAGATGGGATTGAACCTTTGCCAGGTTTTGAAGAACCGAAACCAATGGTTTTCATGGGCGCTTTCCCAGCAGAGGGTGTTGAATTCAAGGTTATGAACGATCACATTGAAAACTTGGTGTTGAACGACAGATCTGTTACCTTAGCTAAGGAAACTTCCACTGCCCTTGGCTTGGGTTGGAGATTAGGGTTCCTTGGCTCATTGCATGCGCTGGTCTTCAAGGAGAGACTCGAGAAGGAGTATGGCGCCAAAATTATTCTTACTGCCCCAACCGTACCATACAAGATTGTGTACAAGCTGGGAGAAGAAAAGATCATCACTAACCCAGACGAATTCCCGGATGTGGACGAAAAGCATAAAGTTGAGCAGTACATGGAGCCATACGTTGCAGCCATTATCACCGTGCCCAATGAATATGTTGGTACCGTGATGTCATTGCTTGATAACAACAGAGCCATATCGCAAGACGTCGAGTACTTGAGTAATGGCCAAGTCATCATGCAATACGAAATTCCCTTGGCACATTTGGTTGAAGATTTGTTCGGAAAATTGAAAGGATGCACAAAGGGATACGGGTCATTGGACTATGAGGATTCAGGGTACAAGAAATCCAACATTGTCAAGCTAGAGCTTTGTGTGAATGGACAATCCCAAGATGCGTTGGCCCAGGTCATGCATAAATCGCAGACGCTTCAAAGGGGTAAGGAGTATGTTGAGCAGTTTAAAAACTACCTCAGATTTGAACTTTTCGATGTTGCTATTCAAGCCAAGGTCAACAACAAGGTAGTTGCAAGGTCAACAATCAAGGGTAAGCGGAAGGATGTGACTGCCAAGTTACATGCTGCAGATATCTCAAGAAGAAAGAAGTTATTAGAGAGACAAAAAGAGGGAAAGAAGCAGATGAAGGCGCAGGGACAAGTCAAGATCAGGCATGAAGCCTATCAGGCATTCCTAAGACGGAGTGGGTAAAAAAAAAAAATCGTTGCAAAACCAAAACTTCCTGTAAATAACACACGTATATAGATCGCAATTTAGTTACCAAATCAACGCAATTTGATGGAGCGGAAGCAGTCAAAATGTAATTAAATGTAAGATTCGTTTGTTTTTATATTTATAGTATAGTGTCCTATATCAAAAAGAGAGATAGTCTATTTAATTCTGTCTTACTTAGTTTTGTAAGAATTTCTTATATACAACATTTTCACTGACATCGACGTAAGTGTAGCCTAATTCAGTTAAGAAATTTTGGAAGTCTTGCTCATCAGTGCCCTCAGGTAAAACGAAAGCACACAAGACCTTTCCAACGTCATGGCCGTGGTTTCTATAATGGAATAAAGTGATGTCCCAGTTATTCTTCAAGGCTTGTAAGAAATTGTATAATGCGCCAGGCTTCTCTGGGAACTCGAATTGGTAGAGTCTTTCGTTAGTCACCTTGGTGCAGTCAGTTTGTGGCTTTCCACCCACGAGATAACGCCCATGTGTCTTGGCCAATTCGTTGTCTGATATGTCTTCAACGGTGTAGCCATGGGTTTCATCTCTCATGGAGGCGAGGATTCTAGGCAATTCCTTCTCCTTGTTGATGACATTGAAACTAACGTAGATATTGGCTGGTTCACTAGAGCTGTATCTGTAAGAAAATTCGGTGATAGCTCTTGGGTTGATGAGTTTTTGCAAACGAGCAAATTCACCAGGTCTTTCTGGAATAGAAACCACGAGGGACACTTCCTTGCCCTCACCAAGGACAGCTCTTTCACTAACAAATCTTAATCTGTCAAAGTTCATGTTCGCACCACTCAAGATTGGGACGTAGTTCTTGTCTCTGTGGTCGATTTCTGATCTAGTTTCTTGGACATATTTCTTCAAACCGGCAACGGATAACGCACCGGAAGGCTCAACAATCAGTCTTGTGTCTTCGAAAATGTCCTTGATGGCGGCACACAATTCATCAGTCAGGACTCTGACAACTTGGTCAACGTTTTCCTTACAGATTCTCCAGGTTTCGTCACCCAACACCTTGACAGCAGTACCGTCTGCAAAGACACCAACGTGGTTGAGTGTGACGGACTTCTTAGCCTTGAGTGATTGGTACAAGGCATCGGCATCGTAAGTTTCGACACCAATGATCTTGACATGTGGAGCGATTTTCTTCAAGTACACAGCCAATCCAGCAATTAACCCACCACCGCCGACTGGGACGAAGATTGCGTTCAACTTGTCCAATCTGATTTGTCTGGTGATTTCTAATGCAATGGTACCTTGGCCTGCGATAACGTAGGGGTGGTTGAATGGGGGGATGTTGGTAAGGCCATTCAATGAAGACAACCTGTCACATTCTTGCTTGGCAGAGTCAAAGTCATCACCATACAAGACCACTTGCGAGCCCAATCTAGACACGTTCGAGTATTTGATGGATGGAGTGGCTGTTGGCATGACGATAGTGGATGGGATTTTCAACTTATTGGCACTATATGCGACACCCTGAGCATGGTTTCCTGCAGAGCAGGCTATGACACCCAGAAGAGGAGTTCTGGACTTGGTATGTAAGTTCGAGACCATGTTGTATGCCCCACGCAACTTGAAAGAGAACACTGGCAACAAATCCTCACGCTTCAAATGAATGTTAGTGTTACATTTATGAGACAAGTTGACGGCACGGGTAAGAGGAGTACCAGCTCTATCCACGACATCATAAACTCTTGATGTTAAAATAAGTTTGATGTAGTTAGGATCTCCATTTTCCAAGAGCTCATCTTCACAAAGTTCGGGGAACTTCTTGTTTATAGTTTGCGATGCAGCATCTTTGCCGATAGTGGCAGTACTGTTGAATCTTGCAAAAGTTGGACTATTTTGTCTCACGACAGCAGGAAGTCTCAGCCTCCCATTTAGAAGGTTACGACTTAAGGTTGAAACTGACATGTTTTCTTCTTGTCTTTGTGTGAAGAAGGAAGAAAAAAGTGGTGGTGTGTCGATAAGAACCGGGTTTCCATTTATGGAGGACCTCGCAGTATCTGTGAATTTTTCACTCACCGCAGCATCAACGAAACTATGAATCATATCTTGGTCACGTGCCAACTAAAGTAAACAATAGTTGCATATATACGAAGGAACTTTAGCTTGATGGGCATTTCAAAAAGCGCTACTAGCCATACAAAGAGTCACGAAACAGTTGATTACTTTTCTGAATAAGGTATACAATTAAAGTATCAATTCAGAGAAAAGTCATGTTGGATGTTAGTGTCCATTTGCGTTTTCCCTTCATTGCTTTTCTTACCCTTGTTGTTCTTGTGTACGGTCTGAAGAATTTCTTGACCAAACGGCTGCAAAAAGTCTGAGAAAATGAATTTTGTAAGATAAGACTAAAACGGAAAGTTTAGGTAGTTCTCATGGAGTAGTAAAAGAGAGAGAATCATTAAAAGCAGTAAGATTAGAGATAATGTGTGACCCGACTGCTACCCATGTGGTTGTTGCCGGTATGCAACAAGTACCTCTGGGATACTTTCAGAATAACGTATATTGCAATAAAATATGTGTCGGCATATCAGATATATATATCACTTTTGTGTTTGTGGGAGCCTCGAAAGTATCATTTTGGTAAAAGTATAAGTACTTATCGAAAAGGTCATAGAAGTACCGTAGTGTTGGGATTTGTTTCTCTTCAAGGACTTCTCCACCCTTCCGCTGCTTTGCTAGACAACCTACTTGCTAATCATTTTGCTAATCCTTTTGCTAATCCTTTTGCTAATTCTCCGAAAACCAAACTTACCCTTTTGCTAACTAAATAAATGAAAGCTGTGTTTTCTAAAACCTTCCATTCTTACAATCACTTTGATTTGATGAATGAAGAATTATTCGACTCGCTGATATTGAATAGTATGGGTGATCTGACCAAAGAAACTGATTTCTTTGATTTAGAGCATTTACTCAAACCCACCTACAACCCGCCGCCGCCCTTTGAAAACAACAATATATATGGCCAGGCAGTAGGAAGTAGCAGCGTATATAAATCTTCATCTGAAGAGTCATTCACCTATTTGGGACCCTTGGATAATACGATTTTGAACTACAACAAGTACAGAGTATCGAAGCCCTCCTCCAAGAAGAATAAAAGGAAGTATTCTGGAGTTAAGAGATTACTACCCGACTATTCAAGCATAAAATTTGATGAGATCTCCCCTGAAGAATGGTCAGTTGAGCCCTTTTCGCCTTTAGAAGTGGCAGAGTCAGTAAAGTGTAGTTTGAACTCCGAGTTCCGCTTGCTCTCATACTACAAAGATATGCATTCACGAAACCGAACATTGCCTCCGAACCCTCGTAAGAGAAGAGAGTCTAGTGACTTGATATGGAAGCCTTTGTCTGTTTTCAAAGTTTACACAACAATCACTCCCAGGGAGGTTGACGATACCAACTACTACGATAATATTCCGTTCAAGTCTTGCTTTGGGCAAATAAACATGAGAATAAAGGGGGCATGGAAACGAACGAGATAGGTTTGGGGACAAGCAGTCAGTTGACTTTGGAATTATGGATGTCCAAAATTCAATTGACTATATAACTTGATATATATCATGTATAGATAATTAGAGAAAATGAAGGTTAGATGCTTTCCTTTGAACATAACGTAAGAGAAAATGCAAACCGAATGAGTTAAAATGACCCGGGAGCTCCAAACATCACAGGGGAGCCCTTATTGGCCTAGATATGGCCCCCGAAAGCAATCTCAGGTCTCTTGACCTAGTTATAAGGCTACTTAATGCTCCATAAACCCTCCTTGGCCCAAATACGGCTCCCGAAAGCTCCACACATCACCAGAAAGCCCCAAACCTAGGTATGGCACACAGAGATACTTCAGCTTCCATAACAGCGGTCCCTTGGCCTAGTTGGTTATGGCGTGGTGCTAATATTAATAGAGTAACGCCAAGATCAGCGGTTCGATCCCGCTAGGGACCACTTTTTTTTGCCTTCCCTTTACATGGCAAGGAGGGAGAAAAACTCTAGAAAAGGTACAAATTCGAACCTCTACTGAGTAGATTGACTCTCCTTTGTCTTCCTCTGTACGTAGTGGGGAGTGTTTTTTTGTTCAAACGATGGTTGCAAAAAAGAGGTCTGAGAGAAGGCCAACATGATACAACATACATCAGCTCATACTTGGTAGACGAATCCCGAATCCCGAATCTCGAAATGTATCCATCGTTCTCATTATCGCTTATTGCATGTCTATGGTTATTCTTTCATGTGCACTCATGTATACCACTGGTACTGTCTTACCCCATGAATAGTAAAACGCTATGGCCAAATTAATTGTGTGTTCTGAGAATTTGAGTAGTTAGCAGTGGTGTGTCGTGTGCGTACAAAATTTTGATGGACGATTTTTTTCTTTTGGCTCACTTACTTTGATTTTCAACTACTTGACCCAAACACCTTGAACCGCCTGCCACTCCATTGCCATATACACCCACACACGCACACCCAAAATATGGAGTCTCCATTAGATCTCACATTTGGTGAATCGTTAAATGCATTCCTCGACACAGCTGAGGATTTCCACAAGCACAGAAAGCGCATAAATCGTAGAATAAGAAGATTGCGTCATGACTTGGATATCGTCACAAGAGACACCAAGAACTACAAGGCCAAGGAAAAGCAGACCAAGATTACCTCCGAGGACTACGACAAGGATCCAAGATTCGGAATCTTGCTCATTTTGACCGCAGAAAGAGACTACGCGTACTCTAGAGAATTGAAGTACTTGATGGAAATCGGAAACGAACTGGCAGGCTCATACAAGAACCTCATGGCTAGTAGAATCAAGAGATCCTTGCACAACGCCAAAAAGTTATTGGAAATCTCCCAAGGCGAAGCTAACAAGACTTACAGACTCGAGTTGTTTGTGTACGCCGCATTACTTCAAGGTGTCTACTCCACTAACAAGAGACACTGGGAAGCCGCCGTGAACGCCTTATCCATTGCAAGATGTGGATTGGAATGTATTCAGGGCCAACAGCGTCAAGAAAAAGAAGAAGAAGAAGCAAAGGAAGGAGCGGATTCGTTTGACGCCGACCAAGATAACAGATACTACATCAAGGAACTTGTAGACTCCATAGTGGATCCTACCCTCAATTTAGCAGTCTCCCAGTTAGACTCTATCTCGAACACTGACTTGAAGTCTATTTCCCGTAAGCATTGCAAGGATAATGTGTTGAAGTATTTGGAACCAAGTGTTGCCCTCATCAAGTCTATCGACCCACAGTACGTTACCGAATTGGGAGTTTCTGAAGATGGCGATAACCTCCAAGAAAGTCTCATTAAATCTATTCAATGGAGAGACCACGAAGCCACAATCATGAATGAAGAAATTGCTTATAAAATCATGGGCTTGAACAAAATAGACATCAACGGATTCACTGCAAACGACTTTGACGAAAAGTTGGTCAGCCAATGGTCTTACATTCTCGACTTGCATGAAAACGACAACATCAACAAGGACGAAGACGATCTCGATGTCGTTCAAAGCAGAGCTATTTTGTCAACCTATATTCAATACCAAGAGTTATTTGCAAAGTTGAAGAGAGACTTACTATTCATAAAGGAAATCTCGGCCAACAAGGAGAACAGCAGTGGACACGTTTCCAGACTTGAATTGAACAAGGACATTTACTGGTTATTGAACTCCATCGTATCAACAGTGCAAGCGTTGAAGGACTTACCAGGTGTTTATAACGACGAAGAATTGTACAAGTCAATTAATAATTTAGAGAATTATTTTGCTGGACAAAAAACTTCCAGGTTAGCCGAATCGTTTGCAATCAACGAAAGCTTTTCGGACGCTTTGAAGGTATACAGCCACATCAAGGAAGAAATATTACCAAAGGATGCCGGCAAGGTTTACTCTGTTGAGTTTCCATACAGAGTTACAGACAACGAGGAATACCAACATTTCTACAAGGCCTTCAACAAGAAATTCCGCCAAGTGCATATTTTGACTCAATTCACCCGTGATTTGAAGTCTCCAACCGCTTCATCAACTGTGATTGATAATGTCAACAAGTATCCAATAAATTCGAAGTTGGACAATATCATCAAGTTGTCTGGTAGTGCATCCATCGAACCAATCTTGAACAAACCAGTATTGTTTGACATTGGTTACAATTATATCAACTACGATGCTGGTCGTTCCAAGAGCTATGCTCCAGCACCAGCTGCTCCTAGCGCTGGTAGCGCTGGTGCTGGTGATGACACCAAGCAACAAAAGAGTGGATTCTTCGGAATATTCGGTAGATCTTAGTTAGTAGGTAGAGTTGATAGGAATATCATGAATATAATTTCACAAAAGATAAAAAGGCAAGTAGTATGTAATTGTAGCTGGAAAGATAGTGTTTCGTATCGGTCGCAAAGAAGTGCTTTTTGTCGTGTCGCATTTCTGCGACATACAAAACCCGCGACATAACCATTCCCAATATGGAAATCAGAAAGACACCTCAGTGTTCCAAGTTTGAAAAGTTTGATCGTGTTCTTTTTCTGTGCTTCTACTTTCAGTCGTCAATAACTCATACGTTCATTTCGTAATATACCGCCCACTGCCTACCCAAGCCGTTTTAGGAAACATAAGAATGAAAAAGTCAGGGCTGTTCTCGACTCTTTGCTTTTGTGTGCTCGGACTCTATGCATCTTTCCTCTCATGGTCTTTACTCCAAGAAAGAATCAATACCAAGCCATATGGTTACAACCCTGACACAGGAAAGCCCGATTTCTTTAAGGCTCCGTTGGTTGTCAATATAATACAAGCGTTTTTCGCAGCCATAGTTGGGTTAATATACTCGCTCATATCAGACAAGGCGAATCCCTTTGACATATTCTTCCAGCGTGACAGGAAGACAAGCTTCCAGTTCTTGAAGTCATTTGTGATCATTTCGATCACCTCGTCATTATCGTCGCCCTTGGGATACCAGTCGTTGAAGCATGTCGACTACTTAGCGTTTCTTTTGGCAAAATCGTGTAAGTTGATCCCTGTGTTGTTGATACACACCGTACTCTACAGAACCAAGTTCCCCACGTACAAGTACTTAGTAGCAGGTGCAGTTTCGGCAGGAGTGGCAGTTTTCACGTTCGGCCACCCCACCAAGGCAGAAAAGAAGACCAGCATCAACGATGGACAAACGCTACTCGGAATGTCCCAATTGATCGGCTCAATGGTTCTCGACGGGTTGACAAACTCCACGCAAGACCAGTTGTTCAAGTTGCCTTCTACAGTCAAGCTCACAGGAGCCAAGTTGATGTGCTTGTTGAACTTCTTCATCTTTGTCTTGTCGTTAGGATACGCGTACTTCTTCGAGTATGACAGCGAAATCGCCTACACCATCAACTTCATCAACCACTACCCGCAGGCACTAGGTAATATCTTGTCATTCTCTGTGCTCGGGTCTGTTGGCCAGGTGTTTGTGTTCATCATATTGGAAAAGTTTGATTCCTTGATCTTGGTCACGGCCACAGTCACAAGGAAAATGATCAGTATGATCTTGAGTGTGGTGTTGTTTGGACACCATTTGAGTGCAGCACAATGGGCCGGTGTCGGTTTGGTATTCACGGGAATTGGATACGAAGCTGCAGCCAAGCTGCCCAAGAAGGGCAAAGCCGAAGTGCCAGCAAAGGAGAAAGCCAAGAAGATTCAGTGAGCACTTCCACCCGACACCCATTGCAGAGCAAAAATAATGAAAGCGTGTGTGCGGCCCCACCACAGTGTAAGGGTGATACTATTTATAAACGGAGAAGATTTCAAAAGGGATAACCCCTAGCATGAATACATAAAGTTAACATCATTGGAGTGCAAAAGCATCGAATAATTGTTAGCAGTGTGATTATAGACTCAAATACACGGTATTATATTTAAGAGGCAGCAGAAAAGCAGGAGAAATCCTCCATTAGTTGTACATTTCTCTATAGACACTCGTAGTCCACACACATTACAATGGGATACACCAGTTATCTCCCCCATTTTCTCTTTTGTCTTGTTGCGGCCCAAAACAAGGCAACAGCTGCGACTAGCTTATGATAGCTGGCTGCGCAGCCAAAATTCGTTTGTTTATGTTTTAAACTTTCGCACAGCAATGAAAACGAATCGATTTCAAATCAAGCACAGTTGGTAATTTACTTACGTGTTTGTGGAGTCGGTGCTTATTCTACCATAGTCTTTCAATTGTCTATGTTGATATCACATCCGACGATCATGATTAGGCCCTGGATAACGTCTGTGGAGCTCTTTTGCTGCGCTGCCGCGCTGCTATTCCCCAAAGTGTTCTGCAGCTTGTTATTGACATGGTGCCACTATATATTCCTCGTGTCTGCAGTGTACAAGGATATGGTTGTGTCGCAAGACCGCCAATTGCTCGGGACTGTGCTAGGCATACTAGGCTCAATATTGTACGCGCTATGCATATACACCTACTTCAAAGTAATCATGGTGGGACCAGGGTCGCCATTGGACTTTAGCGAGTTGAAGATCCACGACATGGATAGATTGGCATACCAAAATACACAGAGGTATACAGAAAACCCATACCAAACGTCAGTACCGTCTTCTCCCTCAAAAGCAGCCAACAAGTCCTCAGACCCTACTACTACGGCGCTCTTGTCCGACCAGGAGAATGCAGAAGAGAGCGGCGCCAACTCGAATTCCAATTCCAATGCAAGCCCCAACTCCAACTCACTTCCAGCAGAACAACCGCCATTCCAGTATTTGAGAATGTACACTGTCAGGCAAAGAAAGTCCGCCCCTACTGCGTACAGATACTGTCTCAAATGCAGTTGCTGGAAGCCAGACAGGTGCCACCACTGCTCCTCGTGCCAACGGTGCGTGCTCCGTATGGACCACCACTGCCCCTGGTTTGCTTCCTGTATTGGATTTTACAACCAGAAGTTTTTCATTCAGTTCTTGCTATATTTGAGTGTCTACTGTGGATTAGTTTTCCTCACCACTCTCGAGCTTCTCTGGAAGTTCCTCGCTGACGAAAAGTACAACGATGGAGAGTTTTTGTCGTTGACTTTGGTATTCTTGCTTGTCATAAGTGTCTCGTTCTTCTTTGCAGTTAGCATCTTTACAGGTTTCACCTCGTATTTGATTTTCATTAACAAGACGACAATTGAAGTTGAAGAGGATAAGTGGAAGGTGAAAAAGAACGGCTCAAGATACCAGTACGAGTTCGATAACAACAACACCCACAGCCACGATGACGCTAACGAAAATGGCGGCAGCAAAGCGAAGAAAAACACCAATATATTCAACCTTGGATACCGCAGAAACTGGAACAGTTTGATGGGTGAATCTTGGTTTACTTGGATCTTACCCATATCTGTGACGAAGAGGGCCATAGATGCGGAATTCAAGAACGGTATAAATTATGAAATTGACGAAGAAGCCTACGAGCAATGGCTATACGATGCTCTCCTACAAGATCAGCTAAACCAGCAAGTAGAAGACTACGTGAGACGAACCAGGCAAGAAAGGACACAGTGAGGTCTCGAAAAGACCATTTCTAGCTTTTGCAAGGGCAGATAAAAAGGTGTAACATTATAGATAGAGTTCAACGATATAGGAATATATGGACAAAACAAAGTGTTTAGTGCTAGTAAGATGTAAGGCAGGCAGATCACAGTGAAATATTGGTGCACGGGCAAGTGTACCACTCAACACAACGCTAAATGCCCTATTCTTGCAATACCATTTCGTACACAGACAATTGAGCACTTCTACGTTCACATACGTGTTGCAACCATGAAATATCACTTTCCCTCAGACATCGTGGGTGTGTGGTTAGCTTGGCCATACCTGCATTCAGCTCGTTTTTTGAGATTGCCTAAATGGGGTGCTTTGAAGATTAGCTCCGTAGCTCAGCTGAACCTTGAGTGTAGAGCGGTCCTGCAGTTAGCGCCCACTGTGCAGAACACAATTACCAATTTTTTAGATTTTCAAAAAAAGAAAAATACTGAGTGAAGGACTGCTAAACCGAACCAGTTAGTTCAGAGGCTTCTCTACACCAAATTTATTTGAAAGTGACTTGATATCAGGCAAGTTTGCGACCATTTACACACTGAGGATACAAGCTTGAAAGCAAAGTGGTTAGAAAATTTTTTCTTTTGTTGATTTGCACGCTGAGATTTGAAGATAGTTTTCAACTTTCCATTCTAGCAGCCGTCTAACATTCTCTACCCTCCCGCTACTTCCACAAGTCAACCCCCGCCCTTTGCCTGAATACAATCACATACTCAAATGGTATACGTTCAACTCCCCTTCGATGAGCTTCAGGTCTCGAACGACAAGAAAAGAGTCGCATACTTTTATGATGCCGATGTTGGTAACTACGCTTATGGTGCTGGACATCCAATGAAGCCACATCGTATAAGAATGGCACATCTGTTGATCATGAACTACGGATTGTACAAGAAGATGGAAATCTACCGTGCCAAGCCCGCAACCAAGCAAGAAATGTGCCAATTCCACACCGACGAATACATAGACTTCTTGAGCCGTGTCACGCCAGACAACTTGGATATGTTTGCCAAGGAGCAAATCAAGTTCAACGTTGGAGACGATTGTCCTGTTTTCGATGGCTTATTCGAATACTGTGGTATCTCCGGTGGTGGTTCCATGGAAGGTGCTGCCAGATTGAACCGTGGTAAGTGTGACATCGCTATCAACTATGCTGGTGGTTTGCATCATGCCAAAAAATCCGAAGCCTCCGGTTTCTGTTACTTGAACGATATCGTTTTGGGGATCATAGAGTTGTTAAGATACCACCCAAGAGTGTTGTACATTGATATCGATGTCCATCACGGTGATGGTGTCGAAGAAGCATTCTACACCACGGACAGAGTCATGACCTGTTCGTTCCACAAGTACGGTGAGTTTTTCCCCGGAACTGGTGAATTGAGAGATATTGGTGTCGGTAAGGGTAAGCACCATGCAGTCAACATTCCATTGAGAGACGGTATCGACGACTCCACATATAAGTCTATTTTCGAACCAGTTATCCAAAAGATTATGGACTGGTATCAGCCCTCAGCGGTTGTTTTACAGTGTGGTGGTGATTCCTTGAGTGGTGACAGATTGGGATGTTTCAATTTGTCCATGAACGGTCACGCCAACTGTGTCAACTTTGTCAAATCGTTCAACATACCCATGATGGTTGTTGGTGGTGGTGGTTACACTATGAGAAATGTAGCCAGAACTTGGTCTTACGAAGCCGGGTTATTGAACAACGTCAAGTTGCCTGCTGAATTGCCATACAATGACTATTACGAATACTACGGCCCAGACTATAAGTTGGACGTGAGGCCATCTAACATGCACAATGCCAACAGTCCTGAGTTCTTGAACAAAATCTTGACGAACATTTTCGCCAACCTTGAGAACACCAAGCATGCGCCATCAGTGCAAATGAACTACGTTCCCAACGATGCCGAAGAATTAGGTGATGTTGAGGAAGATACACAGGAAGCCATCGACACCAAGGGTGGATCACAACAGGCCAGAGATGAGGCCATACAGCCTGACAACGAGTTCTATGATGACGAAGATAAGGACAAAGGAGAAAGAAATATTCAAAACTACAAAGAAGCTGACGCACAAGAGCAAGTTCCTGCAACGACTTCTGCAACTACCACCGCTGAAGTGGTTACACCTGCCATTGCCGAAACTGTAGCAGCAGCAGCAGCACCAGCTGATGAGACGGATGCTATGGAAGTTGATGAAAAGGAACCAGTTCCACAAACGGAAGTACCAACACAAGTTGCAGCCACAGAAGAAGCACCAGCTGCTGCTACTGCTGCTGCTTCCACTACTGAAGGTTCTGTCAAGGAAGTTAGCGCACTGGCCCCTATCGTTGAAGAGAAGCCAACCAATGCTGACTCGACAGCTTTATTCGCTGAAGCCGCCACAAACGACCCAACCACTACAAGCAACACTACTAGTGCTGCTCCAGCAACCTCCACAGACACTCCGGCTACCGATGCATCTGCTACAGCTTCTACTTCTGCTCCAGCAGCACAAATAGGGTTAACTGCAGATGAATTGAAAGAGATAGACGAGTTGAATGCTGATGAAGCGAGCTAGAGTATTTGGATGGACAAAGAAAAGATAAAAAGAGAGAAAAAAAGTTTATATATAAAGCTGTAAAATTATATACATACAAACAATTGTTTTAATGAAAAAGAGAAAAAAAAAGAGGAATGCCAGACTTTCTGCTGTAGCGAATATGCTGGACGTATAGCGCAGTAAAATGCAAAAAAAATAATCCTCGAAGCTCAAGTCATTGCATGTCGCGTGATCGACATCATCTGACTTTTTTCACCCCACCAACCCCTCAGCCCATTTAGTCATAGATAAGACTTAAAATCCGAAGCTTGAACAGCACCGAGACGTAACGGCACCCCTCATAATTATCACCCACAAGGCGGCGGCTATTTTCCCAACTTCAAATCATTCGTAGTTTCTTTCCCTTTTTGAGGCGACCGAACAGCTACTACTTTTTTTGTTGTGTCACTACACCTTTAGGTATCCTACTCAAAGTAAAGCTGAAAACCACAAAGAGACTAGCACAAGACTTTTCATCTGGGGATGTTGCAATTGGTCAAACTCCGTTCATATGGCCCCATTGGCCGCTCACAGCTCTTCAGCTTTGTACGAAATTCGTCTACGTCAATTCTCAAGCAAAACTCGGTGATTGATATCAAATCATGCAAGGTGCTTCGGGATAGCACCACACCCGAGTTTGTGGTTTCTCCACACTCTAAGCTCCGCAACATAATATGGAGGAAACCCTTGGAAAACATATACGTTTGCAAGAAGCCATGGAACGATGATGTCACCAATGCAATGACCAAGTTCATACAGCATGTGCACGACGAGTATCCTGCTGTTAATGTGATTGTGAGCGAAGACGTCAGCGAGGAACTATTGCGAGATACAGAGGATGCCGGGATACAGCTCAATCAGACCACCACAGGCAAGAATTCAGACAAGTTCACACTCTACACGGGGTCTATATCCGAAATCGTTGACAAGACGGACTTGATTGTTACCTTGGGAGGTGACGGGACCATTTTGAGAGCAGTCAGCACGTTTCTGAACTCGGTGGTGCCCCCGGTGTTAAGTTTCGCCCTTGGTACATTGGGGTTCTTGTTACCGTTTGATTTCAGCAAGTTTGAAGAGACTTTCAAGATGGTTTACGAGTCGAGAGCAAAGGCGTTGCATAGAAGCAGAATAGAGTGCCATGTGATTAGAAAGGAGCCGGAGCTAACTGAGAGTGAATACAGCGTCAAGCAAAGGCAATTGAACGACAAGAGAAAGAACCACATCCACCATTCCAGCACCATGGTTCACGCAATGAACGACATCTCCTTACACAGGGGTCTGCAGCCCAACTTGACATCTTTGGATGTCTACATTGATAACTCATTGTTGACCACATCTACAGCCGATGGTCTTGTGTTCTCGACACCCACGGGCTCTACTGCTTATAGTTTGTCGGCCGGTGGGTCTATCGCCCACCCCTTGGTGTCGTGTATCTTGTTGACGCCAATTTGCCCGAGATCTTTGTCCTTCAGGCCGTTGATCTTGCCGCTGACATCTCACGTAATGATTCAGATGTCGGAGAAGAATCGGAATTCCGCGATCAAGTTGAGCATCGACGGTATACCGCAACAGGACTTGAAACCAGGAGACCAGATTCATGTGGTTAGCGAAACAGGTACCATTTATGTGCCTGGGAATCATACAAACATGTTCCCCAAGCGCAACGGCGAGGAGGAGTCTGGTCGCACCAAGAAGGACGACAGTGGATCGAGTGCAAAGAATCTGACACCTAAGGGAATTTGGTGCATTGGGAGAAGCGAGACCGACTGGACCACCGATATCAATGAGTTGTTGGGATTCAATTCGTCGTTCAAGCAGAAAACAAAGATGTAGCTATAGTAGCCCACAAGCTTTCGCCTGACAGTGGGGGGAATTTTAGAAACACCGTACATAGACAAATCGACAATACCCCCAAAAAAACAAAGAAAGAACAAGAATTGAGAGTGTAATTACGAACGCAGAGAATAGGAGAGCTGGATCGGGGCTTACAGGCTGCCGTTTGGGGGCTAAATCAACTAAATAAGCAAACTACAGCTTAGAACGGTGTTCACTGTATGTAGCACAACAAACAAAACCGAGTTAATTGTATATCCTGCATGCTATCACATAACCTCACATGCCAAACGAGTATGCGCTTAACTGGCGAATTTACTTTAAACCCAGCTAACGACTGCTGAGACAATAAAAACAAGATTTAGGCTGGCACTGCGAAAAAAAAAAAAAAAATCTGAAAGTGACAGGAGTGGGGTTCCCCTCCTTTCCTAAAGCCGGCGAGCTTTTGCGTTTTGCTGGAGGAGGTTGAGATAAGTAGTATGATAGAAATGAAGGCACACAAGGGAAATAAAAGCACTTTCCCCCTTCTTCTTAAACCAATCATTGGGCAATTCCATATCCATGCGATTTTTATTTTACGAGGACATGAGCCGAGTTGACGGATAGAAACGCAATTGATGATGACATAAAAAATAACACGAAAAGGGCCCCCGCGAGCAAATGAGCCGTTTGTACATATGGAAGGAGATCCGGTTGGAAAGCAAAGTACTGCTGGACACAAAAGTAAAGATGAAACCAAAAGAAATTCTGGAGTCCAGAAGAAGAGAAATAGCCAAAAAATTTTCCCTAGAGGTAAAAAATAAAGTGTGGGTAGTCAAAAGAATAACAATTCTCAGAACAATCAAAAAATTACGGAGACAGCCAGATGGGGATAAGCATCCAGACAGACACTTCGGGAGCGGAACGACACGCCGAGTAGGGCCCATAGGCTACTAGTAGAAAGTGAGCCAACCAATAGCCCCCACCATCACCACCACGGAACACACCAGCACAGCTATCGGAATTCGTTCCGATTATTGTTGTTGAGACAGTGTGTTGTTTATTTTGCAGAGGTGGGGGGAGGAGGAGGGGGGAAGGTTTGGAAGTTTTGGGGTTATGGAACCGTGTTTCTTTTTTTTCTGGTACCCTGAATCTCACGATTCTTGAGTCAGACCTAAAAAAAAAAAAAAAAAAAAAAAAAAAATTGTCCAAAAGCACAAGCGATTCTCATGATATTACTTTTTATTATTTTTTAGTGGTTTTGTTTATATGCGACTCCCATTCCCGTGAATTTTCTTAAAAAGCCCTTTTCTTTTTTCTACTTTGTATGGGTGGATGGGTCGTGTAACAATCTAGCTCTGCATACCGCATTTTTTGCTTTCTTTTTTCCTTGTATTTGGTTTTTCAAGCTACTTCCGTTGCTAAGATGCTTTGTTTAGCGCTCGTAAATAGCGAGCACAAAACCTCAATTTGTTTAGTAAACCTTAAACTCCCTACGTACTTCACTTAAGGATTCCCCTACGTAACTATACTTTTCAACGCCGATTGTTGTTTCGGTTGTGATTAATTATTTCGGCAGTTGACAGTTTACCTTCCACTAATTTTTATTTTTGCTTTTTATTTCTTTTTTTTGCTCACTTAGTTATTTTTATTTTCCTTCTATTCAGGGCCTTGCGCTACTTGTTGTTCTATTGCTTGTAATAGCTTATTTTTATTCTCTCGGTGGTGAGTGGATGGTGTGGATGGGAGTTGGTGGGTGGTTTGCTCTTGATTTCCTCATACTGTACACACACATATAAACGAAATTTTCCTTTTTTTTTTTTCTTTCTTTTTCATGATACCCCTTATTATATACAAGAAGATTTTCTTGCCCACATTGAGATTTCGTATTCTTGATGCTCAACCTCAGTCATAGAAGACTTCAACACACTCACAGCACTTATACGCGAGGCAGAAGAATGCAAAACATGTGGAATATTTTCATGTTGTGCTGAAGCTGTTTATAGCATCATCCACGGAATCTTGATGGTTGTGCGGTGTTCTTATCTCCCCCCCTATTTACATCATCAAACACACTTCATTCTCCACTCTTGTGTAGATTTCTATTCTTGAAGGATGGGGCTAATTATACTGGCAATTAGCCTAATTCATATATTTATTTTTAAACTTTTTTTTTTTTTTTACTGCCAATTTTTTTTCATGAGATTTTGTTTTATTTTTCTTTTTTTTTTTTTTACTTTTATTTATTTATTTATTTTTTTTTTTTTTTGGTTTTTCCGCAGTGGTGCATGATTCTAAATCCAAAGCCGCCCTCGCCCTGGTATTGAAGAAATTTGAATTATTTTTTACTCAACGCTTTCATTCTCTTTTCACTCGTTCTTAATCTTGACAAAGGCAACGAAAAAAAAAAAATACTGAAAACACACACACTCATTCTCCCACTAGCACCTTGTTTCTCGCCTGTTTTCGTACGCTAATCAATCAAACAAGCAGTCGTTGCCTTTAGTTGGAAGAAGCTAAAGAATAGAGTTTTCTTTGGACCTTGTATAAATCAAAAGCAAGCGCACCACGTAAAAGTGCCAATATCCGGGGTTCCACACTTTTAGTAATTGACCTTTCAGGATTGGAAACGAATTAAACGAAGTTTATACTAGTTTATGAATCCAACTAATTAAAGATAGCACATTCAAACAATACAAAAAAAACACTCCTCCACCATGACGTCTACGCTCCCAGTTCAGATGGCCATGAATCATAAGGTGAATGGAGCTGCAATCAATGCCTCTCAACAACAGCAACAGCAGCAGCAGCAACCAAACGGCGAACCACAGCCGGTGACCTCCATCTTGGCTGAAACAACGTCAGCCACTTGGATCGCCATTGGTCTGCTTGCAGAGAGTCTTGGAGACTTGGAAAAGGCCATGGGGTCCTACGACGCTGCCTTGAGACATTCCCCCAATAACCCGGAAGCCTTGACGAAATTGGCCAACATTTACAGGTCAAAGGATGTATTCTTCAAGGCTGCGGAATTATACGAGCAAGCATTGAATTTCAACCCGGAAAACGGTGAAACCTGGGGTTTATTGGGCCACTGTTGCTTGATGCTTGACGACTTACAGAGGGCATACCACGCTTACCAAAGAGCGTTATGTTTCTTAAATAATCCAAACGTACCTAAATTATGGCATGGAATTGGTATCTTATATGACAGATACGGCTCCTTGGAGTACGCTGAAGAGGCCTTTGTAAGAGTTTTGGAATTGGACCCACACTTTGACAAGTCAAACGAAATATACTTCAGGTTGGGAATCATATACAAGCACCAAGGCAAGTTGCAAAACGCTTTGGACTGTTTCCAGTACATATTAAGCAACCCACCACATCCGCTCACCCAGCCAGATGTGTGGTTCCAGATAGGTTCTGTCTTGGAACAGCAAAAGGACTGGAATGGTGCCAAGGAGGCTTACGAAAAGGTGTTACTTGTTAATCCCCAGCACGCAAAAGTGTTGCAACAATTGGGTTGTTTATA
Source organism: Dujonia boleticola (assembly GCA_029581775.1). Lineage (NCBI taxonomy): Eukaryota > Fungi > Ascomycota > Pichiomycetes > Serinales > Debaryomycetaceae > Dujonia > Dujonia boleticola. The sequence continues at coordinate 2,882,873 of JARGRU010000017.1, forward strand.
TTCACAGGCTGAACCTGCAACCTCATCTTCTGCTGCTAATAACACCCAGAATGGTGCAAACAGACAGCCATTCCAACAAGACTTGAACATAGCCTTCAAATATTTGACACAGTCGTTGGAAATCGATCAGTCTGACGCTCATTCCTGGTACTACTTGGGAAGAGTCCATATGATCAGAGGCGACTTCAACGCAGCTTACGAGGCCTTCCAACAAGCTGTCAACAGAGACTCAAGAAATCCAACTTTCTGGTGTTCTATTGGTGTATTGTACTATCAAATCTCGCAATACAGAGACGCTTTGGACGCTTACACTAGAGCTATAAGGTTGAATCCTTACATCAGTGAGGTATGGTACGATTTAGGTACTTTGTACGAAACATGCAACAACCAAATCAGTGATGCCTTGGATGCTTACAGACAAGCCGAGAGATTAGATCCCGGCAATCCACACATCAAGGCAAGATTGGACCAATTGCTCAAGTATCAACAAGAGGGTAACACTCATCCACCACAACCGCCACCAGTCTCTCAACAGCCTAGATTACCTCAAGGAATGGTTTTGGAAAGCAATCAACAACCAGGTCAACCCGGCCAACCCCAAGGACAGCCACAATTGCTTGTTCCCCAACAACAACAACACGGCGGCCCACCACCACCACCACCTCAACAACAGCAACAACAACAGCATCAGCAGCATCACCAGGGCCCACCACCTCAACAAGCACAACATCACCAAGGACCTCCACCACAACTCTCCCAACACCAGGCACAATCTCCACCTTCTCTTCCACAACCTTCTCACCAGCCGATGGGTCATCAAATACCACAACCTATTCAACAGCAGCCTCCACAAATACACCAACAAGCACATGCTCATCACCAGCAACTGGTTGTTGCCCCAATCCAATCAGTTCAACATCACCATCACCAACCCCCACCACAAGCTGCCCAAGTGCACCAACAGCCTCCTGCTATCGTAGCACCAACTCCAGCTGAAGGAAAACACAACTTCGATGATAAGAAAGACCCTAAGCCAATAAAGAAGGCTACAACATCAAGAAGGACCCCAAAGCCAACTGAGCAAGGCGAATCTTCCCTTAATAGTCTCATGAATGCTGCTGCATCTGTAGCTGAAGGCGTGAGCAAAGTCACTCCTCCTGCAGAGGAAAGACCAGCTGCTAAGGAACCACAAGCTCCAGCACCAGCACCACCACAACAACAAGCAGCTCCACATTTTGTCTCTGCCCCAATAAATGTGCCAGTTGCAGCTCCTGAAGTTGTTAAGCAAGAACAACCTGTGCCAGCCGCTGCAGAACCAGTTGCTGCCGCTCCTGAAGCTCAACAAGCTCAACCAATTCCAGCTCCAGCTCCTGCTGCTGTTCCAGCTCAAACTGCGCCAACCACGGATGCATCGACTGATCAAACTTCTACCCCAGCCCCAACCCCGGCTGTTCCTACGGAAGCATCTGCTCCCGCAAAGGCTGCTGAAGCTGCTGTGCCCGTGGAAGCTGCGGCTGCTCCGGCCTCAGCTCCAGTTGCTCCTGCCGCAGAAGCTGCTACAGCAGCTACGACGACTCCCGCCGAAAACTCCAAACCAGAAGAACCCAAGCCACAAGTGCCTTCTGAATCGTCAGTTCCTCAATTTTCTGCAAATGTCACCGGCAAGAAAGACGAGCCAGCCGATGACGACGCCGATGCTGACGTTGAAGAGGCTAAGTCAAATGAACCTGTTGAACCTCCTTTACGGAAGGTTGAAGAAGATGAAAATTACGATGATGAATAATCTACTCAAAGTTCCTCGTTTTTGTTATATTATGTATTTTATAGTTGTATGTACTTTCGAAATATAGAATTACAAGTACTTGAAGTGCCTGTATATCATATTTGTAGTCTGTCTCTTTCGTTATCGTTACCATTAGCACTCACCTGAGTCTAATGCTCATGGAATATCCTCCTGGGAAGTTTAACATGTATGGTTGTTGCTCTTCTTCAGTGTTCTCGGGTGAGGAATCTCTCCTACTTTTATCTTCAATTCTATCACTAACAACAACCAATTTAGATAATTGTTGAGCCTTCTTTGAGCAGAGGTAAAGGTTGATGAGATCCTTGACAAGCACAACACCAACCAAACCGATTATATTTGACAATAACAACAATTTATTGGAAGGTACCTTACTCGAATACTTCTTGATGAGGAAATAAATTGCTCCACCCAACTTTGAACTCAAATAAGGCCATATCACAGTGGTAATGCAACGCAAGGTGAAGGAATTGTGAAACAAGGTTGATGAGTAGTCATTTTCCACGCATGCTTTAGTTTCCAATAGCCAGGCAGAGAGTTTTGTCCACATAAATTGTTGTGGTAAATCAGACTGCTGGCAGAGGTTGTAGTAGTATAAATTTTTCTTGATTGGCTTCAAGACCCTTGAAAATACACCACTACTTTTAGTTGGTCCGGAAAATTCCTCTTCTACGAGCACATTAGCTTTCCGTTTGAAGCGTTGGAACTCGCTTCGGTACATCGATAAAGCCGAGTCAAGTTCTTCCAACTTTTCAAATTCTTCCGGCTGCAAGCTATTTGCAATATCTCTTGGCCTATTCTTCATAGCTATGTTGAAATGAAGCCTATTTATTGTCAAGCGGTAAAATAAGTCGTACAGCCATCTCAATGGGACTAACATTGACATCATGTTATTAACGTTCCAAAAATCAACCCCTTCAAAAAGACTTGCACGGTTGAGGAAATTGTTGGCGACCGTGTGCAAGAGTTTATGGCTACCAAGGGATGAAATATACCCATTTATCATGATCTCTGTCAACCAGGAGTTCATTTGAAGATTGTACGTTACCGAATTGTTTGCGTTAGAACCCAGTGTAGTCGAATTATCGCTTGAGCCAGTGCTTGGGACCTTTATCCCAATCAAGCACGAGATCAAGGAAGACGATCTCATTCTGTATAACACGATTGGTAATATCGGTATACGCGAGAACTTGAATGGATCAATAACTCCATTAGATAAGGCCAGCTCAAGGTTATCGGTGGCGTATGGTGAATTGAATGTGAGCATCTGGGATATAGGCGAAGACGAACTTATTTGCGAGGACTTCAGCAACATCTTAACGAGCAAAGGCCCCGGGACAAGCGAGTCCATAATTTTTAGCCCACAGGCGGTCAATCCGATGTAAGACATGGACAAGACACCGGTAACTGCAGAGAATGCCACCGTGAACACCACTCCAAATTGTGCAGCCCTTGTGAGTAACGTTCTGGCTTCAGTGTGAAGTGTTAAGAGTTGAGAACGCTTCATACTGAAGGTAATGTCACCCTTACATTGAGGACAAGGTGCAACTAGCAAGACGAACATCCCTTCTATTGAAGCCAAGTTCAATCCACCGATATTTGACGTCATATTAGTCAACCATCTATTCACCTGTTGCGGAGAGATGAGCATCTCAAAACTTCCATCATCATTTAAGTCGTTGTTATTGTTATTGTTGTTAGCTCTGTTGTTTTCTAGGACGTAATCATCATTTTGCACTGCTTCGGCATCCTGGTATAATTCATCATCATCTTCATCATCTGTTGTATGGTCTCTAGTATGGCTGTGGCTGTGAGTGCGGCCCTGCAGACTTGAGCCTGAATTGACTACCAGTGCATTGAGGATCTTGAGCTTATCTGAAGGGAGGGAACTGAACCAGTCAAGGAGACACTTTCTGTGTGCAGTTAGCGAGCAAGTTGAACACGGACTGACAAAGTCCTGCGCGTCAGATAAGGCTCCGAAAGGAGGTACATCTTCGTCACCACCTAAACAGAAACAACATGGGTTGTAATCTGACATGGCACAGAGATATCTAAGTATGAGGTTTCTTTAGAGACGGAAAAAAAAAGTGAGGTTGAACGAAGAAGAATCACTAATGTATATGTAAATATTGAGCTGATAAATTTGTTGGTTTCGGTTTAAATCTGGAAAGTGGAGCAAGCGATTTTGCCTGTGATCGTAACTTTATCCGTGATTTACTGCGACTTACAAATGCTGGGGTTTTCTGAGCTACGCCTAAGAAAAATAGTGGTGTGCATGTGGGATTAGCAGCTTTCATGCCGCAAAATGTGGGGGCAAGGGTTCCTAGCAGGGTGAGGTTGAAGCAAACCACTTATCCCTGAACACGATCAAGAATGTGGGATCTTACAGAATACTGAGTCGACGGTGGGAGTTAGTCCATTCCAATCAGCCCTTGTCCTCATGTGAATTCCGAGAATTTTTGTGTACTTTCATTTTTATTGATTGTCTTCAAATTCCCTTTGCTATGTCAATGCCGACCGCTAAATGGTACAACCTAGCGTCGACCACACAGCCTTCTTCTCTAGCTAATCTATGTAACTCATCCAACAATTTGTCCGTCTCAACGGTGAGAACATCGATAAACTCTCCATCCTCTAACTGTGCCTTTGGGTGTATGTTTTCTTCTTTAGTCATATCTACGTCAACGATTGCCAAGTCCATGTTGGCGTTGGTTAATCCTGGATCGCTGAACACTCCAATGCTTGAAGTTGATGTAGATGAAGATCTAACAAACTTACCGATATACCCTGTTTCCTCATGTAATTCCCTAATAGCCGTAGACTCAATAGTCTCCTTTGGGTCGATTAGACCAGCAGGCAATTCGAGAACAACACTTTCGGTTGGCGGTCTGAATTGCTTGGTCAACACTATTTCCGTCTTCTTATTGTGTGACGAAGGGTATTTGAGGAAGGCAAGGATAGATACGGCGTCAATGTTGGTCGTATCAGTACGAGTGGTTCTCACTGCCATTTCCCATTCCCGCTCCTTTCCTGTTGGGTCCGAGTACTTGATCTTTCTGGTTTGGATCCATTTTCCCTTGGTGAGATCTTCAACGGAGTTGATCTTTGCATCAAATGGTGAGCCTTTCGACATTGAGTATTTTCTGTAAGTGTTATAGTATGCTGTAGGAGGTTGCCAGTGAGTCAAGCCGATAAGAGTTTGGGAAGTTTTCAGATTTAGATTTCGCACTAACAAACTCAGAGCTTTTATTGCGGTCATAGGAGGAATACTACAATAAAAGAAAAAAAGAGAAAATCAAAAATAAGCGATTCGGGAACCCCTAAAGAACCGAGATTCACCACAACTTGGCTGTGTGGGAGGAGAGCAACCACAGAAACCGTGCGTACAGTTGAAGAAAATTGACTCAAGAACTACCTTACTCAGAGAACCAAAACCATCCGGAAAAATACAAAAGGATACAAAGGAAACCCAAACTGTCGCCGAAAGTACCACTTCAGCGAAAGAATTACACACACACATACATCCCATCAAACACACAAATCAAAGCATCCATGACCCAGCTGCAAAAAGAACTTGATCAAATCAAGGCGCAAATACAAGACTACTTGATCTCTTCAGGAAACTACGATATCATAAATAAGCAGTTGAAACTTCAGTTATATGAATCAGGATGGTTTGACCAAATAGCGCAACTCGCGACCAAAGAACTCGAAGAGAACCAGAAAGAAGTCACATTCGAAGAGCTTTTCTCTTTTGTACGACCAAAGGCTGAAAAGTTTGTACCTGAACAGATTAAGTCTGACATATTGGAAAAAATTCAAGATTACCTTGAAGATGTTATCCAGTAAGTCAGCAGACATTTCGATGTATGGATTTACACAAATTGCATTAGCGCGTAAGAGCAAACAACCATTCAGCAACTGATATACATTTAAGTCGAATAGACGAAATATAATAAACAGCTACAATATAGCAGAAAACAGTACCTAACCTGTAGAACCGGACTCATTTATGTGAGCGAGACGCAGCAGAATATTATATCCTCACCGGTTTCTGTTGAAATAGGTGAATATTAAACAGGAAAATGTAGAAAATCAGAGCGGCAGACAAGAATGGTATTCTACCATGTTTGGGTATAGTCGCTAACCAAGCATATCAATTGATAATAACTCATCTTTTGGTTCCATTTCTATTTAATTTTGATTCCTTTAAGAGCGTTTGGTGAAGCACTTGTATACGCGCTATGCTCTTACTTGGATACCAATTCATTGAAGCTTCTTCAGAAATTTCATGTATTATAACTGGAGAAAATCCACTTCTTCTTACTATAGTTAGTTAAACACCTGACTATTAGGACAGAGAAGGGAAACTGCCCTCCAATTCGCCATTTCCCCCACCTCCTCCTAGTTGCAACCATTCCAAACACACCAAACCTCGTTTCCTACATACAAGCTTACTGCTAACTTAGAAAAATTGGTTAGCACAAAACCACAAACGACCAATCAATCGCATTTTTTTTTTGCTGATCGTGAGAAAAGTATCAAAACCTCATTAAAACTACAAAAAAATAAGCACAGCAAAACAGAACAAAGCTAACACCTTTCTGTCAACTCTTGATATCCATACGCCAATCTTACGCATAAAATGTTGGGTTTAACAAGAAGATCAGCATTTGCTATCGCCAGATATCAGCCATCTGCTCCTTTGGCTATTTCAGCAAGTCGTTTCGTGTCTACCAAGGACTTGACTCCAAAGCCATTACAGACCGACTTCCCATTAATCTCCCAACAACCAAACTCATCTCCATTAGATTACGCTTTAACCTCCTTGGATGTGATTGCTAACTGGGCCAGAAAATCCTCCTTCTGGCCAGTCACTTTCGGTTTGGCTTGTTGTGCCGTCGAAATGATGCATGTCTCTACTCCAAGATACGATCAAGATAGATTGGGTATTATTTTCAGAGCCTCTCCACGTCAATCCGATATCATGATTGTTGCCGGTACCGTCACCAACAAGATGGCTCCAGCTTTAAGACAAGTTTACGATCAAATGCCAGACCCAAGATGGGTTATTTCTATGGGATCCTGCGCCAACGGTGGTGGATACTACCACTACTCTTACTCTGTGGTCAGAGGTTGTGACAGATTAGTTCCAGTCGATGTCTACGTTCCAGGCTGTCCACCTACCGCTGAAGCATTGATGTACGGTGTTTTCCAATTACAAAAGAAGATGATGAAGACCAGACTCACCAGATTATGGTACAGAAAGTAGAGAGAGAGGCATTTTACATTTAATTAACCTTGTCTGAAAGACCCTCAGATATGGTTGATGTGAGAGTCCCGGGCGAGCTAGGAGAACGAGAAGGGGTTATAATGTCACCTCGCTTTAAGAAAATTCAGTGAAGCAGAAGTAAAATGACTGGAACTAGCAACACTAGTTGCGCATGTATACTCAGTGCTGGCGTGGCAAGCTAATGAGTTTCCAAGCCATACATCATGAGCTTGCGGTGAGTCCCTTGCCGCAATCATGCTATCTTGCCGTTCCGTCTATATATCATTGTCACTGTATTGATTACTGTGATGAACATTTTGCATTGTATTTATAGTTATACACTACGTTTCTTTTTCCCGAGAAAAGATTGAAAGAGAAAAGAAAAAACAAAACCAAAAATAGATATACAAAAGAAATAATAATAAGATACTCAAATTCGAATACTCCCTATTCTGTAGTGATATGTATGGGCAAATACTAGATCAAAGGATATGTGCATACTAGTGTGTGAAGCCTACGCTCTCTTTTCCTTTCCAGCGACAGTTCAGCCTGCACACTGCCACAAAAATAAGTACCTGCATATTGAGTGCGAAGGTTCTGACCCCAGATCCTTTATCACACTTTATCTCAATATGGAAGCGAAAAATACTCTCAGTGCGCATAAACGGTAGCAAAAGATTTTTTCTGCAACATTCTCCTAGTTATCGGTAGCAAATTTCTTATGTCTGAATTTTTCTTTTTTCTACCCTGGCACTGTATGCACAGATGATTGGATAATTTTCAAATTTATTCAGCTGGGCTGTATTGCGCGATTAATTAGTATGTATATCTCCGTCTGAGAGCCCAGAGGTCATGTGTCACCATTAAGAGATTTTTTGCCATTCTCGCCCAAATTGTAATTCCTCCCTCTTTTTTGATCCTTAATAATATTTTTCTTCTTCTGCTGCTCTCTTTTTTTTTTTTTTTTACTTCCTCTTCTTTTCTTCCTTCTTTTCCCAACAAGTATAGTTATTTAATTAGATTAAACATGGCTAGAACCAAACAAACAGCAAGAAAGTCTACCGGTGGTAAGGCCCCAAGAAAGCAGTTAGCTTCCAAGGCCGCCAGAAAGTCCGCCCCAGTCTCTGGTGGTGTCAAGAAGCCACACAGATATAAGCCAGGTACCGTTGCTTTAAGAGAAATTAGAAGATTCCAAAAGTCTACTGAACTCTTGATCAGAAAGTTACCATTCCAAAGATTGGTCAGAGAAATTGCTCAAGATTTCAAGTCTGACTTGAGATTCCAATCCTCTGCTATCGGTGCTTTGCAAGAAGCAGTTGAAGCTTACTTGGTTTCTCTTTTCGAAGACACCAACTTGTGTGCCATTCACGCCAAGAGAGTTACCATCCAGAAGAAGGATATCCAATTAGCTAGAAGATTAAGAGGCGAAAGATCCTAGATATGAGTTAAAGAGTGTTTATTTTGTTGTTTTTTTCCTTTTCGAAAGAATAATACTTACAATCTTTTACTTCTAGTTTCTTTTAATATGCTCTCTTTTTTTTATTATTACAAAGGTTCGAAGAACGTATTCGAATCTGTTAATGTTGGTGGTATTTTTTCAGTAACCCAAGCCTTTTCTTTTTATTTTCAGCTTGGGTAGGTATTTTTAAATATGATGTTATTATAATGTTAAATGAACTGTAGAAACTTATCGTAGAGGAAAGGGCGGAAGCTCGGAAGCTTCTCTAGAGCGAATAGCATGAGAGCATGACGGTAGCAAGTTGTTGTCAGAACAAATTTCATGTATATTTGCAGTATTATATACCCCTAAAGTAACTAATTAATCGAACATGTATGAAATATATAGAAGAAGATACAGCAACAAGTTCCTATGCAAAGAAGCAGGAAAGGAATTGCCACAGAAGTGAAGAAACTAGTTTTCAGCAGTAGGTACATTATCAGAATGGGAGTCGCTTGAATTGGTTTGGTTTGTTTTCAGATTGTCACCTTCTATGGCCTTCACAGACATCTCTTCTCCTTGGCCAATGTAGCTTTCTTGGTTTCTAGCGTCGCCACCTGGAACCTGCAGCTGTTGATTGTTGTAGTACGTTTGCTGCTGTTGCTGCTGTTGTGGGATAAACTGGTATTGGTTATCCTGAAAATACATCCCTGGATATCCGGGACCAGGAGGACCAGGAGGGCCAGGAGGACCAGGAGGGCCTGGGAGGGGCACAGAACCATGTAAGGCAGGGTTAAGTCCATTAGGGTAGATAACCCCTTCCGGGCCGTTCTTTCTCAAGTTCATATTTGCAAGAGACTCGGATAGCGAATCAGTCTCAGCATCACCTGCACCAGTCGATGATCTTTGGTCCTGTTGCTGGCCAGTGTATCCAAGCGTTGGACCCCATGACTCTTTGCCCAGTTGATGCTGTGGGTGTTGCGATTGAGCCTTCCCATCTTGATCTTCTTGCAGATCACCTCCTTGCTTAGACTCGTCTCCGTAGTTTCCTTGTGGAGGTGGAATCGGATAATTATGCATAGGCATTGGTGGGATACCCATATGCGGTGGCAAACCTCCCATTATTGGAAAAGATGGGCCACCTGGTGGCTGGAGACCCTGTCCAGGAATACGGTTCAGAGGGTATCCCCTTGCAGCAACAGCAGCAGCAGCAGCAATTGCGCTTGCAGGATCTAGTCCCATAGATAACGCAGTAGCCGCTTCCATTTGAGCTGCTTGAGCTACTTGCTGTTGTTGCTGTTGGAATTTTTTGTTGTTAGCAGAAACTCTTCCCCAACTTAACCTCACCCTGTTTCCGCCAATTATATAGCCTTGCATGGCTGCAATTGCCTCTTCTGCTTCTTCTCTAGTCGAATATTTGATGAATCCACAATTTTTACCAGGAGGAATCTTGACTTGTTGGATAATACCGTAGGGCTTGAAAAGCATGAAGAGTGTTTGTTCACTAACCTCCGATGAAAGCCCTCCCACAAAGACAGTTGTGTTGTTTGGATCCGCAAATGGTTGGCCATGTCCTGCTTGAAGGGGTAATGGAGGATGTCCGATGGGACTTGGATGTTGGGGACCATTTTGTTGTATATGATGAGGGGGAGCAGGAGGAGGAGGAGGAGGAGGAGGAGGCTGGTTTGCCAAGCTGCCTGTAGTGCTCAAGTTTGGAGATTTGATAGATGAGGAGTCACTCGAAGCCAGCTGCTGTGTCTGTTGCTGCTGTTGCTGTAAGGCGGGAGAGTTCGGCTGGGGTACATTCCTTGGATCGTGCCATTGTGGACTTGGAAAGTAATTATTATACTGAACCCCGCCGTTGTCATTCCCGGCAAAGTTTTGGTTATTGTGTTGGTCGTACGGATAATAAAAGTTGTTTGGGACTGGACTGCGATTGAAATGTGGTGGTTGTTGCTGATTCTGGTGCTGCTGATGTGGGAAATGCTGAAATTGGTGATGAGCTTGGAAGTTTTGTTGTTGCTGGTGATGCTGGCGATTTGAGTTACGAGGAGTGGCCAAGGCTAATCTCAATGGCCGTCCACCGAACCATGCACCCTGGAAATCAACTAGTGCTCTCTGTCTATGTGATTCGTCGGTAAATCTAACAAAACCAAAGCATCTTGATTTACCAGAAACCGGATCAGTCATAACTCTAACAGTTTTTATTGAATCCGGGAAACTTTTCTGGAAGAACGCCAACAAATGAGCTTCTGTTGTTGAAGCAGATAAATCACCAACGAAAAGGGAGAATTCAGGTGTTTGGATGATGGGAGCACTCAAAGTTGCACCACTAGCCCAATTGAGTCGGAAATACTTCTTTTGGTTATCGGGATTGTTGGGGAACTTCTGCTGCGATGGGATGGCAATATCAGGCAACAATTGGCCATTCAAGCTTAATGCTTGCTGAGCATCATCGAAGGACTCGAATTCTATGAAACAGTACCCGGAGTGGGTCAAACCTCCTTGCGCTTCTTGTTGTTGTTGTTGCTGCTGCTGCTGGGGCTGCTGAGCCACTTTTGGTTTAATGATCTTCACTGTGACGCTCTTGCTGAGGATCTGCCACCATAAATCAGCAATTGCGGCTTCGTCCAACCATGGGTCCAAGTCTCCCATCCAAAGGGTTCTTGGAGGGGGCACTTGAGTGTTCAAAAACGATGGGTCAAAGCCGGCCATTGCCATCTTGTTAATGTACTGAAGCTCGCCGCCTTCGGCATTCCCTGCGCTAGCAGCCACACTGGATTGCTGCGTGGAAACCGGGGGGTTAGGCACTGTATAATTGAGCAACATCTCCTGCTCTTGTTGGTGTTGCAGGCTGGCAACAGCTGTAGTTTGGGGAGCACCATTTAAATGAGTCTGGGTGGTGTGGGTATGAGATTGAGACTGGGCTTGGGACTGAGCTTGATTCTGAGTTGGCGTGGGTTCTTCATTACTGTCGGAATTAGTCTTTGGTACATATGACATTGAGGTAGGTACTGGGATCTGGGGGGCCAATTAAAAACGGAAAGGGTGTGTAAATATAAAAAAATAAAAGGTAAACGGATAACGAACAAAGGGTAACAACTCTAGAACTTAACTCTTCCAACTTTGAAACTTGTAGGACGGCACTTCAGCGGTAACTAGGAAACAATAACGATGTGTTTCTCTTTTGGAAAATACGGCAAATAAAAGTAGAAAAGGAAGTACAAAACAGATCAAAAACAAGCAGCCAAGTCAATTGGCAATATAAACAATTGGAATTAAAACAAGGAACAAGAACCGTCAAGTGTGTTGAAAACAAATGGGGTTTGAATAAGGGAAAAAAGAGACAGGGTAAGTTTGATTGAAAAAAAAAAATTGATAGTACCAGAAATTTAAAATTCTGTATGTACGAATATTAAATTTTTTATTTTTTTTAGCTTGTATTTCTTTATCATCAAGCAGCACCGAAAAAATAATGGAGTAAATGTTTTTGATTTAATTTTATTTTTTTTAGCAGCGTCTAGCGGAGTTTTCACTGAGAAAACAATAAAATTGTACCCGCTACAAGAAAAAGGTACCAAGAACGGCTACGGGCCAAATTGAAAAAAATAAATTATCAATTGTAAGGGGGAGTCCTTGAGACGAGGAGACTAGACGGGGGGATCCGGACGTTGCGAAGAATTAGAACAATAAAAAGGTGCCACAAGTAAGAAAAAAAGAAATTGTGCAAATAACATTTGAGTAGCTTAATTTCTCCATAGTTACTTTCAATCTAGACCTCTCTGAAAAATTTCACAGCAGTAGTTGACACTACGGTGGGGGGTAGTTTTACGGACGAGTGAGATTTCTGTAGCGCAGGTCAAAGTCGATCTCGCCATTGCTAAAAATCGCTAAGTGTGAGTATCCACATGCAGGAAGACCACAGAAAGGTTTTTTTTTTGTATGGTAGATTTTGTATGTACGCTTTTTGGTGCATTGTTTTTGTTTTTGTTTTGATTTTGATTTCGAATTTTTTTTTTTTGGCTGCGATATGATTTAGCTGTTAGAAAGTTAGTTAGTTAGTTGATATACGCATACACTAAGAGACATAGGCATACGCTGCAAACACACATTCGTTCAATCCAGTATATGGCTCACATACATAAACTGCAAGTATGAACAGATTGATACTGGATGCCTCGTCGTCAACGTCTGGCCAGCTTAGAAAGTACATGCAGAACACAGAATTGAGTGATTCCATAGTGGCTCCAAGAAGCGAGACTGTAGCTTCCAGTGTACACTCAACCCAAGATGAAGAACACCTGAGGTACCAGAAGGCTCGGGGTGGTCCTGCGGCAAGGAAGAATGCAAGAATAATCGAAGAGGAGGAAGAAGAAGATGACGAAGATGCTTCGTTCAACTTGACAGCAGATGAAGTGAGTGAGCAGCAGCTGCATCAAACAGAGGAAGATGGGTTCCCACAGCCCAGTGAACATGCATTCGCCTATCAGAAGAAACTCAAGTATCTTCCCAACCTGGACTACAAACCAGATGCCACGCAGAAATCATTCAACATCTCGTCGTATTCTCAACCCACATCAATACCAAATACATTCAAGTACAAATCTCATCCCAACGCCAAGACCAAGCTGAAATTGGGATATAGAAATGAAGTCCACGAAGAAGTCCACGAGGAGGAAAGCGAACTGAAAGAGGATTCAATTGATGCAGAAGAGTCGCCAGAAGCCAATGACTATTTAGATGGCCAGGAGCCAAACGAAAGGCAGGAGAAAGATCACCATGAGTCCCAGATTCACAATTTAGAGGCTGCAATTGCCAACTTGAATATCTCAGAAGGTGACCACTCAATCCCACCAATCACATCGACCATAAATGAAAAGAATAAACTAGACATAACGCCAGATTGGATGCCCGCAGGTTTGGATGTTAAGTGGATTCCACCTCCTGGAATACTGGATACAGGGAGCTTGAACACTAGTAAAAGTAACATCAACAAAAATATCCATTTGAATCCTCAGCTACATCACCTTGAGTTTGATTCTGGCGATTTTGGATCCTCCGTGAGGATAACAAAGTCTAACGAGGTCCGGGGTCAAGGTAAAAACAACCAAGGAAAGAGTAAGGAGTTCAATCTTCAATTCCCATCTACCGGAGCCAGCACTATGATTCACAATTCAGGCGTTGACTTCAATCACACACCAGAATGGGTGAAAGCCACGAAGGAATATGAAGAAAAGAAGGGCAGAAATCCCTTACAAAACTTCTTCATGGAACACGACGATTCCAATCAAAACAACAGCGGAAATGGAGGTCACACTATTTCCTCGACAGCATCTACTCCAATACCATCTTTAACCAATAGAGAAGTGGAGCAATTACAACACCTTACGCAAGAGCAAATACAGGAATTAATAGAGAAAGCCAATCCAAAGAATCCAAGTAATCCAGGATCTCCATTGAAACTCTTTGGCGATAAATACAACACATACACAAAAGAGAGGTTGAGTGATTTTCTTCAGAAAGTGCAAAACAAATCACCTGCAATTATTCCGGATACCAAGTCTAATGATGCGTTGGATGGTGTAAGCCAATATGAGAATAACAGTGATGAAGGTGACCACGACGAATCTAATATGGTGCGAGAAGAGCCAAACAATGCCAGTAAAAAGCTTTTCATAGCTAATTATCCTGAACCAAAAATGAAAATCAAAAACTTCACTAAGTCGGGCTCTTACACAGAAAAGGAGTTCCTTAACAATGCGGAGAATATTTTCAAAGACATCAAAGAGAGAGGATTCAAGAGAAATATCAGAGACGTCACCAATTTAAGTAATGTGGGAAGCTTGCATAACCAAGAACTCAATAACACGAAGTCTAGACTTGCTCCTTCTGCGACAACAACGTCTACACCAAAGAATGATAAGGTTAGTAATATTAGTGAGTACTCGTCTTTTACAAGTGGGTTTGAAGAGTTTGAGGAAAGTAAGCGTGAAACTGCCAACAACTCTAGCACAAACAACGAATTCACTTCATTTGAAAGATCAGGTGACGACGTATCAAACAGATATGCTCAGTTATCACCCAGGAATCTTAAAAACTTACAAAAGCAACTTTCTGCTGAAGCTGATAGTTCTTACACGTATGATGATGAGAGCGAAGTCGGCGAGCTTATCCAAGAACTGATTGTCGCGAATAAGGAATCCGACCAAGGTATCAATCTGATAAACAAGAGACTAGACGAAATCGAATCTATGCTCAAAAGTAATCACGATGAAGAGCTCTTAAGAATGAGAGAGGAGAATGAGTTGTTAAAGTCAGAGTTGATCAAACAAAAGCAACAAATGAATGCATTTATAAGTCCCCTCAGAGATGTCACAATGGATTCACTTGATGATATCACTCAGAGTGAAGTTAGTCAAGTTCAAGAGTTTATTAAATGGAAGAGAACCTCTCAATTGAAGTTGGAAAAAACTCCTGAAAAAGTGAACACCACGCCTCAGAATATGTCTCTCCCTAGTTCGTTTGTAAGGGGGAGAGTGAATCCAAATGTGAATTTGCCCGTTGAATACAATAATATGTATTTTGATGGCGAGAACCAAAAGTGGATAAACAATGATACCAAAGAAGAAATTCGAGGTAGCTTGGATTCAATTGAAGATTTGGTTTCCGATAGCGACATGAGAAATGAACAAGTAGTAGAGGAGGGGCCTGAAGCGAAGTCTCCAGTTGCTTCTATTTCAAGGTCGAAGAACAATCGTCGGAATGGCAATGGCAGCAAGTTAGAAGTATCATTTCACTTACCAAACCTGACCTTAGAATCAGAGGACGACTTCAAAATGAGAAACTCCAGTGCAGTGACTAATGTTTCCCAACTTCAAGATTCCACATTTAGTCAGACAAGAAAGCGTTTGGTTAATATCATTACAGATGTCTTGGGCCCCGAAAACTTGGACTGGGATAGAATATTTGAAATATCGCTTTCTGGCTACGAACTCGAAAACTTGAAAGATTTGGAAAAATTTCTTCCAAAGTTAAAGTCCTTGAACATTTCGAATAATCAGCTCAAGTTCTTGGAGGGTATACTGAGTAAAATCTTGGAATTGGATATCTCCCAGAACGAAATTGATAACTTGAGCTCTTTCAAAAAATTTCACGATTTGCAAGTTTTGAAGGCTTCTTTCAACAGCTTGAAATCACTTCAAACATTAAATGGTAATATTCATTTAACAGAGCTAAATGTGAGTAGCAATAAGCTTACAAGCTTGAAAGGATTAGAGAATCTTTCTAATTTAATAACATTGGATGTGTCTAAGAATGAATTAAATGGTGAAATCGAATTGAGTCACTTTAGAAGTTTACAATCGATCAACTTATCTGAGAATAGAATAAAGGCAGTACGGGGAATCGAAAAGGTGACAAAGTTGAGAGTATTGAACTTGAATGAAAACCCCAAGTTGGAAAATATTGAATGCAATGGTAAGCATTTGTTTTTGAAGAAGCTTTCCTTAAAATTCAATAACCTTGAAGAATTAAACCTTGAATGTTACCCATATTTGAGAATTTTGAGAATTGATGGAAATCAACTCAAAACATTAAACAGTCAGCTACAGAAATTGAAGCATTTGGAAGAAATAAGTTGCAAATCACAGATCGCCTCTAGTAGTGTTCTTGACGAGGTATTTCTACATGCTCAAGACTTAAAGAGGTTGGATATTTCAGGAAATCCAGCTACATGTTTGCAACAAGCAAGCAAAAACCTTCAGTTCTTGAATTTGAATACATTAGTCTTGTCAGCAATGAATTTGACAAGCTTACCGGAAAACTTTGCGAAGATGTTTCCAAATATTCGGGAATTGAACTTGAACTTTAACAAATTGGAATCAATTCTTCCACTTTTAAAATTGACCAATTTGAGAAAATTGTATGTTCTCAGTAATAATATTCAGAGGACCCAACTGATAGTTAGCGGAATATCATCATCAAAAATAAGGAAAACTTTGCAAGTTCTTGACTTGAGATTGAATCAAGTTAATATTGAATTTTACCCATTTGTATTCAATCAACAAGAGCTTGAATACAGTCAGCATCTTAAGACAACAGCAAACATTGATATTCTGCCTATTCAATTGGAAACTTTGGATGATATCGAGAGTTTCGCAATTCTTTACGAATCATTGAATAAGAGCTACGGCGAATGGGTCGAAAGAGATTCGAAATTCTTAGACAAATTGAGATCAACTCCAAACAGTATCAACAAGGTGCATCAGAGAATTAACTATGAGATGCTACTCGTGAATGTATTTGTCAATTTACGAAAGTTAGATGGTAGCTTGATAAGCAGCGAGAAAAGAGAAATACTCAGCAATAGGTTCAACGCAATGAAATAGATATAGAAAAGTAATGCCATAGATTAACACAATAACATATTTTCTTTTTGCTAATACCATCTTCTTGTCGTATGTTTATCTATTTTTGCAGTTAAATTTGGGGCTCTAAGAGTCGCTACATGAAGGCGGAATAATACACCGCATTTGGAAGTTCCGCTAACGGAATTTAGATAAGTGAGATACATAAATATGTACCGTTCGGTCCCACCATTTGAAGTCTCTTTCTTGTTGCTATAGATAGAGCTCTCTATACTAATAGACATACCTAGTATAATGTTGTCGAGAAGAGTTCTGTTACAATGGTTGCCAGACCCGGTGTCTGAGCCTACTAGCACTTATGTGATCACCTCTCCAGGTGAGCACTTTGTCGACATTCGCATTCTTGAGTCAAATTACCCATATACGTCTGGCACGAAAGAATTGAAAGACGTGTTCGACTGGGTTCTGTCCGGGAAAGAAGAACCGGTGTCAGGCACCAATGAAATTAAATTCCGTTTAGAAATCGATTCTAACGAGATTTTAGATGCAATCAAGACTGGTAAGCCAATTGAAGAGTGTAGACGTGCGACTGACCTGGGGTTCTTCAGTGCCATTGAGGGAAGCGAAGACAGAAAGGAGGTCGGGAATATGGTTGATCCAAGTGTGGGGGAGAAAAGAGACTACATTGAAATTTGGAGATCACTTGACAGCGAAAAGCACACACCTACGAATGAAGTTCGCGAGACCACTAAATTGTCTCCCGAAGCGATTCTGTATGTTTTGGTGATCGCAAAACTGAGCGTTTATGAAGGTAAGGTCGTGAGAGTTGGGAATTGGGTACAAGGTTTGATTCACAATACAGAAACACACGAAGTACATGTGATTCGTTCCTGGTTTAACGGAGCCGATTGGGAATTTCTCATAAAGTTTGGCGACGTTGATTTATTTGATGTGAGTTTCAAAGGCTCAAAAGGTGACTCCACAGACAAATCCGGAGTTGTATGGAAGTGCATTGAATAGAAGGGAATAGAACGAGAACCCCTCCGATAAAAGCCCGTATACATACAAAGAATATGAATGTAGCCCTTTTCTCCATTCCTACATGTAGCACTAGCGTAGATCCAACGAACACGGGCTCCACTGCTCCACTATTGCTCCGATGCTTGCGACTTTCATCGTCGTCTAATGTATTGTGCTGCAATACCCTTGTGCTTGTAAAGCGCAGTAATTCTGCAACATGATACCCAATAGGGAAGTCGAAGTTTCTGATAGGCAAAAAAAAAAAAAAAAAAAAATAACAAACGAAAACTTTGCCCAGCCACGCTCTTGAGAATCATTATCCGATTAGTGAGAATGGGAGATATCTAATTCATTGAAAAGATTTGATAGCCTTCACTCACGAGAGCTCCCATCCACAGTTTAATCAAGCTAAATACGCACACCATGTCAGGCGAGAGTTGGTATGTATACACTGAGTACACTGCTGTGGGCAGCGTCCCGAAGATTGGTAGTTGTGGAAGTGTTTAGTCCAAGAGGGAGATAATTATCCCTTGCTGATCTGAAGAATCCGCTTATTCTCTCTCCCATTTTTTTTTTCCTGCAATTTTTCTCTCCTTGCCAATAGTCGTATGACAGGTAAGGATCCACCCACTTACCCCACCTCAACTACCAAATGAACCCAAGAATTAATCCGGACTGCTTATACTAACACTCATTAGGTTATTCATTTTTGCAGTCATTGTCAATGCTGTGAATTTATTTTCACAAGTGTTCTTCACTATTATGTACTCCGATTTGGAATGTGATTACATCAACCCAATTGAATTATGTAACAAATTGAACCCATGGTTCATTCCAGAAGCCGGTTTACACGGTTTCATCACCGTCCTCTTCTTGGTCAACGGTTACTGGTTCTCATTCTTATTGAATGCCCCATTATTGGCCTACAACGTCAACAAGTTCATCAACAAGAACCACTTATTAGACGCCACTGAAATCTTCAGAACCTTATCCAAGCACAAGAAGGAATCTTTCATCAAGCTTGGTTTCCACTTATTGATGTTCTTCTTCTACTTGTACAGAATGATCATGGCCTTAGTTTCAGACGAACATTAATCTTTCTGATCACATGAGGAGAGATGGCGGAGCAACTCCACGCTTCGTCCATGCTCCGCATTAGCCAACCATCTCCTATGACCACAATGCCACAACACTCAACCACAATCACTACCACAATCACCAATCCAAACTTTTATTTTATTGTACAGGTTAGTCTATCTTGCACGAATCCATTGGAATCTTTTTTTTTTTTCCGATTGGATGAATGAAAGGGAGTAAAGGTATCATATAATCTTCCTATTCCAAATGTTTAGTACCTAACTGCCTTCGTTCCTTTTGATATTGACATTAGAATATCAAGATGAGTTAGTATTACTTGCTACTATTAGTAGTACTACTATAATTATTATTTGTCCCATATTTTGCAGCTTTTTTTTTTTCTTTTTTAGGTTTAATTATATATAATACATAAACGTTAATTTATATCGACTCCGAGGTAGACCTTACCCTTTCCGTTTCAATTATTTAGCTCGGACAACTTCTCGTTTATAATGGAGAGTTTTTGGTACATTCCGTGCACAGGGTTGACTATTTTGTCAATGGATTCCAAATCAAGGCTCACAGCGTGGCTTTTATTGCCAATAATGTTCCCTTCTTCTACTTGTCCCTCTGAAGCCTCCTCATTTGGCAATGCACTCGACTTCAAGTCACGAATCCTTTGTTCTAAATCATTGATGCTCTCGAATTGCTCTTTTGTCCTTTGATATGCACTTCGCACTTCGTTCATTTCATGGCCGACCTCCGAATGCTTGGATCTAATGTTGTACATTTTGGATCTCATTTCTTCCTTCTTCTTCTGGATCTTTGAGATTTCCAGGGAAAGGTTGCCAATACTTGAGTTGGTATCTATTAATGTGTTCAAGTGGTATAAAATATGAGATTTGAAACTCTCGTGTACCACGTTCTCATTCAACGTAGATTTGTATGTCGACAGCGGTGGCTCGAACGACTTTATGAGATGCAGAAGTATATCGATGGTGTTGGGCTTCACATTCATGGATGTAGACTTGAACTTTGATCTGATTTTCGAAACATCTAACCGCTCTACGTCAACGTATAGTGGCTTTTGCCTCTCTGAAAGTTTGGTTTTCGTAAGCGGGATCGGTTGTGGAGCCAGTGCTTGTGACAATAAGAGAGAAGTCTCTTCGTCCTCTTCCCGTTGTTCAGATTTGGCCCTTGCTGAACGCCGGCGTTTCTTATTTGTGCCAGAAGATTCAAGCGGTTTGTCCAGAGACTTCTCTATCGTGCGAGTGCCCTCTGACTGAGACTTCTTCGACGATGTACTTGCTCTTGGAAGTTTCTCTTTAGCTTGTGTTTTTTTGCTTGAAGCCGATTCAGCTGCCTTCTTTTTTGTCGTCTTGGTGACCTTCAAAGGTCTCGAAACTTTGGTTTGGAAGAGCTTGCTCAATTTGTTTGAGCCGCCAGATAAGCTGTCAAGGATCCTTTTCGACTTTCTCGGGGTAATTATTGCAGCAGACGAACTCTTCAGTGGGGTTGTGTTTATATCGTCATCATTCAATTGGAAATTTGCATCTGTATCGCTATCGTCACTGTTCTGATCAAAATCATGTATTGAATCATCAGAGAAGTTGATCCTTGACTTTCCCTGTAATCTCGCAGACCTTCTACGGTTGCTATTCGCTGGCGACATCGATGTATCGTTTCGGTCTGTCGCCTTCTGTTCGTGTTCTTCTTCTTCTATGGGCTCTTGTTTGATTCTCGTCCCGCGAGAATGCTGTCTCTTAATGTCTTTCTTGCTGTTTGATGGCTCAGCCTTCTTTGTTGTAGAGGGAGCCCTTGCATTGCTCACGGACGCGACCTTTGGCTTCGATATCTTAGTCGAGCTCCTTCTTCTCCTCGCAGGTGCTGCTTCAAGTGGGGGCGGAGGCAGCTTGGGTATAATAGAGCTTGGTCTTCGCAATCTTGGACGTGTGTCAAGATCGTGATCATCTACCAAGGCTGAGTTCAATTGCTTTGGTTTAGACCCTTCAATCAGCGATCTGGTTTTGGAGATACTTCGCCTATAGTTGATCGGCTTTATATCAAGGTTTTCAACATTGACAACCCTTGAGCTAAAGCAGTGAGTGTTAGTAGATAGTTAACGATATTGACGAATCCAAATGTGCAAAATACATACGCAGCTCCTCTCTTTCTGGCCTCTTGCTTTGCCAATCGGGCCTCATTAGAGCTTGCCATTTTCAGTCCAAAAAAGTCAATTCTTGCAAACGTATCTTGTAAAGTTGCAAAAGTGTTGTAAATCAAAATCATGTAAACAAACAAAAGTGATGATCTACTGGGTAGTATGGCGCGCAAAATCGCATACTAAAAAAATAGCATGCGCAAAAGGACGCTAAATCTCTGTACGCGCATCAGCCATAACTGCGCTGGAGAAATGGTGAAAATGATGCTGTGGAAGTAAGAGTAGGCAGAAGAAAAGCTTAACGCACCAAGTAGAAATGGGTAGGAGTCAAGTCTGGCCTCGAATTTGCTGTTTTTGCCATCCTCCACTAGGGCTTTGAGGGCACAAACGATAGAAGTGGGCCATTATTCGCTACATCATGCCTCGCTACTCACACTTCGAACGACCCTTCAGGTGACGGATCTACAAGTTGTGCCTGACTTCAGACAAGGTTTAACTCAAGACTCTATGTATTATACAAAATCCACAATAATAACTAAATTATTTAGGATCGCCTAATTAGTTGAAGTTAATTTATTGTTGGGAGAAGTGTTCCAATAAGATGTTTCTTTCTTCGGAATCAGCACCCCAGTTCTTGACGACAACACAAGAAGCACCGACGACCTTTCTGGCGTTACCTTCTCTGTCTAATTGACAAAGACCAGCCCATTCACCTAAAGACTTGGCGTCAGAGACCTTGATCAATGGGATTGGTTCTTCTGGTTCGTTACATAAAGCTTCAACCAACTTAATGATTGATTCTTCAGTGACAGAGTCACACAAGACACATAATTGAGCTTCACCTCTGGATAAAGCCTTGGAAGCTTCTCTTAAACCTCTGGCTAAACCATCGTGAACTAAAGAGGTTCTTAAGACAACCTTTAAGGCATCTTCAATGGAGATGGAACCAGCTTCAACTTGTTCAACGGCGACTTCTTCGACAATTTGTTGTTCTTCAACGTCAGACATTTTATATGATTATTTTTAGACTTCTTCGACAGAAAATATGTAACTGCTCAGTGCTAAGACTATTAACGAAGAAAAGGGAAAAGAAAAAAAGAGAGAAACAGGAAGACTGTGTAAGTAATGAAGATTGTTAGAGAAATGAAAATTTCCAACGAGAGTAACTTGGTGGAGCGAAGGGTGGGAAAAAAAAAAAAATTCCTTACGTAAACGTTAGGACTCCAGCCCTAGATATGCACGTGATCACACAAACCCCGATCCTGAAAATTGAAAGGCATAGTATTAGCTAGTGTGCAACTTGACTATAGCTCTGCTAAAATGAAGAGACATCCTGGGTAAGGCAGCTTCAAGTTTCGCCCACCGCAGAGGGTACACCTAGTTTAGATTATAGTGAGAGCTGTAGATTGATAACTTGCGAGCTGAGAGGCAGACACCATATTTGCGTTCGCTTAAGCTCAGCTTGCACATGATGCTTTTGTCCTGCACAAGTCATCTGGTGCATATTCAATACTGCACCTGTAAACGAATTGTTGCAACCAGTGCAACATGTGCATAAGTTCGGTGAGACAATAAGCCAGTTGGTCCAATGAAATTTAATGTGCAATTTGCATCGATACACATTGATTAGGCCGTCGAGACAGCAATACTCCTGGAAGCTACGACTATCAGATGCTTTTATATTTCATGCATCTGCATACGAGTAACGTGTTATGAATCGAGTGTGCATTCCCCTGGCTCTCCGTTTCGAAAACACTTGCAACTGCATGGGCAGCTGTCCCCACATGTGCTTGCGGTGACGATACGTTCTGATGGGCTCCTCTGGAATAGCAAGAATTAAGCTCTTACACGAAAAGTCAAACGTAGCTGGGTTAATGTAGCTTTCTGCCCTCGGGCCAAACAGACTGTTTTGCCGGCAATGTACAAGCGCTTAAATCAACAGGTTTAGTATTACAGGGTCGCATGCATCAGTTCTTGCTGCGAGCTCCGATCAGTAGACGCATGATTGACATCAACTACACCCAATAATACATGTACTACATATACATCTCATAAAAGTAATTATACATTTCCTATAAATCCATGAGGTAAATTGCAACCGATTGGCAGTTGTGCTGATTCGGTATGACCAGGAATCGCCAAGTCTAAAGAAGATAGAACAACAAAAAAACAAAAACAATAAAAAAGCAAGTATATATAAATTCATCCAACATTAACTATGAAAAGGAATAATTGAAGCTATTTAACTAAAGATAGTATTAAAATAACTTATTGTGTTTTCCCCTGCAACTTTCTCGAGTAAGATCATAAATAGAAATATATTAATAAATTAGAGCGCTCACCGGACTTGAACACGAGACGAGCAGCATTATAGGGAAAGCGTCGTGGAACCAATATTAGTAACTGGAAGAAGTGAATAAACAAAAAGACCAAATGGAGAGTAGCTGAACCAACAATCCCTTCCTTTGGATAAGAGATCATCTTGGCTAAGTTCCCAGTTATTTGATGTCAAAGTCGTGATTGCTCGGAATATTGGCAGTCGCCCGTCATGTATTATAGGTTATAATTCCATTTCGTCAGCTCCAAATGGCGCATGGTGCTCTTCATCTTCATCACTATCGGCAATAGCATTTTCATCAAGGCTGTTCAGACCGCCGCTAACGTTGCCTGGATTGCTACTGGAACCGTTCCTGTTTTGCCTGACTGCGTTTGCATTGGAAGTGCTGGCTTGTCCATACTGATCGTCTTCATCTTCATCTTCGAAATCAACGTCGAAAAAGTCTTCGTTGGTGCCAGTGATTCTAGCGTATAATAATTTACAGTCACTAACAACCCCGTCGTAACTGAGTTCGGAAGAAGGCATGTTGGTGAAAATGATATCCTCTGAGTCCTTGCAGTCACTTAACGAAATATTAGTCTTTGAAGTTGCATTTAAAACGTTTGATAAATCTGGGTTCACCAAGGACTCTTGAACGTAGCCAATTTTGCACACAATTTCCAACTTATCCTTTGGTACAAAGTTCAGCAAAGACTTGCCGAGCTTGAATGAGTTCACCAATACAGGAGTTCCCTGGGCACTCATGATAAAGTCCTTGTCATCCAATACATCTTCCAAATCAGAAGACAGTTCTCTTAAAATAGAGGCTTCCATCTTTTCGAAGGCAGCTTGTAAATCATCCTTTGCCTTTGCGACGTTTTGTTCTGTTGTGTGAGAATACCAAATCGATTGGCCGTCAGGGCATACTCCGGATCTACCGTTTTGTATAACGACTTGAACTGCCTCGTTGTTTTCAGTAGGTAAGGAGAATGGTGGGAAAACAACAATTGCAGATGATTCGTGTTCGGACATCCATTCGTTGCAATCCTTCTTCACAACAGAAATCAATCTAGTAATGTTGAAGGTGGGGAGGGACGATGTCAATTCCTGGTATTCTGAGTTCAAAAACTTAGGAATCTGGGTTGGAGATAACACGATTTTTTCATTGATCTTCACTTTCAGTCCATCGTTGAATTTTGCAACCTTCAGTTGAGGGTCAAAATCAACTAAAGTAGTGTTTAATTTGTAAGTTGTTCCAGCAACAGCTGCACTTCTACAGAAGCCTTGTGAAATTTCACCAGGACCTCCGTATTTCAGAACCATGACGGGGAAGTTACCGTAAACGTCAAAGGAGACTAAGAATCTCTTGATTTTCAACAAGGCTTCTGGGGTCTTGAGGTTTGGTTGGTGGCACAACCCAATTGAATATATAAGCTCGTTTATCTGGGGCAAATCCAACTTGTAATTCTTGGCTAAGAACTCTTCGATGGTGGTGTTTGCGTTTTCCTTTATGATTTTGATTTTCAGTTCATCGTTGTTGTCTTGCAACACGAACTTCAAGAACTTCATAAGGTACCTCTTTGTAATTAAACTTAATGATTGATCAGTAAAGATATCACCCTTAGTTGTGGTTGACGAGATATTCTTGCTGAAGTTGTCGTTTTCAAACATGTGGAAGTTGGAAAGACTTTGGAACTCCAAGTATTTGTACACCCTTGACTTGACCAATAACAGTAACAAGTCCAGTTGAGCGAACATCAACTTGGGAGAGAGATCGATCCCGTAGTCCTTGCTGTTGAACTGGTTGGTGGACTTGCCACCAGGGATATAGATTTGCGCGTCTTTGAAGTGTTTGATCTTGCCCTGGTTGACTTCCTGAGACCACTTCTTCATCTGGTCGATGGTTAATGTAGACAGATGGTCTCCATAGTAGGACGAAGTGTCGATGTGGAGAACTTCAACACCTTGCCACGATAAGGCTGCGGCCAAGATACTTTCGCTTAACCCAGTACCCATAATTAAAACATCACAGTGGTCAAGCTTTAGGCTATGATCTTGAGGTTTTTCTAGACCCGCTAAATGTGGGATAACTGGGGGAGTGTACGATACGCTTGGTCTTCTTTCAGCCATTGATTGACGTCTTTCTGGTTTTTTCATGGCAAGCAGAAGATCAGAAATCAAATATAGGAAAGGGGCGTTCTTTGAGAAGTGAGAATTGGGGAGTGTCGGTCGGTCAGTCAGTCAGCGTGTCAGAGGATTGAGTGGGCGTGTGTGTCTATGAGAGAGAGTCAGTTCTGTATACAAAACCACAACCAAAATAACTCGAGTTCGGATTTTTTTATTTTTCCTTCCCTGTTATTTCTTTTCTTTATTGTAAAGTGATGTATGACACGGTTAGTGGATGGAGGCCCCCCGATACTTTTGTCGACTTTTGAATGGAGGAGGATAAACGATTAATTAAGAAGAAAATGGAGAGAAAGAAATCCACACAAAAAAAAATAAAAATGCAAAAAATGCAAAAACAGAAAATAAAATTGGAGTAGATTGTGAATGGTGACTTTCAAGACATCAAAAACCAAATAAAAAAAAGACTTTTTTTTTTTTTTTTAATAATTTTTTATTATTGCATTTTTTTTTTTTTTTTTTTTTTATTATTATTGAGAGAAAAATTTTTCGCTGTGTTAAGGGCCACTGTTTCTTAGTAAGGCAATCAAGCTAGAGTGCCAAAAAGAATCAGGAAAATAAAAAAAAAAAATAAAGGCTGTTTTACGAAATAATAGATATTTTGGATTCCTGCTAATTGGTAATCAAACAAATTGTGAAAGTTGGGGTCGAAAATATGGGGCCGTATGAGTGTTTTTCTCACTAGTAAGCTTGCTGTGATAAGAAAACATCAGCATTGGAAGGGATTATGTTCACACAATGGAAATCCAATCATCTATGGGGAGTTACCTAGCGAGTCAAACCTAATACCTAGTTGGCTGAAAATTAACCACACACCTCACACAAGTACGCTGGATTTGGTAGTCATTTCTTAGCTTCTATCATTCATTTTCGAAGTGTACTGCGCTTTTTTTCAGCTAAAAAAAAAAAATAAAATAAAAAAAACTTTTTCTAAAATTGTCAATTTGAAGCATTTTCTTACCATGTGCCTAGCTAAAATTAGTGAGCAGGAAAAAAATTTTCTGTGTAAACGGCGTAAAAAGCACAGCTTTGCACAGTTTTGGACTATTTTACTCTTTTTTTTTTTTTTCTTTTTTCTATTCTTTTAGTTTTTTTTTTTTATTTTTTTGCATTCACTCCTATACATAATTCCAGTTTTTAGAACCTTATGGCATTACAATTTCAATTGGTTACTTAAGGCAAAAAAGCCCAAAACTATCCACATTCGGCCAGGAACGAACGGCAAATTGTCTTTCATTGCTACCCTTGATTCACTTTCGTTTCTGCCTGACTTCGGAGATTCATATTTCGGCCTTACAAATCGGCTAAATTCGGTAGGACTACATATATAATGGAGCCGAGAAGTGTCTCAGCGGGTTTTTCTATCGCAATCACTTATCAAGATGTATCTAACAAAATATTTTACTCAGCTGACCATGCACAGTCAAAAAAATAAAGCAAAGTAAGAAAGCGAAAAGAAACGGAAAAAAAGATAGACAACAACGAAAGGGAAGCTAAGTGGGCATCTCTCACAAACTTACCTCAGTTTGAGCAATTCTCCAGGTGTTTTGAAAGTGTACCAGACTGTTGCGATGTCCACTCGGGAAGGTTAGTGTCGGAGTGGGCACTCTCCTTCAAACACAAGTCCATTGCTTTTTTAACTTTAAAATACGGCAAGGGTCTAGTCCAGATGTTGAGTATATACTTGGCTCTGCATTTGGCAAGTACATGCATAAATTTTTTTAAACCCACCCGTATAATAAAAAAATTTTTCACCTCCTTGTAATACACACTCTTGCCTTCGGCGTGATTGAGAGAAATCCAGGCCAGAAGTGCAGAAGAAAAAAAAAAAAAAAATATCGATAAAGTTAATAACTGTACCCCTTTGTTTCTCGATCGTCAGTGTAGTTGCAGTGTACGTGACAGTGTAAGTTTCCCCCCTTAAGAGGAGTCCAGGGTACCCTTGTGTTCTTGGGACTGCTTTTTTTAGGTGTTATCAGTGCAGCTATCAGTTTCCACAATGATCACTCTTTCTTTTTTTTTTTTTAGTCTGACTTAGCCACTTTTGATCGGCGGGATAAGTGGTGCAGCAAACGATAGCGTTAGTGATCAATCTTGGAGGGGGCGTCGGTGGGGAGAGAGACGCTGTCTCATATTTCTCCATACTTTTTTTCTTTTTTGATTTTTTTTTTTTTTTTTTTTTTTTTTTTTTTTTGCCTGGCGATTTTTGTTTTTCCGGTATGAATTTGTATTCTAAATGATTTAGGTGCGATATCATGTGACCGAACATGCTGGAGCCAGAAGTGGTCTACATCATTGCAGTGCAACAAAAGACTCTTTAGCTAGCGCCCTGTAACTCCACACACACACACACACACTCTCTCTCTCTCTCTATTAACTCACAATATACCATGCCAAAAGGCTCTCTTATGCTTGCATGGCAAGTCAAGGACAAGCACTGCCTTGTTATAGGAGGAGGCGACGTAGCACTCAGTAGAGTCCACCATATGATCAAAGCTGAGGCTAGAATAACGGTTATCACTGGAGTGGGTCACATACACCCTGAGATAAAGGAATTGCACCATAAAGGGTTGATCTTCAATTTGATCGAACGAGAATTTCAATCGGACGATCTCTCAATGTACGAAAAGGAGCTTTCGAACTCGTTGCTCACAAATAAAAAGGTGTATGAGATCCTCCAGCCCAAGCAGTTTGAAGAAATTCGTGAAATTGTTGCAAATCAAGTCTTTGCAAATGTGTGTTGTTGCATAGATGACTACGAGTTATCAACGAAAATATACTACCAGTGTAAATATCTCAGGCTACCTGTCAATATAGCTGATAAGCCGCCGTTGTGTGACTTCTACTTTGGAAGCATGTTCAACCAAGATAACTTGCAGATAATGATCAGCACGAACGGGATGTCTCCCAGATTGCTGAAGTTGATCAAAGATAACATAGCAAGACAGTTCGACGGTATAGATTTGAACAAGGCCATAGAGAACTTGGGTTTGCTCAGAGCTAGATTGAGAGCCCTTGTCATCAAGAATGATGACCTTGAGAGTATCGATTCTCGTATGAACTGGATCAAGAAGGTCACTGACTACTTCGGAATACGAGAATGGAGTCAACTCGAGCTTAAAGAAGAAAAAGCTGATAAAATTGTGAACTTATACCCGGACTTTCCTCCCACGGACTATACCTGGTGGACCCAAAACACTCACTAAAACACGAACCCGCATAGCAGCGTGGCTGCCGATCTGTACATAGCGACAACAATCCGTAGAGGAACAAACAATTCCTTCTTGACGATTTACATAAACAATAAAGAATTTGAAAATGTATTCATTTTATCATCTCCTATGTAAGACTCCTTCCTCTTCTGGCTATTTAATTAATTGGAAGGTCTTCGTGCACAAAAATCTTCTTACCTCCACCGCCAACATATTCTCCAACAACGTGGCCATCACCCTTCAACTGATACTGGTAACTCATCAATCCCTCTAATCCAACTGGACCTCTAGCGTGGATCTTGTTGGTACTGATACCAACCTCAGTTCCAAAACCGTATCTAAATCCATCTGCAAATCTAGTAGAACAGTTCCAGTAGACACCGGCAGAGTCAATACCCTTTAAGAACTTGTCTGCCTTTCTCTTGTCTTCTGTTATGATACATTCAGTGTGCTTGGATGAATGGGCGTTTATGTGTTCTATAGCGCCCTCCACGGACTTGATGAATGTAACTGAGAGGTCCAACGACAAGTATTCCTTGTCGAAAGAATCTTCGACCGTGTCCTTGATAAAGGAAGTGTACTTATCGAAAATCTTTGGATCTAAAACAGCTTTCACTTCTGGGGTAACATGAAGGGTTATGCCGGCATGAACCAAGGCAAACAAAATGTCGTTGACAGAGAAGTGGTCAATGGCTTCATGGATCAATAATTGTTCGACAGCATTACATCCTGCGGGGTAGTTAGTCTTCGAGTCCACCACAATCTTCTTTGCCTTGTCTATTTGGAACTCGTAGTCAATGTAAATGGAGCAGATACCATCGGCATGTCCCAACACTGGAATCTTTGTGTTCTCCTTGATGTTACGAACCAATTCGTTTGAGCCTCTTGGAATGACCAAGTCGATGTACTTATCCTGCAGTAACAATCCACTGACGTCGTCTCTGGATTGAATTAATTGGATAGCCTTACCTACAACGTCAGTCTCTTCTGCTAAGGTCTTGCTGACAATCTCGCTCATGATCTTGAACGTCTCGTAAGATTCCTTTCCACCCTTCAAAATGGCAGCGTTACCCGATTTGATGGCCAACGCAGTGATATTGGCAATGACCTCTGGTCTGGACTCAAAAATGATCAACAACACTCCGATTGGAGCCGTTACTCTGTACAAGTTCAAGCCCTCGTCAAGTTTTCTGGCAAGAGTGCATTTGCCAACTGGATCAGGCAATTCAGCTACCTCAAGTATACCCTGCAACATGCTGTCAAACTTTCCGCTATTTGACAAATCTAACCTTTTAATCAAAGAAGGAGACAACGAGGACTCAATGGCCTTGTCCATATCCTTCTTGTTTGCGACAAGAATGGCATCCTTTTGGGCACGGAGGTTGTCGTGGATCTTTTGAAGGGCAGTTGATCTCTGGATATCAGAAAGCGTTTTCAACGAAGAAAACGCAACTGCTGCATCTTTTGCAATAACTTCAGCCATTTTTATGTTTCCAATTCGACTGCTGAGCTGTGAAATGTGGTGTGTTGTCGTTTGTGCTAGGTACTAAGCATCGAAGTGTTTGACACACCCATGCATTTTACTAAGAGTCATAAGTCATAATTGACATTCCTGCATGTGTGTGGATCTGAAAAAAAAAAAAAAAAAGCCCGGTTGTGCACTCCTGCACACGCGCACTGGGTCAGGAAACTGCTGTAGCCAAAATGCGCTCCTATAGCCTCGATAACCGAATACGTAGTACAGTTGGAAAAAAAACATAGCGAATGCTAAAAATAATAAAACTGAATCTTTTGCAATACGGGTAGTAAGGACAAACACGACTAGTGAATCAAGAAAGGAGACGCCCGCAATTGTATAAGGACACTCTACCAACGCAATTGGTATATTCGTATACTCGTACACTCCATAGCATTTCTAATTAATCACCATCTCGCGCCCATTGATTTCATACTTTTTCGTATATAGGGGACACATATCATACTATTTCAACCACTTGTTAACTCTGTCATTAATTGTCCAACATGTCGTACCAGCCGTACAACCCAAACAGCAATCACAATCAAAGCAGCGAAGACCCCTTCAATGATAAATATAACTCACTGAACCTAATAGATTTGGACGCTCAGGACAACCCGTACTCTGGTGCATCGGGTGCAACTCCATATGCTCCTTTCAACCCATCATCGATTCCAAACACAGCATCATCATCGTCAGCACGTAACAACCATCTCCATGCATCATCGAATCCCTTTGATGATAACTTCAATATATCAGACGAGGATTTCGACTACGACAATGATCTTGGTCAAGAGCATTCGGCAGATCAATCCAACAGACGTCAAGTCCCTCTATTGAACACTCTGAATGATCCACACGACGGAACCAGTGCTGGAGGATTGTTTAGTAGATTCGGTAGACATTCCGGAGATGCAGGCTACCAGGATATGAACGACAGTTCAAGAAATGATGGCTCATCTGATTTCGACATACGTAAGATCTGGAAGAAGACAAAATCTGTGTTCACCAGAAGAAAACAGACTCAGGCAGAGATCGATGCAGCCTTGGCAGCAAAGGGACCAAGACAGATATACATCATGAACCAACTGTTAAACTCTCCCTTTGGATACTACGGCAACTACATTTCAACCACCAAATATAACTTTGCCACCTTCATTCCCAAGTTTCTCTTTGAACAATTTAGCAAATATGCCAACTTGTTTTTCCTTTTCACATCCATTATTCAACAGGTGCCCAATGTCTCGCCAACTAATAGATATACAACTATTGGTACCTTATCCATTGTCTTGTTGGTTTCTGCCATCAAGGAAATCCTGGAGGATTTGAAAAGAGCGGGCGCCGACAATGAATTAAATACGACGAAAGTTTTGGTATTGGATGAGAACGGAGAATTCCACTTGAAAAAATGGATTCAAGTTCAGGTCGGTGATATTGTGAAGGTGAATAACGAGGAACCGTTCCCAGCGGATTTATTGATTATTTCATCTTCAGAACCAGAAGGTTTATGCTATATTGAAACAGCCAATTTGGATGGGGAGACGAACTTGAAAATCAAGCAAGCCAAACCTGAAACAGCATACTTGGTCAACCCTAGAGATCTTGTTTCTGATTTATCGAGACTGGAGGTTCTCTCCGAACAACCAAATAGTTCCTTATACACTTACGAGGGTAACTTAAAGAATTTGGGCTCTGCCGGTGACATTCCATTCACCCCAGACCAATTGTTACTTAGAGGTGCTACTTTAAGAAATACCCAATGGATTCATGGTGTTGTTGTATTCACAGGTCACGAAACCAAATTGATGAGAAACGCTACCGCTGCTCCAATCAAAAGAACTGATGTTGAAAGAATCATCAATTTACAGATTATTGCATTGTTTGGTATCTTGATCACCTTATCGTTGATTTCCACTATCGGTAACGTCATCAAGATCAGTGTTGACAGTAAAAACTTGAGGTACTTATACTTGAGTGGAACAAGCAAAGTTTCATTATTTTTCTTGGATTTGTTGACTTACTGGATCTTGTTTTCCAACTTGGTTCCTATTTCATTGTTCGTTACAGTTGAAATTATCAAGTATTATCAGGCTTATATGATCGGAAGTGACTTGGATATGTACTACGAAGAAACTGATACGCCCACCGGTGTCAGAACGTCGTCTTTGGTTGAAGAATTAGGACAGATCGACTATATCTTTAGTGACAAGACTGGTACTTTGACAAGAAATATTATGGAGTTCAAAAGTTGTACTATTGGAGGAAAATGTTATATTGAAGAAATCCCAGAAGACGGACAAGTTCAAATTATGGATGACGGAATCGAAATTGGATTCCATAGCTTCCAGGAATTGGAAGATCATTTGAAGGACACTCAACTGCAACAGTCGGCAATTATTAATGAATTCTTTACGTTGTTAAGTACATGCCATACAGTTATTCCTGAAGTGAATGATGTCGACGGTACATTGAAGTACCAAGCAGCCTCTCCAGATGAAGGTGCGTTGGTGCAAGGTGCAGCGGATAGAGGTTACAAATTTGTTATCCGTAGACCTAAAAGTGTCACCATTGAAAACAAGTTAACCCAAGCGAGATCGGAATATGAATTGTTAAACATTTGTGAATTCAATTCTACCAGAAAGAGAATGTCGGCTATTTTCAGATGTCCTGATGGAGTTATCAGGTTATTTTGTAAGGGTGCTGACACTGTTATTTTGGAAAGGTTAAGTCAAAGAGAGGAACAACCTTTCGTCGACTCTACCTTACGTCACTTGGAAGATTTTGCTGCCGAAGGTTTAAGAACTTTATGTATTGCTTCCAAGATTATCCTGGAAGAAGAATATGCTTCTTGGCTGAAAAAGTACTATGAAGCATCTACGTCCATGGATAACAGAAGTGATAAATTGGATGAAGTTGCAAACTTGATTGAAGGTGGATTGTTCTTATTGGGAGCAACCGCAATTGAAGATAAATTACAAGATGGAGTACCTGAAACTATTCACACATTGCAAGATGCAGGCATCAAGATCTGGGTCTTGACTGGTGACAGACAAGAAACCGCTATTAACATTGGTATGTCATGTAAATTACTTTCTGAAGATATGAACTTGTTGATTATCAACGAAAGTAACAAGCAAGACACAAGGTTGAACTTACAAGAGAAATTGGAAGCTATTCGCGAACATGAGTTCGATGGCCAAGATGCTGCCTTGGAAAGTTCTTTGGCTTTGATTATTGATGGTACTTCCTTGGCTTTTGCTTTGGAGCCCGATTTGGAGGACTTGTTTATCCAGTTAGGTACCAAGTGTAAGGCTGTCATCTGCTGTCGTGTCTCACCATTGCAAAAGGCATTAGTCGTCAAGATGGTCAAAAGAAAGAAGAAGAATTCCTTATTGTTGGCCATCGGTGACGGTGCCAACGATGTTTCTATGATCCAAGCAGCACATGTTGGTGTGGGTATCAGTGGTATGGAAGGTATGCAAGCAGCAAGAAGTGCCGATGTTTCAATTGGCCAATTCAAATTCTTGAAGAAGTTGTTATTGGTGCATGGTGCTTGGTCATACCAAAGAATTTCAAATGCCATTTTGTACTCGTTCTATAAGAATATTGCGTTGTACATGACTCAATTTTGGTTCGTCTTCTTCAACTGCTTTTCTGGTCAATCTATTTGTGAGTCCTGGACATTAACGTTATATAACGTCCTCTTCACTGTCTTCCCACCATTTGTTATGGGTGTTTTCGATCAATTTGTTAGTGCAAGATTATTGGACCGTTATCCACAGTTGTATCAATTAGGACAAAAGAAGAGATTTTTCAATGAAACTATCTTCTGGGGATGGGTATGCAATGGATTTTACCATTCCGGGTTAATCTTTTTGTGTTCATACTTCATCTACACTCACGGAGATCAAGTAAGCTCTGGTTTGATGGCAAATAACTGGACCTGGGGTACTGCTATTTTCACCACCTGTACTTTAACCACCTTGGGTAAGGCTGGGTTAATTGTGACAATGTGGACCAAATTTACGTTGGTAGCTATTCCTGGTTCGTTCGTGTTGTGGTTGTTATGGTTCCCAATTTACGCAACCATTGCACCTAAAATCAGAGTCTCTAGAGAATATCTTGGTGTCTTAAATGTGACTTATCCATCTTTGACGTTCTGGGGTATGGTATTTGGGGTAGCAACATTGGCATTATTGAGAGATATTGCATGGAAGTTCTTCAAGAGATCCTACAACCCAGAGCTGTACCACTATGTACAAGAAATCCAGAAATACAATATCCAGGACTATAGACCAAGAATGGAGCAATTCCAAAAGGCAATCAGAAAAGTCAGGCAAGTGCAAAGAATAAAGAAGCAAAGAGGTTTTGCATTCTCTCAAGTTGAAAACCAAGATCAAGAAAAGATTGTCAGATTGTACGATACCACCAAGAAGAGAGGTGCCTTTGGGGAACTTTCTGAGGGAAATTGAACATCAACTCTTTAACAGACAAACATGTAAACTAAAATTAAGAGCAAATCTAATGATCGTCATATAAATATATATATATGTATATTTCATAAAGAAACGAATAAAAACAGTAAATGTACAACACTGTAGTACTATTTTCACGTATTGTGTCGTTTGCAGCATCTTTTTTATATGCACCTTTTTAACTGAGCGCATATCTAAGAAGAATTTTTCGGTTGAGACACGATTCAACATCGATTCATATAAACTTTTTTTGGTGTGCTACTCGTGTTAGTCATATGAATAACAGTGCAGTCTGGCAACCAACAAGCGCCACCAATCATACAACAATATGAGTACCGCGAAGCCGAGTGCTGAAAGTGAAGATGCCAGTAAGGTAGCACCAAAACAAACTCAACAACAAGATGCTAAGAAGGGCTCCAAGGATCAAAAGGCTACTGGCTCCGCGCCAGAGGGAGGTGACTCCACAGGACCAAAGAAGCTCACTGGTAAGGAATTGAAAGAATTGAAAAAATTGGAAAAGGCAGCCAAGAGAGCAGCTCAGAAGGAAGCTATTGGTATTTCTCCAGAAAAGCAGAAGGAAATTGCTGAGCAAAAGAAGGAAAAGAGTAGGGCAGCTGCAGCAGCTGCAGCATCGGCTACTACAGCCACCAACTTGAAGAAACAATTGAACCAAACATTAATTAAAGACACCTCATCTCAAAGAAAGATCGCAGCATTATTCAGTCATTTGGAAACTAGGGAACAAAGAAACGCATCGTCGCCTTCCATTTCCCATATCGTTCATCCTGCAATTCTTTCCTTGACTTTAAACTATTCCACATTCAAGATTGTTGGATCAATCCCACGTTTGAAGAGCATGATGGAGGCTTTCCAGGTCGTTATCCGTGACTATGTTACCCCTGCCAATACCACATTAACTAGAAACTTGACTGGACACTTGTCCAACCAAATCGAATACTTGAAATCAGCAAGACCGTTATCTATATCAATGGGAAATGCAATCAGATGGATAAAGCAGGAAATCTCGGTTATCTCTATTGACACAACGGACGAAAGGGCCAAAGAGATTTTGTACGAGAAAATCAACGATTTCATCAGAGAAAAGATCGAATTGAGTGATAGATTAATTGTGGAGCACGCATCCAAGCACATCACCAAGGGGTCCACCATCCTCACATTTGGACATTCGCAGGTTCTTGAAGAGTTGTTTAAGTATTGTGTGAAAGAACAAGGTAAACAATTCAACTTAATCGTGGTGGATTCAAGACCTTTATTTGAAGGTAAAAAATTATTGACAAACTTGGTCAATGCCACAGTTACCTCTGAGTTTGGAGAGGAAGTCCCAATCACCAAGGACTTCATCAAAGTACAATATACTCTCATTTCGTCATTGTCATCTACGATTTTAGAAGATGTTGACTGTGTGTTTTTGGGTGCCGCAGCCATGTTGTCAAATGGTAGACTTTACTCAAGAGTGGGGACCGGTTTGATCGCCATGATGGCGCACTCTAGAAACATTCCAGTCTTAACCTGTTGTGAGTCTATCAAGTTCTCGGACAGAGTGCAATTGGACTCTGTCACTACCAATGAACTTGCAGACAGTGATGATTTGGTGCAGGGTCAAGATTTAAAGAAACCTCCACAGAAGAACTCCTTTGCTTTGGAACAATTTTTGAAGGCAAAGAAGGAGATAAGCGATAGAGAGAACAAGAATACCGGCAATAACAAGGGTAAACAACAACAACAGCAGCAACAACAACAACAGCAACAACAGAACGAAAATAACAAGGATGCCTCTGATCTTTCCAATTGGCGTGAAATCCCTAACCTTAATATACTAAACATCATGTACGACCTTACTCCTCCAGAGTACATAAATAAGGTTGTCACAGAACTAGGTGCTTTGCCTCCATCATCGGTGCCGGTTATCTTGAGAGAGTACAAGAATACATAGATCGAATATAGAGACTGTATATAAACTAAATGAACTACTCATGGCCTGGTGAACATAAGGACCCCAAGTGTCGAATACGGGTATTTCGATCAACCGTTGTTGTAGTAGTAGTAGCATCACCCTGTTCCTTGAACTTTTGCAGTGCGCTCACGCAATTTCGCAGCCATTTTCTCTGCACTTTGGCTTTGAGTACTCGAAAATTTGCCTCCGCCATTTCGAAGTGCGACAAACAACGAACTGCGTCAAATTTGCCGTTATCGAGGTGCACTTGAAATATCTCCACTCTTCCAGATTGAGCCCATAGTTCTTTTATTCCATATATTATCTACAGCACAATGGAAAACGAGTTGGCCTTGATCAACAAGGTTGAACTTCGAATTGCATTGGCTGCAGATGATGCTCAGTTTGAAAATTCATTAAAAGTCTACTTATCTCCATTACTATTGAAATTGGCGAGCCCTTACGGACAAGTTAGACAGGCCATCTTGAAGATTATTCAGAATGTCATCCCTCGAATCACAGCTGCCAGGTCAGTCAAGTTGCCAGTAGATCTGTTGCTTGAACAAGTCAAATCGCCCAAGATCCCCAGCGGGCAGGATCCTTCTCAAGTGAGATTGTACTCTTTGCTCTTCATTTCAAGATCAATCGAAAGACTAGATGATGCGGAGAAGCTTCTGTTGATCCCAAAATTGATCCAAGATCTCCACACGTACCCAGAGAATGTTTCTGCGAGATTATTCAATATATTGTGCAAAGTCTTGGTTGATAGCAAATACAAAGCGAAAAAAGACAGCAACACGGATTTGGAAGCTGGAGACGCTGAAAATGAAAGATTTCTCTCTCAGTGCATTGCCAAGTTCTTCTTATTGCAACCAATTCCTCAGCCGTCAATTTTACCTGGTTTGTCCATCAAGGACACTGCATTCTTGACGAGAGATGCTGGTGTCACCTATAAGACCCAGCAAGAAATTAATGTTGTCAAGGCTTCACTTTTGGAATTGTTGAGAACTGAAGGTCTTTTAAGCTCAGAACACTTGAGGATTCCATTGTTGATTGCTAGTTCAGACTCCTCGCTGTCCATAAAGGATCCTTCTGAGGTGATTTTCAAGAAGCTAGTTATTAATTACGAGGACCAAGAGTTTGTGAATGAATTGTTCAAGTTGTTCATTGGAGGAGACGGAAACCTTCCTGCGAAATCAACATTACAGGAACTCATTCTAGGGGTTTTACTAAAGAGTAAGTATTCAGTTACACATCCAGACGTGTTAAAAATTGCTACTATTGGCTTTTCATCAGAGAATAGTAGATTGAAACAACAGACAGTTCAATTTGTTAGGTGGGTGAGCAAAGCAAACATCAACAAGCCAACTGGTGAAGATACTGAAATGGCGACAGGCTCCAGCAGTTATGCTGGGTTTAAATTTGCTAATGAAATTGCACTCCAGTTAAAGCAAACATTGTTGAATGATGGTTGGCCCAAGCTTGACACTTCTGTGGTGAAAAATTATGCAAGTGCAATCACCCAGAGACAGTTACAGTATGAAGCATTGGGTGAATTATTGAAATTCAATCCGTTTTTAATAGAGCAAAATTTGTCGTCTGCCACAACGGTGAGCTCTTCACCAGCGGACGTCTCTTATATTGATTTTCTCTTTCAGTCTTTGGAAGGGGATGAAGCTGAATTGAGATCAACTATCCAAGATGCCTTATCCACCTTGACCGTGCACTTACCAGGCTTGTCTACAAATTCCAAAAACTCGCTAAAGAGAACCATCAAGCAATATTTGACTACTACTAAGGTTACTGATGTTGAAAGTTTACAATCATGCCGCTATATCTCCATCAAGTATATCAACTGTTGTTTCCCATTTAATGATGCTGAAGCCAGATATTTGTGCATACTTGGAACCTCTAAAGAGAACAGATCTGATATTATTGAAGAAGCTTTGAAGGGGTTACATCCATACTGGTTTAGTATACTTCAATCGTCTAATACATTGGAATTCAAATCTACTCCAGAATTATTAGGAGGTAGCAACAACGTCGAATTTCCAAGCTTCAATGATTTGGTGTTTACAATCCAGGCAGCATACAAAGAAGAAGATAATTCAAATATTCAAAAATCAATGGGCCAGGCAATCAGATTTCTCTTGTATACACTTGTGATGCAAGCGATTCAAGGAAAGGTCACTGTTGTTGTCGTTGATGAAGAATGGAGTAATAGATTAGAGAAGGCATTAGAGGTTGATGATGTTGTGCAGGGATGTTTGAAAAATGAAATTGAAAGTTTATCAAATGAAGATATCGAAATGAACGGTGAATCCGCAATGATTAGCTCTTCTTCGTCTTCATTCATATCTTATTTGAATATCATTTTCGATTCGTTCTCTGGTCAATATTTGAACACCGGAGTAGTTTCGGATATCATTTTCGGTTCTACATTCACCAAGTTACTTTCCCTATCTCCAACTTCAATCATAACCAAATTATCGTCTTCTCCCTTGGTGGAGAAGATTGTCGAGTTGTTGTTGTCTAAGCTGTTGAATGAAACATCTTTTATTCAATCTTCGCAAGCTATCGGTATCGTTGGTAGCGGCGTGCCAGATGAACAGGTTGTATCTCTTCTAGAAAGAATAGGAAATGGTGGATTGAGTAGTGGGAATGAAAATTCGTATTCTTTGAGATCCAAATTGATTGCCAGTTCGTATCTCATTTCGCGTTTGGCAGTCCGTGGTAGATTCAACTTGGTTCCCGAAGAAGCGTTGGTGTCACTCTTGACAACAATTTCAAAGTACGTTAAAGATCCTCACACATCTTCTTTAGCACTTGACTGTATTTCACAGTTGTCAGTATTTGGAGTTCTTGGTCCAAAATTGAATCAAGGTGAAAAAGTTCAAATCATTGTCAAAGAGATTGAAACTGAGTTACTTAGAAGAGTTAAGAAGTGTGAAGAAAAAGCTGTTATTGTCTTGTCACATTTATCAGTTTCTATGAGAAAAGAGCACCCAGGTGATAATGCCTTGACAGTGTTTGAACAAGCGGTTTATGACACGCATGTTTCTAAACAAACTGAGTTTATTTTCTCATCAGGAGAAGCTTTGGCAATCTTAGCGGCTGGTTGGGATTCAACTGTGTTGAAACGTCAACTTGATATAAACGATGAAAAGGTTGCATTGAATATTAAAGAACACTTAGTCCCTGAGGACACTTCAAGGCTACCAATAATCTTGGATTTGGTTATCAAATCATGTTCCAATACTAAACCATCATTAAGGAAGTCTGGCTGCATTTGGTTACTTTCGCTTGTCCAATTTGTAGGACACTTAGATCCTATCAAGGAAAACGTTGCCAAAATTCACATTTCCTTCATGAGATTTTTAGCTGACAGAGATGAATTAATTCAGGAGCTGGCATCACGTGGTTTGAGTATCATTTATGAGATAGGAGACTATGAGTTAAAGGAATCTTTGGTGAAGGGGTTGTTGAAATCATTCACTGACACATCCACGTCTTCATTGACAGCTGGTACAGTTGATCATGACACCGAATTGTTCGATGCTGACGTGTTGAAGACTGGTGATGGTTCAGTTTCAACGTACAAAGATGTCTTAAATTTGGCATCTGATGTAGGGGATCCTAGTTTGGTCTATAAATTCATGTCGTTGGCAAAATCATCCGCACTTTGGTCTTCTCGTAAAGGTATGGCATTCGGCTTGGGATCAATTTTATCAAAGACATCATTGGATAACATGTTGAACACGAATAAGAAGCTTGCTCTCAGGTTGATTCCTAAGCTCTATAGATACAAGTTTGACCCAAGCACCTCAGTATCCAAGTCTATGCAAGATATATGGAACGTTCTTATTAAGGATTCCAATAAGACTATTCATGAAAACTTCGATAATATTTTACAAGAATTATTGAAGGGAATGGGAAATAAGGAATGGAGAGTGAGACAAGCGCTGACTACAGCCTTGATTGATTTGTTGCAAGTTACTACATTGGAAGTTTATGAGTCCAAGTTGGAAGAAATCTGGAATATGAGTTTCAGAGCTATGGACGACATCAAGGAAAGTGTTAGAAAAGAAGGTAATAAGTTAACCAAATCCCTTGCAACAACTATCACGAGAAGAATCGAGAACAAAGAAACTTCTGCAAACAAAAGCAGTGAATTCTTGAACAGCCTAATTCCATTTTTGTTGGGATCAAAGGGATTGCTAAGTGATGCTGAAGATATCAGAAGTTTCGCTTTGGATACCATTTTAAAGCTCGTCAAAGTTGGAGGTTCTACCATAAAACCTTTTATACCAGAGCTTATAGATAATTTCATAAATTTGATGTCGACCTTAGAGCCTCAGATTGTGAACTATCTTGTCCTAAATGCGGATAAGTATAACTTGAAGAATGATGATATTGATGCGAAGAGATTGCAAAGCGTCGGTCAATCTCCGATTATGGATGCTATTGAAAAGATGCTTGACCAGCTTGATGATTCCATGATGTCCAGTTTCATTTTGAAGCTACAGCTGTCGATCAAAAAGTCTATTGGATTACCCCTGAAGGTTTGTGGGAGTAAAGTATTGGTATCCTTGGTTACTAGGCATATGGAGTTGATAAAGCCTTACGGCGATAAATTGTTGAAGATTTGCATAAATCAAACTAATGATAAGAACGATGCAATTGCCTCGTCTTACGCAGCTGCTGCTGGGTATTTGTGTCGGGTAAGTAGCAACAATGCGATTGCAAGTTATGCCAATTC
Organism: Dujonia boleticola; assembly: GCA_029581775.1. NCBI lineage: Eukaryota > Fungi > Ascomycota > Pichiomycetes > Serinales > Debaryomycetaceae > Dujonia > Dujonia boleticola. Next base: position 2,924,425 of record JARGRU010000017.1, read on the forward strand.
TATTATAAAACTCTACTTTGAGTTTGAGAATGAAAGGAATAGAATTGTTGCTTCGATAGCCAGTGAAAGCGTTGCAAAATATTCTAAGGATAAATTTGATTCTATTGCGAGTGCATTCCTTCCTTTAGCATTTATTGGGAAACATGACACAATAAAGGCTGCAAGACAGAATTTCGATAGAGAGTGGATTGAGAACACATCCGGGAATCTGTCCATTAAACTATATTTAAAAGAAATTGTTGAATTATCCCAAACCTATCTCAATGATTCCAAACTGTACGATGTGAGGCAAATTATTGCAAAGGCTATTGCAGATCTCGTACACAACTTGGATAATACGAATGAATTCTCGGACTCTATGAGAATACAACTATTTGCCTTATTGTTAGATGGGAGTAAGGGTAAGTCATGGGCAGGTAAAGAATATGTGGTTGAGGCTTTAATTTTGTTTTCTGTTAAATGTAAAGATTTCTTGCAAACAAATGATGAGGTTTTCACGAAGGTTGAGAAAACTATCTTGGTAGAAATTAAAAGAAGGAACAAAGTTTACCAGAGACAAGTAATCAAATTGGCTAGTAAATTCATTTCATCATTCAACCTGAAAGATTTGATTGAAACTTACGTTGATATTATGACAGATTTGGTCACTGATCGCAACAGTTCAAGTGATGATGACTCTGACGAGGACGATTTGGATGCCATGGAAATAGACAGCAAGAACAAGAAAGTGGACAACTCAATTCGTCAAGAAGAGTATAGACTTTCATTAATTTCGACATTATTCGAAGCTTTTAACCCAAAGGTTCAAGACGATGGAGATGATACCCTTGGAGAATTAGTATTCAATTCCATTAAAGAATTATTTGAGTCTGAGAAGATAGTCAAGACTTGGAGATCGAAAATAAGTTGTTGTGAGAACATCCTGAAACTGATCTCGAAGTTCAGTGAAGATTTATCTCCTAGGATTACTTCTTGCGTATATCAAGACTGGGAAATTCTTTCCCGCAATTGCTTGAAGTCTAAGGAGATCGAGAATGTCAAGATCAACTTTGTCAGATTATCTAACCTGGTAATAGCTTTGGTCAGTGACGATCAAGCAGATAGTATAAAGAATTCATTGAGAAACTTCAAACATGAGGAAAGTTCCAGTGTGGTCCTCACGGAACTACAAAAGATTGTATAAGCTACACGTCCTTTTTAAGAAAAAAAAATTATTTATTTTAGATTAAATCAATATAAGTATACAATAGAATTAGAAACCACCCCTTAATCTTAAGACCAAGTGAAGAGTGGATTCCTTTTGGATGTTGTAATCAGATAAAGTTCTTCCATCTTCCAATTGCTTACCGGCGAAGATTAATCTTTGTTGGTCAGGTGGAATACCTTCCTTGTCTTGGATCTTAGACTTGACGTTGTCAATAGTGTCAGAAGACTCAACTTCCAAGGTGATGGTCTTACCAGTTAAGGTCTTGACGAAGATTTGCATACCACCTCTCAATCTTAAAACCAAGTGAAGGGTCGATTCCTTTTGGATGTTGTAGTCAGATAAAGTTCTGCCGTCTTCTAATTGCTTACCGGCGAAGATTAATCTTTGTTGATCAGGTGGAATACCTTCCTTATCTTGGATCTTGGACTTGACGTTGTCAATAGTGTCAGAAGATTCAACTTCTAAGGTGATGGTCTTACCGGTTAAGGTCTTAACGAAGATTTGCATACCACCTCTCAATCTTAAGACTAAATGCAAAGTGGATTCCTTTTGGATGTTGTAGTCAGATAAAGTTCTACCGTCTTCTAATTGCTTACCGGCGAAAATCAATCTTTGTTGGTCAGGTGGAATACCTTCCTTGTCTTGGATCTTGGACTTGACGTTGTCAATAGTGTCGGAAGATTCGACTTCCAAAGTGATAGTCTTACCAGTTAAGGTCTTAACGAAGATTTGCATACCACCTCTCAATCTTAAAACCAAGTGGAGAGTGGATTCCTTTTGGATGTTGTAGTCAGATAAAGTTCTGCCGTCTTCTAATTGCTTACCGGCGAAAATTAATCTTTGTTGATCAGGTGGAATACCTTCCTTATCTTGGATCTTGGACTTGACGTTGTCAATGGTGTCAGAAGATTCAACTTCTAAGGTGATGGTCTTACCGGTTAAGGTCTTGACGAAGATTTGCATACCACCTCTCAATCTTAAAACCAAGTGGAGAGTGGATTCCTTTTGGATGTTGTAGTCAGATAAAGTTCTGCCGTCTTCTAATTGCTTACCGGCGAAAATTAATCTTTGTTGGTCAGGTGGGATTCCTTCCTTATCTTGGATCTTGGACTTGACGTTGTCAATAGTGTCAGAAGATTCAACTTCTAAGGTGATGGTCTTACCAGTTAAAGTCTTAACGAAGATTTGCATTGTATATGTATATGTTTTGTATAAGTTTAAAGTGATTAAAGGAAAAGGATAAAATTATTTGTAAGACTTGCGGTTATTTGCCCCCTTATATATACTAGTGCCACAACCCCTATTTGCTATATGCATGATTAACAGCACCACAAATAGAGAGAAAAGCATGGAAAAAAAAGAAACTCACCTTCCGATTATGCGTCAACTTGAAAATATTCTGCATATAGAGAAAAAGAAACGACTAATCGCAGCCTAATGTGGTCACCCGTAACATAAAACGTTAGATGGAAACATTGCCAGCAAAATACGGTGCTTTGTCGGGCAGGTATCCTCGGAGCGAGGATCGACGTTTAAAGTTAAACTAGTAGATGCAATTGAAGTGTAAATAATAGGCGAGATCACCTGTAGCAGGCATGGGAGCATTCACGCGCTCCTGGACTACATTCTGTGATAGTTTTCATATAGCTTTGTTGCAATTGGGGTGCTTCGTTCAAGAAAAAAAAAACGGTTGCTACTAAATGATCGCCATTACAAATTGTTACCGCCTCACCGTCAAGATTTGTAATGCTGCGGATGAATTGCTGTATTTGTGCTTATTTTTAGTGTGTGCGCGATTTCTCGCGCGGAACTGAGGTGACTCAAGTCGGTCTTTCGTACAAAGAGTTCCGAGAAGTGTTACTACAACAGTCCCATAACCACGGGAAGGACAATCAATTGAGTGAAGAAGGATACAGCTGATATTATGAGAGTGCTCTACGGAGTTCAAAGGCAAAAGCTGGCGTGAATGGATCGACATTTTTAACTTTTGGCTGACTAGTTTTCGCAGATTTTTGCAACTTGGATCTCATCTCGAAGTCACTCTTCAGCCGCTCATCTCACTTTGAAAAATTGTTTATCAAACAGTCTTTTCTTTTTTTTGCATTCCGGGTTTATTTTTCAGCATGAAAAGGGTTTAACCTCGAGATGCTTGTTTACATTTTGATCGTACTCGTGGATTCTAAGAAAAGATAGCCGGTAGTATACTGCCTTACGGAGGGTAGCCAAGTCAGTGGCAAACGGATGATGCCATACCGCAAAATTTTCACCTGTGATTTAGCTGGCAACGTTTGAAAATCTAGTCATTCTATTGAAAAGAGATGTGATGTATCACGTCTAGATTCTCGGACACCGGTCACTGTCTCTATTGGACTTGGTCTACAGCACCATTATGGTTTACTCTGCATCCATGTGGCTGTTGTGTCTTTCGTTATCAGTCAGCCGTTTTACGTGATGAGTGATTTTATGTACAATTTTTTTTTTTTTTTTTTGCACTTTGCGTTTCGCTGTTTCTATGCATATCACTTATCAAGGTGCATTGGACGCAACGGTTGTATCACAAAGACTGCGGCAAACAGTCTGATATGGCGATAGGGATGGATAAGTAGTATGATCTTTAAATGATTCGATTGGTCTGGTCTAGAATGATTGCAAGTCGCTGTAATTTCTTCAGTTCTCTTGAAAGATGTACCAATTTGTTGCAAGTTCTATTGCAAAATATATTTTTTTGCTTCTGTCAAAATTTACGCAGAATATGTATATTCTCACACAAGTTTCAAACAGCTATTTATTAAATCCATATAGTAGTTAATATCGAGAACTGCAAAGCAGTAAAATCTTATGCTAGACTCTAGTAATGTAGCTCCATCGTTTCGTGACTTTGCCATTCCACTGAACTCATTAGTCAATACCACCTACTCGTGAAATGTTTCACATTCGCAGCCGCTGCTCTCGAAGCGCACTTACGATTTCCAACCTGCATGCATGCATGAATATGTATGTGTATTAGTTTGCAACTTCTCTCCGAAGTCAAGTATGAATATCTATAAACGGATTATTACTCTTCTCAATGACCTCTGCAAAGCTGGACTGCTTGTTGCTAATGGTTCTAGTATCTATATACTTGAAGAATGGGTTGTTTGACTCAACAACTATGGGAGAGTTCCCGTACAGGTAGACAGGAAAGTGCGTTTCTGTGTTTTCATTAAGGTCGTAAGTGGCGTCTTCTTCTGCCAAAGTGTCGAGATGCAACCTGCTCTTAACAGGAGAGCCAGGTAAATCGTCGTTGAGATTATTGTATGCGGTTGTAGACGAAAAGTCCAAGCTTCTTGTCTTCCTATGTGGAGAATTTCTGTCTCCGAAGTCTGCTATGGTGGAAACACTGTTTCTGGGAGATTCGAACATTTTCAATCCGGGGATTGACATTTCATTTCTAAGCTCATGGAACTTTGTTCTCAAGGAATCCAATTCGCTGTCGTCAGTTATAAGCTTATTGATTAATTTTATTTTGGATCGTATAGGCTCGCCTATTTCGTTTTGATTCATGTCGTAGCACTTGAAGCGATGGAACCTATCGCTGTATCTGGTGAAATTCAGTTTACACCAGGTAACAAACTCCCTCGCTCCCGACTGAAGAAGATATACTATCACGGTCATAGTTTTCAAGATGACTCTCCAATTTTTGTGTGGCGATTTGATTGACAATCTTTTGCTGATTATTTGCTGTATGATGCGTAATTTTTCGCTATGAAATGTGAGGGTGGCCAATTCATTCAATTGGCCACCTAGGGGACCGAAAGGATCATTATTAGTCGCTAAGAAAGATGTTAGAATATAGCTGGAAGTTATCAAACCATAAAGAAGGAGCTGAGCTAAAATTACAAAGTACCATTACCAAGGCATATACAACAGGCAAAGCCATAATAACCAAGATTTTTTTTTAAAAAAAAAAAAAAAACAACAGCGCTTCGCTTTCATTTGCTTTGAGACATACCATTTCGAATTTTCTGCTCAGCCGATGACTGATTAAAATGCTTTATTGACAGAAACAGCACCATTTTCGCTTGATAATAGAGGGAGAAGAGTGGTAATAGAAGGAAGAGGAAAGAAGAGATTATGAAATCCGTCTTTTTTTTTCTCCTTGACCATCAAGTGATGAAATGGAATGTGCTTTTTTTATTACACCCTATTGTATTCTTCCCCGTCTAGATTTACTTTTCAGATGTGTCTAAATAAAGTCGCGGCCGTTAGATAATGTCACGGAAGTAGCGGTTATCTGAGGCTTCTAGTTCCATACAGGCTGTCTTGCGCGTGATACTCTGCACGTGAGTTACAGGCTAAAAAAACAAACTTGAGTTTCATGGATCGGATGTAAGAATTTACTCGGCAAGTATGTCCGGCTATCGCCATCTCGGAATTACTTTGCCATTCCGTGTAGACATCCACCCCTATTGCTCATTCCATTTCTTTTGTCCTTTTTCTCAAACCGACTCCCTTCAGGAGCGTCCTGGATTACACTCGCTGTAGTTGCAGTTGCAATCCAAGGTACCTGACAACACAATCTAGCAACTTTGCAACTTTGCAACTTTGCAACTCTAAATTAGTTAGTTGCAAGAGAGGTCTCAAGCAACCTTCGGTAAAAACCGCGAACCAAAACCTCACGTGATATGAGACGAGGTGAAATGAGAAATTTTCCTTAGCCGGACCTCCTTTTTTTTTTTTTTAACGGCAACACGACAGATTCTCCTTTCGAGCAAGAGATCTGAAGACATTTTAAATGATTCGAGTGGCCATGTACAGGAACAAACCCTCATTTTCTTTCTTTTTTTTTTTTTTTTTCTATGCTATTTGACAATTTTTTTTATTTTTTGACTATTTTTTTAAACCAACCAGAAAAAGGATCTCCTTTATAGCAACTTTTTACTCAAAACTGGGAAACATCCAGGTCTAAGACTTCTTCTCTCGAGTTACTTAGAAGAACCAGTCACTTTCAAATCCAAAACTTCGTGTGTTCACATATTTTCGCTACACACAGAACTAAATCACGGGAATTCGTTACAGGAACATTAAAACTTTTACATACTAAGAATTTTAATTTTCTCCCCTATCACTAAAAACAAAAAAAAAAAATAGAAAGGTAGTATTGGTCTTAATAGCACATCTAGGAAGCCAAAAACCATCACTAAACTCTGTTTATTTCATTAAATTACTTGATTATCTTTGTTTTTTCCTTTCCCACCCCATAATTAAGAATTTAAAACACTTCAAAATGTTTTGATTCTTACTAAAACATCCCTTACGATCTATCCAGATACAGAGATATCATTTACTCCAAACTAAAAGAGCCTGACTTCAAGTCGATTACTTTTTGGTCACCATTGTATCACTCAAGGAAAAGCAAAGCTAATAGTCGTATCACAAATTACAGTGGCACTTACATTTCATAAGACGAACGCAAACAAGCATATATTAAGTTATAAAGGAAATATTTGGAATTCCTTATCCACAGACATACAATGACATTAATGGTGGACCAAATCGAACTGCCACCGCACAACCACCACTTATCCAACGATGAGTTGAACCTCAAGCCACAACGATCCAATGACCAGTTACCCATAACGCAATTACACCACCCAGCAAAACCCAAACCCGTATTCAATTACGACCCAGAAATCTACAACTTGTGCATCACTTATCTCAAGGAGAAGAACCACCATGGATTGGCATTATTATCGCGACAAAAGGGAATACCGCCATTTTTGCGTTTCAAAGTGTGGCCCGTATTGCTCAAGCACCACCCGTTTGTGTTGAACCCGTTCCTTCAGCCAGATAACATTGACGATGAAGACAAAAGGAGGGACAGCACCAGCAGCACTAACGATACCAAGGCAGCAGAAGCAACAAGTGCTACTACCTTAGAAGCAGGTAGAACCTCCCCTTCTCCTGAGTCCACATCGTCGTCGTCATCAAACTCATCTCCTACAAAGCAGCCAAGCTCATCGCGTAAATCCTCGTCCAATGATCTTAGGTCAGAGATACAAAAAGATCTCAGGAAATACATCCAGCGCTTAAACTTTAGCAAGGAGAAGTCTCTCTCCGAAACAGAAGAAGAAATATTTCAAATATTGGAAAATGCCATATATAAATTCATCAAAAAGTGGGGTAAGATTATAAAATACGACAAGGCAATGGCTTGGGTGGCGTTGGGGCTTGCAGAGTGGTTCCCACCAATCCCCAAGACTCCATGGGTTTTGGTTGGCAGAAATATCAGATCTAACGACAAGTGTTACAAGAGCGTTTTCGACGATTACCATGAGTTTTCAGAGGAAAAGGAAATTCCAGACTTCGACTCAACTTTAAACGAGTTGATCGAGGAAGAAGTGATATCTAACATGAAGTTCCAAGATGTCTTTGAAAGATTAACTTTAGTCTTATTGCATTCACCTGAAAAGGATGCTGCTTCCACCAGTAAGAAGATAAACAAATCAACTTTACCCATCAATGGGGGTACAATCGAAGAGAGAGTCTCCTTTTTCATATATTTGTTGAGAAAACTCTTACCTGAATTGTCCTCATACTTCCAGGAAGAACAAATTTTGAACAAGTTTGGCTCGCACGATGACGAATGGTTGATCTGGTGGTTGAAGTGGTGCGGATGTAAAGTATGGTCTAGGTATGATAGAGGAAGAATTTGGGACTTAATGCTCGGGTACAAGAATAATGATAGCAATCACAGCAAAAAGTTGAGTAAATTAAAGTTGGATTCCGCACAATTGGGAAAATTGGGACCAGACGTCTTTTGGTCTGCAATTGATATAAACGAAGGAGGAGCCAACAACTCTACCAACGCTGCCAGTGGAGTATCTGAGAGTACATCAGCTACGACTTCAAATGATACTTCATTATCTTCTTCCTACTCGAATGATACCCAACTGCTTCACAAAGCAAATTCGTTCAAGGATTTGATCGAAGGTTTGAGAGAGGAGGAACATATACAACAACTCACCAGTGTAAATGGCCAAGATTCTCACAACACAAATAGTGGGTCCAAAAAGGAGGTGACTTCCAGCTCGGGTGGTGCAACGATATCGAGAAGATCATCCACGTCTTCTTCGTCCTCAGCATCATCGTCTTTGGAAATCCCCATCTCTAGGCTCGATCCCCACATTGAATTATTATTCATCTCATTAGCATTATTGAAGTCCAAGGAACACACATTGGTTGAGTTAGACCAACATGAAATCAGACAATTCTTATCCAAGTTACCATCAAAGAGTTACAACCCTAGCGATAAGTACAAGCAGCATATATTGAACAAACAAAAGGAGAAAGAAAAGGAAAAGGAAAAAGAAAAGGAGAAGAAGGAGAAACAAGAAAAGGAGATTAGCCATTCTTTACTTACCCTGCAATTAGAGCAAATAGATTTATCGGTGGATGATGCTAGCAAGAACACCAATTGGAAGAGACTTTCGTCGGCTTCATCAACAAACACTGACCTTAGTCAAAACTTGCAACCACAGTATAATTATAAGATTAACTATTTAGATAATGTTATCAACGAAGCAGGGGAGTTGTGGAGGAAATGGTTGTGGAGAGAGATGATGGAAGATGATTAGATTGTTATGAAATATAAGATTACGTTTACACCTTACAGTTTTTATATATTCACTTTGTAGTTTGTGGGGTTCACCATGGAAGGACAGTGTATGTCAATTCTTGAGGTCCTGCATGTCCAAAATCTGAAAATCTTCAACAGGATGCAGGAGACTTGGGAAAACATATATTTTAGCGATGAGATGAGATACAGCCAACCTGCTAGCCTCACCATCCATACCTCATTTCCCCTGACGACAAAGCAATATGAGTGACGAAGAAAAAGTAGTTGATATCCCTTCCAGTAAGGAGTCTAAGAAGGAAAAGAAGGAAAGAAAGAAGGAGAAAAAAGAAAAGAAGTCCAAAAAAGTTAGCGAGGGATCGGACGAAGAAGTAGATGAAGATGATTTGGAAGAGATAGAGATCGATTTGAACGGTGAGATTCCATTATCTAAGAAGCAGCAGCGTTTGTTGAAAAAGGGTAAGCTTGATTTAGAGAAACTCAAAAAGAAAAACCCAGCACCTAAGCCAGAACTTACCGAGGAAGAGAAGGCTGCAAGTGATGCCAAAGAAAAAGAAACGAAGAAGTCTCCATACGGTGTATGGATTGGAAATTTGTCCTTCGATACCACTAAAGAAGATATAACAAGATTCATAATCGGAAAGACCAGTGCATACTCTGAAGGTGACGACGATGAGCTCATTAAAATAGAAAATATCGACATCACAAGAGTGAATTTACCAAAGAAGGAAAACAAGATCAAGGGGTTTGCATATGTTGATTTCCCAAGTGCCAGACACGTTAAGAGTGCCATCTCATTGAGTGAGCTGATTTTGAACGGAAGAAAGCTTTTAATCAAGGATGCCACTTCATTTGAAGGTAGACCAGAAAAGGACGCAGCTGCTGCCGCTTCAGGCGGAGCCCCATTGTCCAAGAACCCACCATCGAGAATCTTGTTTGTTGGTAATTTGTCCTTTGACACCAGCGAAGACAATTTGGAAGAGCATTTCAGACACTGTGGGGAAATCGTGAGAATAAGAATGGCCACGTTTGAAGATTCTGGAAAATGTAAAGGTTTTGCCTTTATTGACTTCAAAGACGAGACTGGTCCAACCGCTGCATTGAAATCAAAGTTAGCCAAGAAGCTTATCAATAGACCCTTGAGACTTGAGTTTGGTGAGGACAGATCCAAGAGAAACCCACACCAAAGAAACAGAGAAAGACAGAGCAACGACGTGGAAGAAGGCGAGGTTGTTCCTACCAGAGCAAGAGAGAGAGAACAGAGGGAACCAAGAGAACCAAGAGAAAATAACTTTAGGGAACAAAGAGAGTCGCGCCCCAAGCCTCCACCTAAGAAAAGACAATTCAACGACTACCAAGACCCTAACAAGAGAGTTAAGTCGAGTGTTGCATTGGCAACTGCCCAGAGAGCAAGTGCTGCGATTGTCGAATCTAAGGGTAAGAAGATAACCTTTGACTAGGCAAGAGGAGAGGGAAGTGGAGTTTGAGTTAATATTTCCAAAATATAAATAATGCACATCAGAAAGGTAATCGCGGCATCATAGAAGGCAAAGAATGTAGTTCATGTAGATGTGGCTGGTGGTGAGATCAGTCAATCCCAATAGGTGAATACCCCACGAAATGCAACAAGAGAACTGAATTGCAGCGAAGCTCAAAAACATGGCTGCTGAAACGCCGTCTACTGAAGAAAAAAGTGCAGCATGTTCTATATAAGCAGAAAAGTGGCCACACACTCGCAGCACGGCTCAGAGTCATGGCCAATCTAAACCAGCATGCTAACGAGTCGCTTAACTCCTGTGTACATCCTGACATGCAGCGTATTGCAGCTGTCATGAAATTTGACACGATTCTCTTCAAGGGCATCTCCATTGGGCCAAGGTGTTAGGCGCCGTATACCGAAGCATATTTTTTTTCGAGCCATCAAAAATCATATGAGATTGTGCGCCGGGGTTAAGTGATGTGCATATCTTATCAAGGACAGTACTTTATAGGCGAATCACAAATCACGCATCACCAGATTTATCTTAGTGTGACGCTCGAAAAACCACTTGATTCTAGATGAGCCACTAGTGCAGGCATGAGTCAATGAAGAAAACATAGTATGATACTAGTGCCAAATCAGCGTAAGGCACATTACCCCGGAGTTTCACCATGACTATTAAATTTATTTTTTATTTTTTTTTTTTTTTGGTTCCTTACATGCATTATACGATTTCTGCTTAAAGTTATTTTTCCATGACCCGCCAATGGTTCTCCACTCAAATCTGGTACCTATAAAAGGTTCTCGACACCCAATACAGTTGCCTTTTCTCTACAATTGCAATTGCTCAGTTATTAGCATATTTTTACACAATATTTCATATCAATTGAAACCAAGTTGATATTTTCTTACTTACGTCACTTCATTTTCTGTCAATTCTATCACAGTAATTGACCGATCTCCCCCGCAAATTTTAATACAAGCTGAAATGATAAGAAGCTTTTCCATCGCGTTCAAGCCAAAGAGTGGACTCTCACCGTACATAAGACGTGGAATCAGAGGCGGTGCAATTGCATCGCTCACTCCAAGAATCCATCTTAGATCTATAGCAACAATTGCACCTGGCGTGCCTTCAATACAGAAAGCCGTCGTATTCGACACCAATGGCGGACCATTGGAATACAGAGATATCCCTGTTCCCAAGCCGAGACCCAATGAAATCTTGGTTAACGTAAAATACACCGGTGTTTGCCACACTGATTTGCATGCATGGAAGGGCGACTGGCCACTCAAGACTAAATTGCCTCTAGTAGGCGGACACGAAGGAGCAGGTGTTGTCGTTGGGATGGGTGAAAACGTCACCGGCTGGAATATCGGTGACTACGCCGGGATAAAGTGGCTCAATGGCTCTTGCATGAGCTGTGAGCTTTGCGAAGAGGGCCACGAATCGAACTGTGACTCTGCAGACTTGTCTGGCTACACCCACGACGGTACTTTCCAGCAATACGCCACTGTAGATTACGTTCAAGCAGCCAAAATCCCTGAAGGAACCGATTTGGCCCAAGTTGCTCCAATCTTGTGTGCCGGTATTACAGTTTATAAGGCATTGAAAGAAGCAAACTTAAGACAAGGCCAATGGGTTGCAATTTCCGGCGCCGGAGGTGGATTGGGTACTTTAGCTGTTCAATACGCCAAGGCAATGGGCTTCAGAGTGTTAGGAATTGATGCTGGTTTGGACAAGACTCAATTGGTTAAATCATTGGGGGCTGAAGAATGCATTGACTTTACTCAAGTCCAAGATGTGCCAAAGAAGGCTATTGAAATAACCAATGGTGGCCCACATGCTGTTCTCAATGTCTCCACTTCCCCACAAGCTATGCAGCAATCCACCGAGTACGTTAGAAAGACAGGTACCGTCGTCCTCATCGGCTTGCCTGCTCACTCACTGGTCAACGCTCAAGTCTTCGACACGGTTACTAGATGTATCTCGATCAAAGGCTCGTACGTTGGAAACAGAGCTGACACGAGAGAAGCAATCGACTTCTTCGCCAGAGGATACGTCAAATCTCCAACAAAGATAGCTGGTCTTTCCGAATTGCCAAGGGTTTACAAGGAAATGGAAAATGGAACAATCTTAGGAAGATACGTGCTTGACACCACATACTAAGCTGCATAGTTGCTACATCATAGTTCAGACAAAAATAACAAAAATAAATTCAGTAATACAAAATATACGTAATAAAAAAAAAGTTAATTTGATCTCTTACCTTCAAAAACAAGAATTAAAAAGTTGATTGATCTTATTTAGCAGCACCCTTGGCCTTAGCTAAAGCTTCTTGGTTCTTTTCGTACTCTTCGTGTGAAATCTCCAAGTAGTCGGGGTGGTTCTTGTTCGCTTCGAATTCCTTGTCAGAAACTTCTTCGTAAACGATAAGACTCTCGGTAGATTCGTTCTTGTCAACTTGAGCCTTCAACTTGGCAACACCAGAAGGTTGCTTCTTAAGATCAATCAATTCCTTTGGAGAAAGACTGGTTGGCTCTAAGGTTTTCTTAGAAGTAGCAGGAGCAGCTGGCTCAACTTCCTTTGCCTTTGGCTTGGTTGGAGATTCAGGCGAACTCTTGAACTTTTGAGATAATCTCTTGATGGACTTTGTGATACTACCTGATCTTGGCTTAGTGTCAAGGGTTGGGGCAGCTGCACCGGTTGATGATGAAGCAGCACCAGCACCAATGCCAGCAGCAGCAAGGCCAGCAGCAGCAGCTCCTGTTGCGGCAGCTACTGGAGCAACGGACTTCTTGGAAGTTGCTGTTCTCTCTTTGTTTTCAAGAGCTGCAACTGGGGAGTTGCTTGATTGGTTCTTTATTTGGGGAACTGGGATGACAGACGACAGGGTCAGAGGCTCTTTCTTGTGTTGCTTGTATAATTCATGATCATCTAATTCAATTTGCTTGGATAATCTGGCAACTTCTAATTCTCTTTCTTCGATTAACTTTTGAATATCGTCAAGACGAACATCTCTGTTCACTTCGAGAGCTAATCTAGATTTTTCTTCTCTCAATTCTCTAATCTTCTTCAAATTGTCAACTTCTTCCAAGAGTCTAGTCTTTTGTAATTCTTCGAAGTCAAGTCTTTCTTGGTACAATTTCAATCTTTCGTCATGTTCAGCCTTCAATCTGTCAATTTCATCAAGTTTGGCTTGAGCTTGACGTTCAGCTTCAACTCTAGCCTCTTGAGCCTTCAAGTCCTTTTGTTTGTTCAATTCTTCAATTTCTTGTTGTAATTGTGCCGCCTCAGTCTCTTCTTGTTCCTTACGTTGGAAATAAAGTCTTTCCTTCTCTTCGCGCTCTTCGATGAGACGTTTCTTTTCGTCCTCTCTTTGTTTAGCGCGTTCCTGTCTTTGATACTCAGGTTGAAGGGCAATACGTTGCTTTTCTTCTTCAGCCTCCTTCTCTGCCTTCTCTGCTGCAATCTTCTCTTCCTCTTCTCTCTTCTCTGCAGCTATTTTATCCTCTTCTGCTTTCTTTTCAGCAGCAATCTTGTCCTCTTCAGCCTTCTTTTCGGCAGCAATCTTGTCTTCTCTTTCCTTTTTCTCAGCTGCAAGTCTTTCCTCTTCTAATCTGACTTCCTCTTCTTCCTTCAACCTTTGCCTCTCTAATTCCAATTCGATTCTCTTAGTTTCAGCTTCTTCTTGGGCCTTAACTCTCTTGGTTTCTTCCTCTTCCTTAGCTGCAAGTCTTTGACGTTCATGATCAAGAGCAACTTGCTTGGCAACAGATTGCTTTTCTTGTTCCCAGGAGGAGAAGTGACCCTTGGCTTCTGTCAATCTAGTTGGGTAGGCGTCCTTTTCAGTTCTTAAAGAGGCAAGCTTAGCGGCATAAGCAGCGACTGCACCTGATAAAGCGCCAACAGCAACCAGTAAGCCTTCGTGTCTAGTTTGCTTGACAGAAGTCTCTTCCTTGGTCTTTGCCAACTTGGCTTCAATTTCTTCCCTGGTTGCTAAATTCTTAGAGATACCTTCTTCCTTTTCAGAGTGCTTGGTCTTCAATGATGTTAATTCTTCAAACTTGGCATTGTACTTGGCAGTTAATTCTTCAATCTTTGAAGCTAAGTCGGAGTTTTCATCATCCAAAGTGGTCTTTCTTTCTTGCAACTCTTCGATTTCAGTAGTTGTAGTCTCTTGGTTGGTTTTAGAGTCTTCCAACTCTTGCTTCTTGGTAGCTTCTAATTCGTCGTGGTTCTTTAACAAGGTTTCCTTATCAGTGGCATGCTTCTCAACAGCCTTTTCTTCACGATCTTTGTACTCAGTTTGAGCAGTTTCAATTTCTCCCCTAGTTGTAGTCTCAAAGTCTTCAGATTCCTTGGTGGAGGCAGTCATAAGTCCGGCAATACCGAGCAACTTCAAGTCAATTTCCTTATTGAACTTTTCCTTAATCTTACCTAACTTCTTAACGTGCTTGTCAAATTCTCCTTGTAACTTCTTTTCATGGGAAGCAACTTTGGTGGCCAAGTCTTGCTGTCTCTTGATTTCGTCTTCAGATCTGGTCTTGGTGACTTCATCGTTGATGTTGGCTAAGACAGGAGCGACTCTCTTTGCAGCGATATCTAATAACTGTTGTTGAGTCATCTTAAGACCAGAACCTAAGTCAATGACCTTGTTTGGGTCATCAAGAGCTCTGGAGACAGAACCAACAGCGGATGCGTTAAGAGCATGATAATGTTCTAACAAGACTGGCTTATCTTGAAGCTTTTCTAAGAGTTCTTTGTTTACTGGCTCAACTGGTTCGTACTTGTACTCAGGTTGAGTGACAATTTCAATTGGTTCTTCCTTGACGCGTTCGACAATGTTATCGGTTTCATCTCCTTCAAGTTCGGTGGAAGGTTCTGGGCCAGCAGCAACCTCAGCAACAAATTCAGCAGGCGTCTTTTCAGTTGAAGTTTCAGCTGCGGCTTCTTCAGCGACTTCGGGTTTGGTTTCGTTTTCGGTTTCAGGTTCAGCTTCCTTTTCAGTCTCAGCTGGAATCTCAGTCTCAGGGACAGCTTCAGCATCTTCAGCATCGGCCGTTTCTTCTGCCTTTTCTTCTTCTGCTTCTTCGGCTGGTTCAGCTGGGGTGTCAATTGGAACTCCCTTGACCGATTGGACAGAGGCGTTGGAAGTAATGGCTGCAGATTCACCCTCTGGCTTAGCTTCGTCCTCTTCACCGTCGACTAAAGCTTCGTTTTCAGCCTTAGCCTTGGCTTCAGCTTCTTCTTCAGCCTTCTTCTTTTCAGCCTTGACCTTGTCTTCTTCCCTCTTCTTTTCGGCTTCTAAAGTTGGGTGTGTGGCGAACTTCTTTGGCACATTTATCTTGTCAATTGATGACTGTTCCTTGAATTGTTGACGGAGGTTCACCTTTTCTCCACCACTTCTAAAGGGGGAGACCCAGGTGGAACCACTGGTCAACTTCTTCAACTTGGATTCTGGCTTAGGTTTGGCCTCAAGCTCAGACATATTGTTTTTATATTACTAGTTTACAGGTGATATATAAAATACAATTGGTTTACAGGAAAAGAGAAGAATTGTTTCGAAAAAAGTGTGGGTTGAAATTTCGAGACGCTAAAATAATTAGGGGTCGAAAATCAGGTTGCTTTGTGTTATCTTTTGCTCTTTTTGGCGAGGATACTCGAGTTCTTTGCATACATAGTGCGCGCGCACACTTCCCAGAGTAGATTTAATATAAGGAGAGCAGCAGAAAATACACACAGTTGCTGCGCAAGCAGGCTGACAACATCTAACTAGCTGGAGGAGGGTAGCGCAATGTTTCTGCCCCCACTTGAGGGACAAATTGTAAGCAAAAGAAAAGTGAAGTCTTATTGTGCTATATAGTCATTCATATTGCGGACATGTTGCACAGGTCTCCTCGACATCGTCACTATGACGTAAACGCTAAGTTTGCTGTCTTTGCCAAGTCCTGCATACCAGGCAATACAGTGAGGGATGCGGCTCAGTCGAGTGAAGGGAAAAAAAAAGAATAGCGCTGGCTACGGACTCAGTGAGATTTCTCTTTGCGTGGAGACAAAAAATGATACGAGCGAGACAGAGTGGGGAGTGGGACAGGAAAAAAAAAAATTGCACCTCGCACCATTTATATATAGGAGAGAGGGTTTATTAAAGTTGCAGATAATTTAGCAGGAGGCTGAAAGGTAAATCGCGGCAGTTGAATATGACTCAAAGAAAAAAAACGATAGAGAGATGGCTTGGGTGGAGGCATCCAAAAAATAGAATTCGGCCAACTCGGAGTCCCATAGAAGGTTCGAGCGGGTGGGTTCAGTAAGCCCGAAGAAATAAAGTACAGTGGGAGGGCTCGTAGGGGATTGAGGGTGTAGGTAGGTGATGGGAGAAGGGCGGGTGCTCGGCTTGGGGGGCCGTCAATAATTGGGAATGCGTAACAGCAAATATCACTTTGTACATTTCGTTGCACCTGTCTTCCCCAGTAGGTTTTTTCGCCGTGCTCTTCAAAACGACGGAATCGTCTTACTCTTCGCTTAAAATGTAATTGTAAACAGGACATTAGAAGAGCCATATGACCGAGGTGATGCTTTCTGCCGAAGACGACGTACAACGGTATCTGCAAGGCACACATATATACCAATAGTGTGAACTACAATGCATTGTAATCGGAGTTTAATTGCAACTTCCAGAAAATGAGTGAAAAAAATTATTCATTCCCACCAAGAAAAAAAAAAAAATTGAAATTTAGCGTACAATTGTGTGCGTGAAGTAGCGGTAAGCAGTACCGTAAAGTTTGAGTTACGAGACGAGCAAGACGACGACATACCCAACCGGTGGGTGAAAGTTTACAGCGATACCGCGGTGCTCGTTTCTCTCACGTTTTACACTCGAGAGCCTTGCCTCGTACGAGCCTGCTCGGCTTTGTACTTAACTCCTTTTCATTTTAGGTTCTATTTTTTTGGTGCTGAATAAACCGTATTGTGCTGTAGGGTATTGTTTCGATTGTACTTGGTGTATATTTTTCTCCTACGGTTTTTTTTTTTGGCCTCGCCTTAGTGCCGTATCTATGCTTACTGTACAAGGCGATTATCTCCACTAGCCATTTGATTCGCTACCAAATATTCATGCAGGATTGCAGATTCTTTTGACACTTATTTTAGCCTTTTTTCTCTTCTTCTATAATTTAAACCTTTAGGCATTCAGAAAAAAAAAAAAATTATTAATAAATAAAACAGACTAGAAGGACCGCCTGAAGGAGAATACTATTGTATCTAACGGCAGGGATACCTTGAAAGAAAACAACAGAATCTATTCTCAATCAATCTAACCGAGACTAGTGCACTCAGGCTACAGCACCTACGTATACTATATTCCCCTAGTTTTGTATGTGTACAATTCCGTACGCATAGATTTATACTTGCCCACACCACAGCGCAAAAAAAAAAAAATCATAACTATCCAAATACTTGTATAAGGACTCAAGGTTCAACTTGATATCCACCTTTTTTTGATCATCTATACAAGCAGGGAGAATTCAGTAGCACACCTTAGGCAACTGGACCCCTTGCAATCCAACACACGGCCCAATGTCGAATTTAATCCCCACGGCAAGTACATGCCATACATTACAGCTACCCCCTATAGAGAAGGATGACCGATACAACTTAAATGTCAGAACTGGATCTGCATCAACACTCTACAACTCCATAGTATTCACCCACGGTGGATTGACCATTGGCCTCGAGCTTCAAGACCACACAATCCCAGAAGTCATAGACACCTTCCAGCTGAGAATAAATAACTTCAAATCGCAAGAAATTGTCAATTACATATCTGGGGAAATCTTTTACCTTAAGCTTATCGAAGGAACCTGGACAAGAGCAATCATTCCACCCGAAGACCCCAAACCACCTCCAAGACTCTTGCACGAAATCTGTGCTATAAATAATTGTATATATTTATTTGGAGGGTTGGCAATCAAGGATACATCCAGCCTGTCTGATGGATCCTCAGGTGAAGTACCCGACCGCTCCAATATACTACAGCCCATGAATGATCTCTGGGAGTTCAATCTTGAAAAGAAAAAGTGGAAGTTGATTCACGATGGTTCAGGATGGGAAACGAACCCCTTGATCCCCAAGCCCAGATATTTGCATAAGATTACCCAAATAAACACATTGACCTTTATCAGCAAGAGGGGGCACTTTGGTTTACTCATTGCAGGAGGTAAGGACTCAAATTCTAAACCGAACTACCAGAATGTGGTTTTCGACCTTGTCGACAAGAAGTATGTTGGAGAGGGACCCGATGGAGGCTCACTGGTGAACCTTCACTTGGGCAGTCGAGAAGAAATCGGGAAAAGCTTTGCAAACGCCAACGACGAAGGAAATCTCAACATAAACTACAAAAACAGTATCATAGTCAATGTGATTGACGAAATAGACCATACCTACCACAAGAAGACGATAGCGGGCAATAATTCGGGCTCGAATGCGGCACCTGCTGTGGCCCACACTGCAACTACTAAGGAGGAATCTATCATCGTATATGCCCCAATCGTTGAAGATGCTAGCGACACCGTCTCAAATCCGTTGCTTTCATTCAAGGTTGCAAAAACAATCAAGAACGGTAAAGTGCTACCAACGCATAGGAAGAAAATAAAGTCTTTGCCGAAGACCGACGGAAGCAAATCCAACTCGAACCAAACAATGCCTTTCAACTTAAGATACCCCACTGGTGGGTTATTTGGAAAGAACATTGTCATCACGGGTTTCTTGCCTGGAGACTTTGATATTTCGATATTCGTTTTCAACAAACCAACCGGGAAGTGGTCAAGATTGAATATCTTCTGTAATCATGACTATGGTAGTCATAGATTCTGGGGAGGATTTGCATGGCAATCACACCACAAAGTAGTGCTATTGGGTAATTACGTGACACTGAAGACAACAAGTAGTATAAGATTTTTCAGTCTGATGATTACAGTGAGTTTGCCAGTTACCAATATACTAGCAAGTAGTGAATTAGCCGACTACAACGGCAAATCTCAACATCCACACAAGGTTTTTAAAGAAGATGGTAGCACCACGGACAGCTCACTCGGAGAGAAGACCTCAAGCTTAGAGGTTGCAAGCACAAGTGCTTCATCAGATTCGGATTCGGACAACTTGTCTCGAAAGAAGACTTACGAAGAATTCGAAAATGATGATTACGATGAAGATGAGAACAACGATGAAGACATGTTCTTGGATGAGGCTCATATTGACGGCGGCAAGGGCCCCACCATCTCGTTCAATGATTATGTCCATTATGCAGCACCGAAGGCCAACTTTACAACTATAAGATCTGTTTTCCCTCCAGCTGCTGTTACTCTTGGTAGAATTGCCTTTGACAGGTATGGTGACTTGATATCAGATTTTGAGTTAGTGTCAGCTAATGGTGACCGTATACCTGTGTCGTTACATGTGCTTAAGGAAAGATGGGGTAGGTATTTCATTGAATTATTGGCCAGAGGCTATGTTCAAGCTGTCGAAAAATTTGAAAACAATCAAATTGCTGATGCTAAGGACTTGAGATTGTCCAAAGATTCCAACGCAACTACGTCTTCCCACAGATCCAAGGCGAAGTCGTCCTTATCAACGGGTGGATCCGTTTCGACTCTGGACGAGAAGTCCAAATCATCTTCGGACGCGCATAAGGAACGCAAAGTTGCGACAAAGACTCAACATACTTTCCACATGTCCTTACCAGTTCCTAAGCTGAATAGTCCCGAGAAGGATGCTCCACAATTCAGACTTCCATTCCAAGACGCAGCTTCAATCGATGGAGCCGAAGTCTCGACTACTTTGAAGTTGAACAAATTGACCATTGAAGACACTTCACCTGGTCAGACAAATGAAGGAACCGACGAGCTTGATGTATCTACGCCGTTGGATGAAAGGCCCAGCCCCAACAGATTATCATCAGCAGTTGACCCCCACGAACAGCAAGATTTTGTTTCTCCAGCTTCAGTTCCATCTGTCGTCGGCCCCACCGAAAGTGATAATTCGTCTATTACAACATCTGTTCCATTGGTGCCATCGAATTCGTCATTGAGAAGAGACTCTACGTCTTCATTCCAAAGTGCAAGCTCATTGTTCACTTCTCATTTACAGGATATTCCACCACAATTACCACTTCCGGACGAGCCTGTTCCAGCTGTGCCTTCAAACCCATCATTCAGGGCCTCTTCGAGAAAGCTGTCTGCAGATTTGAGCTCACCCCGCTCATCTCTCATCCACACACTTACGATTTTGAGAAACATACCAGGATCAAGGTCGCCTCGCGAGTCTCCATTTGCGTCCCCTAGAAATTCGTTTTCTGGGCCCCAGATGATGCTTAGCATGGGTGGAGTGCAAGATTTATCCTCGTCCCCTATTCCTAATTTGAAACAACAGCAGGCATCTATCCAAGGAGGAATCAGCCCTCAAAACAAGTCGGGTGTTGGGAAAACTTCATCATCACCAAATGATCCTCTTGACTTAGGTAGTGGAACAAATTCCAATTCTTCTTCTTTTGACATGAAGAGGTTCAATAATAAGATGGAAGCATCCATGACCTCCGTGGATTCATCTCCAAATCATTCTGAATCACTCTCTTCTGACAGCTCTAAGAAGTCTTCCGATAGCTTCAAGTACAGTGATCCTTCAAAGAGTCGCGCGAGAACAGAAAGCACGCTTGGCACTGAAGAGAATGAAATAGAGAATTCGGTTTTCGATGGCTTGCTCAACTTGGAAGATATGGAGAATGGTACTTTCAAAATGGAACCATCACTTATCCCACGTAAACTTTATATTCCATTTACTACGGTTTCCGTGAAGGGTTTCTGTGAATTTTTGTACACAGGTCAAGTCGGTAATAAGTGGCTCTTATCTCCAACTACATTAGACAACTTGGCCTTGTCAAAGTTTTACAAGGCTCCTTTATTGTATGACTTAGTCAGTGAGGTCTTGTTTGGAATTATTGGAAGAAAGGAAAGTTATATCGTCAAGGAAGGAAAGAAATTAAAGAAGAAATATTTTGATCTTATCAAATTGACGAACACTCCGTTGGACGATGATTTCAAGTTTCCATTAGATGAGTATGAGGGTCTTACCGAAACAGTAGATGATGGTTACTTGGACATTGCATTATTGAAGAAAGCATCCACGCCTAGAAAGGATAGCGCAATGAGCGCTGGCAAGAGGAAAGGCAGTGGACTCAAGAAAAGACATTCAAAGTTGCAAGAGTATCCGTTATCTGAAGATGGAGTTACACCATCACCCAGAGTTGAGAGCAAGAGTACAAGTGTAACACCTGCAGCCACTCCTGGTCCAACCTCTGATAATGAACATGTGAAGACGGACAACGATGACTCGTCTACCAACTCATTGAATGATTCGTCAACTTCGGATGAGGATAACGATTTCGAACTCGGCTATCTTGATGCGCTTGACAACAGATCAAATTTGGGTCCCAGGTCAAAATCTATTTTTGACAAATCGTCTGGAGTGCTTAACTTCCATTCCACTATGGAAGATGAGGATGAAGAGGACGGAACCGCAGAAGAAAGAGAAAAATTACGTACGTTGACCCTTGAGCAATTGATTTCACCACATGCCCCAGTCCCATCAGACTATGCCATTGAAATGATTTACGAAATGGGTGCAATCACCAGTGATATGAAGTTGATGTTGAGAGCAGTAAATGCAAAGCAAATGTCCAAGATTTTGAATCAATGGAAGGACGATTTGGAGGACACTATCGGAAGTTTACAAAAGAAGTACGACTCGCAATGTAAGGCAGCAGAGAGAGAAAGATTACAAAGCCTTCAAGCTGACTTCCTTTCATCCTTGACCTCCTTAAACGATGGTTATAAGAATACCGGCAAGAATGCGGGTAAGAGTAGCAGTACTAGCCAAGTTCCAACTTTGAGCCGTAGCCAGGAGTCTTCCAGAGCACAATCACTCAAGCAAGTTCCTTCATCCACATCGTTGCACACTCTTTCATCTACACGCACAGATGCGTCTGAGAAGCCAGCTTCATCGTCAAGAGGATTCCCCAAGATTCCCGGATTCACGCCCTTCACCTCGGGCAAGAAGCTGTCTATGGATAATAACAAAGAACTTGACAAGAAGATTACAAAAATGATTAAGAATGACGAAAAGATGAAGTTGAAAAACGAAAAGGATGAACGTTTGAGACAAGCACACCAGTTGAAGGTTGAAAAACAAAGGAAGAAGCACCACGAAAAAGTTCAACAAATCTTACAACAGAACAGTCAGACAGCTGCCACGTCTTCTTCCCCATCTTCAGGTGTAACATCTATTCAAGGTCTGTTCCCAATGCACCGTGCGTCAACTCAAGACAGCATATCGACGTCCTCGTCGTCAAAGAAGGGACATGGAATCTTGTACAACCTCAGTCATCCTTTGACTAGGACCAATACCATTGCTGCAGATGAATTGAAGATGACATCTACGACTTCAGCCTCGGATACCAACTCCATTGACTCAGGAGCTTCCAATTCCAAACCTAAGAAGCACGGTCTCTTTAGCTTAAAGCACAAATCGACCAAGGATTTGTCGCTTGGAAACTACGATAACGTTTCCATACACCTGGAAAAGCCAAATCTCCAAAGTCTGAAATCAACCACAAGTCTCCAGTCCCAGGATAGTAAGAAGTCGCAAGTGACTACGGGATCAGGTAAGAAAAGGTTGAATTTTTTTAGCAAACACTAGCGATATAAGCCAGTACTCAAAAGTAACGAATGCATGAACGTGTCGAACCGGAAAACCATTGCTGTAGTTCAGAAAGTGGAAGTATTGTAGTTTGCAGCAAAAATGTATGGGCTGCAACCTTCTTAGGTTGAGTCCTGCATGTTTGCTGATTGCGGAGTACATATGGGGGAAATGAAACGAAATGTGCTAATCAATTTCTTGGCAGGAGTAGCACAGTTTGGAATTCCTGCGTCGATCTGTTGTCACCTCTCTGGCCCTCAGTACAAGAAGTGAGTTTGAAACTTTCTTTTCAGTTCTATCTTTTTCTCTAATTCAATCGAACAAAAGCCACGGAAACCAGCCTGCCATGTCCGAAGAGCTCGTAGAATTCGCATTAAAAAACCTTAACAACATCCCCAAGAGTGAGGACTACCTCCAGATGCTTAGAGGCTTGCCATACAACTCAATGGGAGATGAGTTGGTCACGAGACGGAATTTGGCTCACGAATTGGCCATTGACTACGATACGATCCGTATGAAGGATTTCGATTTCGATCTTGAAAAGCACAAGGTGGCAAGATTTGAATATTTGTCAAAGATCTTTGGGAAGATCGAGAAGGATATCTATATTGAGCCTCCATTCTACGTTGATTACGGGTGTAACATCGCCATTGGGAAAGGTTTCTACGCTAATTTCAACGTTACATTCTTAGATTGCACAATCATCACGTTCGGCGATAACGTATTGGTGGGACCAAACGTTACTTTCACTACAGCCACACACCCAATCGACCCGGCCGCAAGATTAAGAGGCGAGGAAATGGCCTACCCTATCTATGTGGGTAACAATGTTTGGTTTGGGTCCAACGCCGTCATCTTACCTGGAGTTACTATCGGTGATGGTGCTGTTATTGCTGCAGGTGCCATAGTGAACAAAGACGTGCCTGCATACACCGTGGTTGGTGGTGTTCCAGCGAAAGTGCTAAAGCATTTGCCGCCACCTAGCGCTGACGATATCAAAGAAGCGGAATAGCAGTGATACCCATTCCTTCCTTAAGGAGTGCAACACGTTTCACAAAATATAGAGTATTAGAATGTATATGATATAATTTTATCGCCAGTCGCTAACAGGGTTCGATAAGTATGCGTAGGCTAAGAACCTGCATAATGCAAGAAGAATCGATTTTGTGCGACATTCAGAATGTACGTCTCACATTCAAGATATGTGTTCTGTATTCGCCTATCATAGGGGCACCACCGCAGTTGTTTAATCGGCATACCAACCATCGATACCAATTGCTCTCTACGGACGGTTCTTTGCAGCGTGGAAAAAAACCTTCATACGTAGCAGCCCACATATATTTCAGAAAGTCAGCTAATAATGTCAAACTGGGATCAAAATAATTTGCAAAACCAGTTTATCCAGCCGGATACTGAAGAAACTCATGTGCCAGCAGGCAACACGCAAGCTGCCGGCTCCTCATCCACCAATCCGGAAGCCGCTGGGTCGTTCTTTTCATTCTCCAACTTCACGAACCCAAAGGTCGACCTTTCTTCAACATTTAAACCATTTACTAATAGTGCGAATTGGGCCGATGGCAACAACAAAGTCAAGGAACGCCAATACACGGGCGGAGACACCCTAGACGAGCCTGTCTGGCATACATTGCGTAGAGATTTAGTACAGATTGGTAAGAGATTGTTCATAGTCGTCTGGCCAATGCAATTGCAGTCGTTAGCTACAAAGCAGCAGCTGAGATTAATCGAGTTCGCTCAAAGTAACGGGGTGAGGATACCTGATCTGATAATCCACGGAAGAATGAGAACTGTTGGCGGTTCCAATAGGTCACACGCCAACGATGAAGAAGACTTTGAGATCAATGATGACGACTACGAAGAGGACGTTGAAGCAAATGCCTTTGAAGACACAGCCACCGCATTAATCAAGAACAATTTGGACTGGGACTTGTGGGGCCCCTTGATCTTTTCGTTGGTGTATTCTGTCTCTCTAGGTTTAGCGGCCCCCAATAAGCAAACCAACCAAGTCTTCTCAGGAACCTTCTCATTCATATGGCTATTCTCGTTGGTTATTGGATTGAACATTCAATTACTTGGGGGTAACATCTCTTTCATGTCTGCTATCAGCGCCAGTGGCTACTCATTGTTCCCTATAGTTGTTGGTAGTCTACTTTGCTCCTTAATAATAAAGTGGAAGTTGATAAGGCTTATTTTGATGTTTATCTTGTGTGCATGGAGTATCTACTCGGGGGTCTTGAGTTTGAAATGCTCTGGTGTCTTGCCAGGTAGAATATTGTTGGCCATTTACCCAATTGGCCTCATGTACGCGGTATTGGGGTGGCTATGTGTTATCACGTAACAGTCTATCATTTTACATTAACCGAGTACCTCAATTTTATGCGAGATGTATATGTATTATTTTCGATAAATATAGTAATATATATATATATGTGAGTATGCAAAGTTATAATTCTTGTGCTCTTATTTTTAAATTATTAAGCACAATATTATGAAGATTGCCTTGTAAAATGGATTTCTAGATTGATAGATTCCATTTCCGTTGTTTTTGGTGCCGGAAGAGGAGGTTCCATTCGATGCTGTGCTAGCGTGTGATGAGCTAACTGTAATGAATGTGTTTGTAGAATTTGGGTATATGGATCCCAAGGAACTGATTGGTCCAGTAGTTGGAGCCTTTATTATGTATGAGGAATCGCCAATGAGTGTGAATCCCATACTTTGTTCGTCGATATCGAACGTAGTGTAGTACTGACTCAAGAAGGCAGCGCCCAAGATCCACAACTCATTCGTTCCAGTTCCTTGGATTTTAGATGCACAATAGCCCTCTAATCCCTTGGTTGTGTACGCATTGCCCATGAAGAAGGACGAAGACAACGTGAGAGTGTTACCGCCAGGTGTATTCAAGACCAATTTGGCATTTGTTGCAGAGCATGGGAAGGCATAGTTACCTGCGCCGTCTGAAATCAGCTGAGAGCCAAATAATTGTTGGTGGACTTGGTCTGCATCATACATAGGTAAAACGATACCGGTGGTTCCTGTATCCACGATGGCTTGACGTAAGGGAGCCGAGTTATTGAAAGCTGAAGGAGAAGACGTATCATTTTGAACAACTTGAATGCTCGAGATATTCCACATCCAGTAGGAGTTTGTATTTTCAATAACATCGACGTACACAACCGGGTTTGAAGGCTCAGAGGTGAAGGGGTTCGAAGCAGAGCCTAAAAACATCACTCCGCCGTATGCGGCTGGGGTTTCCTCCTGTTGATTATTGATGTACGATACTGCCGAATTGTTGGTGTTCAAGATAATCAGGAAGACTTGCTTATCTATGAATTTATTAATGGCCATCTGGTGAACAAAGTTAACGTTGGAGTCCATCAAGTTAGTCGAGGGGATCCCAATGACTCCGCTAATATCATACCCGTCAAAAATTGCGGGCGAAGACGTTGATAACCCGAAGGAAACATTCTTCAATGATAACGATGAGAATGCGGATTCAATAGCAAATTCTGCGTCGGTTCCGTTTGTTGAAACAATCTCACCGGAGACATCGTCACCAGAGTAAGATAAGCTGAATGGTGCGATAGACTTCAATGCCAACGACGAGTCGTCAAACTTGGCAGCGCTCGTGCATGGCCCCGATGAACAACTTTCGTTGTATAACCACGACATGGATGATCCCGTGTCGATTAAAAGTGGGAATGTTTTGTTGTATGAGGATTCCGGGTCCAATATATTCGTGTTGACGAAGTATATCGAACGCGAAGAGTCAGTTTCTATGAAAAATGAAGACTCCGTGAGTTGAACCACTGGCAACCCTCCTTCGGAAGGAGCTGCACTTGGTATGGCCAGTTCTGAGGCGACACTGGTTGGGTTGTGTGTAGCGGTAGGCTCGGAAGTAGAAACAGCCGAGTTGGGAGCCAAAACGGCTTGCTTGAATGTCAATTCCAAGCTGGAGATGGCCAGCGTTCTGAAATCCTTGACGGGCCAGATAGCGGACGCGCTTTGGAAGTATGCCAGTATGAGGAATAGTATGTATAATTTGAGCATTTTTTGGGTATCAAGGTATTTAGATGTATGATAATAATGACAAGAAGTGAATTAAATGAAGTGCTATGTCAATGCTTGTGGGCGTGTTTGATTATTGTATGATGATTGGACTTTTTGGGGTGTGAGATATGCAAAGGTTGTGTCAACAAGAATAAGGGTGTAGTAAGGGAGTGGCCAGGTGGCACGGTCTTTTTCTTCTAGTTTCTTACTAGGCTGTGATTCTTAGTTATCGAGGACGGTTCAAGTGGTACAGCTGATGTAAACCAGGTAGCTGAATGGGTGTTTTTACGATTTTTGTTGCTTGATAACCGATTTCAGTTGGCACACACTAAAACAAAAAAAAAAAAAAAAAACAGAAGATCAAGGTTGCAGGTGATTGGTGGCACGAGTGAGTAGGTCGATGGGATAGGGTGGAAGAGTTGCCTTGATAATTCTGCTTCTTCTTATCCTTGAAACTGGCGAATACTGGGGAAAGAGACACCTTGACAAAATTCTACTTTTTTTTCTCGACTAAAAGTCTTTACACGCTTTATCTATAATGATATAGTTTGACGGTAGAGTCCAAGCAGCGTCTGTTTTTTTTTTTTTTTTTTCTTTGGTTTTTTTTTTTTTTTCACTATTTGCACCAATTAATTTTTCCACTTTCAGCTCGACCAAAACACCAGGGTGCGTATTTTTACGATTAAAAGTGCGTTTCCTCACGGTTGCACCAATTTGAGGGAGGAATTTTCGATCTGCCAAAGTTAATTTGTATGCAACAGGTCTCCTCAAGACACATAATTAAGCACCAAAGGGGAACTACAAGGAAATGATAACGCTAATTTGGAAACATCTAGAGCCAAAAGGAGAGGAAGGAGTAGCAAATGATAGCATCTAAGACACAGCCAGCTGGCAAATCTGACACTTCATGTGTTTTGGCTAAGTATTATGTACATTATTATTATTATTATCTTTATTATGATTATTATTATTTTTATTTTTGTTATGAAGATACATAAAGAAGCGTTGCTGATGTATTGAAGAGTGCGTCTAATAATCTCGACTCTCTTTTTACAGCATTTATTTTTTTTTGCTTGCATTTGGCTCGCCTAATCAAAAAATCAAAGAAAAAAATAGCACTTACACACACCGCAGAGTGGGGACCATAAACATACTTACCGCCCCATACTACATAGCTGGGCATTATGATGCCCCGCTTAAAAATAGAATAAAAAAAAGACTATAAGGTTTTCCCAGACATGTGTTCTAGCATCTTGCTACAGCCCAGCAATCCTGTCCATGCCTTATTTACATGAAAGGTAAACAAAAAATAGGTTAGACTACGTGTGAAGAGAATCGTGTATTTTTTCCGAAAGCAGATTCGACAATCGCTGCTGCGAGAATAATCTCGATTTCAAATTCTGGCCCGTTACAACACAGCAGCCTAACGAGCACAAGGGCTAAAAATACAAAAGAAAAACAAAAATAAAGTGGAAAAAAAAATAAAAATAATCAAAAGCAAAATATTGCGGAATAAAAACGGATTGGTCAAATAAGGACAACAGAGATACGAGTACACACACACACACACGAGGGTTTCGTTGCAGCAGTATCAAATGTGGCTGCTGCTGCTGCTGTCGCTGATGCTAGATCGTGAGCACTACGAGGGTATTTCTTTTTTTTTTTTTCACGCAGGGCTTGCAAACCAACAATCAGGTGGGGTTGACAGAGCCGTCATATTATTGCACTGTAGGATTTTATGGGGGTTTCTTCCGGCCAGCACGAAGATAATGCAACCATGGATTTCCTCGGGAGACAGATAAACAGCATCAGATTGGCGATTGAAGAGCCAAATACCGTGAGACGAGCACCAAAACAATAAGCGCAAGAAACAATGTGACACCTCACAGCACGTCTGGATACTCCATTGAAACCCCTTAGAACGCCCTTTGAAACCTTTCGATACACCTGCGTAACTCACAAAATCCGCATTCGAACTCTTTATTCTTGGAAACCTTCCAAATACGTGGGCACATTGGAATATACAATCGTACAATCGTACAATCTCACGATCCCACTATCGCAGAAACCGTTTTTGATCCCAAACCTGCATATACCCGCTCTCTAGACTCTAATGGCTGTAAATGAATCTTCTTTGTTGAGATTTTTGCTCCATTTGGCACAGTCGGCGAAGACGTTCGCACTCTCTAGTGGGACTTGAAATTTGCTTCAAGGCCAGGAGGTATTGACGGAATTCGAACCCACTAAGAGAATCACCCAAGAAAAAACAAAAATAAAGGGTGCGCAAGTTCGAGTTTTTCCGAATTTAACATTATTATGATGAATAACATGGATGTGAACAATCTCTGAGTATTATCAAACGATAGTACGTAGATTACAAAACCTGCCTTCCTACTGAGTTAAATTCTTTTTTAATTGGAAGATTACTATCAATTGATAAAGCTCGGCGCTTTGTCTTTCTTATCTTCATGTGTTTGACCACCGTTGTTTCCAGATGGTACCATTATTTTGACTCTATTGTTCTAGAGCCTGAAGTTTAAACTCGGAGCTTCGTACCTTTTTCTTATTTATTCTTGTATTATCCTGTTTGCCTTGACTTTATTTTGATTTCTCTTAGCTTCGTATTATTTCCGCTCTGATACCACTTCTCTCTACAACCACGTTTTCTGTTGTATACGATTTCGTAAATTAAGTCCTATAAATATACATAGCCAAATAAATACAATATTTATCAAAGATTCATTGTTGTTAACCTTTTCATATTCGTACTTTTTCTTTTTTTTGTTTTTCTTTTCAGTAGAAGATGTGAAAAAGGAAAAGTAAGCAGTAGCAACTTGAATATTTTTGGAAAGCCTTTACTCCCACTAAGTTTCTTCTACTTTCCCTCCTCTATTAGTATTAATATTTGCTGAATGTGCCAGCTGGTCTATTTTCCTCCTTGTCTTCTCTTCTTTCTCTCCATCTTTGCAATCTCTTTCAAGTCATCTTCACTTGGTTCGTAAATATGCCATACGGTGTAGTGAGGTAACCCTCCAACGGAGAAACCCATTAATCTGGCCATCTTACCGAACGCCTCGGTTTCCGCATGGTTCAAAAAGGTGAATGCAGGGAAATGAACCCCATGTCTGAAAATCTTAGCCTTGGCTAAGATGGAAACACCTCCAACCCCATCCAAGTCCAAGACCTCTTCTGGACTTCCTCTCGCGTCTCTCAAGTATGCCAAATGAACTCTATACGTAGGGTATTCGGCATAACCTTCCACGATGACATCTTCTTCGTCCAATGTCTTGGCCAAGTCAACTGCAGTCTCGGATTCCATCCAACTGTTTAAGTCGTACGGCTGTTCATTGCCTAAGAATGTGGGTAACGGTCTCCAGACATTTGGCACCATGACATCATAGTTATGCTTCATAAGATCTTGAATGACTGTACCGGGACATGTTTCGATATCCACATCTCTCCAGTAGACCCACAGGTGGTCTGGCTTCAAGGCACTAACGGTAAGCCAGTTTCTGGCTCTGCCCATCAATTTTCTTCTGATACCTTGCACCTTGACTGCGTGTCTGTCACTGAAACCTTGGCCAATGCTTTGACCGAAATCCTTTTTGAAAA
This sequence comes from Dujonia boleticola, assembly GCA_029581775.1. Taxonomy (NCBI): domain Eukaryota; kingdom Fungi; phylum Ascomycota; class Pichiomycetes; order Serinales; family Debaryomycetaceae; genus Dujonia; species Dujonia boleticola. The sequence continues at coordinate 2,955,152 of JARGRU010000017.1, forward strand.
TGGACACAGATCTGAATGGCTTGGAGTAATCCTTGTGGTAGGATGCTGGATTGTCGTAACTTTCCTTGACGTTATTTATGTAGTCTTGATCCATGTACAATTGGTACAAGTCGGCGGAACCCTTGAACTTTTTAGATTTCTTTTGCTCTTCCTCACTCTGGAACAAGTCGACCAATGAGCCGTTTTGCAAGGCGACAGAATATTCAAAGACAGTCTCCAAGGTTCTATCTCCAGGCGAACAATCAGACACCAAGAATGCAATATCGATCAATGCGTGGTCGTAGGTTAAGTTCATCAAGTTGTGGAATGCCATGGGCAAGACAGCTTCGGCATTTCTCAACGGCATCAAGAATAAGACAACGTCTCCGTCGGTCATTCCGTCTCCGGAACCACGATAGTCGTTCAAATCGTAGTACTTCACATTATCTTTGTACTTTTGGTCAAGGGAGACAGCTGGTGCCAGGATTTCGCCATCTTCATTTTCCACCTTTTGTATTCCGTCTTTGGTGGCTCTGTAGGTTTCATGGCTGTCGTCTACTCCTCCCAATATTTCATCGAGTTCGTCAGGAGGCTCGAAACTTGGCAAATCGTCGTCGGCAGAATACCCTCTGAAAAAGAGCATCCAAAGTATGAGGAATGATGCTATGCCCAAGACAATCTTCTTGTATAATGGTGGGAATGTGCTGGTCTTCTTTGGAGTGAATGTATGGCTATAAGGCGAGGAAGTTAGTAAAACTGGAACAAAAATCGATAAACCAAAAAGAGGTTACACATTGCCGACGAGATCGTCAAAACAACCAGAGGCAGCTGGGAGTCCCAATAGCTAGATGTAGGAAGGGAGGGAGGGCGAGAGGCTTGCCCCGAAGACATTCATCAACAAACAATGGGACTTGAAGTGTGGATCACCACAAGTCGAGTCACATCAAAAGATAGCTGGCGGACAAAGCCCACCAGCGGCCGCTGCCGTCCGCCGCCGTGTCCGCAGCATAGCAAGCTCGACAGTAGGGTACCAACTGATCCACCATTCTCCCTTGGCAACAGCCTTCCTCAATGCTAGGCCACTGTCAAACACTGCACTCCGATACCATCGAATAGGCGTCCACCAGTCCAATTAGCCACATGTGTCACTATTGAAAATCAAATACGTACATTGGAAGATCACTCTTCTTCCCATAATCGTCTAATACCATGGTCTGTTCTCTATAAAGTGTATCTATGCATATATATACACATGTATATGTATATACGTTATCTTCACCTGGAAGTTAGTAGAAGTGTGAAAACAAACAGAGAGACTAGCGCTTGATTAGCTGAAGGTCTAATATTATTCTTCTAATTTACTTTATTGTTCTTGTATTGTGCTTTTTTTTTTTTTTTTTTATAACAAGATATTTTTTTCGGTCTGTGATTTTGATTGATCCACTAACACTCAGGCGACCCGGTCGGGAATTTTCTTGCTGTGTTTTGGCTGGCGTGCGCCCTGGAATTTTGTTCACTGAGACTTTCCACCTACTGACGAAAAGCACGGTAGCCACGACATCGAAGGGCCATGCAGGTTAGAATTTCACTTGCTCATACCAATTTAGGTTATGATACAGATGAACCTTATGCGGGAACGGTAGCAGTCGTTTAGTGGAAGTTGTAGTTTTTTTTGGCGTCCTCTGCAGCCTTGGTGTAATTGTAGTGCAAGTTCTTTGCTGTCTTACAGTTGGGACTCCTGGGAATAACTGCTAAGCGGTGACCCACTCCTCTGCTATTGCTTGGGATTCTAAGATTATCCTTTTACCTCTTTCAAGTTGTTTCCTCGCCTACGCTCACCTCTTTTTCCATTTCTATGTTTTTCAAAATCTACTGATTTTGTGTATTTAGGCGCTTATCTTTTCCGTGTAGCGCCATATTGCATGTACTGATATATGTGTTGACCATATTGCTACAAACATTTCACTTGTATGTCAGTGGGATCATTTACTTTCTATTGAGACATTGTATTTTCAACTGTATTTACTTACTTTTAGGTGATCTTTCTTGGTATTCTGCCCCTCTTCTTACCCTCTATGTCTTTTTCTTTGCCAGCCGCTAAACCACACCGTTAGTCCACTAAACAACTTCCAGAAGTCCATTCTCCTCCGGCTTGAACCACTCCCGTTTCAAAACACTCCAGCATAACCTTGCTAGCTCCGTGGATCTGTCGCTGCCGTTGGCCTTGGCCTCTATGTAAACTTTCAACTTCGGCTCGGTTCCCGAGCCTCTGCAGGTGAAATAAACGTGCTCGCTGCCCTCTGCGGCAACACTGCTGGTTGTAGGAATAACCTTAGCACTAATCATTTGCGACGATGGGTCAGAGGGGAGAACGGGCTTGTTATCTGGCGTATCGCTCTGGTACCCAATGGTCAAGTCTCTCCACTCAATCACCTTGAACTCGGGGCCAATGTTTGCTGGGAAATCGTGCCCGCTGTACGATTGGCGGATAATTTTGTCGAAGATGTACGGAGTCTTTGAGAGATCGTCCAATTTATAGTATCCATTGCATTCTTTGAACCACCCGTAGAGATTGTAACCTTCCTCGAGTTTGTCAATGGCGGTGTAGCTATCCTCCTTACCGTAGAACCATGACTGGTACAACTGCAACCAGACAACAGCTGCTGCGATCCCGTCCTTGTCGTTCACCAGGTCAAACATGTACCCAATGGCCTCTTCGTAACCAAATGGAACGATGTATCCTTCCTTCTTCAAGTCAATGGCTTTGTTTCCAATCCACTTGAAGCCGGTCAATGTGTCCTGGAAGTGGAAACCATGCTGGTCGGCCATTGCCTTCAATACTTGCGACGACACCGTGGAGTTGACAAGATACAAATTCTTGAGGTCTTCCTTGTCTGTGTTCTCAATCACCCACATAGCGAACAAGAAGCCGATTTCGTTGCCTGTCAACTGCTTCCATTCCCCTGTTTTCGCCTTCACAGCTACACTGAACCTGTCGGCGTCTGGATCATTTGCAACCACTAATTTGTAGCCCTGTTTTTCAGCATCCAGAATGGCCAAGTCCAAGGCACCCTTTTCCTCAGGGTTCGGGAAGGAAACTGTTGGGAAGTCAGGGTTCGGTTCGCTTTGCTCTTTCACTGGACGAACATAGTCCTTACCGTTCTCAAAGAGATTCAAACTCTCCAAGAAGATTTCCAAACCGACTCCGTGCACAGGTGTGTACTCAAACTTGAAATCGATTTTAGGGTTCTGAACGAGTCCCTTGAGCTTTTCGATATACTTGGCCGTAGCTGCTTCCTTGACTGAAACCAACTTGCCGCTGCTGATACCCTTCGAGAATATCTTGGTAATATCCCAGACGGCTCCGTCGCTCCAGGGAACCAAATTGTCATCAATTGAGTGCGCAATCCCTGCGTCGTGTGGAGGAATAATCTGACAGCCATTGCCGTAGTACACTTTGTAGCCGTTATCTTGGGCTGGGTTGTGCGACGCAGTAACCATGACACCAGCAGATGCTCCGTAGTAGTCGATAGAAAACGGAACCATAGGTGTGTGGCACACAACTCCGCTGCCGTTGTCGACTGTGGAGGCAAACTTGATATCTCCTGTGGCAGTGGTCTTTGAGAGTTCAATTGAGTCTGCAGAGAGGGCATTTGTGGAGCCTAGGTAGTACACCTTGAATCCCTTCAATAAGGCAGCACTTGCAGTCAACTCAGCAAATCTTTGCGAATTGTGACGGTGGTCATGCCCCACCACAATCGAGAGCTCTTTGGACTCCTTCCAGTTCTCCACTAAGTACTGCACCAACCCCTGCGTAGCCTGGAGCACGGTGACGTCGTTCATGTGTGCGAATCCAGCTGTCATTGCGGATCTCAACCCGGCTGTGCCAAAAGCGATACGCTGGGCTAACCGTTTGCTTAATTCGTCATAGTTCTTGGAGCTTTGTAGCTCTTGTATTTCGCGACGAGTCTTGGGGTTAATATCCACCTCGAGCCATTGATCTACGAGCTTGTCGATCTGTTCGGTCATTGTGAGGGAGGATGGTGACTATCTACTAGATGAATAAGAATGGGCTAGGTAGAGATATATATTGAGTTGTATCGGAGCCGAGAAGTAGCATGCACGAAGTGGCCCCACATGATAAGATAATGATCCACTGATGATCCTGCACATACGCACTCATCTGCTCCACAAACAATGGCTGTACACTACTAATTCCAAGTCTACTTGTAGATCTATTGATGATTTATATACTACCTATATAGTTTTATTTTCTGTTGCGATTGCTTGTTTAATATTATAGTACAGAGTTTTTTTTTTGTTTTGTTCACACCTCGTGTGCTCCAACTTTACCGTTTTCTCTTATCCTCTACTGCTCTGTCTGGCGTCTATTACCTTTGCAGCCGTCCACTAGCTTAGTTGGTACTCAGAGATGCTGCTATTCTGTCCTATGGTAACAAATTTGACAATGCCGTTTTTGAAATCGTCGTCCTCCGCATTGGTCAGTATCTGCAAGCTGTGGATTGGACTCTCAATCTTCTCGGAGACAACATTGTTCAGCCACGATTTGCCCTTCTTTGTGTATTTGTGTAATGAGAGCGTGCTGTTTGAATCCAATGTGACCACTAGGGACGATGAAGGATCAATTATGAAATCTTGGATTGCACTGGCCGCAAAATCTATGGCGTGAATAGAGCTGGTTGTACGCAAGTCAAACACCTCAAGTGTTCCATTGGCTGTTTCTATATTCTCTTTTCCAGCACCAGTAGGAGTCTCAGAGCTTGATACCAAGAGCCAGTACCCATTCAAGGCAAACTTGATCTTGCTGATTTCGCTGTACTTTGTCTTCAAGCTGGAGATGGACGCACCAGTGGCGAGATCGTATATTTGAACCTCACCAGACAGACTGCCAAGGGCCAAAAGGGCTCCATCCACATGGATGTCTGATGCCTTGACGGAAGTTGACCCACTTGCGGTGGCTTGGTACAAGGTCTTCAGTTCCTTGGAGTTGTTCAAAGTCCAGGATCCGTCCTCATATACAATGATGAAGAGCAGTTGAATCGATGGGTGTGTGATGATGCTTGAAACAGTCTTCTTCTGGTTGTGGGGGAACTTGGTGGCGTTGTTACCAATGATGACTTCTCCGTTTAAATGCGAAGCAATTGGTTCTTCGAGATCCTGGTATGCTACTACGGAAGTTGACGTCACATCCATGCCCTTGTGAGCTGATTTTGAATACTTTATGATCTCGTTGTCGTCGCCGTTCTTCAAGCTAACCAATGCGATGGCACCGGTGGAGGAGCCAACTAAAAGCTTGCGTGTTGAAGCTTGATAGTACGAAGAGGTTGCCTTCTTGAAAGGGTGGCCGATATTTCTGTTGAGTTTTATTGAGAATTCCTGCTCTGTAGGGACCGGAGCCTTTGGCTTCAATGATTTGTGTAGTTGGAATAGCTCTGTCCTGGCGTTGGTAATGATATCTACTGGGATCTGACCCCCACTTGGTGCTTCCGTTTCTGTGGTTGCTTCTGAGACTGGCTCTTGGTCTTGGGCTTGTCCTGATGTACCAATTGCTATTGACAACTCTTGGAGCGCGTGTTGTGCCTCGTCTCGCTCCTTGATCGCTCTCGAGGCAACTCGCACAGCCGCATCATGGTGATACAATGCTGCGCTGAGTTCTTGCCTGGCCTTGTGAAGCTGTTTCCTCAATGTGAAGACTTCCAATGCCAACGAGTCCCACTCGTTCTGGAACGAGGATAACATGGCTGGGATCGAGCTGAACTGAGGAGGTTTGGGCGGCACTATTGACGATGAGGTCAGTGACGACACGTTCAACGCTATCAAGTCTTCTGCCAGTAAGATCTCATCAGTAATTGGATCGGTGCCGCTAGAAGCAATGTACTTCTCTATGAGTGACCTTTCGAAGATTGCACCACTTTTGGGCGAAACTACAGGCTCTTTGGCGATTTCTCCTGAAACTAAAGGACGGGTGTTAGTATGATGGTTTAGAGAGTGGGGGACATTTCTGTATCGTTCTTTGAGGCCAATAGAGCCGTCGGGATATACATACGTGAACAAATCATGACCACGAGCTAGCTGATAGTGGAGCTTGTCTATCTAAATTCTAGTGAATCAGAGTTTAGTTACTCTGTGTGTTCCTCATATTGTGATTGTTAGATGAGCAGCTACAGCTATGGCAGAGAGGTAAACGCACGACTTTCCAAAGCAGTAATTTTTTTTTTGTTTCTCTCGATTTTCCGCTATCTCGCGATAAATGCTGCAGCCATTTTTCGCAGCCAGTTGTCTACTGAGAGGCTACAAGAGTGACAATGAAACATGATAGCTGTGCTATATTAACTATATAAAAGTTGAAAAATAAGAAAGAGGAAATATTCAGGGGTTCTCTCTCATGTATAAATAATAACTGTTCCACGAATGAAGCCAATGGAGTCATCACTGACTGTGTATATAAAAAAAGAAGAATTGAATGCATGTGTGTGTGTGTGTGTGTGATGATGTGTTAAGACGAGATTGTCGTTAGAGATGCAAATGATTCATTATGACTGGTATGCCAAAATGTTTTATTCTGTGGCGTATGAGCACGCCTGTATATGTAAGGGAGTTTCTTTTTTTTTTTTTGGTTAAGCTTTCTATTTCTTCTTGGATCTTTAGGACGTGGTACTGCCTATTTCTCACCCGAAGATGATGATACAGCAGAAGACTTTGGAGGAGGCAATACTCTGTAGTACCTTCTTCCAGTATTGAAGAGTCCAATACAGTGCCCCAAGAGAGAGAAAACGATAACGAACCAGCCGGCAACTGCCGCCGACCAGATGAAAGCGTAGAATCCCTTGGACAAGTTCACAATCGACCCGTAAGTATCCAGGTTTTCACTGTTTTGGGTCTTGATGTATAAGGAAGCACCGGTAATGATACCAGCAGCCACCACATTGATGACAAATATCACAAACTGGTAAAGGAAATTCAAGAACGAAAGCATGCAGTTTCCGGGTGATAGGAAACACCCAAGTAGCCCAATGATCACAGAAATGAAAGTGAGCACGACAAGCGCAACTACCAACCCAAAACTTGCCTTGAACAAATTTTTCATGGTTGGCAACTTTTTATTCAAACTTCCAGGAAGGAGGAAGTTGGTTGAGTTAACGTTGTTCACGAGGAACTGCAACTCAGCCCTTACGGTTGGATCAGTGTTTGGGTTTGCAATTGTGTCGTTTAATTCCGACTTGAACACGGTGACCGGGTCAAACGTATACGATGCCTTTGGAGTAGAGCACCAAGTATAGTTAACTTTGGAGTTATCGTATGTAGTCTTCCCGACACCGTTCACAATTACCACATTCAGAGTTGTGAACGTACCCTTACAGTAGCCCCAGAAGGAGATAGAGTAGACGTCTGCCAACCCTAATTGCTGGTGGGTCAACTTGGTGGTAATGTATTGAAGAGTAGCTTCCAAAGAACCCTGTGGGTAGGTGGTTGGGGTTGCTGTGTTGACGGCAGAGGCAACGGCAGCAGATGCCCCAACAATAGTGGATGTTCCCACTACTGGTGTAGACGCACCAGCAGCTGAAGCTGCTAGTGGGACAACAGGAACTGGTGCGGATGCGGCAGCAGGAGCTGCACCAGCAGGTGTAGCAGCAGCAGTACCTGCGGCAACAGTATTAGTATTTACAGTATTGGCAGCGGCGGGAGCTACGGCTGTGGCAGGCAAAGTATCAGCACCTTGAATGCTGTTTTGCGGAACCCATCCGTTAGTAACCACCTGGGTAGTAACTGCTTCCTGAACCGTTGTCGTTACTGTAGTGGCATCTAAGGGCTTTGTGAGAGTGGTTGCTGGGGTGAAAAGAACAATTGTGGAAAGAGTCGTAGGCGACGGAGACACAATTTGTGCAGTACTTGTTGACGATGAGCTGGTTGACGACGACGAGGTGGTGGTAGTTTGCGCCTTTTGCTGGCTGTCGTCGTCGGTAGTAGTGACGGGATTTTCACCAAAACTTCCGATGTTGTCTCTCTTACCAAACTTGGTCACATCAAACATCTGTGCCAATGGTACGTTCGCTATATTGACATTCAATATATAGTAAGGTGTGAGGAAACTGCCTGTCTTGTACCCACCTAGTAAGGCAAGCACGGCAAGAATCAACTGCACCACCGTGAAAACTATAAGGATGAACCTAAAAATAGTGAACATCATCTTGGGAATAGTTTTTTAAATATGGAAGTCTAGCAAAAGGTATTAATGGGGGAGAAATGAAAAGATAGGAAGTGTGGTTTATGTATGTATAAGTTGTGTAAAGGGGTGTTATTCAACCTCTAGTGTTTGGTTGGCCAGATCAACTTCAGCGAGAGTGCTTCTCTTGGTCACGTTATGAGAAGCTTTTGAGTGGGCGAACTCACCTTTAGTATGGCTTGAAATGGTGGTTTTACCTGGTGTGTGTGGTACTGATCTCTGAAAATCTGATCTCTATTGCGCTTCCAATAGTTTCGGTTTTGGGGGCTTTATTGAAGGTGGTATAGTTTATGTGGAGCTATCCTACTACTTTTCTCTCTGTTATTCGCTTGTAAGTAGTTCTCTTTGTTGGAGTAGCGTCCACTGATAGATAGAAGAGAAAAGAAAAGAGGAAAAAGTCTAAATCATCAGGTACTTTTATAAATATTTGCCTGGTATATATACGATATTTTTATCTGTACAAAATAAATCCCTCTCGACTATGCTACCCCAGCCACTGAAACATTCTACTGGGAGAATATCCCCGATGATCCTCACATGTTCCTGGCTTCGTCCATAGTGAATCAAAGTCTAATTGTTTGATCTTGCCATACTTTGTACCTTACGACGCCTAACTATGGCACGCAACCGCTGCAAAAAAAAATTATTTCCTGCAGCATAAGGCTGATTTGGCTGATTTGAGCCGCACCAAAATGGCTGGTCTTGCTGCGTTTCGAGAGTTTGAGCGTAGGTGGTTAAACGAAGGAAACGTTACCTTCATTTGCGTCAACCAACATGAGATTGCCTTCGGTGATCCATTTCAATGTCTCTGCCAGGGCCAGATCGATCCACCCACTGGGGCCTTGGGACTCTACTCTGCTGTGAAACTCACTCGTTTCCGGTGCCCATTTGAGCGCTCCACACACCGCAAAGACCTGTCGACAGGGACCTGTGGTGGAGAGCGACCTATATACAGTCTACACGCAGGGAATTATTTTCTCACTAAATTAAAATTAGGTCCCGCGCAATAAAAATGTAGGCTGGTTAGTTATTATGTGAGAGAATGAGAAAGGTGCTGGCTAACATTTTCATACTCACACTACACAATCATGTAGACAATTTACGAACTGATGCTACCAATACGCAACCGAGCTAGACGAGCATGACAATAAGAGAGTGCAAATCGAAAATTAGCTCAAAAGTCCCAAAATATTTTGCGTACAAAAGAATTTGGATTCGTCAATTTTTGACTATGGTGTGTTTCCTACACAACGAGAGCAACAATGTGATTGTCAACGTAACTTTAAAAATACATACAAATTTATAGTTTTTTGGTGATTTTTAGTCTCTAACTTCGGGGATGGCCCCTCCCTGGACAAGAATTGGGCTTGTTCATCCCCTAGTTTAGTCAAAGCTCTGCAATTTATCTCTCAAGTCCCGAATGTCTCTCGTGGGTAAAGTTAAAATAATTGTGAATATTAAGGTTGACTTTTGAAACAGCAGCAGGGCACACCAACTATAGGAAATGCATAGCGTTGGTGTAAGTAATTTAAAACTCTAAATTCTTTACAGGTTTGCTCCTATTGCGATAAGGGTTAATTTTACAAGAAAGGATGCTGGTAGGCTGAATATCACTATAATACATTACTATACATTATTCTTCTAAGTCATTAAAACCGTCAAGAAGTTCTTGCTCGAGTTCATCCAAGTCAACTTCCTCTTCCTCCTCCTCTTCCCCATCGTTGTTTGCTTTAGCATTCGTCTTGAAACGCTTCCCATTAGAAACTTCTTCTTGCATATCGTCCCCTTCTTCTGATTCAGACCTACTACGTTTATGAGTTGTAACCCCATTTTCTTTCTCTTCGGTCTTGAATTCGTCGCCTGCCTCCTTCATCTCTAAGTCTCCCAAATTCTCGTGATTGGCATTCTTAAGCTTATCGTCCGCATCATCGTCGGCCTTGTTATCCGGGTTGATCTCGTTGTCGTCGTCCGCATCGTCGTCCCCACCGTTTTCGTCGTTTTCTTCTTCTTCTTCGTCGTCGTCGTCGTCATCGTCATCGTCATCATCACTGATTTCAGCTAAAAACTCTTCAACTTCCTGATCAACTCCGTATAATGAATAGTCAGTTATGCTGTTACTGTTCCTCTGTGCTTCTTCATCCTTTTCTTTCTGTTGTTCCAAAACTTGCTTGTACTTCTTCAAATCATTGTCTGAAATGTACCAGTCGTCTTCACTTGATTCAATAAGGTATTCTTCTTCATCCACCTTACTCCAGCTACTCAAGCATGCAAATAACCAATCTGGGTTGACAATCTTGACTCCTGGAATAAGCTTCTTGGCCACTCTGACTTTAAATGTCGGTCCAACTTTGTAAGACTTGTTTCTGTTGTCTCTGCAAACCACATGAGTGACATCAGGGTACACCTCACTCACAACTTTGACTCCAAATTGCTTACACCATATGACAATATCTGCTCGTTCAAGATTGATGCCGAGAGGTAAGATCCCCGAAAAGAGGACTGTGACACCTTCCAAGCACCTATGCTTCAAAGATGGGATAATCAGAGTCAAATCTGGTCTTTCTTGGTCGTTACCGAGGGATACTTTCAATTCTTCGTAGTACTTGGTATGGATCTTCTCAAGAGCTTTCTCGAGAGAGAACAATTCGGTGTCGTCATCGTACAATAGATTCTCTTCGTGGGTGCCATTACCAGAAGCGCCGCTTTCTTTGTTTTCGGTCTCCGTGGAGGTGCTGTCGGGGGTATCCAGATCCTTTTCTTTCTCGTGCTGGATCATTTCCAAATCATGTTGCAACTTGGCTAATGGTCTCTCATTTTGCTGCTGCTCGATCGAGAGGTTTCTGGTTATTGATTGTTCCAACAAAAGGTTGGTGTTGTCCTCGCCTCCACCCAATTGAAGAATTCTCTCGACAGGAGAAGATTTCAACAAGTCTGCCTCAAGAGTGAAGTCAAGGGCCTCATCATCGCCATTTTCAGTTTCGTTCCCGTTTGCGTCTTCGGGTTTCTTTGACTCCTCACTTTCGTCATTATCGGTCGTGGATGTATCGGAATCTTCCTCCTTAACGGAATTTTTCTCCTCTTCAATCTCCTCTAGCTTTGCTATAGATTTTCTCTTTTTCGTTGGACCTACTAATTGGCCATTCTTTTTGGGCAAAAAACTGGAATTGATGTCTCCAATCCCAACAAAGAAATCGTACGGTACCACTTTCACCAAGTTGCTCTCCCATTGCCACACATCTCCTCTGTCGTCAATAATTGCCACCATAGACTGGTCAACGGGGAACAATCTCTTCAAGTTTTTGTGAGTCAACGAGCCACTTTCGTCTCTGCTCAATATTCGATCTCCAAAGTACTCCTCTGTGGGGTCAATGATTTTGGCAATGGCCAAGGCATAGTTCCTCGTAGCCATAGTGTAGATGTGCAATTCGTAGAGTTTGGAGATTTTGGCCAAGAAATCTTCGAGTCCGGGACGAAGCTTGACGTAGTACCAGCATTTCGTTGGTGCAAACTTTGGACCTGTCCAGCCAGGTGGCATGATGGGCTCCTCCTCAAGACAAAATGACCGCACATCCTTGACTGCCGCATAGTTTGGGTTGGACTTGTCACTCTGCCACTCGCCGACAGTAGGGTCAACTGTCGCATGGATGACAGTCTGATCCAAGTCGACAACAAGGATGAGCTTCTTCTCATCAATCAAGCGGTCAGTGGTGCTCTGCTCGATCTTTGCTGCCTCATCGTACGATATCTTCAACCCAGTGCTGTCATGTGACATTTCAATGTTGGCTCTATCCTCATAGTTGTAGCCGGTGTAATCCTTTTCGTCCTCTACGGCTTTGCCACAAAGAGCACACAATCCTCCATACTGCACTGAGTGGTCGCACGGTTCTCGTATGGACAAAAGCTCAGATGCAGAAGAGTGAATCTTTTGGCCGATTTTGATGTTCAATTTCTCCACTTCTCCCTCTACAGGACTTTCGAATGTCCCAACCCTCTCAACTTTGATTCTGGCCGGTGGGTCTTCAGTGGAATTTGGGTCGTCTTGGAAGTCCCAGTACTTGTATGTAAATAATTGCTTGTGCTTAGCAGTGGTTTCTCCAGCTTTGCAGTCGATTGACGTGATCGTCACAGGGAATGGCACATACTGCGGCAATGTGACCGTGGTTAATTCAGGCATGGTGGCCTGCTAGTGTGTATGTTTATGAATGTAAGCGTGTGAATGCGGACTCCGTATATGTAGCAAGCTATTCAGGACCTAATTGGTTGTCGTATTTTACTCCTGTCGAATAAGTTTGCGAGCCGAAGATACTTGGCTGTTAAAATGTCTTTACCAAGGTCTGTAGCAACTGTGCTATCTCTACTTGAAATTGGTGGTGGTAATAGCAGACTACCTCTAGTCGGAGTCGTACTTAATTGAAAAAAAAAAAAAAAAAAGAAGCAAAAAGTCGTCTTGCTGCTTCCTCCTGAAATTGGCCTAAGAAAGCTTTGTGTTCGTCTCGATCTTGTCTCGGCTTCTCCAATTGTGGAACTTGTATGTTTGCAGAAGTCTGAGAGCAATACCAAGATGCTGTGGTGACTGTGTGTTTCGTATTCGAGCGTTTTTGACTTCTCTCTTATTGTTTTTTTTGTATCCGAATTTCTATTTTCTTTTATTTTTTCTGCTATAATATTTTTGCCTGTCGCGGGTGCCGTTAGGGACTGCACACAGCACATGTCAGGGTACCTTTATTGGCAGGAAATCTTCCAATCTCTTTAGTCACCACCGACTTAGTCCGTCTTCCCCACTTCCCCAGGATTCAGCAGCATTTTCTGGCGCAATTAACGGCCACAGCACAACACAAAAATTACGAAATTTTGCAAGTTTTTAAAGGGTTTAAAAATTGATGCTTTTATATAAAAATACATGATTATTGGCGCTTCCATCCGTAAAGGATTGAAGTCCTCTCTATAATACACTATATATCCTCGAATTCATCGTCAGAACTGCTGGGGTGGTCGTCTGCGGCAGCAGTATGGAAGGACAGTGGGAACGAACCCTCACTAGCAGGGGCGCTTCCGTCTGCCGCTTCCTGCTGAGAAGCAGAACTGGTTTCAGCAGCAGCAGCAGCAGCAGGTTCCACTGTGGTACCGGCAGCACCACTTTCGCTTTCGCCTGAACTGTGCCCGTTTCTCCCATCTGGGGCAGATGATCCATACTCTCCTGCTCCACCATGAGCCTTTTCTTCGGTATTAGGTTCACTCGTGGCTTCCCGTTCATTTCCCACGCCATTTTCGATAGCGATGTCGTCAAAATGGTCTTCGTCTTCGTCACTCTCATCACTTTCTTCCAACAACTTCACTCCGATCTCTTCACTTAATTCTGGAGATGCCGTTTTTCCATTCGATTGGGTAGGCTCAAGAGCATTAGATTCCACAGATTCAGCAGCTTCGGTTGATTCTGGTGCTGCAGCCGGCTGAGATGGTTCCTTCGAATTGGCAACGTCAACGCTACTTTCCTTTTCTGGTGCTGCTGTGCTTTCTCTGTCGTTACTAATTGTAGGAAAGTTAAACTCAGGGAAGTCTTCCATGTCGAGCTCCTTCTCACTGGCATCATCATCGTCGTCGTCATCGTCATCGTGCAAGTTGCCGTTAGAATTGCCAAAATTAAATCCAAATTCAACCTGTTCTCTATCTTTGGCCCTCTCACGCTCTCTGGCTTCACGCTCTTTCATAATAAGCTCGATCTTCCGCTTTTTGTGCTTCTCTGATGCCCGGACTGAGTATATCACCTTCTTGAAAGACTCATCTACAATCCTTTGGAACTCTTTTGTCACTTCTTCAGTTATGGGCTTATCGGAGTATGGGGACAATAAAGTCTCGGCCCGTATGAAAATATTCTGCTCTCGTAACTTTGCTCTTGCGATTGCCTTCTTTTCATTTTGAAGTCTTATTTGTAACCTCTTTTGAGCATATGCGACTATATCAAATCCAGAGGTAGTCTTTGGGGCTTCTTCGCTTTTTGTTGGTTCGGTCAACTTATCCAGCAATCCAGTCGCTGCAATTTCGTTGACTTCATTGAATTCTGCGTTCGCAGTAATCTTTTCTCTTCCTTCAGCCCCAATAGATTCCCCACTTGCACCAATGTCTTCGCTACCGTTCGCAGGGTCACGCTTTTGGGCAAGAGCATCAGCGTCTCTGATTGCGTCTCCATCCACACTCTCCACATCGGTGTGCTTTTCTGGTCTGTCGCTCATAACACTGTCTTCCTCTTCACTCACTTCATCATCTACTGCCAATTCCGCTAGCTCTTGTTCCAACTTCTCCTTCCACTTCACTTCGTCATCGTCAATGAGGTTGTACAACGACTTTTCCGTCATTCTTGATTCTTCCACAAGTTTCAACCTCATCTCCTTCAAGTCAGTGATTCGATCCATGTACTTAGGGGTCTTCTGATAGGTGTAGTCAGGTGGCAAGTCCGGCAAGAAGCTTGGTACATAAGAAGGCTTGCCCTCCTTCTTTGGAACTAGTTCAGTTATTTCGTAGTGTTCATTCGTGAAGAAGAGGAGCGAAGGCTCATCAATAGTATATTCAGCTTGATTTTTTGGGTCAATCAAGCCATTGGTTTTCTTATCGAGTTCCTTAATGGTACTTAACCCTTTGAACTCCTTCAGTTTTTCGTACTCGGAGTAGAGCAGGTTGGGCTTTATCGATTTCATCTTTAGTAACAACTCTACGTCACTCTTTGACGGCTTCGTCTTTCTTTGAAGCTCGGTAAATTTATGCAACGACTTTACGAGTTCGTGGAGGTAGCAAGACGTCAAGTCAGAAACTCTCCACACAAATTCTTCGGAAAAGGAAAACCCACTTGATTTGAGCATTGTGCCAATCACCTTGAGCAAAAGGAGATCTACGGGTGACGTTGTGTCTATGCTGGGAGCCGGACTGTTCAATAACCGGATGGTTTCTGGCGAGAGTTTACGGTTTGGTGGTGGGATATATTCATTTCGGGGACGAGCCACCACTAACTCTTGTGTAGGAGGGGTGATGCTTTTGGATTCCGATTCATTGGGAAGTGTTGCACCTTCAGTGCCCATTTGTGCTGAAACAGATTCTATGGGTGTGTCTTTGTTTGTTTCTGTTTTAGCGTTGGTATTGGGCAAGATGCCAGCAATGCTGGCCGCCGCTGTAGCTGCCGCAGCGGCAGCTGTTACGCTCGCAGCAGCAGTGTTACTAGTGGGAACCACGAGATTGGCACTCAAGCTCGAGTCGGGCTTCTGGTCTATTTGTGATTCGTTTTGGATAGAATTGGATTGTCCGCCTGTATTAGACTCCGATCGTTTGTCCGCAGAAGCAATTGATGCACCTTGTTCGGGCTGGTGTGAGGACTCGTCTTGTTTTGAGGCATCTGGTTTCTCCACTTCAACCTCAAAACCTTTCGGCACCGGTATGCTTCCACTACTATTTACATTATTGCTGTTTTCACTACCGCTCACAACCAGTGGTTCGTTCGCTATCAAAGCTTCGTTCTGTTTGGTTTCTGCAGCGCCAGAGGGAGTAGCTCCCGCTGTTGCACTAACATTACTTTCTATTTCAGGCCCCGGGGGGTCAGCACTTTTCGGCTTATCGTTCGCCACATTTGTGCCACTTGGCCCTATTGGCCCATCCATCTTTCAATGATTCGTTTTGTTACGATTTATCAGATCAAGTGGTGGTGATATCGCGTGCTTACTTTTAATATTGACTACCTTGTATCTGAGTAGACACTCTTAAAAATCGAAAACCATACCAGAAACCAAAAAAGGTGCGCACACTACTATTTATATACAGGCTGTAAGGAATCACATATTAAGTGTATTTAATTAACTAATTATAATTGTCTGATCTCCATTGAATATTCTAAGGTGGATGGTTTTCTTTTTTATTGCTACATCATCTTTTAACTCCCCTTTACCACAACTGGGACTGGGGTTTTCAGTTCATTTTCATCCTCCAATTCTCGGTCACCCTACTGCTGGTTACTTTTTCATCGTATGTTTCACGTATTTTCATTCAAATAGGTTTGCTCTCTCTACTAAATATGAGATAAAAGATATTCAATAGCGCCTTGCACACTTCCTCCTGTTCTTCTCAAAGCTTCAATGTTTCTATCAAAGTCGAAGAATCCCATATCATTGAGTTGTCTGAGTTGGCTCTCGTAACGTTCTTCTGGGGGTCTGTTATCCACTGCGGCAGCGGCTTGGCCAGCACCAGCTCCGGCGCCTCCCCCACCAAAGAGTGCAAATGGATCCATTGGTGGGACACCACCTGGGAACATGGAAGCGAATGGGTTTGCAGCACCAGCTCCGGCACCCGCGTCAGAACCTGGAGTAGACTCCGAGTTGTCGGAAGACTCGCCAGTGGCATTTCCCGGGGCTGGGAAGCCTCCAGCGCCTGCGGCACCAGGACCTCCACGCATGCCTCTGCCCATTTGCATCATGGATCTTAACATTTCAGGGTTGGACATCATTTGTCTGAAGTAAGGACTTTGAAGCATCTCCCTCACTTGTGGACCCATTGCTCTTAATTCTGGAGACTGGTTGATCATGAAGTCAAGCATTTGTGGGTCGGACATCATCTGGTTCATTTGCTGTTGGAAAGCAGGGTTGGACATCATTCTGGACATCTGTTCGGGATCAGGTATATTCTGGTTCATGCCACCATCTGGTCCAAACATGGATGCGGATGGCAATTGCGTGTATCCGGCGTATCTTGCACCGGTCAAATCTGCCAACGGGTTGTAGCTTCCTTGTCCAGCAGACATGGATGGGATACCAGCGGAGGAGGCAGTCGATGCAGCACCGGAGCCAGCGCCTGCGGTTGCAGCTGTGGAGGAAGTTGTAGATGCAGCGGGGGCGGAACTGGCTGGATCGGAAGAAGTCTTGGTTCCGGCACTCTTAACCAAATGAATGGTGTGGCCCTGCTTGACCTTGTAGAAGCTGAAGGTTTCGCTGTCCTTCAACACCTTACCGGAGTATATTAATCTCTGGCGGTCGGCGGGGATGGACGATTTTTCTTCGATCTGCTTCTTCAACTCCAACACGGTTATGTCTGGCGACACATTGAGCTCGTATTTGGTGTCACCGGAAGATTTTATGACAATATCGATATTTTCGGACATTGTTCTGATTATGGATTAGTGAGAATGTGTGATATGGGTGTGGGGTCTGGGCTATAATGTGTACAGAGCAGAGGGGCTGGGGATAGTAGGAAGATCAGTTAGTTGTGGGTTCCGATTCTTCACTAGGGTACTCTCGTTTGCTAAACACTGCTAAAGAGCCAGGAGAAAGGGTAGGCGGGATCGTGTTTGCTGTTATGTGCCTAAATCCATTCAGAATGTTCGAGAACGGGGCTCGCGCCGCCATCCATGAAATGGCAGGAGGGGGGCTGTATGCAGTGCGCGCACACTCTCTTCTGTTGCAACGAATAATCGGGCTATCGCAGGCAGGGAGGAGGTGTCTTTGAGATAAGGGAGCGAAGGTGGCCTACAAGGTGGGGGTTGGGGTGCGTTCTAGTATATTAATGCGGTCTGGCTAGGATGCGTGTAGGAGAAAGTAACGGAAACGGAAACGGGGAGCGCTTTGGTAGCATCAATTCAACTGACGTAATTTGGAATTCGTATTTATGCTGCAAGTGCGCTTATATCGGTTGGCGTAGGTAGTATACTACAGAGCTTATCCATAAGACTAGGCAGTCCAGAGAGTTCGCCTAGCTGCCAGAGTGCTTTTTTGTATTTTATTCACATGACTTGGCCACTGCTAAGTCTTAATGCTGTTCTAGTTTGATTTTTTTTTTTTTTTGTATCATCCATGCTTACCCTTACGCACCAAACCCTCGCAACTTGTATGCAACATTTGTCTCCGAAAGCTGCTTGCTCACCACCAAATCATTGATCAATAGCAACTTGACAAACTCCTCTGCGTCTTCTCCCAGCTCGATAATGACCCACCCGCCATCCTCAGTGTTCCCAAAGCCATCGACATGGACATCTTTCTTGCCGCTAGTCAACCTCGCCACAAAGAACATGTGTATCAAGTCGGCAAGTTTGCTCGCTTTGAGTGAGGTGCTTTGCTTGGTGCTATACTCGTGTAGTATGTACCTTAGATACCCCTCATACTTTGAGTTTATGGACCTGGCCTCGTGTAGCTTAGCTTCTATGTCGCTCAACTTCAGGCGTATGAGCTCGCTCTGTGCGGTGGAGTCTTCATCCTGGCTGGCAGCAGCAGCATTTTGGCTGCGAATCTCAAGCGCTCGTATTTGGCTGTCAAGACTCTCAGCCTTACTCTCCTCCAACTCGACCTGTGAGTCGATAATTTTACTGATTTGCTTGTAATCATCTACAATCACCTCTAAGTTGTCATTTACACCTTGGCCATCGACTGCTTTCTGAGTGTAGTGTTTGATGGCCAGTTGCTGCTCATGAAGCTGTTTTTCCGTTAAGGTGGTAGCTGTCGCGACACCAATCACGTCGTTTTTGTCTGGGAAATACGTCAACCGACTGTACGACTCGTACCTCGCTATTATGTCTTTCTTCAACTGTAATTCTTTGGTATCCTGAGATGGGGGTCGGCTGGCTTTCAACTTCTCTATGGCCAGGTTGGCTTGTCTGAGGAACTCTTCGGTACGTTCTATGTCCTTGAGTAGTCTCTGCTTATACGCAGTCTCTAGGTTCGCCTGCGAATCTAAAGTGGCCGATTCTTCAGCTCCACTCACCATTTCTGAGTCAATTTTGAAGTAAAGGGGGCAGATAACAGTGGATAGAGGCACAACTAAACGAAACACTGCCCGAAAATAAAGAGAAAGGAGATAGAATACTATGCACCAACAGCTCTCGTGTCTCTCCACACTGTTGTTTACCCAAAACTTGCTTGTTTTTTCTCGAGTGTTTGATGTTTCCGCAGATCAAACGAGTCAGTTTCCTCCTGCATATACTTAAGCGAAAGTACGTCAGTATGGATTCGTTCTTTCTTTTTTTTCTCTTGCCCTATTAGAGAAACTGAGCTACACTCGAGCACCTACCCCGTCAGCATCTATTGCCTAGTTTGAACCCACCTACATCGTCCTACAAACATGTCTTCTATCTCCCAGGCCGCCTTACAGAACCTCGATGAACCTTCCAGAAAGGAAATCATGCAGTTCATCGAGTCTGAGAACTCCAAGTCGAAGGTCCAGATGTCCATCCACTCATTCACCGATATGTGCTTCAAAAAGTGTAACACCAACAAGCCTATCACCAGCGGCACTTTGGACACCTTGGAAGAAAACTGCTTGACCAACTGCTTGAACAGATTCTTGGACACCAACATCAAGGTTGTTCAAGCCTTACAAGGTGCCCAAAAATAAGCGTGCCTCCCGGGCAAGCAACCACTTTCCACGAATGCGTTCACTCACTCAGTTTCCTGGTTTGATCAGAAGATTTTACAACTCGCTCTTTTTGTTTGCACCTACGTAGCATAGAGGAGAATTCCAGCTCCGTTATTTATCTATTTATTCTTGTACATATTGGAAGTAAAAGAAGCAGCATGAGATGGCAATCGAGTGATCGATATTCCAATACGAAACGAGACAGTTAATAAACAGTGCAGACGTTTTCGGTGCATAAACTCTGATAACGTTGGTAAGGTAGAATAGAATTGTATAAAAATACGTCGATATAAATATATGTATATATAGTATCCTAGTGTGTAGCTATGATGGCAAGTAGAGCTTCTTGAGGTCTCTGTTGGAATGGCACACGCTTTCTATATCCGTCTTGAGTGCATCTGTCTGGCTCGATGACTCTGCAATTGCTTGTAGGAGAGCGAAGTTTTTGGTGAGCTGGGCTAATATGGTACCCTTCGTTTCGTCTTCCTGGCCATCGATGTATCTGGTCAATCTCAAGTACAAGACGGACCAGACGCCTAGGAAGTCGTACTTGTACTCGAGGAGTAGTGTAGGCCCGCTGCTGCCTTGGAGAATCCCGCTATTCTTCTCTATGGCCGCGCTGCTGCTGTCCAGAGGCACCAGCTGCAGCAGCCTCAATGTCTTTTCGAATATGAGTCTCTGGTTGTTCAAGCAAGTTTCAACCACCTTGAGCCCTTCTTGATCTCTGCTTTCTAAGACAAAAGGGTTCGTTACTATTTGATTAATGTTGAATAGCAATCTCGAAAGGCATACAAACACAGTGATCCCTAGCTGTTTATCGATGATATTGTGCGTTTGTTCCAACAAAAGCTTGATTATGGGATACGTGGAGCTGTTCTCGCTGTCGCCGTCACCACTTGATCTGTTGTGGATGTGCAGAATTGAGGTTAAGACATTCTCGTTGATTAGCGTGACAAAGAGCAAGTTGTCTGGCTTCAGCTTCAGTTTCAGCTTCATGGCATATAGGCTTATTATCACGGGATATGCTTCTCTCAAGAGGTACAACGATTGGTCCGCTGGCGTGAGATTTGGTAAGTACGAGAGGCACACCTTGGTGGCGTCTATGAAGAGATCTACTAGTCCACTCTTCACCAATATGTTACTGGAGATGTCGGAATCAATGGAAGTTTGCTTCTCTATCAAGAAGTTCAAACATTGACACCCTTGGGCCTTGAAAGCGTAGTCATGGTCCTCCAAGACGTTTAGTATGAACGAGGTGATGAGCGGCCAGTAGTTATTGAACCAGTCCAGGCCAGGGTTTACGCTCTGGGCATTCTTGCGTGACGCGATTTCAATCAAGAACCACACCATTGACAAAGCAGCCACTTTACCGGATTCCTTCCAGGCTCGCCTCATATCTTCTTCGACTACTGATGAGTCGCTGAACCCAAGTATAGGCTTGAGTCCACCAGTCTTGGCCGCGGCATTGTTGCTCTTGTAGCCAGAGAGGCTCGATATCTTGGGATTGGAGAGCGAGGAGTCGCCCTTCCGCTGAGTCTGGGAAAGATTTAGTAAGCTGGGAATGACTGCAGCTTGGATGTACTCCAGAATGCTGAATATATGTACAAGAGACTCCCGTGTCACAAACTCAGTAGCGAGCTGCGAGTTGACCCTTGATGTCCACGGAAGGTTGGGTTTGACGTGCTTAGTAGTCACGGTTATTAATTTGATGAGGAGTGTTTGATTCTGCTGCTCTAGCAAAGAAGGTTCTAAGGATGTGAGAATGCTTAATGGGTTATGAAAGTCAGCAGCCGCTGAGGGCGCTATGGGGCTGAAATCCCACACACTATCTCGAACTTCGAGCTTGCTGATCAAGAATTCGAGGAATTGGGGATACTGGGCGTTGGGGTTGAGTAGCTTCACGGTCTCTTGTAGCTCCCCCCATGACTGGTTGGAAGATGATGATGATGATGAGGCATGCTCAAGTTGTGCGAGTAGATCTGTAAGTGGTCCGTCTGTTGGCCCTCGAACTCGGCCTGATGAAACACTCACCGGTTCCAGCGGAAGTTCTTCGATAAGCACAGCCATGGTTATGTATCAGAGAGTGGGGTAGGCTGATAAAAGTGGCAGAATCGGTGAAATTCCGTGTCAAAATGGAACAATCGAACGGAAACTAATCCCTGATCTGATGCACGGCGATTTTTGATTTTGCGAGGGAAGCGCTGAAATTTTTGTGTTGATCTCAAGACTCGAAACTCCCCACATTTCATTCAACAACCTTTCTTAGCTAGTCTACAGACAAACATTATAGAGTAAACTGTGGCTACAAAGGTGAATATGAATAGAATTGCCTGTAGATCGCTCGCTACGACTTCAAAGTCTCCGCTTTCTGTAACAATTTCTGAAGAAATCCAGCATGCATTGGCCACAAAATCCAAACCGGTTGTTTCTCTTGAATCTACAATCATCACTCACGGATTGCCCTACCCTGAAAACTTGTCAATGGCAAAGAGGGTGGAGCAAACCATAAGAGATAACGGCGGGATTCCTGCGACTTGTGCGTTCCTTAACGGAAAGCCCTATGTAGGCTTGACTGAATCGGTGTTGGGTGAATTGGCTGAGAATACACAGAGCGCCAATAAGGTTTCTCGCAGAGATATAGGTTACGTCATGGCTAACAAGCAAAATGGAGGCACTACAATTGCCCTGACAATGATTTTGTCAAAGCTTGCTGGAATCAAAGTCTTTGCCACTGGTGGCCTCGGCGGTGTTCACAGGGATGGTCAGTTCACCATGGATGTCTCTGCTGATTTGACTGAATTGGGAAGAACTCCGGTATCGGTTGTTTGCGCCGGTCCAAAATCTATCTTGGACATTGGCTTAACATTGGAGTTTTTAGAGACGCAGGGCGTATTTGTAGGAACCTATAACGATACCAACAGATCCGATAAGAGCTCGATAGAAGTACCAGGGTTCTACGCCAGGGACTCTGGGTTCAAGTCCCCATACTCTTTTGATTCATTCAAAGAGGCTGCAAGCATCATACACATGCAAAATAATGTGATGCAGCTCGAGTCTGGGAACTTGTTTTGCATTCCTCCATCCAAGAAGACGGCATTGCCCTCTGACATGATGCTGAAGATCATCGCAGAGGCCAACGATGAGGCCAAGGAGTTGAAAATCGAAGGAAAAGAACTCACTCCGTTCCTTTTGGGCAAAATTGCCAAAGTTACCAAAGGGAAATCAGTCAAAAGTAATATTGAGTTGGTGCTCAACAATGCCAGAGCTGCAACCGAGATTGCAAAGGAACTTCTCAAGTTGGAAACAGATGGAACAGAGGTACGTATTTAACCGTCAGAAACTATGCATTCATGACTTATGTTTTTTTGTGCAAAGTATATACTAATATAGAAAACGTTTAGACTGTGAGCTTCCAACCTAGCACAAGGATAGGAAAGGCCGCTCCTCCCAAAGGTAACTCTGCAAAGGAAAAGAGGGCGGTCACTCCCATTGAAGAGCCCCAGGCAAATGTAGTAAACACCTTGATTATAGGGTCCTTAGCTCTTGATTCCATTTGTAAAGTGGCAGATAAGCTTAAAATGAAGGACTCTAACCCTGGCAGCATCAGCTCGTCGATCGGCGGCGTGGGGTTCAACGTATCGAAGGCTGCATCTTTAGGGTTGGCATCGCCTTCCTGTACTACCAACTCAAAGGGAAATGTTAGTAGCAGATTGGTTTCTGTTGTGGCGGATGATTTCGCAGGTAAGTCTGTTCTTAGACAACTTAAAGGACTTGGGTTTGATACTAGCGGGATCCTTGAGTTGAATAATTCCCTGAAAAAGCACATCTCAACTGCACAATACACTTCCGTTCATTCTGCCACTGGTGATTTGGTGGTTGCTTGTGCCGATATGTCGATTATAGAGAATGATGCCTTCACTCCTCATATTATCCAGGAAATCGCCAGAGCCCAGCCAAAACAGATCATAGTGGACTGTAATCTCAGCTCCACTGCCATCTCTGCAGTTCTAGAATTTGTGAATAGTAATACTTCTCTTTCGAATTGTAAGGTTATCATTGAGCCTACATCTAGCCACAAGGCTAGAAGAATTGGTCAGGTGCATTCCAATTACTTGAAGCCTTTCCCAAACAATACTGTGCTGCTTATCACTCCAACCACTCAAGAATTGGACCAAATATATACTACATTCAATGACAGAGAATTGTTTGATGACTACGACGGGTGGTTCCCCTTATTGGACAGCCTTGGAATCGACTCTACTTTCAGAGAAAGATTGAGCATCTCCAAAGAAGGTGTTATCCAAGAGGGGTTGCAAACTGGTTATTTACAACAAGCGTTCCAATTGTTACCATATATACCTCATATAGTTTTGAAATTGGGCCCAGAGGGTGTACTCGTGCTCACGTTGTCTACCAGTGTCGATGACTACAAGTCCTTACCCACTACATCCAAGCACCTGCCCAAATTCACGTTCACCACTCAAGTGGGGCGCACATACACAGACGACAATGGCCAGAAGAAGAAGATGGGTATTGCTATCCAGTACTTCCCAGTACCGAAAGAAAACCAAGGCATTACAATTGAAAATGTTACCGGTGCTGGAGATTCCTTCTTGGGGTACTTGAGCGCAAGATTACTGGTTGCAAATGTAGCTCTTCCGCAAGGAACATGGTTAAACACCGAAATCTCCAGCGTGGAGGAAGAATGGTTCAAGTGGGAGTCTATATATAAATCGCAGTTGGCAGCAGGGGAATCCATTCAGACTCTTTCGTCCATTAGTGACAAGTTGAGAGAAATATAATTTATATAACGAATACATAGCATTTAGAGGCGTATAGCCAGTGGGCCATTTTTCGCCTATATTGTGATTTGTGTGGGTGTATGGATGTTCTGAAAATTTATGGTGCTATTATGGGTGGTGCAGTAGTTGTAGTCGCTTGTAAGAATTATTTGAAGTAAGCTCTTCAAAAGCACTTACTTTGTCCCCCAACAACTATACACTACAAGCATGTTTAAGCGCTCAATTTACCGCCAGTTTGCTGGTGCAGCAAGACATCTTAGCACAAGAGTCAATCCTGTCAAGTCCATGCGACTCAGTACCCGAGTCTTGGCTGGAACAGCAGGTGTTGCTCTTGGATTATCTGCCATCTCCTTCCACAACGCTGATATAAATTTGGACGTTCCCAAGAATGAGGTATTGTCTCCCGACGTATCTGTATCTGTTGATAACTCGATCGATCCGTTCCCATTGTCATTGAAGAACAAAGAACACGCCAACCTTCACACCGACTTCACTCTCTTGGGCAGTGGTGTCAGAACAGTCACCTTCCTTGGTATCAGGGTCTACGGTATCGGTCTTTACGTAGCCAACGACGACGTTCCAAAAGTCAAGGACTTCATCAAGAGCTCGGGCTCCCCAGATATCACTGCCGCTTTGAAAGATCCAGAGCTCTCCACTGACTTTGTTGGCAAGTTGCTTGACGCAAACGTCAGATTCAGTGTTAGAATCTGTCCCGTTCGTAACACCGACTTCACCCATTTGAAAGACGGGCTTATCAAGTCGATTTTATCCCACTCATTTTCCAAGCCAGGATCGGCCGTGAGAGAACAAGTCCACGAAGGGTTGGAGCAGTTGAGAGACGTTTTCAAGGGCCACAAGGGTTCCGTGCCAAAGAACCACGTGCTCTGGATCGAAATCTTGCAGAATGGGAACACCTCTATCTCATATGAGGACACAAAGAATAACACTTTGAAGACCTTGGGAGAAGTGGAGCAGAAGATGATGGGGAAGGTGTTGTTCTTGCAGTATTTGTCTGGAGCCAAGCCATTGTCGGAGCCATTGAGAAAAAGCTGTGTGGATGGTTTCGCTTCTTTGTAAGCATCAGATGGATGCAAAGAGATGGGACAGAAAGGTTGGTGGGTAGAGTTGTATAAGCAAAAATTATTCGTGTACATAGTCAAATATAAAGAATTGATCGAGGTGCTGGGCTGCAAGTTGTTCTTTTCGAAAGTGAATCCTAAGGTGTACTTTTCTGTTTATGAGCTTTTTTGTTAGTGATCTACAATTTTGTTACTGTCATTTTTTGATTAATTTATATTACTAAGGGGTATTTATTGTCGTTAATAAAAATACCGATTGAAGAAGAACTGTATAAAAAGAATTGTTCAGTTCAATCTGTATGAGGGGAGGAGGAGGATTATATTACATAATAATAGCTTCATGTTCAACATTGGCAGAAATAGACTTGTGTGGTAAAACCTTGGCACCGTTGACGTAGATTTCGTTCTTGATTTCGACATCGTCACCTAAAACGGTAACACCTTCGGTTCTAGCCCACTTACCGATTCTGGAGTTCCATCCAACAATGGTGGACTTGACCCAAGCGTGGTCCTTAACTTGAGAGTTGGCTAACAAGACGGATCTTTGGATTCTGGCACCTTCACCGACAACAACGTTTGGACCAATGACAACATTTGGGCCAATCAAGGCAGATGGGTGGATCTTGGCAGATGGGTCAATCAAAACGTTACCTTGGTGAACAAATGGTTCGTGGGATAACTTTTCTGGGGACTTCTTGGTCAAAGCGTTCAAGTATAAACAAGTACCGGATAAGAAATCCTTTGGTTGACCGACATCCATCCAGTAACCTTCCAAGTCGAAAGAGTATAATTGCTTTCTTTCAACCAATAATGGGAAAGTTTCCTTTTCAATAGAGGTTGGTCTCATTTCAATGAGGTCAATAACGGATGGGTTCAAGATGTATAAACCGGCGTTAATTCTGTTACCGACGAATTCAACTGGCTTTTCAACGAATCTGTCAATCAAGTTTGGAGTGTATGGGTCGTGGACGATAACACCGTACTTGGATGGTTCGTCAACCTTGGTAGCGACAATGGTGGCTTCAGCACCGTGGGCCTTGTGGAAGTCAGCTAATTCCTTGAATGGGTATTCGCAGATAACGTCGGAGTTCAAGACAAAGATAGGAGTGTCGTCCTTCTTTAACACTTTTTCAGCCAACTTTAATGGACCAGCAGTTCCTAATGGTTCTTCTTCGACGGAGAAAGTGATGGAGACACCGAAAACTTCTTCGTACTTCTTTAAAGTGGAAACCATAACTTCTGGTCTGTAGTTAACAGCAAGAACAATGTCAGTGACACCAGCAGCAGCCAAGGCTTCGATTTGATGCAAGATCATTGGTCTGTTACCAAATTCAACCAATGGCTTTGGAACAGTTAAGGTCAAAGGTCTCAAACGAGTACCGTAACCACCGACTAAAATTAAACCCTTCATTGTAATGTGTGTATGTGTATATGTATATTGATAAGGATATTTCCCTTCAAAGAGAAAAGAAGAAAAAAAAAAAGAAGGAAAAGGAAAGGAAAAATCCAGAAAGAAACTCTCTAGTATATATATTTAGTCCCACTGGAACGTGCTTCTATATTTAAACAGTTCGCTGTTCGAAAATATTTTCATTTTGTGTCTAGTCTGTTGAGTACCGCACGTATCAATAAAAAGAAGCGCGTCGTGTTTGCATAATAGAGCCAAAAAAATAACGTGTGAAAAAAAATTTTAGTGTGGAAAAAAAATAAAAAAAAAAAAAAAATTAAAATAATGTAATAAAAAAAAAAAAATAAAAAAGAAATGTTAGGGAAGAATAGAATGGCTACTGTGTGTGAGAGACAGCCTTAGCGCGAGCTTCAGGCGCTGGGAAATGTCGAACGGTTTAAATGTACGCGGGCAACATTTCACCGTATCGTAACTCAATAGAGGGTCTTCTTGGGTCTTGGAACTTGTGACTGGAAAACACCATGCTTTATTCTGCAGTGGTAGGTGGGTTTTTGTGCGTTAGCGTGTGGGAACTTTCCCACTATGCCACTTGCTGGGCTATTTTTGGGTGCACATGACCAGCCCTTTCCTGGCTCTACCCTTTTAGAGTTACTTTGGCAGCACTTTCCCTAAATATCTTGAACTCTAAAACGGCCTTCTCCCCTAGGTATACTGAAAAAGAAATTTTAGTGTGGTGAAGCGTCAAATTTTTATTCATACTGCAAAAAAGAAAAAAAAAAAAAAAAAAGAAACTCAAAAAATAAAAATAGACTGTAAGAAAAAAAAATAAGGAAAATAAAAAAATAATGACATACAAATTCCTCGAGCGCTCGTAGCACTGATTGACCACGATGCAACGCGTTTAGTGGAGAGAGAGAGAGTGGGTGCCAAAAAATTAAGGTTGGTTAATCTGGAGTTGCCAGATTAAACCCTCTAGGCGGGGAAAGCAGGCAGCATTCTCTGGCTGCCGCGGAAGCCTAATTCTCTTCCACTTCGTCTGTGCTTTCTTTGGTGCAACCACCACACACGTGTTGCCCTATACATACGAGAGGGTATTGCGTTGTGTTTTTTTGGCACGAACGTATTTTAGTTTTTTAATACGTGAATATGCGAGATAGAGCCGCACACTTTGTAGACAGCCACCATTCCCATAGACTTGGTTTCCACGGCCGGGAGCGTCCACGGTGAGACTGACAGTAGGGGAGCAGGAAAGCTACATGGGGACCACAGGGTCTGGGGAAACCAGCTGGAATGGCTGAGGTGGATCTAGGGGCAAGCTGGCAGTGCCTGAAATTCGCTGCTGGAATACCCACAGAGTGTCACACAGTATGTCTGCATATAACCAGCACTTTGGATGGGTTCTGGCAATGCATTCCCTTCCTAGACAATACCCACGCTCCCAAACGTTCAGATCTCGTGGAACACGCACATCCTCCGCAGACACACACATGGCGAAAACAATAAGGTCTCTTGCAAGTCGACTTCTCTCTCAGCCCATGTTTCTTTTCCCCTGAAAACACCATTTACGTGCATTGTACCAGCCAACAATAGAGCGGAAAAACTTTTCAACCGTCGACGGAGAATCTGCACCTGTGGGTATCTTTATGTGCAGGGCTCATCGGCCACACACTAACCTGCGACTCCCCTGACTCTGCCGCGTGCCGTGCTGCTACTAGTTGCATCAGGCGTCAGATATCGTCCGCGTTTGTCCATTTCCCACCCCTTTTCAGCATGCGCCTTCTGTGTGAGCCTGGCTGTTTCGGGCTCGAGTACGTGGGCTTCTCTGTCCTCTTTTGAGCTGTGGCTACATGCAGGCTCATACCACCCTATGGGCCCGATTGCAGCAGAGTAAACCTAGGTGCAGTACACCAAGTACTGCCTACACACCTCCCGAAGGGAGCAAAGCTCGATGCAATCGCCCTCCCCGGGCAGGGGCCTAGCGGAGCGTCCACATCCTCGCACGATGCACCGCTCCGCTTGGGCCACTCCGTGGAGGCCACTGGCGTGGGGCTCTGCTCGCTGCGCTCGAGCGTGTGCTACAAATCTCTTATCTATTTTTCTATTTCGTGTATGCATTGTAAGGCTAGTCCCTACTTAGAATATAATGAACCCCCTCTTGACCCAAAAGGCTCTCCAGACGATCACCACCAAGACTAAACTGATGAGTAGCCCGCCGCTTGTAAACGAAAAGTAAGCTGAAAGGCACGACACCAAGCCCTGGTCGTAGCTATCGCTTTTGCACTTTGAGTCCACTTGCAAGCCGTACAAGATGGAGTAGCCAATAGACCCGATGGCGGGTGCTACCATGAACGAGCCCCATGTCGAGCCCATGATGTCTATGCCCCAGACGGATGCAATGATAGTGGGGTATATGGTGAACAAGCCCCCGTAGGAGAACCCGTTGATCCCAGAGACGACGCTGAACGGATTCGAGTAGTCGCTGGAAATGGGTAAAAGCTGTCCGACGATACCGATGAAGATGACAAACATCAAGAGCCACACCTTGCAGACTGGGTACTTTCTGGAGTCCGACGACAAGTAGTCCGACAAGACCCCAAACAAGAGTCTGGAGATGGTGGACGTGGTGGCCATGACACTGACCTGGTTGGAAAGGTTGACGGTTTCGCCCTCACCAAGAGACAAGTTGGTGATAATCGAACCAAGATTGTTCTGGAAACTCTCCATGGGGCCAAGATTCAAGATGAGCGAGACCAAGAGAAGCCATGCAGAAGGATCTTGCAAGAACGCAATGTAACGCTCGTGGTGGTTGGGGGGCTCCACAAGTTCTCTTTGCGGCAAGAACGAGTCCTCTGCTGTGACACTATCGTCGTCGATCTCCCTCTGGGCGGTCTTTCCCTGGTGTTGGGTGGTGGTTGTTGAGGATTGGCCCTGGCTCTGGCTCGGGATGCTGCTCTGGCCGCGGGACGCGGACACCTCCGAAGTGCTGGAGTACGTTGATCCGCGGCTCGATACGTTTGTGCTTCCGGTCTCTTCGTCCTGGAGTAACGGCGTGGTTTGGTTGGACTCGCTGAAGATGACTTCGCTCTCGATGCTGACAATGGAGCAAGCGACAAAGTTCAATATGCCGATGACAAAGTACAAGTACACAAAAAACGAAAACACCTTGACCAAGTCCAACGATTTTTCGCCCACGCTTGCGCCAACGTGGACGTCGTCGTCCTCCTTCTTGTGGAAGTAGTCGAGTTTCATCAACTGGGACAAAATCAAACTGGACATCCCGTAGCAACTGACTGGTAGCGAGATGGCCAAGCCCTTGTACTTGGGGTATATTTTGGCGCACGTGAGCAAACTCAGGAAGTACAACGAGCTGGTGGCTAGTCCCACGAAGAAGAAGCATGCGCCCAAGCTGTAGAGGTAGTAGGACGAGGACGAAGGTATTGGCAAGGGTGGGTTCAACTGTGGGGGCGGCGTATTTGAGTTTCCCGCAGAAACCGATGCGGAGGCTGAGGCTGAGGCTGCTGCTGCAGCAGCAGCCAATGTGCTATTAACGGAGGTCTTCACGGCCAGCTTGATGATTCTGGCCGCAAAGAAGTAGCTCGGTATAAAAAGCCAGAATGCGATCAAGGAGAGCAAGCTGGGCCCGTAGCAGTCGCTCAAGTAGCCGAGGATCGGCAAGCACAAGTACATACCAATGGCCGATAACGACGCTATGAGGTTGATTTGCAAGAAAGTCATGCCGATGGTCTCATGGATAGACACCGAGAAGAGCGAGAAAAGCAATATGGAGCCCGACGATAGACATGAGAACAATGCAATGAAGAACGCTATAAGCTTCAAGTTCGGGGTGGAAATGTGCTTGGATAGGTACTTTTTGATGGAGTGGGAGACCACGTTAATCCATGGCTTCGAACTCATAGTCAACCTAAACCTAATGCAAGAAGAAAAGGTGACAAATGAGGAATGTGTTGGGGGGGGGGAAAGAGGATACAGTGGTGGGGAGTATAAGAAGGGAGCAAAAGTGATTTTGTGTGTAGCTGCTGCTTCCATGATTTCTCCAACATGTGCCTGCACACAGTGCGCTGGAGCAGCGGAAGGGTGTGAGTCTTCGATTTTGACGCTGGAGAAGGCCGGGGCCGCACAGTTGGGTGCAGGAGCCGGAACAAGCACATAGGGCCGCCTGGTAGGAAGGTGAAGAGGTAGCAGCGGCAGACAGAAGTGGTTGAGTCTTCGAGAGAGACAACAAGGGAGATATCGGAACAGGACGGAGAGGCAGGGGTAGCGAGAATTTAGAATGTTGAGAACTGGGGTGCGTTGCGGGCTTCTTCGCTATTCGGTTGACAGTTGCCTAATTCGGCCGGTTCCACATGCGCTTTCAGTCTGCTACAATCTTTTGGGCGGTTCTACATCACAGTCATGTTTAAATAAGTAAAATTGCAGGTAGTCCCTACACTTGAGGTCTCGTTGATTTTTGTAAGGTTTTTCTTTTTTTTTTCAAGGAATGATAATTCTATATGTCATATGCAAATCATTACTGCATCCATCAGCATTTTCCAACCATATGCTTCATCCCTAACAGCTTATTTGATGTAGGAAACGAACTTTTCAACTTCTCCCTTGGATCCCAACCAGATACCACTCTTGTCGTGGATACCCTTTGGCAATATTTCCAAGATTCTTTCACCGGCATCGTTGACGGCGCTACCTCCGGCTTGTTCCATCAACATGGCCATGGGGAAACATTCGTACAAGATTCTCAACTTACCGTTCTTCAGCTTGGTGTCTGCTGGGTATGAGAAAATACCCCCGTATAACAACGTTCTGTGGATATCTGCCACCATGGAACCAATGTATCTGGCACTGTATGGCTTACCCTTCAAGTCGTCTTGGGGCTTCTTCAAGTCTTCAATGTAGTCCTTGACGTATTGTGGCCAGTAGTAGGAGTTACCCTCGTTGACCGAGTAGATGGCTCTTCTGTTTGGAATGGTCAAGTTTGGTTGGGTCAAGATGAACTCTCCCAACTGGGTGTCCAAGGTGAACCCGTTGACCCCGTACCCGGTGGTCAACATCAAGTGCGAGGATGCACCGTACATGGTGTAGCCAGCAGCAACCATCTCGGTACCTCTTCTCAAGACATCCTTGATGGAGCCCTTGGAGTCGTCCTTCAATCTGTAGATACCGAAAATGGTACCGACTGAGACACCAGCGTCGATATTGGAAGAACCGTCGATGGGATCGGTACAGACAGCGTATCTTCCGCCACCTTCAAAGACAATCAAGTCTTCTTGTTCCTCAGAGACCAAAACCTTAACGTTGTTGGACGATTTCATGGCGTTGATGAAGATTTCGTCTCCAATAACGTCCAACTTCTTCTGCACGTCACCCGTGGCGTTTGCGGTACCGCTGACACCGATCAAGTTGACCAATTCGGCCCTTCTGATATTGTGTGCGATGAATTTGAAGGCAAACTGTAAGGAGTTAAGCAACAATGATAACTCACCGGTGGCTTGAGGAGCCAATTTTTGTTGTTCTTGGAGAATGAATCTTGTCAAGGTGATGATGTCGGTTTCGACATTCATCGAGTCGGAAGCAGAGCGGTGTTCAGACATTTTGGGTGGTGTGTGGTGTGTGGTGTAATTTTTTTTTTTAAGCAGCAGCAGCAAGTTTTAAAAAAATAAAACGGCAGTTACAAAATTTGTATTAAATAAAATCTAAGAGTAGGACGAAGCGTAATATACTGAGATTCAGAGCTCGACACTATAAAAAAAAAACACTGATAGTTTCAATAAATTAAAGTATATAACAGGAGAAATTAGGTAACTGAAATACCAAAACGAAAAGAAAAAAGTCGGCAAAACCGTTTCTTGTTGACTTCGTGGGGAATTTATAGTCTGGGGTAACCGTGAAATTCGATTCTATCAGTGCCCGGACCATGCCCGGGGCTCTGCGGATCCACTCATCCGAGGGGGTGCAGGTGCATTCCAAAGTGCGAGAAAATGCGCAACAAAAAATAATGCTAGCGTTTTTTTGGTGGGGAGGTGTACTTGCGAGAGATCCGGGGCTACAAAGGCTTGCGTAGCCCTCATTTTCTGCTTTGTTGAGGATCTCGGGAAGCTTGCTAAGTGCTGTGCTGTTCCCTTCGATGAGCAACGGAAGTGCTCAGCTCGTGCTGTGCTCATTATTAATTGCGCCTGGATTCGCAACATAATGAGATCATTTCGCAGTGTTTTGTCGACGTGCTTATAATTGCTGACAGGGCCCCCAAAGTCGGTGTTCGTAGTACGAGCGTCCCAAATTTTTTCGATTCTGGGGCCTTTGCGCGCGCGCGCCTGCTGGGTGCGCATAGCGGAATCGAAGGTAAAATTAGTAAGGCAAGTACCCATGAGCCGCCTGGATTTAAGCACAGCTTAAGTCCCGCGCTGGGGACTGACTGATTAGAAATAAGCGGGTCCCGAGTTGTCCCCTAAGCTTCCGAGACTCTGACCGTTTGAATTTGTACCGCAAAGGCACACACTAAGGGAAAATACGGGATCGCTACATGAAGTGTTTCTTAAGAGACTAGAACTTGGGACGACTATGGGTGAATGTTCTTCCGAGACTCACTGAGCGGAAAATCAAATCCGGGGCTGCACAACTTAGTCCATAGGTGCTATGTAGTTTGTAGGCATTTTGAACTGGTCGTCCTACTCTTACAAGCGGCTGAGCCTAACGTAAGAGTCCGCGTGGGGGATGGTGGGCGCAAAAACGTCATGGCAAACGTCACGATCGGAGTATATACTATGGGCCATGGTCTGGTTCCTGTAAGTTGATGCTCGCTGGTGTGCTCGAGATCGCAATAAACCTGAAACTCGCGGCTAAATTGCATGTAATTTTTCACTCGCCTCGACAGGGTAGCAATTATGACTACATTTGCTACGGAGTAGACTGCACTCTTGCAGCCTTACAAGCCAGCCGCTTGTCTCCAACCCGTTCAGTTTTTCACGATACTCAAAATCAATAAACAAGAGAGGTGGTGGGAAATCGGGTATCGCATGGTCGCCGGGGTGCTGCAATTACGCACAAAAGATTAACCCCGGCGGTCCTTATCACACCGAGAGTAGTAGTATAGGCCTGATTCAAATCCAGCATTCTCTCCGGAAGCTGCTCCCCTTGACGTACATAGTTCGTTTTCATTCTCGTTTACGTTGTTCTGTTTATTAACATCGTCGCTATATAAGAGCTGCTAATATAAGGTATGGGTGTGTGGATGTAGTGGGATGACTACGACTACTGAATTAATTTTTTTTTTTTTTTTGTGATTATTTATGCCTTTGATTCAGATGCTGTTGATGCAGTTGTTGGGTGTTGTTGTTGTTGTTATGGTGCTGATTTTGCTGCTGCTGATTCTGTTGTTGGTTCTGTTGTTGCTGTTGGTACACAGATCTATTAAGCTCGAACAAAAGATCAAGGCTATTCTTATTCTGCTGGCGAATAACGGCCTTGGGATTATACTTTGAGTTTGTTTTTTTGTTTGGTGTAGGTTTGGTTGTCCACTGAGAGTTACTCTCGAGGGAAGTGTACACCATAGTGTCACTCAGCGATATGGAATTTGCAAGATGCTTTTGGAAGTTTCTATGGAGGTACTCTAGCACTTCGACGGAGTTGAATGTTTCTTTAGGGGTTTGGGAGGGGGTCAGTGGAGTGCCACTGGAGGCGTTTGTAGAGGGTGTAGTAGTGTGCTGTGGATCATTAGATGTGAGTGCAGATGCTTCGGGAGATGACTCGTCCTTTGCGAGCTTTTTGGCCTGGTTCTTCTTCTTACCGTTTGTTGGGGTACTGGTTGAAGGCGAATTAGCTAGTTTAGTGGCCCATCCTGACATGATTGTAAGATAGCGAGGGGAGTGAAGTAGCCGTGTGTGAGACCGTTAGTAATTTACAGTTGGATCGGAAATTTTTTGAAATTCACAGGCACCTAAATCTGTGAGTGAGCACCAGAAAAAAAAAATAATTAAAGAAAATAAAAGCTCTGGAAAAGATAGAGTTACGTGCAGGTCTGGAAACCCCAGATATTTCAGCGGTGGGTCTACAGCCACAAGTTTAACAATAAGAGACAAAGACAAAGAGGGAGAGGGGCGGGAAGTGGGTGGTGGGTGGTGGGTGGTGGGACTTGACGACGTGGTCAGTGTGTGTGGGTACTGCTACGCGTACACAAACAACCGTATCACAGCATCTGAACGGAGGCTTACGGGACTTCAGTGTAGTGCCTGGCATACAAGCTGGCATAACATTTGATGTACTATTTGGCCCTCAAATTGCAGCCTCTGCCAGTCGCATCACTTCCACGCAGACACCGCATTTCCGCCATACAATAGTGGCCACGCTTTATATTTTTTCGTTGTAGACAAAGAAAACCCGCAAAAGCACACGCAAAACCGCCTGCAAAAAAAAGCACACGCTAAATTTGTATGGGGAAACTAAAAGAACGCGAAGGAAAGCTCTGATGTGGAAGGGCAACTACTACGCTAGGTGAATAGCCATACTATTTGTAGAGGAAGTATCCATCAGCTCCGTAGATCTTCCCTATACCCAGCTCGGCCAGATCACCACCAAGCTCAACTCGGGGGGTCTCCTCTCACGCTCTGCTTGTTTCTGCCTCTTGTAGCACCTTTTTTTTCTTACCTGCAGGCCAGATCTTTGTGCTTGCGAACACGTCAACACAACACCCACAAAACATCGAATCTGGTCAACTGAAAAAAAAATCGAAATTGTGCTAGCGTTAACACTCTGCGCGTCCAGTTGTCAAGAAATTAAGATTCACCACCGATTTTCTCGCTCCGTTGTCCTTTCTTTTCTTTCCAGTACGAACTAAGTTTACGGAAATCTTCAAGATAGACAAGTTATTTTCAGTGTTTATTCAGTTTCTTCTATATTGCTGGTGCTGTCATATCGTATCCCCCCCTCCATTTCTTTGAAACCAAATAAATAACAAAGCATGAGTGGATTCCGTGTTTTAGATTTAGTGAAACCTTTCACTCCTTTCGTCCCTGAAGTCATAGCTCCAGAGAGAAAGGTCACTTTCCAACAAAAGGTCATGTGGACCGGTATCACCTTGTTGATTTTCCTCGTTATGAGTGAAATCCCATTATACGGTATCGCCTCCAGTGACGGGTCCGATCCATTGTTCTGGTTGAGAATGATGTTGGCCTCCAACAGAGGTACCTTGATGGAATTAGGTATCTCACCAATCGTCTCTGCCGGTATGGTTTTCCAGTTGTTGCAGGGTACCAAGTTGATTCTGGTTGACATGAGCAACAAGAACGACAGAGAACAGTTCCAAACTGCTCAAAAGTTGTTTGCTATCATGTTGTCCGTGGGTCAAGCCACTGTTTACGTGTTAACCGGTATGTACGGTCCTCCATCCAACTTGGGAGTTGGTGTTTGCTTGTTATTGATCTTACAATTAGTGTTCGCCGGTATCATTGTTATCTTATTGGACGAGTTGTTGCAAAAGGGCTACGGTTTAGGTAGTGGTATCTCCTTGTTCACTGCCACCAACGTTTGTGAACAAGTTATGTGGAAGGCATTCGCTCCAACCACCTCCAACACCGGTAAGGGTAAGGAGTTCGAAGGTGCCGTTGTCGCCTTATTCCACTTGTTAGGTTCCAGAAAGGACAAGAAGAGAGCGCTCTTGGAAGCCTTCTACAGACAAAACTTGCCAAACATGTTGCAGTTAATCTCCACCATTGGTGTTTTCTTCGTGGTGATCTACTTGCAAGGATTCAGAATCGAATTGCCAATCAAGTCCACCAGACAAAGAGGTCCATACGGAAGCTACCCAATCAGATTATTCTACACCTCCAGTACTCCAATCATGTTACAAAGTGCCCTTTCCTCCAACATTTTCATCATTTCCCAAATGTTATTCGTTAGATGGCCAAAGAACTTTTTCGTCAAGTTATTGGGACAATGGGGTGCCAAGCCTGGTAGCTCTCAATTGTACGCCGAAAGTGGTATTGCTTACTACATTCAACCACCTTTATCGTTGACTGAAATCTTCTTAGACCCAATCAAGACCGTGATTTACGTTTCCTTCATCTTGGGATCTTGTGCTTTATTCCTGACCACCTGGATTGAAATTTCCGGTACTTCTCCAAGAGACGTTGCTAAGCAATTCAAGGAACAAGGTTTAGTCATCGCTGGTCACAGAGACACCTCCGCTTACAGAGAATTGAAGAAGATCATTCCAACTGCTGCTGCCTTTGGTGGTGCTACCATCGGCGCCTTGTCTGTTGCCTGTGACTTGATGGGAACTTTAGGTTCCGGAACCTCCATCTTGTTATGTGTCACCACCATTTACGGATACTATGAGTTGGCCATGAAGGAAGGTGGATTCAGCAAGTCTGGTTTAGTCAACGGATTTTCTGGGGGTATCTAAGGGGGAGT
The DNA here is from genome assembly GCA_029581775.1 of Dujonia boleticola. Taxonomy (NCBI): domain Eukaryota; kingdom Fungi; phylum Ascomycota; class Pichiomycetes; order Serinales; family Debaryomycetaceae; genus Dujonia; species Dujonia boleticola. The sequence goes on from JARGRU010000017.1 coordinate 2,992,460, forward strand.
AGTTGATGCAGAAGCAGAAGCTGAAGCTCCTAAACCCAAAATAAAAAAAATTAAAAAAAATCATCATCATTCCACCAGGGAAAAGGTGAAGTTTATCTCCCTTCACTATCCACAAAAATAATGCACAAATGCCCACTCATTCATTCATCCGAACGTCTCATATGAAGCGCCTATGTTCGTAAAGACACAAAAATGAACTGAAAATTGAAGTCGAAAGTTAAAAAAAAAAAAAAAATGTCAAACCTTAAGGGAAAGCAATTTTTTCGTAATTATTATATACAACGTAATTACACTGTATGTGTACATATATAGTTCAAAATCAATAGAAATCACGTTAGGTAAATGACAGCCCTTCGACTGGAGGTGTAGCACACACACATACACTTGGAATGCAAAGCTTCTAAATGTTGCAACTCTCCACACGTCTGAAAATCGTGTTTAGTGTAGAAGTTGTAACGGGACTGTATGGTAGCAGGAGGAGGTGGTGCGGTTAGGGCATGAGAGTGAACTCCATGCATAATAGAAGCGGTATACATCCAGACTACGAAAAAGTCTAAAACATAGTCTTTCGTTACAATCAACGACGACGCGCTACGACTTTCAGCTAAGTACGGTTGACCCCGTAATCAAGATAATCACCGAGAACTCGGAGGAGCCGCTGATGAGTGGCTACACAGTTTTTGCTTACTCTTAATGCGCGGCTGCATTTGGATATGCATCTCATGAGTTTGAGAATACAATAGAGCAAGCCAAAATGTAGAAAAAATAAACACCGCCAAAAAAATATCGGAGATTTTACAACAAAAAAAAACAGGGAAAAAGAACACTAGGTCCATAACCCTTCGCAAAGCTGTAAGTGTCAGAAGAACGAGCACACAATCGAACAAACTGTGCCGAGCTGGTTTCTTGTACGCAAGCTGGCAAGAGAATACGTGTATTGCAGTTTCAGATTTAAAAAGATTGCTATCTGTCGGCTTCATGTAGTAGTAGCAGCAGCACATAGCCACCCCACCAGCCTCCATTCAGGGGGCCGTTATCTTCCGGCTTTTCACAAAAGGGTTCCCGGCTTTCAAAATCAGAGATTGGAGGCATTGGAGAAAGGCATTAAAGTTTCTTTTCTCGCATCATAATTTTTTAAGGTTTATTTTTTTTTGGCACATTTTTATTTATTTTTATCAGACATCCCTTAAACTCACAAGACACTTGACCACTTTTGTAAAATATGCAATCTCGTACCAGGCACAATAGATACAATTTATACTAAAAGGTAAATACCTTCAACCCCGTAGCTGCACACGAGCGAAATCCATTACGCAACATAGTTAGGGTATCATGCATTTGCGAACTCGCTCGTCGCTCTGCAAGCGACATTGGGCCTGCCCACCAAGAAGTTTTGACGTTTTCTTAATCTGATCCTTGGATCTGACATATGACATATGAGATATTTTTGGGTTGTCTCCTTGGGCGAAACCTTACCATGATTGCATACGGGCGGGGGGGTTAGGGTAGCTGAATTGAAGCGGAGTCTGATATTATTTCCGTTCCAAAGCGCTTAAACTAGCTGGGGAATAAAGAAAAAAGAACTAAAAAATAAAAAAAAAACCAATGCCGGAAGTGTGCATGACCGAAATTCGGGTTTTTGGCAACTTTAAAATTGAATATTCAAGTTGTAGTCGTGTTTTTTTTAGTCTTTTACCTTTAGAGTTGTAGTCGAGCAAACTTGGAACCCCAGAAACTTCAGGCTGAGGGTGTATGTACCTGATGTAGTCTTGCAAGGCTTCTGGTAATTTTAGCATCCAAGTTTTACCCAGTGTACAGGGCCGCTCCCGCCAATGCTCCCTCATATCATACACCGAATATTTTCCCTTTACTTTTTCCTGCGTGGTCGTTCCTTTTTTTTTTGCGCTCGACTTCCGGTCACCAACAGCAAAGCTCATGCATGAGACTTGCATGAGAAGATAATAATGATCAATGAAGAAAGACAAAAAAAAAATAAAAAAAAAAATCAAAGAGAATGTTATACCAAGCCAAAATCGATGATGTTATACTTTTCGCTGGGGGAATAGCCACTGCAATCTAAATATACATATAATATATATATATGCGAGTTTAATTCCCGTTGAAATTTTTTTGTTATAATTGTTTATTCTATTGCCGTTTTTTTTTATTTAGCTTAACTTTAGTCATAATCTTATAATTGACTAGTGTTTAAGTTGGCTTAGCGGAAACAAATATAGAGACACCGCAAGAATAATCGCTACACATTTTATTAAAGTGGAGCAAGTCACACTCAATAAAATTTCTTCAAAAACCACCCACAAAGAAGTAGAGCTTTTCAACTTATAGAGAAACTACTCTACTTTCCACATCAACCACCCACATTCTTTCTCCTTCATTCATTTTGTATATACTTGAACACCACCTTGCATTTGTTCACTTGTGTTTCAGATTTTTTTTCGAATTTGATTGATAAAACCCACTAAAACAACACACTAGTCAAGTTTATTTTTACAGCAGCAAAAGATGTCCTCGTTCACTGTTACAGGCACTCTCAAAAGGAAGGTTGTCAAAGTTGGCCTTCTTGCATTTGTCATTTTCAACATATTATTCATAGGAGGCACTGTCTTCAAATACTCAGATGTATCATTTGCCAGTATGACGACACCTTACAATTGGAACTTTGGAAAACCTAAACAAGTTCCAGCCGAAAGACCGCCAGATTATGATTTTGGTCCCACCGTATACAATGTCCCAGACAAGCCATACGATAAACTCAACACCAAAGAAAAAATATTGCATAAACTCAATGAAGTTGCTTCTAATAAAGATGAGTACTGGTTGGCCCACACGGACTTGACCGACTACGAAATCAGTATCAACCCTAAGGAATTTACCAAGGCAGCTTGTCAAGATAAAGCCACCTTGTTTTACGATCCAAGATTCACATTCACTGTTGTTTTGAATGAAATCAGAAGACAGTATCTTGAGAAAAATAGAAAGAATGACAAGAACAAGGTTGAAGAAATCGTCGTTCCATTTTCATGGTCCGATTGGGTCGACTTGACCCAGTTGAACCCTTACATCAAAGATCAAGGCAAGGGTAACTGTGGCATGCTTATGAAAGAATTCAATGAGCCAACCAAGGACGAAGGCTACTGCTTGAACTTGGACCAGGTCACTGACAAGGAATTAGCAGCAATGCAAATGCCCTCGAAAAAATTCTTACCCGGTTTCAGTGTCAAGAGATCTCCTGGAACCTTGGCCACCAACGAGGTTCGTATGTTGGAAGCCAAGTCACACTTGTTAACCTATGCCGCGAACCCAGTAAGCATCATGTTTTTAACTAAACAGGGTGTGTACGAAGCCTTTGTTGGCGACAAGCAAAGACTTGTTGACTCTGATCTTTTCGAAAACTATTTGCACCTGAGACACCAAGAGTACACTGGTGACAACGACGAAAGAATCACATTAAACCCTGTTGAAGAGTTCACCAATCTCATAACCGAAATCCCCGCCGACCTTACCTCTGGCGAAGATATGTACGGAATGGTTGCAGCTATGCACCAGAAGAATGAAACCGCATCCAGAAGTATCGATATCCCACCAGAAGCCTTTGACTATCAGCAAAAGGATATTGACGAACAGCTCGCCATGTACCTGGAATTATTGGGCAAGAAGGCCGCTAAGAGAGAAGAGAAGGAAGAAAAGGAAGTAAAGCAAGACGAAAAGGAAAACAAAAACATACATGTTGATGTTGAGCAAAACCCTAACGCTGTTGCACCTGGCAAGGGATTTGTGCCAAACACCCTTTCTCGTCACGAGCAAATGTACTACCAAAGTTTGAAGCTTGCCAACTCTTATGTTCCCAAGGAAGAATACACCTACTACAAGATGGCCAGATTGAAGACCGACAAAACCAACCCAACTGATGCCGGATGGCATTATGAATGGAGATTCTTCAACGGTGCCTTAAGATACGTCAAGGACGGCTGGACAAAGGATGAAACTTTGACTCGTGAAAAGATTGTCTTGGACAGAATCTTCAGAAACTGGTTCAGATTTGCCAGCGAACGTGGTATTTTATCCTGGATTGCACACGGTCCCTTGCTTGCCTGGTACTGGGACGGGTTATTGTTCCCATACGATGAAGACATTGATATCCAATTACCTGCCAGAGAAATCGTGAGATTTGCCAAGGAATACAACCAAACCTTGGTTGTTGAAGATGTCGCTGAAGGGTTTGGAAAGTTCTTCATTGATTGCTCCACCTTTTTGCACCACCGTGGTAAGTCATACAGAGACAACCACATTGATGCCAGATTCATCGACATTGATTCCGGTTCCTACATTGATATCACCGGTTTGGGTGTCAGTGAAGAGCCTATTCCTGACAGATACAAGGAGTTGAACAACATGGTTATTGAACAAGGTGGAATCAGACCTGTTTACAATTGTAGAAATGTTCATTTCTACTCACAGCATCAAATCAGTCCATTGAAGTTGACCAACCTTGCCGGCGTTCCATTGTACATCCCCAACAGAATCGACACAATCTTGAAAGATGAATACCCTAGAGGAATGACATGGTACGAATACTACAATTTCTACTTTGTGGACAAATTGAACTTGTGGTTACACGTCGACAAGATGAAGAATGTTTTACCAAAGGATTTGGATTTAAGAAATAACGATGACTGTATCAGGGAGATTCTGAACATGAACGATGAACAAGTCTTACAGTTATTGAAGGAGGACAAGGATATCTTGTTGGAATACTACTTGACAAAGGAAACCACCGAGCAACATAGAGAGGAAATGTCGTATCTTTTCCAAAACCAAAGAGGAAAGGAGTCGCATATTTCTCAGCTTGGTAAGCAAAAGACTTTCAAAGAGTTGGATCAAGTGAACTACAACAAGTTGACGTCCCAGTTCAAATTCAAGAAACCAATTTCAAGACCTTTATTCAATTTTGAACACATTGATAGAAAAAAGGAAAGAAAGAAGGATTAAAGGAATTATGATATAAATACAATTTAAGAATTAATGACCCCCCAGAAGAGAAAACTCATGCTTTTGAACAAACTCACCACACCCCATAATGACAAAACTACAAACCAAGTACCCCAACCAACCTCACCCATCCACTACAACCTTATCTTTGCCCATTGCTACGCTACAACGAAATTAGCTACAGTATGACTTTCTAATTTTTTTTTTTTTCCTCATTTTCTGCTGCTTTAGCGGTAAGAAAGTATGAATTTGTGCCCAACTGGTATACGGCATTGGCGTACGCGCGGTCTGAAGATAACGAATTGCTCATGATAGAGAAATCAAAGAAAAAATAATTTTAGAAGGAAAGCATAATCACTATGTACCAAAACATAATATTTCCATAGAAGAAACAAGAAAAAAAAAATGACTAGCATAATCAGTACCTAGGTTTAAATATTTTAGCTCTAAAGCTTACTGAATACATACAATTATTGTACCCAAGCAATCTCGTAGAAAGGGCTGAAGATAGAGGGCTCCTTCTTCTCAAAGCTTTCTGCGAAAATAAGTTCCGAGAATATGCCAGAGCTCCTTATGTCACACTACCTTTAGTGAGTGAAACCTAAAAACACAATACTTAGCTTATCAGGAAATAAAAGCTAAAAGTGAAAAAAAAAAAAAATTTTCCAGCAATCATTTTTTTCTATTTTTTTTTTTTTTTTAACCTTCCTTCTCAACTTCACTTTTGGCGACACCAAAATATCGAAGGTGCCTGCATTATTGTCTAAGAATCATCGCCCCATTTATGTTCCAGAGTACGCGTAGCTAGTCAATTGGCTCGTAATATAAGGTTTTGACTCAATCGTCACATCGTAGCGTAACCGTTGTATGATTCAAAACATAAAAAAAAAGAAACTCTTGCTTGTAGCAAACTCAGATTTTATGGTTTATTTTTTTTTGATGATTTGGCCAATTTCGTTCTCTCGCGCATGCAATGTACAATCGAGTTCCGAGGGTCGCCGCACGCAGTACTGCACGCCAAGAGCGCTTCACTCTGTTTTGGGGATTCCCCCTAACAGCAACCAGTCGCATGACTCGAGTAGACAAAGATATGTCAAAATATTGCAATAGTGAGGAGTTGACCTTGCCTTGCATCAATACCACATCCTAGGACCTCAAAACCGAAAGAAAATAAGTGCACCAGCTCGATGTCAAACGGGCAAAAGTATAAAACTACGAGATCGGTATTTGCAATTACTAAGTTCTGGAATTTACCCGGAAATCATTGGTAATCTCGGGATTTGAAGGTTTGCTGGATTATATAATCTCCGCTTTAACTCGCCGCTGCCTTGGCGGTGGAAATAACGCTTATTGTCCTGACAGGCAATTACATCATAGAGAGAGATTTCATGCATGGCACTGTGGAGGCTAGTATGGTGGACATTTCCGTTTCAGCAAGTACCTTGCTCGTTGTGCTCGTTAAGGGGATCAGGTGCTGCATTTTGCCAAGTGATTAACGGTGGTACGTTCGTTTCACAGTTTTCTCGTCAAGGTGTAGCGTCTTGTAATCAGTTGGTGTGGATTTCTTGTAACTGTAACTGGCCACGGCCACGTAAATCAGTGGGGAAGCCACCATAATTTAGTCACTCGCACGCACGCTCACCTTTCCAGTATGCACTTGAGCTCAGTTTATTGTTTTGCAAGGCTTATAAAATAAAAAATTTTGCGTCTCGAGTTAGAGAGCGAAATGTGATGATTTTACCTTTCCCTCCTATAAGCGGTTAAGGGACATGGCCGATACCTGCAGTGTGTGCATTGTCACAAATGTACATGACATGTTGACCTTTTTTATTTTATTTTTTTGGTTTTGTATCTTGTGATGTACTGCTAAGATCCAATCACTGGTTATCATAACCACATCAACACGAAAAAAATATCTGTTTGACTTTTCGTGTTTCCCTCTTTCAACCAGCGGGTTCTAAAAATTTGATTCTCAAAGGGGTACAATGAGCGTTGAGTTTCCTGTTTCGGCCACCAGGGTACCTTTGTTTTTGTAAGACATGTAGGCTACATCTGGCCAGGGAGTTTCCTTTTTCATATTGCTGGTGATGTCGTCTTGTGGTTGTGGGGACTTTTAAAACGATCTAAGAGATATAAGACGTGTTATAGTGGGGTATATATGCAACTGAAGGTCGATACTTTTGGTCTGAATTTTCCCAGCTCAACTCTCTGGCAAGCTCAACTAGGAGTCCGAGCCTAGCGTATTTGACCACATGATTAATATCCTCCTATGTATGTGGGGAGTGGTGCAGCTCAGTAATGCTCGCCTTTTCATAGGTGAGTCGCTTGCTATAGTATGAGATTGATGGATGCGCCTGAATCAGCCACTCTTCACTTGTGGCAGCCTGAAGGTTGCAATTTTCAGGCACCACGTCCAAAATTGACATCCCTTCTCGGTGCAGGAACTCAACCGACCTGAATTTCCCTTTACCTCAGAAGGTTTTTTTTTTTTGATTACGTTTTTCCTGTATATACGCGTGCACAAACAGTAATTTACGCCTTCTCATTATACAAAAACACAATTGTACGTGTTTTTGCGCCCTTTAATTGATAACCTGCAACCACCTACTTCACCACCCCCTGAATCATGTTTAGATCTGTAAGAAGCTTGCAGGTATCGTCGCCCGCCGTACCGTTCAAAAGACTCTTATCCGGAGGGTACAACCCGTATCCTAAGAAAGTTGTTGCCAAGAAGACTTACAGCTCCACTGTACCAGTGAAGAAGACTACTGGGACAGCCACTGGCAGCAGCACCACCACCAGCTCCGCCACTGCCTCTCCTACTACTAAGCCAGCTACCTCCACTACAACTACTACATATGCTGCTACTCCTGCTGGCAGTACGGGGACTGCTGCTGGGTTTGACTTGAAGGACTCCCCTCCAATCCCGGAGACGCTTACATCTTCTCTTCTGGCTCCAACCCAAACCATTAACTGGGCCGACTCCTTCCATGGGATTGGAACTGCGCCCTTCCCGCGTGAAAGTGCCGATATCTTGTTGGCACCAATTGAAAATGACGACATAGAAATCAAGCCCGATGGGTTATTGTACTTGCCAGAAATCAAGTACCGTAGAATCTTGAACCGTGCGTTTGGTCCAGGAGGCTGGGGGTTGGTTCCAAGAACCGAATCCATCGTCACTGCTAAGCAAATCACTAGAGAATACGGGTTAATCTGCCACGGAAGATTGGTGAGTGTTGCCAGAGGTGAGCAGGACTACTTTGGCGGCGAGGAAAAGATCCCAACCGCCTTGGAAGGTTGCAAGAGTAACGCGTTAATGAGATGTTGTAAGGACTTGGGGATCGCTAGTGAGTTGTGGGATCCAAACTTTATCAGAAAATGGAAGGCAAAATACGCGGACGAAGTGTTTGCTGAGCATGTGGTGACCAAGAAGAAGAAGAAGTTGTGGAAGTTGAAGTCGATCAAGTCCTTAGACTACCCCTTCAAGCAGTGCTAGAGACCCTACAGAAGAACGTGTAGTTGGCCCGTATAGTCAACATAACTTGTATATAGACAATTTTTACAGCGAGAACATAAAGGAGCGAAATTGTAGTACGCGTGTAGAGAGGGCGAAGTGGTCACTGCTGAATTGACAACTAAACACAAGCGACAAGCTTGAGGGCCCTACAGTTGGCGTTTTCCTCTGTATTTCTCAATTTTTTTTATTAAATGTATGAATGTATATATAATGTGATGATAATGTATGGTTACCTTATGATACGGTCTAGGTGTGATGTAGAAGATTGGAAATGAAAGAATGACATGTCCTGGCTATTATTGTGGAGTTGATTTTGGTGAGTTTGGGGAACAGGTTTGATTATGCCTTCAAAATACCACGGCCTTGGCCTAACTCCTCAACAGTTTGGCTCAATGGTCTTCTTTGCCAGACATCCCAGAATTGTTGCTTTGGTAATTCGTCTTCGGCGTTGGCCTTGGCGTATGTAGTGTCTCTGTATGGAGATGAGGTAGATTGGGCCCATCTGAAGTGGTCAGCGAATGCAGCAACGGTGGCACCAGCAATACCAGTCAACACCTTGTGCTTAACTGGCATTGACTTGAAACCAACAGTCAACACAGTCAAGTTACCGATACCGACACCCCAGAAAGTGTTCCATCCATCGTTCTTTTCTCTCAAGTTTGTCACCATACACTTGGCACCAGTGGCTACAGTGGCGAAAGCGATAACAACAGCTGGAAGTCCCAACTTGAAAGTAGATCTCTTCCAGACGTATAACCAGGCGTAAGCACCGGCGGTGGAGTAGAAGGAGAACTTGAATATTTGCAGGGTCTTCTTCTTTGTGTCGACAGGAGTGAATGGAGGGTAAGCAGAAGCATTGCTCAAGTTACCAAAGGGTCTTGGCCATTTAAATGTGGAGTCAGGGAAAGATGTTTGAGCAACAGCTCCTTCAGTAGCAGAAGACATATCGGGTGTGGATGACAGGCGGTGGGCTGGAGGGTGTATCTTGTAGGTGAAGATGGAGTGGTCTTGTATATTTTTAATTTTGTATTGGAATTTACCTATTTGCCTGTATAGAGACCTCACAATTTTTTTTTCTGTGCTTGATTACTCCAAATGTGAGCCAATAAAATTTCCTTTTTATTGGTGCAAATTGATTTTGTGCGACTTTTGTCTAGGAGGTGAGGGTGTGCAGGTGTAGGAGTGGGGGGGTATGTGCAGGCGAGTATGGGTGCAACATAGTACTAAGAACCAGAGAAAGTGGCTCTCATCTCCACGCCATGACCAATTGGTCAAGTCTTCCTGCTCTTACTAGAGAATAGAGGTATATTTGAGTACAATATTACTGGAGGGTCCAGAATCAATATCAAATAGTGGGTGGTTGAGGTTGCAATCTTGCATCAATCGCAACTAGGCTGCACTTGCAGAATGACACAGTACTAGGCTTCATTTGAGAGCTGTAATGTGATCTTACTGACGAGGTGACCTTTCACATGGAGTCTATCGATCTTGGATATGTATCGCTTTATACCACAGTATATGAAACCTTATCTGTACAAATTGTAAACTAATTTCATTGCGAATTTTACATCCGAGATAAAAAAAACCACTCAAGTACAATTACTCGATGTTACAGTATTCGCTTCTTAATCTTTCCATCAATAAGGCAACACACTTACTTAATTCATCAAAGAAAAGGTAAAGTACTAAAGGAAAGCGAAATTCAGATGTGTAGTTTGTTCCATTCATCAGCAATACTTGCCTTCTAACTCCGTTCGCTGCCTAAAATACCCCCACCCCTCCAACCCACCCCCACAATACGGAAAGGTGAATACTCGAGATTTCACGTTCCAAGATCCCCCGTCCTAACATACCTCAGATACAATTTTTTGGTTTCGATCCACCACACTGCTTAACTTCTCCCCGATTTGCAGCCATCCGATAGTTGCGTTACGAGCACCGGCCGTCAGCTTTGTGCTATTCGCACCGATCTCATTCTGCTTTTTCTACATAAAAAAAATTTTTGGCAAAGAAAAATTGAAATTAGTGAAAAACCGACTGATAAATTAAGTTTGCTTTAGACGAAGAATCCGCCAACCATTTTCTCCTTCTTTTTTAGTAGTAATCTATCCCACATACACCACTAAAAATGAACAAGACACTCACATTCACAGCTATTGCTGCCACCGCCTTGGTTGGTTACGCTGTCTACTTCGACTACAACCGTAGATCCTCGCCTCAATTCAGAAAGTCTTTAAAGAAGAAGGCTGTGAAGCACGAAAAGCTTGCCGCTAAGGAAGAAGAGCAATCTAAGAAGTCCAAGCTTGAGCAAATCAAGAAAGCTCTTGCCGAAGACTTGGCTGAAAACCCAATCCCAACCGATTTGGCTGAAAAGGAATCTTTCTTCATGCAACAAGTTGCTCTCGGTGAACAATTAGGTGCCTTACCAGATAAGAAGATTGATGCTGCCATCTGTTTCTATAAGGCCTTAGCTGTCTACCCTAACCCTACTGATATTCTCGGTATCTACCAAAGATCTGTTCCAGAAGATGTCTACGAATTAGTGGTGATGTTGATTGCCGTTCAACCTCCAGCTTCTGTCACCAACATCTTGGGTGGTGCATCTGCCGGAGCTGCTGCTGAAGCTGAAAAGAAGCCAACTGCTGAAGATTTAGATTAAGCGAAGGGGAGAGAGAGAGAGAGAGAGAGAAAGAGAGAGAGAGAGATGAAAAAGCATAGAGTAGTGGCCTAACGACAGCAATTTTCAAAATAGAGATCGAAACGACCAATGTGACACCATAACCACACACCATCCCCTAATATACAAGCTGGATAAAGGAAGCGCCATGTTTTCCGCCAGTTCCTTGAAATTGAGGGCGCCACTGCGGTAATTCTCGTTAATTTTTGACGCTTCGAAAGGATGTCTCTGTCTCTATAGTATTCCTGCTTCTTTTTGTTTGCATTATTTTCCAATATTTATTGTGGGGACGTTTTTTCAAAACCAAAAAGAAAATGACTAGCATTTTTACTGTACATAACCATATATCGTTGAATCAAAAATGACTTGAAAAACACAGGACGACTAGAAGAAGAAATGATAATGAAATATATTGAATGCCTATGAGAAAATGTGGTAGATCAATTGTAGACTGTAGGAGTTAAGCGGCAGTCTCCGAGTTTCGAGCCGGAGTTGAATCATCTCTACTCAAACCGCACAAGACCGTCCTCGCACCCTATAGTGCAAGAAAAGAAGCGGACACCGACGAGTACTGGAAACCACTTGCGTTTCCAACGATATCTGGTGTATTTCCCTCACGAGGCCCATACTGCTGAAACACGTCAAATGGAAAAAATCGACTCTCATGTCAATAGGCGAAAAAAATAATCTTAATCTACTATTGTCCTGTTGATGCCTTACCAAAATGACAAAAATAGAACTACTTGAAATTTTGTTTTTCTCTTTTCGTTTTTTTTTTTCTGTGTAACTCTTTTTCTCTTGTATTTGACCTCCTTTTGTTTACTTGTCACACTCCTGGGTCGCTCTATAGACTCCACTGTATATAGCTTGGAAAAAACAATGAGGATCTCATGGGCTACAGTTTTAGCCCTCTGCATAACTTGTGCGGCCTGTGTGGACATTGACATCACCAACTCTACACACCACCACCACAACCGTACCCACCACGGTCCAGTCGCCCAGCAGGATTTCAACTCCAACACATTCCAGTACCAAGGTGTCGCCATCGGGGGTTGGTTAGTGTTGGAGCCTTACATCACTCCGTCCTTGTTTCTAGCATTCAACGAGTCCAAGTCCTCCAATGAGTCTGACATTCCTGTGGATGAGTACCACTTCTGCCAAGCCTTGGGACCAGAGGAGGCTGAGAAGAGACTCCAACAACACTGGAGCACTTTCTATAATGAGTCGGACTTTGAAAAGATAAAGAGTTACGGGTTGAACATGGTCCGTATTCCTATCGGGTACTGGGCATTCGCGAAGCTAGACTCCGATCCGTATGTTAGGGGAGCTCAAGATTATCTTGACCAGGCTATTGTATGGGCAAGCACAAACGGATTGAAAGTCTGGGTCGACTTGCACGGAGTCCCAGGCTCGCAAAATGGGTTTGATAACTCCGGGTTGAGGGATATCGGGTACCCTGGGTGGTTCAACTCCACCGACAACGTGGATTTCACATTTGACGTGTTGAACCAGATATACGACAAGTACGGGAACAGCTCCAACCAAATGTACGTGGACACGATTTTGGGGATTGAGGTTGTCAATGAGCCCTTGGTGCCAAGTCTCAACATTACTACGTTGAAGGAGTTCTACTCATTGACGTACAGGGACGCAAGAGAGACGCAAACGATCAACAACACCATTGTGTTCCACGATGCGTTTGAGCCAATCGGCTTTTGGAACGATTTCAAAAATGCAACTGAAGACAGAGACGAGGACTTCAGACACGGAGGTAGACACGGCCACAGAAATGGCACTAGAAGCGGAAGGGGTGGTGACCATGGCTCAGGCGACGGCGACGGCGACGACCACAGGAATGGTACCAGAAACGGAACCAGGGCCAACCATAACTATAACATTCTTATCGACCACCACCACTATGAAGTGTTTGTTGTCCCAGGTTTGAACCAGACCATTGCTCAGCACGAGAAGAGCATTTCATCGTACGCGCAATCGATTCACTCGTTGGAGAGTGGGAGCCATCCCGCTGTGGTTGGAGAATGGCTGGCTGCATTGACCGACTGTGTTCCCTGGTTAAACGGGGTGGGCTTGGGTTCTAGGTATGCAGGCGAAGCGCCATATGACAACGACCCCATCGGAAGCTGTGCAAACATCAACAACTTCAAAAAATGGACCAAGGATCAAAAGATCAACACTAGAAAGTTCATTGAGATCCAATTGGATCAATACGGTACCTATACAAACGGGTGGATTTTCTGGTGTTTCAAGACTGAAACTACAATCGAGTGGGATTTCCAGAGATTGGTAGAGCTTGAGTTGATGCCTCAGCCTTTATCTGATAGGAAATACATCAAAAACGGCACTGATACTGCCCCAAAGAAAGGAATGGGAATTGAATTGAGCAGCAGCATGTTGGGATACGCATTAAGTATTGCAATGGTGATGCTTCTTTCATGGTAATTTAATGGACATAGAGTAGACTATAATAGGAATAGTATATATATATATATATACATATAATTTATACAGCATAATCATACATGTGTAGACCAAACGGGCTTATATCTCGCTCGAGTTATGCTCCACACCTCATGGCTGCAAATATTTAACTCGCTAGCCGCATTTGGCGTAAGTGAAAAATTCACGGTCCTGCATGGATATTTTTCACTGTCGATTACGCAATATGATTCATACTTGAATTTTGGGCAGCACACAGGTAAGCCTCAACGGAGCATTTAATTGTCTCCACACCTTTTTCGAGTTCTCCTGAGGATAGATATACACCTAATAAAAACTCGTACTCAAGATGTCCAAGTCCGTCAATGTTGCGATCATCGGTTCCGGTGTTGTTGGTTCCGCCTTCATCTCTCAATTGAACAGCCTCAAGCAAGCTATCAAGTTCAACGTGGTTTACCTTGCCAGATCTTCCAAGGAAGCTATTTTCTCTGAAGACTACAAGCCAGTTAACTTGGAAGACTACAAGACTGCTGCTGCACAACCCGTATTGAGCTTAGATGCCTTAACCAAGTTCTTGACTGGTGCCAAGAGACCAACCATCTTGATTGATAACACTTCTAACTCTGCCATTGGTGACTACTACCCAACTTTCATCAAGGCTGGTATTTCCATTGCAACTCCAAACAAGAAGGCCTTTTCTTCTGACTTGGCTACCTGGAATGACATCTTCAAGTCATCTGCCGCTCCAGGTGGTGGTTTAGTCTACCACGAAGCAACTGTTGGTGCTGGTTTACCTATCATTGGTCCTATCAGAGACTTGGTTGCTACTGGCGATAAGGTTGAAAAGATCGAAGGTATATTCTCCGGTACCTTGTCCTACATTTTCAATGAATTCTCAACCACTGATGCTTCCACCAAGACCAACTTTTCTGACGTTGTCACTGTTGCTAAGCAATTGGGATACACTGAGCCAGATCCAAGAGACGACTTGAACGGTTTGGATGTTGCCAGAAAGGTTACCATCTTGGCCAGAATCTCTGGATTTGAAGTTGAATCTCCAACCTCCTTCCCAGTCGAATCTTTGATTCCAAAGGCCTTGGAAAGCGTTGAAAGCGCTGACGAGTTCTTGAAGGAATTACCAAAGTACGATGCTGACATCCAAAAGATCAAGGATGATGCCTTGGCTAACAAGCAAGTCTTGAGATTTGTCGGACTGGTTGACTTCAAGGCCAACAAGGTGTCTGTTGGTATTGGTAAGTACTCCTTCGACCACCCATTTGCTTCTCTCAAGGGAAGTGACAATGTCGTCTCCATCAAGACCGATAGATACCCCAACCCATTGATCATCCAGGGTGCTGGTGCGGGTGCTGAAGTCACTGCTCACGGTGTCTTGGCTGATGCAATCAAGATTGCTGAAAGAATCGCCAACTGATGTGTATAGGTATTTAAGAAACTAGATTCGGATTTTTCTTTATTTTATTTTTTTCGTGTAAGAGATGCATACATTTTTACTATCTGCTCTACTTAATGAAAATCATGCATAAATATATATATACTGGACCTTGCCTGACCTAAAGTGACAATCTCACATTCCATTCATCCTCAGCTTGCTTGAAAATCTCCCTCAACATCTCCAAGTCATTACACTTGGCTCTAAAGTCAAGCATGACCTTTTGTGCATCATGAGTGTACAATTTCAAATTGATGTCATTGTCAGGAATTGCACCAAGCATGGTTCTTTGTCTCGTTAAATGAACATTATTGGGAGCTAAAAACAAGTTCCCATTATCTCTCAACTCAACAATATAAGTACCAGTTCTATGGATATACTGTGCATACTTGAACACAGGTTTTCCCCAACTGTACGTAATGTCAATATCGTCCTTTCTCAAGAAACTAGGTGATCTGTTATCTAAAAGAAATCCAGAAGTACTCAACAAGTACAAGTGGAAGTAAAATTTGTTCTCTCTTAGAATCTTGGAGTCTTTGAATTCAGCGTCTTCCCAAGGATTGAGCTTCAAAGATAAATCCACAATGGAATGGAATGGGTTCACCTCAGGAATTCTGCATAATTCATCCCATGGAGTTTCAACTAACTTCAAAGCATGCCTTTCGCAAAATCTCGTCCAATTGGTAACAGTTTCATCGATAAACTTCGCAGTAGTACTAAGCCATTCGAGCCTTATATGATAGCAATGTTCAGGGTTATGTACTTTATCGTAGTGAACTGTAATGAGTTCTGGCCTGTAAGACTTCTTTAGTTGATCGACATTGTACTGCACGGCCGTTGATAAATGGAAAGATCTCCTCTCTGTAGCCTCACTATTAGGTTGGTTGTTCTTTGGGGATCCACCAGAAGTGGGTGATTCTTCGCCAAACTTCAGTGATTGTTCTTGTACAGGTGATTTCAAAAGAGCAGCATCCAAGGTACTTACTTTCTCTTTGTCAGAATTGTTTGTTGCAGCCTTGTTCTTGTTAAACCAGCCTCCACTCTTTTTGGTGTATGTCTTGTCAATATATTCATCTTCAAACTCATAGAAGTAGTAACCATCAAGGAATCCATGTCGACTTTCAACGTGTTTAAACAATTTCATGTCCTTCAATTTTTGTCCAAACTGGGTGGCATCTTCCCTGCTATCTATATCTTGAAAATTTTCTATGAGCCAGGATACAAATTCATTACCCAAAAAGCAATGAGGGTGGACTTTGAAATGCCATGTCCTGTCCACAAGGTTTAAGCCATTCTGTCCTTGCAAATCCTGTGCCAATTGCGGTAAGCTAATCTCCTTTGTGGAGAATCTTGCAGAATTATTAGATGAGATCGTTGTTCCACCAGTTCTCAAATTTGGATTGTCGCCCGCTTCTTCACACAAGTAGTCATACAAGTTGCCCGTATAAAAGCTAATCTCAGATAGAATTTCTTCTTTCTTCCGCAATATTTTAGTTTGATGTTGCGGTCCCACTTTAGAGTACTTGCCTCTTTCAATCATCGCTATTAACTTTCTTAAACCTTCCATTCGAATTTCTTCATTAGAGAGTTTTTCGTTGGAGATGTTGAAAGCATTCTTGGGTAGTTCTGCAGGCATGATGACAAACTTCATCTTATGGAAGGTTTTCTGTTCTTCTGACAACGATTCATCAAACCCTGCCAAGAATTGATCAAAATGATTCCAGATGTACTTCTTAGGCTTTCTTTTGATTGCATCTATTTTTGACGTAGAGTATTCGTCATCATACCTTGTTCTGATCAAAGGTTTATAAGGTCTAACTTTGTAATTAACCGTACCCAAAGTAGCTGCTTGGCCATCATTTAAGGCTTTAGTTTTATGTCTGTATAGCTGCACGGTCAACTTTCCAGCAAAGTCACAACTAAGTCTATGGATCTCATCATCCAAGCTCAAGTAAATCGTTGAAGGATAGCATGATGCAGGAGTCGCCCCAATGGGTAAGTACTTGATTATACATTCAGCATTCCCACCCGGTCTTTCATATTCAGCTTTTCTTACACCTTCACCATAACAAACTTGAAATCCCAAGAGTAACCTTATTTGGATCAATTCGCGGAAGAGGTCCAACGGTGTCTCTAGCAAGTCGTTTTCAAAACTTAATAAGACGTCATAAGTTTGAAATCGATAATTCAATCGCAATTCTCGACCCGTAGGGAACACAGAAGTGAATATTGGTAAAGCTGCAGGAGACTGGAAGGATCTCCATTTAACCAACTTTCGTTTTATATTAGGGGGGAATACCCCATTCCATCTAGATTGCCTGAGAAAATCCAAGATATCTGAGTGCATCTCTTTGGATGGATTTGAAACCACAGTCCACAATAAATCTGTAGGTGTTTTATTTTTCACATCATCCATGTGCTCATCGTTCGAATTCTTCTGGTTTTCTAATAGCAGTTTCTGAGATTCTTGTTGAATTCCTTGTTTAGTATCCTGTGTAATATCTTTGTTCAATTCTGGTTTAGCTCCTTGATTAGATTCTTGTTGAACTATTTTACTAGGACTTGTTCCGAGTGATTTTTCAAGTGCAGTCGGTTCGATTGATCCTTCATTAGGAATATCTCGCGCTGCAAATTCTCGCGATGATTTCACAACTGGAGTGAAACTGTGTTTTGAGATGGGAGTAGTAGTATCACTTCTATTCGTTGGTGCTGGCGAAAGAACTGTGGAATTGCTACTTGGGGGATTCACAGTTACTGTGTCTGATTTTTTCATGTTCTTCAATGAGTACAAAGTGTTCAATGCAGTTGAATCCACTCCCCCGGTTCCTGTGTTTGTTACTGTTCCGACTGCATTTGTTGAAACATCAACCGTCTTTGCTGCCGAGGTACTTCTAGTATTTCTGTTCCACATTAAAGAAAGCGAGGAAAGGCCAAATGAAGGAAGAATGGAGGATGAGGCTGAAAGCGAACGTTTAGTTTGAGTACTTGGTTTAGCGTCGTTCTTTGCAATATTCAATTCTACTGGCTCTTCTTTTTCAAATTCATGTAGACTCTTTTCTTCATCCTTCTTGTCAACTTTGCCAAGTCCATTCACTTCATTCTTCCTGCCAACATGTTGCGTTGTCTGAACGTGTTCAGTTGAAGAGTTCTGCTGATTCAAAGATGCAGCTCTTGGGGTACTTGTTGTATTTGCTGTGATTGGTTTGATTGCCATTTTCTCGATCTTCCTTGCAGTTCCGAAAACATTCTCGTCATACAGTTTCATAGCATCAAAAACACTCATGGAGCCTTTATTGAGTTTGAATCTCTCAATTTCTAAGCCATTCACTTCATTTTCCATGACACCCATCATCTGTAACTCGTAAATTTTACATCTTGGGATCCATTGACTTGATTTGATGGCCAGGTCTTTGAAGAACGAAATATCACACCAGTTTGGCACACAATGAGCTACCTCTCCACCACCCTTATTTGGATCTTTGTACCTGAATAATGGAACAATGTGTAACGGAGGCTGGCTCAAGCAAACTATATCTAGGCCGGCATCGATATTGAGCATTTTTTTACTAGTTTCCACCATTAAATTGTAGTCCACATCAAAGAGACCTGTTCCTGGTGTCACCACAACAAAATGATTCAAAGAGTGCTTCAAGTCGGTGTTTCTAAATCTATCTGTCACTAGGGTGAGTCCCAAGTTGATCGCCTCTAACAAGTTTCCCTTCACTGACGGCAAAGAATCACCTTCTAGAGAAAAGTTCGAGCTATTGCCTTCCTGGTGCAACATTATATCTCTTTTGAAATTAGCAAACTCTAATCGTAAATTGGCCATGATTCTGTCCCAATGAAATATATTGACTTGGTCTACCACCACTCGGAAAAAGTCTCTGCGGTTGCTTGGTCTTTCACCTTGGCCCAAGGATGTCCACGGCACACTCGTGATATCCATAGATGTGAACAAGACTATGGTGATGGAATGATGTGTGGCCTTGTTTCTCCACTTCTGGAAGATTTTGGGGAACAAAGTGTTCACCAATTTGTGGAATAGGATCTCTCCTGTTTCTTCGAAATGCCACATTTCCCTCGCCAATTGAACCAAAAACGTCAACTTGGATGATTCAGACCTGAAGATCACATTGGTTTTGGAGCTAATATACCCAGAGAAGACTTTCTTACCGTTTTTGTAGATACATTTGACTATACCGCATCTATTGTTCAAATATGTCAATCTCTTCTCAGTGTAGCAGCAAGTACCTACCAACTGCAGGGAAAACGTCCACATGGAGTCTCTTGAAAGTGAGACATCTTTTATGAATATCTCAACAGAGTCAACTTCAACTGATTTCGGATCAACTACTTGTATGTGAGCCAAACTTCTTGGTGGTAAATCCATGAGGTTTTGTAGCGGATTTGCAAGAAGTGAAACTTGAAAGGATGACTTCACCTGAGGCGTGGAAATACTTGTGCTGGCACCACCAGAGGGAGCGGCCAGGGAGGCATTGGATGGTAATATTATAGGAGAAGGTTGCTTGCCCGCATTTAAGTTTGACGAGCCATCCGCTGTAAACATACCTGCATCGGGCGCACTATTGTTAAACCCCTCTGAGGTAGGTGTCGGGTTGGCGCTGTCATTGCTGTTGCCCTTACTCTTTACTTTGAAGACAAGCTTCTTTCTTTTGGTTGTGGCAGTTCTCTGGAACGGAGTGAGCTCACATATATCTCCCTCTTGGATCCCTGGTATCAATTTGTGGTCAAACACGACGTCTTCCGATGAAGTTCGTATCTCGTGAAACCATACTGTAATGGGGATTGGCTCTGACGGTATGGCTCTTGGAGAAGCTGTTTCAGTTGTATGCTTACGTATACCGCTGGAGTCTCCTGTTCCTATAGTACTACTGCCCTCGATGCTTGGGGCCGAAGAATGCAATGTGAAATTCGAGTTTTTGTGAAGTAGCCGCCTGCCTCTCGGTGCCAGGTCCACGTTATCTGAGGCGTTCAAGAGGGAAGGATGTGAGTTAGTACCCTGACGACCGCTTTCCTTTCTTCGCCCTATCGTTATGGTGTTTTCAATTGATGATCTCGAATGTGAAGAGTGGCCCACCACTAGGTTAGTCTGGTTTGAGGACATTGTGCCGCCCATTTGATCCAATAGATTCAACATTTGCCTCCGATCCTTTGGATCGGTATTGCTGCTGTTGGAATTGAATATTCGTGCGTGCTGCATGGTTATTTGGTCGTCCAGCTGAGTCCCAATGCTGCTAGTTCGGCGCTGTGATTCTCCAGTGCAATCTGGAGGGAGTCTGAAAATGTACTGATACCAAAAAAAAAAAAAGAGGCATACAGAAAAAAAATAAAATGCGAGAATGCATGCAGGATCCCAGATCAGATAAGAGAGATCCATGTGGAGAGTATGGGGAACCAAGTAGGACCAGTACTGAGTCTGTATATATTGATTGGTTAGATGTACTTACAGGCTAACACTTCATTGTTGAATATGGTTTTCTATCCTATCTAATAATAAACAAAAAAAAAAAAGAAAAAAGAAAAAAAGATTCCCTGAAAGATTAAAATATACAATTATCGAGACTCTACTCTTTTGCCTCTAAGAACTCTTCTAAAAACCACTTGTGGAACCTCACGTCGTCTGCAAGCTCAGGATGGAAAGACGTCCCGAGCTTATTCCCCTGTCTAACAGCTACGATCAAGCCGCTGTCCAATTGATGCAAGATCTCTACCTTTCCAGGGTTGCTATACTCGTTGTCTGAATATATTATGCTTTGATCATCGGTGCTGGTGGCCGTCTTGCCGGTCTCATGGTCTAACAATTTTTCGACCACAGGCGCTCTGATGAAAATTGTGGGGAAATTATTAACGTCAGGTATGAAACTTGAAAAGTCCAATTCTTGCTCAAACGAATCAAGTTGTCTGCCAAACGCATTTCTCTTGACCAAGATATCCATTCCCCCTAGTAACTTCTGGTTGATTCTCCCGTTAAGTACCTGCTTGGAAAGAAAAATGAGACCTGCGCATGTTCCCCATACTGGTTTTTCCTCTGACCTCACAAACTCCTTGAGTGGTTCCAAGAGATTTGTACGCTGTGCTATAAGAGCTATGGACGTGCTTTCACCGCCAGGGATCACCAAGGCGTCGCACTGTGCCAAATCTTCAGCTGTTCTGACCTCTATGAACTCGTATGTGTATTTTGAGCTAGTTTCAACTCTCTTGAAATGTTGCAAATGTTCTGCGAAGGCGCCTTGAAGCGCTAACACCCCCACTGTTTTCGTTTGAGTCATGAACAGGTTGCTTGGAAAAAAAGGAAAGGAACTATGTCTGATCGAGGTAAAAGCTGTTGATATCTCCAATAAAAAGTCTACAGGAACAGAGCAATTAGTCACTGAAATTTATGACTGATGGTACTGTTGTCACCTTCATCTATATGGAGGAAAATGACTAACCGAACACTAAAGAAAGAAAAAAAAAAAGTTAATCTGGGCAAGTCGGTCGGATCACACTGCCCGTAGTTTCATCGGTTCAAAATCGAACAGTCCAAATTAACCGTGTCCACTCTGACTCTGGCATGATTCCGTATAAGAATACGTCAAGCGCAGTATTTTTTTCGCTAAGTTCCCCTACAAACACCCCTAAACCGCGCACTGAGGAGCACCGTAAACGCATCAATACGTAGGGGAAATCTTATTTTTCTTAGCGCTTTAGGGGTCCTCCATATACGCATGTGTGAGCAAATATGAAAAATCTGAAATCAGAGTCAGAACTTGGCATACACCCATTGACGCCGATTTAGCAGGCTCTGCTTGCTAAATCCAGCTATGACACATTTCGGTAGATTTCATCTCCAAAAATTTTCGATACGTCGTGGCAATGCCTTTATATAGCTCATCCAGCAGTAGATTTTCCACGTAGTAGGTTTTTTCTTTTCTTTTCTTTTTCTTTCTAGATCAATATTTTGCAACTCTTGCCATTTCTGAAGATACCGACACTTCAGTTTTCGATATTCTAATTCCTATTGCATAGTTCAATTCTCAATTTACAAAGAATGTCTGAATTCAAAGTCAAGGCCGGTTTGGCCCAAATGCTCAAGGGAGGTGTTATTATGGACGTTGTCAACGTAGAACAAGCCAAGATCGCCGAAAGGGCCGGTGCTTGTGCCGTCATGGCCTTGGAAAGAATCCCTGCTGACATGAGAGCTTCTGGTCAAGTTTGTAGAATGTCAGATCCCCAAATGATCAAGGATATCATGAAGGAAGTCTCCATCCCAGTCATGGCCAAGTGCAGAATTGGTCACTTTGTTGAAGCTCAGATCTTGGAAGCCTTGGAAATCGATTACATTGATGAATCTGAAGTCTTAACCCCAGCTGATAAGACCTATCACATTGCCAAGTCCAACTACAAGGTGCCATTCGTTTGCGGTGCCAAGGACCTCGGTGAAGCCTTGAGAAGAATCAACGAAGGTGCTGCCATGTTGAGAACCAAGGGTGAAGCAGGTACTGGTGACATTTCCGAAGCAGTTAAGCACATCACTATCATCAAGAAGGATATAGAACATGTCTTGTCTTTGAAAGATAACGAAAAGGAGCTTGAAGCTTACGCCAAGTCTATCAGAGTGCCAGTCGCCTTATTGAAGGAATTGATTGCCAACGGTGGTAAATTTCCTGTTGTCAACTTTGCAGCCGGTGGTGTTGCAACTCCTGCAGACGCTGCCTTGTGTATGCAATTGGGATGTGATGGTGTCTTTGTGGGATCCGGTATCTTCAAGTCCAAGAACCCTGAAAAGTTAGCCAAGGCTATCGTCAATGCTGTCACTCACTACAATGACCCAAAGAAGATCTTGGAATACTCCACCGATTTGGGCGAATTGATGTTTGGTGTAGCCATCGACGGGTTGACTGACAGACAAAAGCTTTCCAGTAGAGGATGGTAAGCCAAAAAATTAAAAAAACCAGGCAAGACAAAGGTACGAAATACATGACAGTTTCGAAAACCAATCTAAATGTTTGTAGCTCTTCTGCGTATTGTTATTATATATACTATAGATAGGAGTGTGGAAGGGAAAGTGTAATAGTGAAAGTAGGAGCGGAATGCTGAACTGAATTATATGGCTGGGAGGAGGTGTTATTGGTATGTGGTGTGAATGGGCATGGACTAGAGGCTCTGCCCCCTCCATTCTCTTTTTTTGTTTGTTTGTTTGTTTGCTTGTTTGTTTGATTTCTCCATATTCTCACCTAAACATGATTGGTGCAACCTTGCTGTAGATGTCGTCCTTGTTTTGATCAATGTTGATGAACTCCTTGACAAAGTTGTCGATATCGTGAGGGATTCTCTTGCCGATTCCCAAGTCGTCGCTGCACACCAATAACATGTCTGGCTTCAAGTTTTTCAAGATGTTGAAGTAGCCCTGCAAGTTCAGGCAATTGAGTAATTTGTAGTTGCTGATCAAAGTCTTAGGCAAGTTGTACGAGGAGCCCTCTTCTCCCTTGGTGGTGTCCATGTTGAACTCCAAGTCGTCCAAGGTGAGATTTGGAGGTAAAATGAAGGTGACGTTCTCCGAGTTGAGCAATATATCGTTCAATGGTAATTTGGAGTTCAAGATTGAGTGTGACAAGGTGAGTGCTATGGACTTGTTCGTGTACTGCTTCGACTTTTTCCTGAGCAATGGAGGCTTTATGTCTATGTCTATGTCTTGTAAGTTTGGATGGTTGCCCTTTTCTTCGTCTTCCTTGTCGTTGGCGAGATATCCATTGTAGACCAGTAACGAGACTGCAACAACCGAGGTTGCGACGGCGGCAATGACCCATGCCTTGGGGTTCTTTTGAAACTTTCTAAGTGACATGTATGTGAGTGAGGGGCTAGGTGGATATAGAAAGCTGTGTATTGGAGATGGGGATGCAGCTGGGGGGATACCTTTCAGGCGTTTTCAGTGCAGATTTCTCGGTATTAATGGGTCAGAGTGGGGTGAGTTGTGTGACAATAGTGATGATCTCTCTCGGTAGTGAACACAAATTTTAATCAGATGATTATTTCCCTAGTATGTAACGAAAAACAAAAAAAAAATAATTGGATCGGCACTTGGCTTGCTAATGTGGGAAGTCGAATCCGGTAGAATACTCTTTGTGACTAGCAACTTGTTAGCTTGCTGGTGGAATTGATGTAATATAATCGGAAAAAGATACACCTGGAGAAAAGAAAAAACCCCTTGTGAAAAGATTCTTCCAAAATATGCTGAACGGTTACATCATATAAATTACAATTTGAATCATCTTGTGTTCCTAATTCCTTTATTTTTTCGCGCCCGCTGCCCTTGACTCTCCCAGATTATGCATTTTCTGCGGCAAAAGCTCGCGTTGAATGTGGAGAAATCCATTTTCCTTGCGGCTCAAATGCCGCCCAACATTTTTTTTGGGGCTTCTCTTAGATCGTTTCAACTCATTTGGCTTTTGGTTGCTAACTTCTAGGTGTTCCATAGAAGCCCACCAAAAAAAAAAAAAATTTGATACACCGAGAGATGGCAACCATAATTATTCGATTTTGATCTGATCATCAATCTTGCAAATATCAATCACGCTGAATTGACGTAGAATCCTCCAGTCATTGTCTTGTGCTGGGTTAACTCACACACCCGGGAGAAAGTCGGGTTCGGCTTTATGGAGAAAATCGGTTAAACATCTACTGGTGAGGACAAACGGAATAGACTTGGGCCGAGCGGGACCTCCTACTAGAATATTACTGTGCCAGGAAAAACTATTTCGGTGCAGTTCTATGCCGCAAAATTTACATCAATCTTACCTTCTCTATCGGATATTATGGTGTATATTTTACAAAATTGATATTAAACTTAAAATTAAATATGAAAAAAAAACACACACACACACACATCTGTGAAAACAAAACATCTCTTCTGTTCTATTTGTTTTTTTTATTTTTCTTCTTTGGTATTATGGTTGCTTACTCTTCGTTTGAGCCTTGAATAGAAGTCAAACAGTAGTTCATCTCATCTTCATCTAAACTTTTAACGTAAAGACATTTCGATAATAACTCGTTCTTGATGGGCAACTTGTAGTACATGGACCATTCTATGCATTGCGATAATGACTTGACAATGTGGACAGAAGTCCTGAATCTGGAAAAGTTGATGAATTTTTCATTGTCTCCGAATCCACTACCCCCAGTAATATTGCCAGTGCTCAAAGAATCAGCCGTGTAATCAGCATTGACATTCGTGGCTTTGGGAGGGGTAATAAATGCAGGTCTTTCTGCATTGAAAATTAAATCTGATAAGTACAACCCAACGAATGGAATGCAACCCTTGGAAGGCTTCATCTGGTTGATGCACAATCTGATGTTAAGGAAGTTTTTCAATGGCGAAGCTAATTCTTCCAAATTCTTTAACACCAAGATGTCCCCAGGTGGCAAGTTTTTCCATGTTTCCTTCAACTTGGTCACCTTCTCAGAGGTCAATGCCAAAATAATTTGCATCAATGTAGAAAAGTTTTGTAATGTGAAACAAGTTTGTGCAACGTGAATAAATCTCGAAATGATGTGGATTCTTTCACTCTGTGACTTGGTTAAAAGGATTTCCGATATTATCCAATTGACCATCAAGTTGAATCTTGCAATCACAAGATTCACTCCCTTATTTTGGTTGTAGTAATTATCGTTAACAATAATCTCTAGCCAACTGTTCACTGGTTGCAAATCCTTGTTCCATTTTAACTCAATCAATTCCTTCCAATCAATCTCTTGAAGGAGATCTTGCTCAATCGTGGTAAAATGCTCAGCAATGGACTTAGAGTCATAACTTAAAACAAATGAGATGTGCGAATTGGCAGCTAAGACCTTTTCAATGAAAAGAATATCATTGGAGATGGTGTACACATCAAGAATTGCCTTTGGTGAAAGGAATCCGTAAGCCTTGGAACGTGCCTGAGAATTCTTCATGAACTTTCCTTCTTCAATCTCTTGGTGTTCTACTTCCTCTTCGTTATCATCTTCGTCTTCATCATCGACTCCGAAAACCTCTTCACCATCCTTTTCAATTTCGTTATTTGCATCTACTCCGTTTTTCTTCAGTTTATTTGGGGTAGAGCATGGTAAATCCATTGTCGAAGTACTCATTCTGTTGGGAGTTAAAGGACGCTCCTCAGAGAATCCGAATTCCAAGTCATCATCTATATCAATGACGTCTTTGGTGTTGGCGTTGTTAATTTCGCTCAAAATATCTTGGGTGTTGTCAAAGGAAACGTCTTGGGAAGCGGCAATTTGCTTCTTTCCACTCTTTTTCTTCTCTCTGCCTTCAAGTTTATAAAGTGCAAACTCAATAGGGTCATTCGATCTGAATGATTCATCTGGAATTGCTGCAAGCTCCTTCAAGACATTGTTGCTAATTCCTGGGATAGCAACTGAATTCAGGGCAGATGAAGTGTTACTTGCATGAGTTGCCTTTGAAGCCTTCTTACTCTTCATGGCGACTGAGAAGATGGAACTATCTGCGACATCCAGCAGTTTGATTGATCTTTTAGACTTCCTGACTCTCTGACTCTGTGAATCACTAAGTTCATCAAACGAATAGTTAAAAGGTAATTCAGTAAGAGCATATAACGTACTAAATCTAATACTTTTTCTTATTGACGAGGTTCTTGAATTGTACGATTCAACTGATTGCCTTTCTGCAAGAATCAAATTGGAACCACCAAGTTTAGGATTCAATCCACCCACTCCTCTCAAATTCGTGTAAGCGGTCTTCTTTCTAAGGAAACCCGATTGGTCATTCTCCTTATTATTATTCTTAGTGGATCCGTTTGAGGAGGAAAAAACAGAGTCGTAGCTAATGTATGATTTGACAGAATCTCTTTTGAAAATTGAGGATGATGAAGTTCTTGAAATGATTGAAAGTCTCTTTTGGTTATAGTTAATGTTTGCCTCGTTGAATGAGATTCTCTTTGCGTGCTGTGGTTGCAGCAGCTGTACAAGCTGCAGGTGCTTTCTCTGTTTCTGACTACTCAGCCTTTTTTGATGAGCTTGTTGAGCTTGTTGCTGCTGTTGTTGTTGCTGCTGCTGCTGTTGCTGCTGTTGTTGATGCGCCAGGTTTGGACTCAATACGATGCCCAAATCAGTTATGTCCTGACCATATTGCGTAATGTTACTAGGTGTGGAAACAGATGATTGAAATGACTGATCTGATTCGTGGAAGGAAATGAATTCTGGTGAGTTTTGGAACTCAGAGCTGACATCGAAGTATTGAGTACTAGATTTTGCTAACCTTTCTTCCTTTCGGGAGTCAAACTGCAGTGCGCTGGAAACATCATGCTTGACGCCAGGGTCAAGTGAGTTCTCGTGTTCTTCGGTGACATCTTGCTGCTCAACGCTGTTTTCATTAGAATGATCTAATTCTACATCATTCCAGTTTATAGAAGCTGGTCTCTGAAATGATTCTGACAGGTCAAGTGCAACAGCAGAATGGTCAGCTTGAAGTGGAGATTGGTCCATGTTCACAATGTTCAACTCTGATAACTCACTGATATCAATATCATGCTCTGGTAATTCATCGTTGCTTACATCGGAAACATCCACTTGTTCTTGTGACTGGTCATCGTCTTGGTCAGCTTGGTTTGTTCGTGGAGCAGACAATTGATCTAAGTTTGTGTGACGACTGGACAATCCCCTTATCTTCTTTGAAGGTGAGCCCGTGTGTACGTCAATAGAATTTTCATTTTCAAGTTCATCATTGTGATCTTCAAGAATAGTATTAGGTGTTGGCTCGTTGCGAATATAATACCGAATCAAGTACTCTAACTCATCGACAATTCTTGCCGAAAGAATATCAACTCTAGTTCCGATTTGCAATTTAACGTCATCGGCGCTTAATGTCTGCACCGATGGGATAGCTGTGACTTCTTTCTTATTTATCACTGGATCGGGTACTGGTGACGAACCAGGATGGAATGACTTCTTCCAGCCATCAACAAATTTCTTGAGACTTGTCTTTCTTCCAATCTCATTCTCACCAAAACTGTTTGAAGGTTTATGCATGTTCGTTATTTCACTTACTGTGCTTGTGACCAATTCCGCTCCGAGTATTGGGGAATTTTGGCTCTCTTGCTTAAGCGTGTACTCCATTTTCTTGACTGGTGTGTTTGGTAGGATTGTCTCAACCTTTGAAGTAGGCAATTTAACATTACCGTTTGTGCAAAAACCAACTCCTTCGGCAAAGGTGCTTTCAGTTGTGTTTGCTCCAAGCACGACAGGTTCATTGTCATTCTCTTTGTTTTCACCGTTTGTATCCACGACATCCTTGGTTGTCTTCTTTAATCCCACTGAACTATCTTGTAAATTGATATGATTATGCTTTGTGTGACTAACCAGAGTCTTTGGCTTTCTCTTACTATTATACATATTTGACAATCCGGTCATTGTTGATGGAGATGCTAATCCACCTCTCTCGACACCCTTGTGGAATTCCAGTAAGTGGTGGTTTATACTTGCTCTTGAAGACTTGTGTTGTAACAACAAGTTATTTATACTCATTTGCGGGTTCTCATCATTCCCGTTCACGTCATCAAAGATAAGGCACTTATGATGCGCTTTTTGATCGTATAATGATAACATGGCAGATCTTCTGTAAGAAGGGTTTGTGTGAATGGACATATCTGTGTTACTTTTGGAAAGCTTGTAAACGTTTCTTGAAGAAACGACATCGTTTACCAAGGGCAATGGATATAACAAGATATTCTTATTTCCAATAGCTTCAATATCAATCTTGGTGCCCCAGAATTCGTTTAATTGCGTTAACCAATGGATTTTCAAATCAGTCAAGATCTTGTTTTCAAAAACCATAGATGCATTTACGAATCCTGATTCCAATGTAATCTTATTAATGTAGTTAATGAAAATTTCACAGATTGAGGAGTTTGCGTCAAAGTCATCCACAAAGTAGTTCAAGATCCAATGTCTCAATACTACAAATGTTCTTAATAACACAAGCTTCCCGATCTTCACATTACTTTCTTGTTGGGAAGTGATGTATTGTAAGGACCACATCAACCTGGTGAGCAACAAGTTCATCACTTCAATTGAGCTAACAAAGGTTCTGTAAGTGAGAAAGAAATCACAAATCAAGTTGTAGTCGATAATTTCTGGAGAAGTCAATTGAACTATCAACGCCTTTAACGTAGCATGGTTTATCAACTCTGGGTTGGTATCGTCAAATTTCACGATGGGGGCAGTCTGATGGAGAGTAGGGAAAAGGTTCTCGTCATCAAAGATGGATTCGTTATGGGCATTGTACGCAAATTGGGTAGACATGTTTGCTAAAGTGTTTCTCGTGCTTTCTACGGGGGCTGCTGTGACTGAGGGTACGACGGAATGAGTAGCAGATTGTAAGGAGAGGTCGACGTTGCTTGCTGGGTCGTACTGTGGTTGTGGTTGTGGTTGTGGTTGTGGTTGTTGTGATTGTGATTGTGACTGAGGTGGTACCGATGTCTGAGCTCCTTGTTGATGCTCCTCTTCCAAGGGCGAGGTGGGTTGCAGCTCAGCCATTGGTTGTGGGATTAATTCGGAGGACTGGCTGAAAAGATGCATTTGTTGTTGTTCTTCGTGGGGTATCATGTACAAGGTGGACCTTCTCTCACTGAGCGAGTGGCGCTGACTGGGCGTAGAATGCCTACTGATGGTAGGCACAATATCATCGAATTCCTCAGCACTCATGACGACTCCAATGTAAAAGACCGGTCAGACTATAAAGAGGTGTGAGTGTTTTGAGTATTCTTTCGTTTACCTCCAAAGCTTACTTCTTTGATGTTTTGCGGTATTGCACTTTGGGGGAAGTTAAATGCTTTTGTTGTCACTTTTCTGTATAGTATACCTTGTGTCTACAAGTTTCCTAGTCGGTAACAGTATGTACTATCTGCCTAGTCTTGATGATTGTCCTTGGTCCCTCTTTTCCTAGCCTTCAGAAAGAAAAAAAAAATTATTTTCTATGGTGTTGTATAAAGTTTTTTTTTTTTTTAGGTATATTTTTTGGCTATAACTGTGTATTTCTCTTACACTACGCTCCCACCAAGCTTTTGTTTTGGTTTTTGGTCTTTATACTTTCGCCTTGTTTACAACACGATAATCTCAAATGTCCAGTTTCCTGCAGATATGCACAATTTGTAGGCATCTAGATCGTAAAACAATAAAATATTCCTGCACGCGTATGCCTTTAAAGTTTAGCTCGTCAGAGGAAACAAAAAAAAAAAATTCCTCTAGGTGTATTGTGGAATAGTTATTAAGGGGACAATAGGAAAATGTGGAAAAAGTAGTTACCTTGTTTCAAAGTATGGGAGGTTGTAACCTTCTGAGATTCTCTGTGACCAATTTACTCAATTGCTTGGTTGGAAGTCCAACTGAACCTTGCTAAATATAAGTCTTTGTTTACAATGATGCAGTGAAGAGTGGTTTTCTGTAGCATTTTTTTTTCCGGTGTTCTGCCGAGTCTTGTAACCTATTGCAACCAGATTCTACGAGAACGAAAAATGTTATTTTACTATTTAGGTGAGAGTTTGGCCCGATGGGAGCTTTTTTTTTTTTTCCACGTAGTAATCGTTTACCACGTATTGGTTACAATTAGACCCACTAAACATGCAACTGGAGACGACAATGTTACTACCATGCACTAGTGGCATGTCTTGCATGGCGTATTATTAACGATTTGATGAAAATACGCAAATTTTTTGCATATTGGAAGAATGTCACTATACAGGCGTACGCGTCAAATATTTGAATATTATATACGCTTGTCAAGGGTTCACAAAGAGCAGGCGGACCACGATGAGAGAATTTCGGTGTAGCGTTTCCATGCACAATAAGGTTTACCAGTGAAACTCGAGAATAGGGCCCCATTGACATGTCAAACTTATCTCCGGTGTGAAAATTTCAAGCGTATACCACAGGTCGTTTGCAGAAACATGCAATCACTATACCCTGTATTCGGCCACTGAGCGTACCTACTGTGTTTAAGAAGTGTTGCATCCATCTAAAAAAATTCTCCAAATACTCCTTCCGCACCTGTCGCCTTGTACTGTACGCCTGTACTGTATGCGCAGAACGACCTATTGGTTCTTTCGGGGATCTCTCCAGTTTCCCTTCTACACCCCCTCTACAGTACCTTGACAGGCAAACTACCTTCATAAACGTCTCATTTTCTTTAAGACTTTTGAAGCGCCTTGGGCTTGATCTTCCTATATATATGTATGAGGACCTTCAAATTCACTGGTCTTGCCAGATGCGGTTGCTAAAATGATCTCAACTTAGGTAGTCTACATGCAAAAATAGACCCCAACTCTTTGTTGTTTTTCCCTCCCTCCTATCGCTTGAGCTTGGAACCGTACGGAGGGTCTCCTAAACTCATTTTCCATTCAGGAAATGCTACTTTGGCTGTCTGTTTTATTTCTTCAAGTTTTGTGCTATGGCTGCCTTTAATGCGTCAAATGGCGAGCTTCTGAA
Organism: Dujonia boleticola; assembly: GCA_029581775.1. Lineage (NCBI taxonomy): Eukaryota > Fungi > Ascomycota > Pichiomycetes > Serinales > Debaryomycetaceae > Dujonia > Dujonia boleticola. The sequence continues at coordinate 3,024,065 of JARGRU010000017.1, forward strand.
TTGAGGGTTTTGTAGCACTATGTTGAAATTCTTATTTTCTTCAGCCAATATCTTGGAGTGGCCTGTTCTCTTTGCAGCGTTGGGCAAGTTCTTGTTCACCTTTGTAGTGTTGATGAATGATGGTTTCGCCACGATATTGATGTTTTTAGATGCAGATGTTGAGTTTGTTTCCCCCAAACTGGAAAGCAACTCGTTCATTTTGGGCTTCAATTCTTCCTTGGCCTTTCTCTTTCTTCTTCTCAATGCTGACTTGGAGATCCCACCTGTAGTGTTGGCACTGGTTTCTATCTTTTTCGTAAAAGTGCTTGACTTCTCCTGCTGTTTGTCCTTCTTAGAGACCTTCAGGAGCTTTAAGAATGGGTTTTCATGGTATTCTTCGTCATTAGTTTGTGCAAATTCGTTCACCTTCTTCGCTATGGATGCCTTGGCGGACTTCTCTCTAAGGGTAGTACGTTTCTTTGCAGCCTGTGAGATATATAGTTAGTATTCTTTAGCCTTAAGGTTGATTTTTTCTTGAATCCAAAAACATACCATCTTATTATTGTAAAAATAGACTTTTGGGTGTACTTTTAGGTACTACTACTGTCGTATGGGTCTGTGGGGTTTTTGTACGAGATGATCATCTTGCACATTTTCTGATCACCAAAAAATGGGATTGAAAGATATTGCGATGCGACGTGTGTGCAGGAGAGTGGTTGCAAAAATTTACCCAATACTAATTCAACCAACTTGTAGAGATTGTAGAGTCCGAGCTGCAATACTAACCAAAGGGAGCGATTTCTTAGCAAATTGAATTAAGGCTGACCGAAAGTCTTCCGTTTCATTTCGGATGCCTATTTGAATCACTAACGTATATGTTTTGTATTTACGTGAAATACTTCAAACACTAAATTGATGAGATTTTTCACATTTTGGAGCGAAAAAAAAATAACCACGGATATTGAAGGAGATGCAACACTCTTGCAAACCACTGTTAGCCAAAAGATTGAACTTCGAACAACTTCAGTAAAGATCAAACGAGTTTGAGCATGTACAAAACCTAGACACTTTCCCAAGAAGCTTCTACACAATTCCCTTTCGATTACCTTCACCAGACATGAACATTGTCTTTGCAGTTTGCAACAAAATAGGTAAAGCTACAAAAAATTTGCCCATCGAGGATCCTGCACATGTGTCAAATTACCAATTTCATAGCATATCTCTACACACACTAATCCGTGCACACCATCAAACAAAATAAAGATCATCACGTTTCAAATTTCATCAAAACTTGAAGACCCTATTGAATTCAAACCAGTTTACACAACAACCTGATAAAAGGTCCAATTCTTTTTTTATTCTTGGCTATTAATATTTAATAAAAGCAACAGGGTTGCTATACTAGAATATTACAACATAGACTGTATCATATTGTGTCCCCCCTAGCACAAGAGTGGGGGTTTGTCAGTGATTGATCCAAACACAATTGAACCTTATAATACCTTTCCTGCTATTCGAAATATTAGAAAGGCTAGCTATATAAGATGAGTAGCATCTCCTTTGGAGAGCAAAATGCAAGCAACAGCCTGCCCCAGCTGCTGCACCCTGAGGGTGGTATAGACAGCCGAATGAAAAGTCACAACACCAATAACAACAGCAAGAGCATTTCCACTCATGATGACTTCAGAACGTCGACGAGCAACAACTTGAATATCATGAGTGAAGACCAGCATACACCTTCGACTCCACAACCGTCAGGGGGCCACCTTAATCATCTTGCCTCCTCAGTCGTGCAACTGCCAACTCAAAAGCTACCATCTGCAAAGTACCTAGAGCTGCCTAGCCGATCGCAACACTTAAACGCAAACAATCTCGATAATGATAGTAGACCTACAGACGAAAAGGGAGATGATGGAGAGGAAGACGTATGCCCCTTGGATAAAAAATCTCCAACTCCCACGCCAGGACCAGCCCATCTCAATTCTATGAATCCCACACCCATCCGAAGTCATACATTCTCGTCCCACGAAGATGGCGGACGTACTATGAGTAACACTCAATCACCTCGTCCCTTAGATTCCAGTGAATTTGATAAGATAAAGCATAGAACAACGCGTAATGACATGCCTACTCATACGATAATACCGACTAAAGAAGCCGCCATCCCGGTGAAGGTGGGTGCCCGCAATACATCCAGCAACAACATAATAGCGGGCGAAAAGGATTCGGACAAGGACAGCTCCAAAATTTCTGCATACGCAAGACTTGATTTTGAAAATTTCACTTTCTTCGTTCAAACATTACAGGTAGTGCTTGGGCGTAAATCAAATGATGATCTTCTTCAAAGTTCTCATCATGCGGTTGACGTTCATTTAAGTTCCAAAAAGGCTATCTCAAGAAGACACGCAAAGATATTCTACAATTTTGGAACTCAAAGGTTTGAGCTTTCGATACTAGGAAGAAATGGTGCCTTTGTCGATGATTTGTTTGTAGAAAAGGGAATAACAGTGCCTTTAGCAGATGGAAGTAAAATCCAAGTCGGCGACATACCGTTCACCTTTGTCTTACCATCCATAGATCCGGCCGTAGAGGGACACGGAGAAGGAGGTGCCATGAACTCAACCAAACCCATAAACCCTAGTGATGCTATCAACCTTAGGTCGAATTTATACAATACTGTCAAATCTTCGCCAAGAAGAAAATATGCGTCCGATTCGGCAGCCCCAACATCGTCAGCCTCACCAGAGCCCGTAGCCACTCCACCAGTCAAGGAACCCCCTGCCGCCAAGAAGAAATCCATCGCTGAATTGGAGGAAACCAGGAAAAACATCCAGAGAAGAAAGTCTCTTTCAAGACGGAAATCGTTGGCAGCAGCATCTATTGATGAAATCAATGAGATCTTGAGAGAGTTGGGACCTGAAATTGATGTTATTGATGATGAAAATGAGGAAGATTCAGAAATTTTAGATGCCCAGATCCAATCTATCTTGGACGACTACAAGAGAAGGCAATCGGTAGCTGGAGACAGAAAGAATTCGGTTGCAGCCAGTAGCAACAGCAATGGAAATGACGATGATTTGGCCTTATTCTCCAGAAAGGGTGACATTAAGGACGAGGAGGACGAAATCGATCAGTTGGTCAAGCAACATAACTTGTCTCAAGGTGTTAACTTGGACGAGAGTGTATTCTTGGACGACATCAATGAAACCAAAGATGCACAACCTCACAATACTACAGAAAACGTTGACTTGGATTTGACTGGTTTAGATCAAGAAATAGCCACATTGGCCCCATTAATAGACGCCCACCACCAAGACTTACTCAGAGGAGGTAATGCAGGCAATACTTACAATGATGGCAAGAGACTTCTGGTAAGCGGTGGTGCAAGCGCCCGTCAACCCGCTTCAAAGAATGCGATACAGCCTCCATTCACAATTCACCAACCTCCTCCAAGAACTACCCCACTTATGGGTAAACCTGCAGTGCCAAGAATGGGTCGTCCAGCTTCAATTCAACCTCCAGCCTCGAGACTTTACGGAAGAACAATCCCTACAAACAAGGGCACCTCGACTTCTCAGAATGCTTTAGGTGGTTTATCAAAGGCGCAGCTTGTGAATAACCGTTTAACTCCTACGAACGCTCCGTTAGCAGGCTTGCCAACTCATTTGGTTGCACAAGGGGGCATTAACTCAGGATTACCATTAAAAGTTGCCAACGGCCACCTTGTTCCTCAAAATCAACAAGCTACGCATCTTCACCATATTCCAAAGCCAGGCCCACCTAAACCACCTCAGCCAATATTAGAGGTGATGCCCTTAAAATTGGCAGACTATGCGCATAGTGGAGGTCTCGCAACCAGAAATGACGATATTGTAAGCAACATCACCACCCCTTTACTATTGAGCTCAGTCAAGGTACTCAAGGTTTGCCAGCCACGGTCTTACCCCAGCCTCACAATCCCTCCGAAATACCCACGTAAGAGGAAAGACATAGCACCAAGAAAGCAACCACTGAAGAAGGTTTACACTCTTGATGAAATCCCAGAACAATATAGAGTGAAGCCGACTTTGTCATATTCCTTGATGATCACAAACGTTTTGAAGGCAAAGGGAGGGACGCAAGGATTGACAGCAACTGATGTTGCTGAGAGTATTAAAGAATCGTATCCATATTACAAGTATTGCGCGGATGGTTGGCAGTTCTCAATCAACCACAACTTGGCTTTGAACAGATACTTCAAGAAATTAAATCAAGTTGATGACGAGTGGACTTGGGGTATAGATGAGGCATATGTCAATGAAAGAGAAAGAGTCAGAATGAAGCAACAGGAAATTGCATCAGCAAAGGCAAAGGCTGCTGCTTTGAAGGCAGAGGAATTGAAGCAAAAGCAAAGATTAGAGGCTCAGCAAGCAGCATCTCAAAATCTCACAGGAAGACCTGGTTTCTCTCCGTACTCTTCGCTTTCGTCTTTCAATGGTGGGCTTCCTCAATCTCAATTCATTTCTCAATTACAGAGCAATCAATACTCGACAACCAGTCCAATTTCAGGAGCATCTGGTAAGCCTAAAACCATCGCAGAACTTGCAAGTGAAATCAGAAGAGATGGGCTTATTGGATCAAAGGCTCCGTTATACTTCAAACCAACAACAGCGGGAGCAACAAACAATCCAAACGCTGTAGGCGGAGCTGCTGGAAGCGAGACTTACAACATCAAGGCTCAGCTTGCTGCAAACAGAGCAGCTTCTTCTACATCACCTTCTCCTCCTGTTAACAGTAGTGGTACATCTACGCCTCAACCAATCAATAGCGATACTAAAAAATCGCTTGCATACTTACAGAAGGAATTGTTTACCCTATACAAAGCCAGAAAGCTCTCCTATAATACTGCAACCACTACGGAGATCATCACAAAAGCTTTGGCAACCACCATTGCGCAGGTGAATGTAATCGGGGCAAAGGCAGGATGTGGTAATAACGCACTTAGTTTCTTGGTCGAAAAGGCACCGCAACAAGTTAGTAAAATCTTGGATATCGCGCTCAGCAAGTCGATCAAGGAAAAGCAGGGTACTTTGAATTCCAGACCGTCCAGTAGAGGTGGCACACCTGCCCCCAGCAATGTTGGCAGCCCAATCAAACACAGCCCTGTGACTGCATCTCCATCCACCGCAACCACGCCAAAGGTACCCGCCACTTCTCTCCTGGGAGTAGCCGCTGAAGCTGGATCCATCGGGTCTACTCCTGTGATTAGCCGCACCGCTACACCCACCACTTTTGGCACATCAAACACAACAGCAGCAGTTCCAGCAGTAGCTTCTGATGCAACCAAGACTGGTTTAGCACCCAATGCCACAACTGGAGGCACGGGAGCCAGAACAGTTGGACCTCCATCAGGTTTATCTAAACCTCCTCTGTTCAACTCAAAGCCTCCAACATATGTCAAGGCAGATACATTACTGCGTCCTCCACCTCAATTTACTAGTGCCAGTGCAATGACATCGGGAACTGGTACATTCGCATCCAGTCCTGTTTTATCAAAGCCTCCACTGTTCTTATCCAACAAACCGCCAAGTAGACCAGTTTACCAAAGCCCTAAACCTGGAGAAGGTCCAAGACCACCAGCATTTTCAGGCTCGGCAGCTCCAGGTACACCAAAACCCGAATCTGACGCATCGTCTGGTATGAAGAGAGAATTGGAAGATAATGAGGGCGGAAACGACAAAAAGCTTATTAAGACAGAATAAGTAATCCTTTAAAAAGCAAAGCATTGTATATTTATTTGTATATTATTAATAATAAAGTCATACTATCACCTAAGGAAACATCTACGACTCTGGTGCGTTGCATTTTGCACCCGAAAATTTGGTAGTGCATATACTCACAAGTAACTATATGCAGTCTCAATCAATCCGAGAACGTTAATTTTCTGATAATGTCGTGCAAGTATGGGTGGCGATAGGGTTGTGGACTAGAAGTCAACCTGAAGCAGTCGAGCCAATCATTCAATTACAGCTTATACATCACATACGTAGACCCACAATACCGCAAAATCTACAAATTCAATCATCATTTAATTTTAGAAAGTGCATTGTATTCGATCAATCCCAATTTCAATAGATAACACCACCACAAAGGCTAGCTACTCAACGAAACATCCCAAACGCCACCACATACGCAATGAACTCCATCGCCCAACAATACACACACGCCAACAACAACCAAATACTCAATGAAATAACTTCAGCAAGAGACGGCTTGATGCAGGGACACAACTTAGAGTTAGCCCCAACGATCCAATTGCCACCAATTTCACAGCCAACTGAATTCTTAAGAGCCCACACTGATGACGACTCCAACCCAGACTGTAAGATCAAGATTGCACACGGTACTACCACCTTAGCGTTCAGATTCCAAGGTGGTATTGTCGTTGCAGTTGATTCCAGAGCCACACAAGGTAATTGGATTGCCTCGCAAACCGTCAAGAAGGTTATCGAAATCAACCCCTTCCTTTTGGGAACCATGGCCGGTGGTGCTGCCGATTGTCAGTACTGGGAAACCTGGTTAGGTACTCAATGTAGATTACACGAGTTGAGAGAGAAGGAGAGAATTTCCGTGGCTGCTGCCTCTAAGATCTTGGGTAACTTGGTCTATGAATACAAGGGAATGGGATTGTCCATGGGTACAATGGTTTGTGGATACACCAAGAAGGAAGGTCCAACCATTTACTACGTTGATTCAGATGGTACCAGATTGAAGGGAGATTTATTCTGTGTTGGATCAGGTCAAACCTTCGCATACGGTGTTTTGGATTCCGAATACAAGTGGGACTTATCAGTCGAAGATGCATTATACTTAGGTAAGAGAAGTATTCTTGCCGCCACACACAGAGACGCTTACTCTGGTGGTTCTGTTAACTTATTCCATGTTACCGAAGCTGGGTGGGTCTACCATGGTAACCACAATGTTGGTGATGTCTTCTATGATATCAAGGAAAAGGAACAGTCATTCAACAATGTTGACGGTTAGTCCTTTCACGATTTTATAGAATAAGATGAGTTGGCCGGGTGAGGCAGAGCAGGAGCAGTAAAAAAGAAACAGAAACAGAAACGTAGCGCGAAAACGTTGGTACACATAACGATAAAGATAATACAAGCTAGAAACATATACATGCGATTGTAAGAATGCACGCTTAGAGGCAAAATAAGTTGGCGGAAGGTGTAAAATCCATGTAGTGGCATATTCAATTCAATTATACTGGCAGCGGGCTACATACGTGGTGCACCAAAATTAGCAACTTGTAATGAAGTGGGACCTGCAACTAAAGTCTACCCGGGGTAATGTATATGTAGTATGTAGTAAGTAGTTTGTGTGGAGTAGCTGTAGAACTGGTTAGGGCTTCCGACCTAGAATAAACACGTGACCTAAATAATCGCACTTTGCATACAAAACAAGTGCTGTCTTGCGTGCTGCTACCAGATATCGTAAGACTGTACCTTTTGTGAACTGCATACAGCACACTTTTTCCTTCGCATCTGCAAAATCTTTCAGCCTAGCCATAGTATTGAAAAATTTTTTGTGAATAGTAGCATATACTTTTTTAGATACCACCCTTTAACCAAAGAAATATAGCCAAGATGGTATGTACACTGCGTTGGAAACGATACATATGTATCAGCGTGCCCAGCTGATGTTATAAGTGATGTGGAAATTGATGATGTGACCTGTTGTACGATTCAAGACGAAGTGGATACAGCAGTATGCCGATGAAGTCAAACCCAGACAAGAAACCAAACCAAAGAACCAATAAGATGTTCTGATACAAAGAACAAGGAAGTCGACGAATCCCTTCAGAGAAAAAGAAACAACCTTGTGTCGAGAAATCACAGACGACATGCCAGTAACCACAATAATCCCCAATATGAATTATATGTCAAGATTGTAGTGAAGATGGATAGATATCGAAACTGTCATGGAACTGGACAATACTTGATTGAATAACCCACAGGCAACTACAAAATATCGAAATTATCTACCAGATTGGAAGACTTTCCGGCGAACGAATGCTCATCGTAACTTTCCATGAATCCTATATCCCATCGGGCGAACACAGAAACATAATGTCACGCTGCACAATAAATTTTCTTCTGATTCAATAATACTAACTTTATACCTTCTAGTCTGCTAAAGCTCAAAACCCTATGCGTGACTTGCAAATCGAAAAGTTAGTCTTAAACATTTGTGTCGGTGAATCCGGTGACAGATTAACTAGAGCTGCTAAGGTCTTAGAACAATTATCTGGTCAAACCCCAGTCCAATCCAAGGCTAGATACACTGTCAGATCTTTCGGTATCAGAAGAAACGAAAAGATTGCTGTCCACGTCACTATCAGAGGACCAAAGGCTGAAGAAATCTTAGAAAGAGGTTTAAAGGTCAAGGAATACCAATTAAAGGCTAAGAACTTCTCTGCTACCGGTAACTTCGGTTTCGGTGTTGACGAACACATTGACTTAGGTATCAAGTACGATCCATCTATTGGAATTTACGGTATGGACTTCTACGTCGTCATGGGTAGAGCCGGTGCCAGAATTGCCAGAAGAAAGAGATGTAGAGGTGTTATTGGTAACTCCCACAAGACCAACAAGGAAGACTCCATCGCTTGGTTCAAGCAAAGATACGATGCCGATGTTTTAGGTTCTAAATAAGTTTTATAATCGTTTATAATTAAAAAATAATTTAACATTGTGTATTAGAAATTATGGCTTGGTAAGTGTAGCTTTTTTTTTTTTTTGGGTTGATTGGTCCGGGACTTTTTCACTAAGAGCAAAGCAGTAAAGCAGTGGTTAGCCGCAGAGAGCCGGGTTCTCGGTCTGGACCAAAATGGAAAAAGAAGTGCCCACCACTGTAATGGCAAAGTGGGCTTGATATGCGCTTGAGTAGACTAAATCTGGGCCAGAAACGGAGGATCAACAATAACGAAAATAAAGGATGAGGAAAGAGGGGAGCTAAGACGCAAGATTCAAGTGCACAGGCCGTTCAAGAATATGGCTGTCTCGGGAAGGGCAACCCAAAATGTACAACCTCCCCTAATCAAAAGGGGATCAGCGTGGGGGATCCACGCACATTAGACAGACTAGAGAGAAGAAAGAGACGTTTAAAGTCCATCGGACCAACTGGATGCTTCCTCTGTTTCTACCTGTCAAACTATAATCAATTGATCCGCTCGGGGTAAAACACCCGGTGATCGGCGTTATGAAGGACAAAATGGAGCAGCCCTCTGATTGATAAGACGTACCGCCTAGGTAGCCGACTTGGTTCCGACATGGAACTGGGGAGTACATTCCATAACCCACCAGGGATTGAAATTAATCGATATATGTGACCCCAGGGCACAAACTGTCTCCCCGAAATAGCAGCATAAGGCTAGATGTAAGGCTAGATGTCACTTATTTTTTTTTTTAGTCGTGCAACTATACGGCATCTGATACACTTCGCAGCTACATGTATGATGAAGGTTGCTGTTCCCTTGTTCTTCGTATTGTAGCACGGCCCTATGCACGCGGGTGTCCTCCGAGAAATCCGATCCACTAGAGGGTTGACAGCAAGTCTTGCACGCTACTTATCATCTGTTGCAACTCAAAGGCTAAATTAGTCCACCCACTGTATCCGGCCTCTGAAATAACGTCCCCGATTGCAAATTGCGAATCACCGATGGGAACAATAGCATGAAATTACCCAAAGCCAAAAAAGAAAAAAAAAAAATAAAAAATAATAAAATAAAAAGCACTCACATACAATCAGCTACGGCCCTTTTTATCTGATCTGGACAATATGTCGGTACTAGACGGTACTAAGCGGTCGAATATCCTCATCTAAGCGAGCTCAGTGCTCTAAAAAAGTGACCCCCCACACCATCCATCTGCTGCCCTGAGAAGACATCACCCAGTTTCCCCAGTCCGCCTTACAGGACCCTATCTATATCGCTCTCTCCACACCTTAAAACCTTCCTTGGTATTTTCGTAGTTTCTTTTTTATTTTTCGCGGCACTTAAACTCTAAAACGGCAGCGGGTTTGCGAATCTCGTAATTGAAGCGAAACCGGCAAAGAAAAAAAAAAAAAATTCATACTATATACACACAGATTTTTTACTAATATTTTGCGTTTATATTTTTTGCTCTTTTCTTTTTTTCTCTTGTTCGTCTTCTTTGTATAAGAACACAGCCATAAGTCCCAATTAGGTTGATTCTGAGTCACTTAGCTAGTCGGGAGGAGCTTAAGGAGAATGGTTACCATCAACTATGAGCAGTTCGACAGCTTAATATGTATGTATTCCAGCCCGTACAGAAAGCAGATTTCATCGCTTGCCTCTTCTCGTACAAAAATTTAATGTGGAGAAAAACAACCAAAAATTTTTTTGGCGTGCTGAGTAATTTGCTCGCTAGCTAGTGTAACTAAATACTAACCAAATACTATAGATATCGACGACCACACGACGGAAGAGGAAAGATCAAACGTCCAGCGTTTGGTCAGGGAAGAATTAGCCAATTCTGGAAATGGCGCATTCAACCCACAAGTTGGATTCCAGCACACTAACACCCAGGCCCAACCTCAGCACCAGCATGCACAAACCCAGCAGCTCCCACTCCACCCGATGGTGGACCAAATGTTGCCGCTTCCCTCAAGAAACGAAAACCATTCGCCCATGTTGATGAATGAGATCGAAAGGTACGAGGAAGAGCAGGAAGAGGCCGGGGGAGACATAGACTTGCTAGACGAACCCCCTGCGGTTTTAAGAGGCGGAATAGACATGTCGCGGTATTCAGAGTTTACCACAGCATCCACATCCACCAGTAACGACAGAAACGACCAAAATGCCCACATCGATGGCGACGAACAGATTCACTACGACATATTATACACCACATTGTCGTACTCAATGCTCCAGTCTAGAAGCTTGAACATCGCCCTCGACAACGCAAACAACATAAACGCCCTTGAGAGAGCCCAGTTACGTACAGTGCGGAGCATGGAGGCAGACATGGCGAGCCAGGTGAGAAGCAAACGAGAGAGAATGGACGAAATAAATAGAGAGCGCAAGAGAAGGCAGGTGGTCGACTTCAAGCCTGTTAACGACTACTTACAGGATAGATGGAAAGACGGCATCAAAACGGTTGTTGACTTGGGTATTGAGTCTGGGAAAATGGATCATTCATAGATTAGGTTATTTACAATATACTATGCATTATATACAATTGGCTGTAGACACTTCCGCTCCGCTTGGGCCACCCCGTGGAGGCCACTAGCGTGGGGCTGTTTCTCCCGAAGGAAACAGGATCAACGTTGTCTCTGGCAAGTCTGAGACTATTTAACTGGTTGGGGGTAGAACACTCACTGTAGATGCCAAAGACAAGCCTGCAGTATTTAATTTGTAATGGGGCCGTAAGCAGTCGATTTCTCCCCCGTCTGTTTCGGTGGTACCTCGAACGACAACCTGGTTGCTCATTTAGTCAGCAGCGCTATTTACAGGGATTCGAAACCCCTTTTGTAGGTGAAAAGTGGGTCCAGTAGGTCTCGCTAGCTGCCCGTTTCACTCTTCTTCTTGCTGAATATCATGTCGCTTCGCGAAGACCCAACGTTTATCACACGCGGACACCCTTCACGGTCTTTCTCGAGCCTGACACACTCCAAGCAGTAGTACGAAGGAACTCCCTCTTCAAACCCGTTCCCACATACGATACATTTCTTCGTGAGGTGACCAAACGAACACTCGCCGCATATTCTGACTCTGGTGGTGGACTTGACGTATGAGTCGCATATAGGGCACCTTCCATCGCACTGCGCACAGACGAGTCCCGTGTTGGGGCCAGTCTGCTTCATACACTGTACAAGATCGTATTGGTGACGTGACATGGCCAGGTTTATATATAAAAGTGGGACCAAGTGCTAAAAATGCAAGATGTACATTTGTATATCGCTTGTGCGCTTCTTGTAGCCAAAGCATGGAGCGCAGTGAGTTGCAATATCGAGCTCCCCCGTGCAGGACACCGCTACACTGCGTAAAAAACGTTTTCCTCACTAGGCTGCCTTTTAGTGCGGCAAGCAGAAGGCAGTAACAGCACGAATTGTTCAGGCAGTAAGAATAAAGAAAGTTGTACAAGGAAGCCCAGCAGCAGCCCAGAACTAATAATTCCACCGTAATTACCGTAAAGCCACTTCTTAAGCGCTCAGAGTCCCCTTTCCGCTCCTCTTCCGCTCCTCTTCCGCCATCTGCTGGCACTGTCACCTGTCACCCCTAACTGTTTCTTTTTTTTCTCGCCCTCGTATTTACGAGGCACCTCATCCGGAACTGGTTGCTTATCATTTGGTAATAAATACAAAAGTACAGTAGGCAGGGAAAAACGCAAATACGTAGAAAGGAAACTACACCCATAACTTCACCAATTTTTTTCCTTAAAAATACAATTTCGTGCTCTGAAACAAGAGGTCGCCTTGGTAAAAGCGTTGATCTTCATTCCAGCTTGAAAAGCAACCTTGTTATTGAGCAAACCCACTTATTGATAACTTTCTTAGGCTTTTCACTTTGTACTCCACAAATGGACTCTCAGCCTATAATGGCGCCAGAGGCGTCAGATCTGAAGAAAATTCTACTAGCTCCTGGGGCTCCAGAGGTCCCACCACTCCAGACATCGGTGGATGATGACGAGTGCCCTGTGTGCTTGGACCCCATCCACGAATCTAATTCCATAGGCACCATCCTGAACTGCTCACACTACTACCACGAATCGTGTATCACTACATGGTCGCTGCATTCAAACTCGTGCCCAACGTGTCGAAGATTGTACCACAATATCGACATATCCTTGAAATCAACCCCCAATGTGGTGGAAAAACTGATACGAGTACAGGACAAACTCCCAGTCAACGATGCCATTGAGAATATACCGTCTGAGTATGTGCAGAGGGCGAGAAATGAGGGACCAGTTGGCGCTGATTCGGCCACAGCAGCAGGCTCAACATCCATCTCGACCCCCTCAGGCTCCACAACGGGGTCAGCATCGGATCTGGTAGCCTCGATATGTACGATTTGCACCAGCTCACAGTACCGACCATCGTGGAGGATGATCTCGTGCACCTCGTGCCTCTCCAGCTTCCACTTACGGTGTCTAGGCTTGGCCACCACGGAAATAGATATATGGTACTGCCCCATGTGTGATAACGCGCAAGAAATGGACAGGACGCCAACCACGGGACCACCTGCATCCTCTGCGGCGGCAAGATCAAGGGGTATTGCTGCTACCAGCAGACTTCTTGCACGCAACCGTAGCAGAAATTCACCTTCGATCAACTCTAGAATCACTGAAGCAGTCTTTAGAAACCCAGCATCCTCGTCATTGTACATAGGCAATACTTCGCTGTCGATATCGCTACCAGAGGGCAGCGCATTCGAACCATCAACAAATGGGCGTGGCCACCGTAGGCCGCCAGGGTTGGTAATTTTCAACAATAACAACGAGCTAGACGATGACTTTCTCTACAACCAAGCCCAAGAATTCGATGATGATCTGGATGGAGAGATGGCCCAATCTGCTGGCCATGTTAGAAGTCCGGGCCTGGGGCTGGTATCTCCGACTTCACTGGTGATAAACGGTGGTGTGCTCCTCAGGCGGGAACTCAGACAGGCTCAGAGTCTCTCGCAGGAAGAGTCCAAATCGTGGGATGTTTTCCAAACTGCAAGAGGCATGAGGGAAACCCAGAGCGACAATAACACTGCCAATGTGGCCCCCAGTGCTGCTGTGCCATCAGCGACCCCCGTTTCGTCTCTGAACTCAACAAATTCAGAACCAACAACTAGACGCAGGCGCCGTCGTAAGATATCCAGACAACCACTACCACCTCCACAGACTGAGCCTGAAGCTGGATCTTCCCGGGATGTGGATGCAAGTTCGGGTAGTATGGGTGCTAATACCGCAGGCGGAAGCTCAAGAATTTCATTACTAATAAACCAAATGAAAACTTCCAAGCACCCTACCCCATCTAGTACGCACCAGTTGATGTCTGCGTCTAGCTCAAACCACTTTTCAAATCAAGATAGCGATGGATCTCCCAACTCCCTCAGCCCTGCTGAGGTTATAACTATCGATAGTGATACATCATGTCCTTCGGACTCCTCCAGCATATCCACAGAGGAGTTAACTTACAATAAAAGGGCTTGCAATCGAGATCAAGTGGCAGCTGCATCTTCGGCATCGTCATTTGGAGCTCTGCATCAGAGTCCGATTTATTCAGCCCCTCTCACGGGCCGCCCATTGGTCTCGGAGTTGACTTTAGAACAGAAGAATGCAATTCAGGTACATATCAGAAACCACTTGAGACCGTTGTACAAGCCAGAATTAGACACAAAAAAGCAGGAATCGAAGGTGATTACAAAAGAAATAGACTACATTAATATCAACAAGAACCTTTCGAGGAAGATTTACAAGCAAATCCTCTCGTTGCCTGATTATGGCGATATTTTCCTGGATCCAAGCTCTCTACAGAGGTTAGTGGACGACATCGTATCAAAATATTGGACGGAAGTTTAAATGTATAGATGGTTTAATATATAGTTAGTATAATATACTCTTCAGGGAGGAGTAGTTATAGATGACCTCAAACTCTATAGTTTCAGTTGTAGATTCTGCCAGAATACTAATTGCAGATGCAATCGCATTGTAAGGGGAAGTACAAACAGTGCTATCTTCTACGAGGACCCTTTGGCTTGTTGAACTTCAATCTTGTGGATGCCGATTCCTCTTTTTCTTCATTGAACTCACTAAGTTCCAACTCGTCCAAGTCTCCAACCTCAAAGTTCTTGTCGATCTTTAATGAATCAGTCTCAATCACAGACTTGATGTGTGTAAGCAAAGACTTCTTGTTGGATGCATACACCATTCTTTCTTTGACTTTAGAGCCAGAGGGGCATGAGTAAATGAAGGCCACCTTGTCAGCTGCATAAGAGTAGAGCGCATACTGAGGGTGCGGCCCATCTGCTGCATCGTCTTGAGTCTTTGTCAACTTGTCAATCAAGCTAGAGGTGGACACGGACGTGCTCGACGACGAAAGAACCACGGTTTCTGTTGGTAAGTCAATGAAGAAAGTGAGTAGGTTACTTGGCGTGGCAAAGGAATTGAGTGCATCGTCAAGATCAGAACTGATCTTGAAGTTGACACCTGCTCCGGCTGCGGCAACTGAGCTTACGCTGCTACCAAGACTGGAGGTGCTGCCCGTGGCACTTGGAGTGTGATCATGCATCGAAGCTAATTGCTTCTTGTACTGTTGCTGGTTCTTGGCAGACGTTTCTGCAATTGAAAAGCTCTGTAAGGAATTTATCAGCTTCAACAATCTTTCCTCCTCAGTCAAGAGGGCATCGTTGTCGTGTTGGGTGGTTTCCTTCTTAAAGTTCTTCAAGGAAACTTCGTCGATTTCGCTCCAGGCGAACACGTGAGACTTCTTAAAGTTGTTTGATCCTAATTGAGTCAATATGGTACTCTTTGTGGAGGCGTAGAGCATTTTTTCCCGAATGGGGGATTCATCGGGGATATAACTGGCAAAGAGGATGTCGTCTTCTTCCTCAGTGGGGATAACGATGTAGGCCGGGTGCGGGTGGATTGCAGTCAAGTGATCCGCCACTGCGTCAAAGTGAGCGCTGGATGGAGAGCTGTAGGATGTGTCTTCCACCAAGGATGTGTTATCGTCCGAGAGACGAATGACCAAGGACTTGGAGGCGTTCAAATTCTTGAAAGTGTCCAAGAGGTCTTCACTGGCCGTAATTCCCGATTGAGTCGACATGTTTGTGTTTCAAATTTTTGCTGAGATTTTTCAATTGATGGTTCTCAATAGACTAGTGGTTGGTTTGGGATGATTTGATGGTTGTTTATGTGTCGGGTTACAGGTGTCTCGAACTGTTTGAGGCCGCTTTGGTGAGGAGCTGGGGGAGAGGCTAAGCAATATTCACTTGGTTGATTGAGCCTCCAATATTCGGAATCTGCCTGCACAATGCATCCTGCCAGCTTCACACCATCAAAAACCAAAACGGGACTGAGCATAAACACAGAAATGCAAAAGCACAGCACACATCAAACACCAGGCGCTACAAGACTCTGATCCGTGGAGTGGCAAGCGCAATGTTCAATTTGTTGTCCAGTAGGTCTACTTCGGTAACGAAGATCCCGCAATATACTGAGGAAGACTCCATAGACTTGCAGATCAAATCGCTCTTGTACGCATTCAAGAGACTCCGCATACAAAAGTTTAGTTCCTTCTATAAACAGGATGCTCATCTGAAACAGTGCACGCTCAAATACATAGATGGGACAAGCTCGACCAACTCAGATACCGCGGCAGACGCTAGTGGCTCGGCCATCCCACCACCACCCTCACCTTACTACGAAAAGTTGGATGCCACATATAACATTGAGGAGTTGGTAGATATCCTCGTGAACGATGAATATCGGGTCATGATTGATTTCGGGAAGAACAAGTTCAGATCCCTTTGCATAATAAGTGACTACCCTAGCGCCAACCTTTCACGTCCCGGGTCTCCGGTTAAGGGCGAAGCGGCCAGCGCAAACACGAACGGTCCCTTCCCACCTTTAATCGATGAGAAGGACAGAATATCAAAACGGTTTGGGTTTATCTACTTGCCACTCGTGAATTTGACTCTGGATGTCATAAGCAACGTACTTGCCCACTCCCATATATACTCAGAGTACGCCCAAATAGGCGTTTCCTCAAGATACCAATACGCCAGTGAATCCGTGGACGACGTTGTGGGGACCAGAGCGAAGGGCGGGGTCACTTTCTCAATCTCTAGGGCTGAGCATGGT
This sequence comes from Dujonia boleticola, assembly GCA_029581775.1. Lineage (NCBI taxonomy): Eukaryota > Fungi > Ascomycota > Pichiomycetes > Serinales > Debaryomycetaceae > Dujonia > Dujonia boleticola. The sequence continues at coordinate 3,040,903 of JARGRU010000017.1, forward strand.
CTAATAATCAGGAAGTACCTAACCAAACTTGCATTCAACGTTCAGTTGAGCAGAATATTCGAAGAGTACGTCAAACAGATGCAGCTGCAATTACCCATACAGTCGTCTCCCACTCGCCTATCACATACAGACCCGCTGGTGCTGCTGCCTCGAGGTCTGCCGCAATCCCTGCCTACAAGGGCCAACACCTTGTCCAGGGCCGCGTCATCGTCGTCCTTGTTGAATTCGCAGACTCCGTTAACGAAACTCGACACGCCAAAACTAGCCCAGCCTCCGTCACGTTCTACATCGCCAACAAGAACGCTAAAGAGTAAGCCTTCAATCTCCAAGTTGAGACTAGGCGAGTTGTACACTGCCCCAGCGTCAACAATATCGCCCAATTACACAAGTCCTCCTACTCCTTCGACTTCTGTATTTGGCGCACCCACCGCATCGCTGGAAACCCCTGCAGGAACGGGGCACGCTTCTGTAGACCCAGCCACTGACAAGCGATTAACCCTCGAAGTCAGGTTGCAGGTGTGGGAGAAGTGTAAGAATGCCGTGAAGGACAAGCTTCTCAGAGAAAGAAAGCTCTTGGCGCAATTGAAAGGATGAAAAGACTACCGAGAAATAGGAATGAGCAGGCTCTAACCTACAGCATAGCTTCCACAGCAGTGAAATCACGCTATCTTTGGGCCAGTGATTAAAATATTTATCTATATAGAATGGAGTTTATACTAATGTACTAATAGACATGGAAACGATTTGTAGCAAACACTCCACTGATGTAACATTTTTTGTGGGGAACTGTGCAGACTTTCAAACCGTATTTTACGCACTCAAATTTCTCGATATTTTGAATTTGAAGTTGAGATGATCTGAAGTTTCGATAGTGGGTTCCTTCCGTACATCTAAGCACACACACACATATATACACAACAGTAATGCTTCGAGCTATAAGAATCGGTGCGGGACACTCGTCGTTTAGTGCACGTCGTCTTGCTGTGCGTCTGGTTAGCTCAACTGCCGCTAACTTCAACTTGTTTGGTGGTTCCAAAACACTTCATCCATCACCAGGCAGTGGTAATTTACAGGCACCATCAGGTAAGGGAGAGTCAGCCCCCGACCCTGTTGACTTGATCAAGAGAAACGATATGTTGCTTCACTCCCAGAAACCTCGTAATAACATTGAATCTGTGAGGCTGAATGGATTCTTGTTCACAAGTAATGTAATCGTCACTTCCCCCAATAAGAACGGCGACATAGTCGGCACGTTGTTGCTTGATAGTGACATTTTCGAAGTCAACTTGTCCAAGGATGGGGACGGGTTCAAAATCATCAACAACTTCATGGTTGAGTTCGACGAGAGCACTGTGTTGTCTGTTTTTGGGAAGATCCACCCCAAGCCAGAGATAGTCGTTATTGGTTTGGGTGAGCGTTCGAGAGTGTTGAGTGACAAGAATAGGAAGTACTTTGCCAGCTTGGGTATGCAGATCGAGGTGTCGGATAGCAATAATGCTGCCCAAAATTTCGATCTCTTGGCCACGGAAAGACCAAACGTTGTGGGTGCTTTGTTATTACCTCCCAATATCTGAGTGAGTGAGGGAACCTGTAAGATTGGAACGCGAGAATTTAGACCCTTTTCGGGGCCGCCACTGTACATAGCAATATTAATAAATACTATACTTATCAGAAGCTTTCGTATTAGTAGATCTCTTGGACTCTGAAATTTAGGATTGTCTTCTACATTTATATTCGATTTATGATGCCTGTTTACTGTTTATTAATTACAAAAGTTTGATTAGGCAAACTCATCCTTCGACGACTCCTTCTTGGTCTTGAGAGACATGCTTCTAGACACATTCTGCAGTTGCAGCAGTTGTTGGTGTTGTAAAAGGGCCGGGTCGAGAATCACGCCTTGGTCCTTGGAGAAGGAAGCTTGAAGTGCCTGGTATGAAAGGTTCCCAAACTGGTTGTCTCTTCCAGAGTTTGCATGATCCAGATTTGGGGACGTTTCATTATTCGAATTATACCCATTATAGTTGATTACGTTTTGGTGTTGAGGGGTGCTCATCATCATCAACATTGGCTGTCCAAATGGTTGTTGTGCTGTATAGTTTTGTTGTGCGGGTTGTTGTGGGTTTTGTGGCCTGTTTGTAGATGGTGGGGGCATGTTACCATACATTTGTTGTTGCATAGCGTAGAAAGGGAATTGCTGTTGTTGTTGCTGCTGTTGCTGCTGCTGCAAAAGTAACTGTTGCTGAATTTGTGCAGATTTGCCTTGACTGGGTGAAGGCTTGTCGAACATTTTATCCAAAAAGAACTTCGAATTTGGTGTAGACGATGTTCCGCCCAATTCAAATGATGAATGGTCAGTGGATGACATGTTCAAGTGCGAAGTGTTCATGGAGTTGTTGTTGATGGACATTAAGCTGATCTCTGCAGCTGGTGCAACCATTTGACTTGATGGTGCCACTTGAAGTTGATGTTGAAGATGCTGTTGTTGTTGTTGTTGTTGTTGTTGTTGGTGGTGAATATGCATTTGTTCTTGCAGTGAATGTTGCGACGGCTGAGCCTGTTGTTGATGCTGTTGTTTCTCCTCCTTCTTCTTTCCCTTGTCTGACTTTTTCTTACCCTTTCCATTCATCAACGTGTGCACATCGGTGAACACAATCTGAAACTTGTTCATTCCTGCTTGCATTTGAGCCTTATTGTGACTTTTCAAGTTTTGTGGATTTCCACCTGATGAAGATGTACCTGACATTGTGGAAAATCCGCCTCCGTACTTGTTCATCTTTGGCTTTGGTGCTGGCACCTTGTTCGTTTCGGAAAACACACCCATTGCCGGTTTGAAGCTATCTCCATCAATAATCTTCTTACAAGGTAAGGTATTACTGTCCTTCTTTGGTGTTGGACTAGGAGGAATTGCCATTGCACGCTCTGTTGGTGACTTGGTGGTACTTGACATTATGACGGTAGATGGTGAAGATGCAGAAATTGGTTTATGGGGGGTCACAAACTCACCGCCCTTAGAAGATGGGTTGGCGTTTGCACTTACCCTTGAATTGAATGTGGATGTTGAGTTTCGTAAAGGTGTCTTGGTGTTGACAATTGAAGAGTCTGAATACTTCTTGCTGTTCTTGGATGGAGTTTGTTGGTTGAGATAAGATTGTTTAATTTCTTTCAATGCATTCTTTTTCGATTTTGATTTATTAGGGTGAGACTTCGACTTGTTTTTGCTGTCTCTGTTCTTGCCTTCGAGCAATCCTTCATCATCCTCATCCTCATCGTTTTCGTCTTCATCATCTTCATCTTCTTCTTCGTCTGTGGTTATAACTCCTGGGGCACCCAAGTTAGATTTCTCGAATTCTGCATCTTCATCGCTTTCGTTGTCGGCGTCCCCACCATCATCATTGTCTTTGCCTTGTGCCTCTGAGTCTACATTTGCACTGATGGATAAGTTAGATAACTTGTATGGCTGTCTTGGAGGAGTATCAACTTGAGTGATGGAACGCTTCAGAGACTGTGAATTCTTGGCGTCTTGGAATAAGAGTTGTTTCACTGACTTCTTCTCGACACTTTGGATCTTGAACTTACTTGGTGTAATTGTGTCAAGGTCCTTCAAAGGCGTCTGCCTTATGGGCGAGTCCATAAAGAAGTCGGCCAAATGCAATGTTTTGTCATGGAATGGCGTGATCTGCATGGCCGACATGGAGCCTGAGTTTCCCAATCCTGAGGCGGACCCTGGGCCCGCGCTTCCGAAACCAACTGATTGAAGATTATGGGTTAAGAAGGGCGTAAGACTGAGTCCCTGGGCAAAGTCCATGTCAGTGTTACTTGCTCCAAGTTGATGCATGTTGTGAGAATTCCATTTGCTTGTATTTGGCGAATTGTATGAGACAAGCTGGTCGTTGAATATGGTCTTGGAAATCAACGGAGTCCAGCCTGTTATGCCTCCCGGATAGAATTTTTGAGCAGAGGGGGGCACCGATGAAATATCAAGGGACAGCTGCTGCTGCTGCTGTTTAGATTTGGATGTGCTGGCCAACAATTTGTTTGCAGAGGGGTTATTTGTACTGGAACCACTGTCTGTTTTGCCCAAACGGGTTCCCTCATTTTGGTCGGAGAATGAATAACCCTGCAGATCAAGCAACTGCCTTGACGGCGAGGATTGTAGAAAGTTGGACATGGCAGGTGGGTTTAGGGCTTATGAGCTTGAAGTATTGGTGTTTGGAGTTTGTTTTGGTGTTGAAGTTTTTGCAAAAAACAAGAGTGGGCTTTCAAAGGAATGGGGATTGGTGAATTAAGCGAATGACTGACTTTGAAAGGGCTCTTATTATTCTCACTACGACTATTGACTCTATGTCTATCTAGTGGTGGCCGAGCTACTGATGAGTGTCTGTAAAGTTGTAATGTTTTGTTTTGATTGTTTTGAAATTATTATACCACGATAATAATATCGATAAATACACCAGTACCAGTATGCGTAGTCTCCCCCTGTGGACGTTGAAGATAGCAGTAGTATGGATTTGACAAATACTTTGTAAGCACTGAGACTAAATAAGTATCTAGAAATAAAAAAACACAGTTGGAAGCAGAATAACAAATTATAGCCGATTCCAATGTTTACTCTTTAGAAAGTACTGATCAGTTTTCCGAACTCAAAAGCTTCTATCCTCTACTAAGCGTACAGATTATTTTTTTTTCTTATTGGCTTTCTTTTTTTTGTTTTCTTTTTATTTTTTTTTTCTTTAATTTGCTTGCATTTGTTTGATTCTCTAGCTTATTTTTTTTGTTTTGTATACAAAAGTTTAATAATAGTAAATAAACAATACAGCAATCCAGTGCCGGATTTTTTGGAAAAGCGCGTTTTTGTGTAAGTTTTCCCGCTGAAATAGAGCCAAATTTTTACGAGGGCAGGAATGAGCGGGAAGTGGAATGTATGGAATGATTGGAGGGCAGCACATCAGCGCAGAAGCGTGACACGGGCAAGTCCAGAGGTGAGATGGCCAAAGGCGACTTTTGGAGAGGGAGATCACCGAGGAGTCTCAAAATAAGAGATCAAGGGGAGGCAGTTTCATGGAACAAAGAGCTATAAGGGGTAAACCTGTGAGATGAAATGAAATGAAGTAGTACTACATCATTGTCACCACTGGCAGAACTCTTGTATATAGAGCTTTTCGGGACCTAGTGGGGGAAGGAACAATACAATAGAGAGAATAATCGACAAAGTAGCATAATAGGTATTATGGGCGTGCATACACGCACGTCCGACATTTGAATAGGGTAAGCATTTGGCTCCATTGGTTGGCCAGAAAACGAGTCAATTCGTAGCATATATGTTATGGGGGGGAGGGAGCTATATTTGTCTGGGTACCCACGCCAAGGATGCTATTTATATACACTTTGAGTGAGTTTGTCCTTTGGTTGTGCATTTTGTGTGTAGATGAAACGGGCGACAGTGACACCACGAGGCCAACGCCAAACTCCCACTTCAAACTCTAAACACTAACAGTAAGCAGAAGGCAAAGCCGGAAAAACAAATGCCCACATGTCTGAGGCTGAAATCTTGTACCTACTGCCGTTTAAGGTACAGTAGGGATTGCAACGTAAGAAACTGGCAAGCTGTATGGCAGATGAGTATCAGCGAGGGCTGCAGAAAAGTGAGGTTGCATGCACCACATGAGAAAATATGGCTGCCAGTGATACAAGAGCTACCAACCAAGCGACCTGAAAACAGAGGCTGAATCCAAAAAATAATATGCACATGTCGCGGGTAGGGATGTATCCCGTAAAGCACTCCGGCATTCTGCTGTGTCGTTCAGGGCTTAGGGGCGGGTGTCCTGGGATCTGTCAGGCGTGTCAGAGATGTGTCAAAATCAAGAGCGTCTACAGAGGCTGTAAGAGAATAATAAGTGAAAAAAAACTCTTTATGCACACTCATGCACCGTAGAAAAGCGCGTTTATACCACCAGCTCGAGTTCACCAGCTAGGCGACCCACCCCAGCAGGCGAAATGTGTGATGGTGTGTATCCCTGGAAACAGCATGAAAAATGGGGCAAGAAAGGGCTCTATTGTAGCACGGGTTTATCAGATTCCCAACCGTCCAAACGGTAAAAAGTTAAAATGCTCTCTTGTGTATCTTGTGGAGTTGTATTAGATAAGCAGCGATAAGGCGCTCACTATTACTGTGGAGTTAGGGTTGAAAAAAAAAAGAATAATATTTCTGCTAGTTCTCCCTCGATGAATCCTCGATAATTCCACCCCCAATTTTTCGCCGTACCTTTTTCCGCACCTTTATTTCGAGGCTCGTCTGAGAGTTCGTCTCCCCTCCTCCTGAGAACTCCTTAGAATCCATAGTTTCCCACTGCTACTATTTGGATAAACGCTTTTGATTCGTGTTGGCTCTCTAAGTCTTGGGTCTCTCGCTCCTGGCGCTACATTCTCTCCTTTACTATTAAACAACGACAACATTGCAATTAAATACTTAATTATTAAAAAACAAACTTATAAAAATTTAAAATTACAAATTGACTTTTCATTTTATTTTTCACGAACATCAAAGTCGGACTTCAACTTCCTTTTATTTAATTAATTCTACGCAGTAGTACTCAATTAAACTTAAGCAGTAGCCTTTTGTTCAGCTTCCCATTCTTGTTCGGTAACGTGTAAGTTGTCAGTTTCTTCGGCTAAGTCTTCTTCATCGTATTCGTCTTCGTGAGCGGCTAAGGATAAAGTTGGCTTAACAACAGCAGAGTCGAAAGTCCATGAGGCTAAAGCGTTTTCAGCGTCAATGATGATTTGCTTGGAGGCTTCGTAACCATCGTAGGCTGGTCTGGTTTCACCTGGGGTGACTGGAGATTCGTCTAATAATTCCAATAAGGCCTTACCGTAACCAGCAATTAAGGCAATCTTTTCAGCGTGTTCTCTGGTGGAGTCGAATTGGTAGTTGAAGGCGGTCTTCAACTTTTCTCTGGTGATGTTGGATAATTGTGCTTCAGCGACTAAAGACTCAGCTTCAGCTCTGACCAATTCTTGTTCTAAAACGTTAATCTTTGGAGATTGTGGGTCCTTGTACTTCAAGTAGGCAATTTGGTCGGTGATCTTTTGCTTTCTTTCTCTGGATGGTTGGACGGAAGATTCAATGTCTCTGATGGACTTGATGGTGATTCTGTATTGGTCGTATCTGTCGATGAATTGGTCTTCTAATTCACCAATTTCGTAGATTAAGACACCCAACTTGTCGGTGATGTCACTGATGTCATCGTCGTTGGCTTCACCCCAGACGGATAATTGCTTAGCAACTTCCTTTCTTTCTCTGGCGGTGATTTCGATGGATCTCATAAGGTTCTTTTCCATCTTGATCAATTGAGCCAACTTTCTGGAAAGTTCTGGGCCCAAGGCACCAGCGGTTTGCTTTCTGAAGGTGTGGGAAATTGAGCCCTTACCGAAGAAACGAGACTTGGTGGAAGAGGTTGGTGGAGGTGGGGATTGCAACTGGGCGGCAGTTGGAGCTCTTTGGGATCTCAAGGAGTAGGTTCTATGCATTTTTGAGGCAGTAATTTAGGTTTGATTAAACGGAATTGAATTGAATTGAATTACAAAAACAGGAAAAGAAGAAGAATTAAATAAATTAAAACGAAGAAAAAAAAACACCTCAAACGAAAAACCACCGAAACGAAACCGAAATTCCACCACCTATTTTTTTCGCACAGCAATCTAAATTGGGCCTTTCGAGGGGCGGGGCTTGGATGAGGTGAGGCCAAATTGGAGAAATAACAAAAAATGGCGAATATTGTTCGTGAAATTCTGCTCCTGTGTATAATTTCGACTAAAGCGGTAATTTCATTTACAATGATAACGATAAAGCGACAGGGGACTACAGTTAGACAAAGTACATACGCAGCTGGCAGCCAGTAAAAAAAAAGAAATGCAAGAAATTAAGGAAACTTTAAGGTGTAGCAGCTGTGGAAAGTTTAGGCAGATGAAAGGGAAAGAAGAGGTATCGAGGGACGAAAGTGGGGGAGAAGTGCCACTTGGGTAGTTGTTGGTCCAATGTTAACCGATAAGAATATTTTCCTATATTTTTTACCCCATGGCTACGGATATTTTTTTTATTTTCATTTATGCGTTCACTATTAATAGGGGGTGACAAAAAAAAATAAGAATTTAAAATTCGATTAGGGAAAAATGTGGCCCACCACGTCGCAAAAATCCATAAACTGGCGGCTGGCTAAGGAACATTTCCAGCACCACCAGTAAAATAATTAAAGGTCGTGCGTAATTTTTTACATAGAAACGCGAAAGTTTATCTCAGCACGGTGGGTTCTGCCAACGCAGAGCTAATTAGCTAATTTGAGAATATTATGCATGGAACATCTTTTTATTGGGGGGAGTTGTCCGATTGACGAGAGAAGGTAGAGATGGTATTTTTTACAGCAGCATTCTCTTCGTCTTTTTCGGGTAAGGAGATTAGATTGATTCTTTGTAGGTAGGGAGGGTTGGAAAGGCGATTTCTTGGAAGAATCTCTGGAGTGGTGGACGAAGGTGGGCGAATTGCTCGTCTTTGATACGCTGTGCATTGTGCGGATGTTATGATAGCATTGTTCGAACTGACGAGTAGAAGTATGTGGAGTTAAAATGTTAGTGTGTGTACAATAGCGTTGGATTAGACCACTTTTTTCTTTTCTGCTCTCCCAAGTCGCCTGCCAGTACTTATACGCGCTACATTGGACTCGTGGATCACTTTTTTGAGGTGGCTGAAAAGATGAAGGTGATGAAGCGTTTGGGTACTGGAGGAGGCTTCTTTCTTGGATTGCTTTATTAAACGAAGGGGTGGGGGTGAGTGGTGTCTAGCTTCATGGGTATACTGGCCCACTATGAACTTGTGAGCTTGACACATTTCACGTATCGTCCGACCCCGAGATCCCCCCAGTGTGCGGTTCATGTCTACAGTGTGGGCCCCGCTTTGGCTCCTATTCCTCTTCCCTCCCCTCCTCTCGCACACTGCCGTGTCGTATTTTTCCGGCTCGCCAAACTCATCAGACATCACCGAACGGATATTCTCGCTCCAGCGCGTGAGATCTAACTAGTCTCAGCGGTGAAGCCGATTCTCGCCTTTGGCTTCCCTGTGCGATCCGAGAAAAAGAAATTTTAAGAAGGAAAAGAAAAAAAAAAAAAAAAAAAAAAACAGTCAAATCCCGCTTTGTGTCCGATACATTTTCACTCTCTGTTTAAAGATGTAGGCTTAAGAAATTAGTCATCTGATGGTACTTCTCTTTTGTTCACCCCTTAACTCAAGCTTAGATCTCCCCCAACCTCACGTATCGTAACTAGCCGCTCTCGCTAGATATACCCTCACTGTACATTATTCTCTTTGGTACTGACTTCGCTGTTTCGATACTGGCTACATTATGGTCTTCCACGCTTACAACAACCTCTTGAAGGTTCATCCTTTCAAGACAAACATGCTCACAACCGGGTTTCTCTTTGGGTCAGGCGATGCCTTCGCCCAGCTCTTGTTTCCCCATGTGGATACTGAAAATCCTGAGAATAGCGGAAAGTTCAACTACCAAAGAACCTTGCGAGCCGCCGTATACGGATCGTGCTTTTTCGCTCCCTTGGCTGTCATGTGGTACGGAAGGAAATTGCCAAGCTTGAAGAACCCCTTCCTCTCTGCTGAGAGAAGAGCAAGAATGAGCAAGAGGGCTGAAGGCTTCTCTGACGTTGTGTTCAGAGTGGCATTGGACCAACTCTTTGTTCCAGGTCTCGTGTGGATCCCCATGTACAATGTGGTCATGACCACATTGGCAATGCACGAACACCCCCTTGATCTTGCCATGGAGAAGCTTCACAACAACTGGTGGAACGTTTTGAAGGCCAGTTGGACCGTGTGGCCCGTCTTCCAATTGATCTCCTTCACTTTCATTCCAGTGCACTTGAGAATCGTGTGTGCAAACGTGTGGTCCATTGGATGGAATTGCTTCTTGAGTTTCGTGCACAACACCCCAGGCCATGGTAAGGGAACCGGGCACAAGATCGAAGAGCTCGTTGATATCGAAGACAACGCACAAGAGCAAACTATGGTGTACAGTTAGACGAGTTACAAAATGGGAAGGATAGGGAGTACAATATTTATTACATTATAGAGATTTATATTTTTTTAATGGAGAGAGAGAGAAGAGGACCAGATACACGCTTCAGAAGGCGCTGCTAATTATTCAATACAAATTATAATCCAAAACTAGTAATAGGTGTAGAACAAGGTTTGTGGAGTAGGAATTGTGGGATGATTTTTTTTTTTTTTTTTTTTTTGGGTAGATCGTCTCTGCAGCACACACAATAGACGTTGGACTGCACATAATAGATAACTCTGTGATCCTGCATCCGCTAATTATTCTTAAACAGACATCAGGATGGTATCATTGAAACGACTCAAGCATGGCTGCAAAGAGGGATAAAAAGGGTAAAAAAGGCCGCAATTACTAATCAGTTCCTTTTGCCACCAGACTTCAGTCGAATATAAATGGGGTGGAAAAACTCATGAGGTCCTGAAGAGTAACAATTGTAATAAATAGTCTACTAATTAGTACTATCGCAGCTAGCTGAACGTCACTCGTACTTGTATCAAGTAAGTTAGATATAGTAACGATTAGAAATGAGCGTTGAACAGTTTATCAGTGCACTGAATCTTACAAACTACATTCAATGGGGAAGCCAGCCATTTGCGCCCTGGACGTATGAGCAGTGGCTACCATCAGAAGACTACACGACATTGACACTACAGATGATATTTGCCAATGAGACAGTAGCAGACGAAGTAACTTACACCGTTGTCTCACCTTCATCATTAGCAGAGTTTTACGCACAAATTGATGCGGGAATCGAGCCTGATACGTGTCCAGATTCATGTAGAGAATAGTTCAGTGTTACTGATCTGCTAAACGATAGGAGCACAGTGGAAACTTGCGCTCACGGGCTACCTGAATGTGGTGATAAATAAAGGTGCTTGGACTGCATACTGCCGTGCATCAAATATAACAATCTAAAGAGCAAAGTGTCAAAAGTTCTCCAGGCAAACTTGCTACATACAACGACCTTGCCTCTCCTATCTACCTTTTCTAACGATTCCAGTCGACAGTAGCAGTTCTTGTACATATAAAAACAAATAATAATCTGCATTGAGTGCTCAAGAGAATTTTTTTTTTATCATTTTAATCAACGCCAAAATCACTATTTTAGTTGTAACATGTTCAGATCATTAAACAGAATTTTCATAAAACGGCCCTTGGTGACCAACATGCTAACCACCGGGTTCCTCTTTGGAAGTGGCGATGTATTGGCGCAGACATTGTTCCCCACTGAAAATGGGAAAAGATTTGACGTCTGGAGAACTGCCAGGCTCATGGGGTACGGAGGGATCATCTTCGCGCCAATTGGAGTCAAGTGGTATAAATTCTTAAGCTCATTGAATCCCTTCAAGAATACCGTGTACGATTCAATAGTTCGGGTTTCAGTGGATCAGCTTCTATTTGCCCCCATTGTGGCGATTCCGTTATTTTACTCTGTCATGTCGGTTCTAGAGATGAATCCTGACCCGGTAGCGGAGTCAAAGCGGAAGTTGGAAGACCATTGGTGGACGACTCTTCGTAACAATTGGACTGTTTGGCCCGCGTTTCAATTTTTCAACTTCGCAATTGTTCCCCCGCAATACAAGTTACTAGCGGTTAACCTTTTCAGTATTGGCTGGAATTGTTACTTGAGCTACTTGTTGAATGGACCAAAGGAATCAACTTTGGTTACGGAAGAAGAGGAAATAATGATTTAAGAGACAACAGTGGAAGGAAGGGGATGCATTTTTAGGTTCAGCTTAATACTATAATAAGTATGAAAATATCAATATCAGGTGAAAAATATTTTGTAGGCTAAAAATCACGAGATACGCTTTTAGCTATAGCAGATGAAGACACTCAAATAGTATCTTTAGGGCTTGAAGACAGGGAGAAACCTGAGACATTTCAATACTTGTAGCTCCTATAGTCATCTACTGTTGATTGTGGGGCAGATTTCGCTGTATGGAACAATCCTACATATAACAGGAAATCTGCACCACCCCCCACGAATTTTGTAAAGAACCTACCTATTCTCAGTTCAAAACAGAATATCGGTATGAAAAATTGTCAATTCACCACAGGTTGCAACCATTTCCCGTATATTTTTCGGACATGTAAGGTATGGCACCAATCCACCTCTCAATCTAATCTTGGAGTTTTTCCATACTGGTTTTATTTTTTTTTTTTTGTATTCGTATTTCGATCTTCTGCTTCTGTTCAACGACGTCATAGTGCCAGTCTACATACGGTAAAATTCAGTTTAGTGCCTGGTAGTATGCTGCGGTTTTCCAAATGCAGTAAAAAGGTCGTGGATGCCGGCAATAAATATAATGGATATTAAAAATAGCTGACCTGGCCAGCAAGAAAAATAAACCCTCGCTACGAACAATCAGAAAAGTTGATCGGTAAAAAAAAAAAGAGTTTGTGGCGGAGGACAGTATATCACAGTACACATACTCTTTCAATTGGCGTTTACAACGAGTGAAAAAGTGTAAACTAACTACTACAATTGGCCCGCCAACTACACAAGATTTCTGGCCTACCCCACACAAAAGAGTGGTACAAGTGAAGTCCCTTCGATTTCAACCAGCCGCTACACGACCCCAACTACGCCTAAGCGAAAAACTCCCAGACACTTCCGGGCGCTAGAGGAGACACCAGAAATTCGACCATTTTTTCAGTGCGTTCACTGATTCATAGGGAACCGGCCCAGGAAAAAAAATAAAAAATAAATAAATAAATAGAGGATCCTTTTCGTCGTCGCTCCCCCAACTTTGGATTCTCAAGACGAACCACCACCGGAAATCAGCAGCAACTCCACGAATCCGTGCAATTGACTCCCTAGACTGTACAAGGCACCATTGGAGAAAGACTGCAATCACCTTTTTGCACCAAACAGCACCTTATTCACACAGTATTCTGCCTGCCCATACACCACAGCGTATCGCCTGGCACTGAAAAAAAAAAAAAATAAAAATTAACGAACGGAAGGTTTCAAGTGCGAACGTTGATACTCAGGGAAAAAAACAACTTTTCGATAAAAAAAATAGCAAGAGTTGTATGGTAGCACCCCAGTTCAACCAGAAAACGTACGCCACCAGTGACTGAGTATCTAACAATCCATTGAAGTGACACAGCGACACTGCTCTATTGACTCTGTAGTACCACAGCCTGCAAGCGTTCAAATCTACCACCACCTCCTCGACTTGAGAGAACACACACACAAAAGACACAAACACCTCACCTCCACCCGCCCCTACTTTACCCCACTGTATTTAACAAACTTTTAATTAAAATACCCACAAAGATGATGAAAGGTTTCAAAAACAGACTTACCAGAAACAAGTCGCTGACAGGCAGTAAGAAGCCTGAGAAGAAGGATAAGGAAAAGGAAAAGGACGCCAAATCCGACTCACCATCCAGAAAGTCTGGAGTCAACTCCAAGAGCCCAACATCTGCGGGAAGTATTAAATCATCTTCACCTCTGCCCTCTAGGAACAATAGTTCCAATAGCTTGAAAAGTGGGGGATCGCCAGCAACCACCACGACGCCAACCCAGGCGCAAGATGAACAGCGAACCTCCACCCCTCCACAGCAACAGGCTCAGACGGCAACCGCGCAGGCGACAGCACCAGCACAACAACAGCCACAATCATCACAACAAGCCCAGGAAGTTCCCCAGCAGCATTCCGGCATTCCTCTGGACATACAATCATCATCTTCATCAGCAGGAGCAACAGGGTCAGCGTCTCAATCTGCTCGTTCCTCTGCCAGTAATGGGGTAGACGCCGTGATGATCACGCCAGAATCTAACCTCCAGTCCAACGCGCTAGGTGGCGCAATCTCGTCGGCGACAGGAAATGCACCTGAAATCGTCGAACCACAACAACTGCTGAATAGCATGACGGGTGTGATAGCTTCCGGTGATGCTGCTGACACCCAGCAGAACACCAACACGCCGATCATACAGACACCCCAAGATGGTGGAGTGGTGAATAGCGTCGGCCCCAATGCCAGCACTCCAATCACACCTCATGGCACTGCTCACCATTCTCAAAATGCTGCTCATGTTCATTCATATTCCCTTTCACCAAACATTACTTCTCCTAATAAGGAATCCTTTGATATTGATCTCATTGTTACCCCCAAAAGGCACTCCTCGTCCCGTTTTGAACCACAATCTTCAGACCAGTACCAAGAAATAGTCAAGTTGCCAAATTTTGATGAAGTTTTACCGGAAGAGCAAATCCCTCTTTTCGTGCAGAAAATCGACCAATGTAATATTATGTTTGATTTTGGGGACCCTACTTATGATATCCGTGGTAAGGAGATCAAGAGAATCACGCTTCAAGAATTGATTGAGTTCATACTGACAAACAGGTTCACTTACACCGATGAGATGTACAAGCATGTTGTGAATATGTTCAAGAGAAACTTGATCAGACCAATCCCACCACCAGTCAACCCAGTAGGTGACTTGTACGACCCAGATGAAGATGAACCGGTCAGTGAATTAGCTTGGCCACACATGCAAGTCATTTACGAATTTTTCTTGAGATTTATTGAAAGCCCTGATTTCAGTCCACAAATTGCAAAGCAGTACATTGACCATGAGTTTATTTTGAAGATTTTGGATTTGTTTGACAGCGAAGATCCTAGAGAAAGAGACTGCTTGAAGACAACATTACACAGAATCTATGGTAAGTTTTTGAGCTTGAGAAGCTTCATTAGAAAGCAAATTAACAATGTGTTTTTACAATTTGTCTATGAAACCGAAAGATTCAATGGTATTGCTGAATTGTTGGAAATACTAGGCTCAATCATTAACGGGTTTGCATTACCATTAAAGGAAGAACACAAGATCTTTTTAGTTCGCGTTCTAATTCCCTTGCACAAGGTTAAGAGTTTATCATTATACCATCCACAATTGGCTTACTGCATAGTGCAGTTCTTGGAAAAGGATCCTTCCTTGACTGAGGAAGTAATTATGGGCTTACTTAGATTCTGGCCGAAGATAAACTCGCCTAAGGAAGTGATGTTCCTCAATGAAATTGAAGATATCTTTGAAGTTATGGAACCACTGGAATTCTTAAAGATCCAAATTCCACTTTTCGCTCAATTGCTGAAATGCATCTCATCACCTCACTTCCAAGTTAGTGAGAAGGTTTTGTGTTACTGGTCAAACGAGTACTTTTTGACCTTGATTACAGAAAATGCAGAAGTTGTGTTACCAATAATATTCGCCTCGCTTTACGAATTAACCAATGCCACCCAACCTGGAGTTGCCAACGGTATGATAAAACAAAAGTTAGCGGAGAACCCTGGCGCCACCACTGATGCCAACGGTAACTTGATCGATAATGGCTTGATTTTAAAGACCAACAACCATCAAATCGACGAGGATGGTAACCCCATTGGGAACGGAATACATGACATAACCGATGAAGAATACTACGATTCGTTCTCCTCACCACAACATGGAGGAAACGGCTTACAAGGAGACATTGACGATTTCGGTAATCAACAGGGCCACATTCCACCACACAATTCAGCCACATCCAACTGGAATCGTACAATTCACCTGTTAGCATATGGAGCATTAAAAGTGTTTATGGATCACAACCCAATATTATATGACCATTGCACAATGTTATACCACCAATCATTGGAAGAGCAAAAGGCTAGAGAAGTTGCCAGAAAAGACGGATGGAGAAGAATTGAAGAATACGTCAAGCAAATCAAGCTTGAACAACAGCTGCAACAACAACAACAGAAAGTACCTGTGAATCCACTTCATGTACAAGAGCGGGGTCTAAATACTGCTGTGAATACGGAAACGGGAGCTAGTGTTGCCGGTCATTAACATCTCCCCTTTTTTACTTTTTTATCATACATACACATCAATACATATATATTTTGTACAACGCACGTCATGAGGGACGTCAAAGATAACATGATGGACTAAATTTGTGTCCTTGAAGTGGCTATCTGAACCGAGAGGAACGTCCATTTCCATTAAGTTGGTGATGAGGACATGCACAATTTTAGCAGCGTTTACGTTTACTGACAAGATGCATAAAAAATATTACTTTCTTTTTCCTAGAATTCATCGAGCGGGCAGAACATTTTCATTTCGTTTCAAAATACGAGCAAATTATGGGTGGGAGATGTCTATTTTGGTGGTGACATGACCGACAGCATGTTGGGGTTCCCTCTCTCCAATGGGAATGACATGATTTCCAGATCTGAAACAGGCTGGCAACCATCGAACAGAGGCAAAAAAATAAAAAAATTACTGCTGTTGCGGAAAGAAACAGAAAAAAAATAAGGCTAAGGCATTGTCAAATAATAATCGCTAAGGCGATGTGTTAGCTGGTGAAAAAGAAGGAGAACAGGCAAGGCAGACCGGGTCTTGGCGTGGTGGGGATCACAGAAAAAAATTCAACTTTGTTGCTGTTAGATTTTAAAGGTTATCGGTACCTACAAGAAAAAAAAGAAAGAAAACACAAGTGCTTCCTCCAAAATGGACAAGATCAGCAGAGAAGGGGACAATAGATAGTAGATACTCTAAGGTGCTAGCGAAGCATTTTTTCGTCTTGGCTTCCATGCATGGCTTATCAAGCACAAGAAAAAGTGCATGATTTAAGCCTCAGGAAATGAGAATCGATGTGTACACTGCCCCTCAAAATTGGAGCATCAGGGATAGATACCCCGAAAGAGAGGCATAAGCGCTTGCTAGAAATTGGGAAAATAAATAAAATAAACCGGAACAAGACACAAAATGGGTAATACATAGTGACCAACGTAAAAAAATTCAAATAGTTCTTGGCGCTCTTATCAGCAACAAGATGTAGAATACGGCGCTAGTTGCATGCACCACCAAGCTGTGGGCATCACTGCAAACATTCCAATTCGTAAAAGAGGGCAAAGAATGCTGAATTGTTTAAATAGAGGGTGAAACTCTCGTTCCCCTTACTCTGCGATACCTTTTAGCGAGTTTTGAGTGTTGTATAGTTTAGTTATTAAGCAGTGTTTTTGAATTCTGTTAACCTTTTTTTCTTCTTTTATTTTTGGGGTAATCGCTTCGTATAGTGGGAGCTTAGCAGGAAAATAAAAGTTTAATTATTGAAGTTTGGCTGCCTCCAAGTTACTTAGAAAAAACACTAAAACAAAAAAAGCAATAGCATGGGGTTAGATATAGAAAAATCCAACGACCTTCAGTCCCAGATTTCTCGTCACACCGATGAGTACCATCTCTATGTGGCTAGATCCACTCCCTCGGGAAATCTCGCATACACCGAAGGGCATCAATTGAAAAAAGGGCTTCATGCAAGACATGTTAGTATGATCGCTATTGGTGGTGCCTTGGGTACTGGGTTATTAATTGGTACCGGTGGTGCCTTGGCAAAATCAGGACCAGCCTCTATTTTAATTGCCTATTCGGTAATTGGTCTTGTCGTTTATATGGTTATGTGTGCTTTGGGAGAAATTGCAACATTTATTCCTTTGGCTGAAGGTTTCACTGGTTACTGTAACAGATATGTGGATCCTGCCTTAGGATTTGCCTGTGGTTACGTTTATCTTTTCAAATATCTCTTGATTCCAGCAAACCAGTTGGTTGCGGGTTCTTTGACAGTGCAGTACTGGGTCAGTGCAGATAAATTGAATCCCGGTGTGTGGATTACAATCTTCTTGTTGATCATTTTGGCAATCAATATTCTTGGTATCAAGTTCTTTGGTGAAATTGAATTTTGGTTATCCACCTTGAAGGTTATCACCTGTTTAGGTTTAATCTTGATTTTGTTCATCATTGCCTTAGGTGGTGGACCAACCCACGATAGATTAGGGTTCAGATACTGGCAAGATCCTGGTGCTTTCAAGAACTACACTGACAAATCGAAGCATTTGATTATTGAGGGTGGTAAGGGTAGATTCGTTGCCTTTGTTTCTGTCTTGGTTACCGCTGTGTTTGCCTTCTTGGGAACTGAATTGTGTGGTATCACCTTTGCAGAATGTGAAAGACCAAGAAAGGCCATCCCAAAGGCTATCAGATTAACTTTCTACCGTATTGTTGTGTTTTACTTGTTATCCATCTTATTCCTCGGAATGTGTGTCGCATACAACGACAAATTGTTAGTTTCTGCCAAGGGTAGCACTGCTTCCGCCTCTCCATTCGTGATTGCTATTAAGAACGCCAACATCAAGGTTTTACCCCACATTATCAATGGATGTATCTTGTTGTTCGTTTTATCTGCAGCAAACTCCGATATGTACATCTGTTCAAGAACTATCTACGGTTTGGCTGTTGCCGGGTACGCACCTAAGTTCTTTTCCAAGACCAACAGAATGGGTGTTCCTTACTATGGTGTTGGATTGAGTTTCCTCTTTTGCTTATTAGCATACATGACAGTTTCAAGTGGAGCCGCCTTAATTTTCAACTACTTTGTTAACGTTGTTTCGTTATGTGGATTATTGGCATGGATGTGTATTTTGATCATTCATATCAGATTCATGAAGGCTTGTAAGGTCCAGGGCGTCGATCGTTATAAGGATTTGGTTTACAGGTCTCCATTACAGCCATACGGATCATACTTTGCCTTAGCTGTATGTATCTTGGTGATCTTGATCAAGAATTTCACTGTCTTCTTAGGAAACAGTTTCACATACAAAGATTTCATCACTGGATACATTGTCTTGCCTATCTTCATTATCATGTACGGAGGTTACAAGGTTATTTACAAGACTAAATTGATTGCACCCGAAGATGTCGACTTGGTCACTTTCAGAGACGTCATCGACTCCGAAGAAGAAGCATGGGCTGCCGAGGCTGCTGAAAGAAAGGCTTTAAGAGAAGCAAGCGGAAATCCAAAGGACAAGGAATGGTACTACGAGACCTTCATCGGGTGGCTCTTTTAATGAGTGGGAACGCAAGCCCCCTGTGTGTGTATGTAAAGTATTTTTTCATGGATATATAATGAATTCATTAGTTTTTTTTTCGTGTAGATTTTGCAACCAAATTTGCGGGGGAGTCTCTCTGGAACCTAACAAGGCTGGAGTGTGTGTGATTACCCGGAAATGAAAATACTGCAGTGCTGCTTGAAAAAAAAAAATCAACACCAAAGAAACAAAAGCCAAGTATTTCTTTTAGCGAGACACCACCACAAAGAAAGCATTGATTCTAGATGTTGAAATGAACGTGAAGGAAAGCAAGAGTAGCAGAAGTTCTGAAGGAAAGGTTTCCTGTCCCGTTGCTTCTTTTGTCTCGTTCTCGTACGCAAGACGCGTCCTTAGTATGGTATGTATGATACTTCAAAGCACCAATATGCTGCACTATCTGGAGATTTTGATGATGATTTCTTACTCGCCATTGATTGGCTTCGGCCGATGGGTGGTCTTGATCTTTATGAAGAACATTTAGAACCGCTACTCTGACATTAATCAATAGATATACTTTGAGGGAATTATTTTGAAGATTGGTATACTAACAGAAACAGAAATGAATGCACTACAAATAACCTTTTATAACCAATAGTTCTCTTAAACAATCTTTCTTCCTTCTACTCTTTAGTATTTGAACCCGCCCATGTACAGACTTAATGCCTGAGTAGCATAGATTACTAGTGTGGCTTTGTATACACTACAGTCTTATTATGTAAGCTTGTGGAGAAGTTGTGGTGTGTGAATCAATTTTGTAGCACTGATTCCACCCACTTGCTATATTCTACATTCTTCGTCCATATTCCATGCGACACTATGATATCTGATCTAACGCTCTATTGTGAACGTGTGTTCTCCCAATCTTTTCTTTTCTGATTGGCTTAGTCATTCCCTACCCTAATTCCATTCGTGGCCAATCGCTGGTAAATGTGGTGACAAGATCAGTTATCAAAACCAAAGGATGTATACATTACGTAGTGGTACTTATCATCGTCTGATCTCCGAGTCAAACCGCGGAATCAGCATACTATCTAATAAGCAAATTTCACCATAGTAAATTTATTTTCGCGCCCTCTATATTGTTAAGCTGAGTCCGAAAATAATACTCAAAAATTTTTCATCTTCTATGTGCACACCTCATCTTAGAACTCATATGTAAGCAGGTTTCCACTATTTTTCTGTGAAACAAGTTATTCTTTTCTTCTTCTTTTTTTCCTTTTTTTCTTTTGGCAAAGTTTGCCCCTTTCCCAAGAGTCTAACTGCTAATTTCAACTGATCTGACTACCTCCCCCCATAATAAACAAACAAACGAAATAAGATGGTTTTATCTGCTTCTCAAGCTCTCGCTCACTTGAACTCTTACGAGAGAAAGGATGGTTTAGGAATCAAGCAACTCATTGATTCAGCTAACTTTGGTGGTTTGACCTACAATGACTTCTTAGTCTTGCCAGGTTTGATCAACTTTGCATCTTCTGCTGTTTCTTTGGACGTTAAGTTGACCAAGAAGATCACTTTGAAGTCTCCTTTCGTCTCATCTCCTATGGACACCGTCACCGAAGAAAACATGGCCATCCACATGGCTCTCTTAGGTGGTATCGGTATCATCCACCACAACTGTAGTGCTGACGAGCAAGCTGAAATGGTTAGAAAGGTTAAGAAGTACGAAAACGGTTTCATCAACGACCCTATCGTTCTTTCTCCAACCGTCACTGTTGGTGAAGTCAAGGCCTTGAAGGGTAAATTAGGTTTTACTTCCTTCCCAGTTACTGGTATGTGTTCAATTTTCCCATTACTTTACGTGCTTCAATTCATTTCCAATCTTTCAACAAGAATTTCCCTATTATGATGATCAACTTACAATTAATAACTTTCGTTCTACCGAATTACATCAAACGATGTTGAGGAAAACATCTTTCACTGAAGGGAAATTCACATTCTTATTCTTTCTTTTCCTGGAAAATGCAAATGAAACTCCTCCACCCTCTCCCTCTCTCTCTCTTTCGCTCTTTTACTAACATGTTTTTGTGTTTTAGAAACCGGTAAAGTTGGCGGAAAATTAGTTGGTATTGTCACTTCCCGTGATGTCCAATTCCACGACAACGACGACTCCACTGTCGCTGATGTCATGACTACTGACTTGACCACTGGTCAAGAAGGTATCGACTTAGCCACTGGTAACGAATTATTGAGATCCTCCAAGAAGGGTAAGTTACCAATCGTCGACAAGGCTGGTAACTTGGTTTCTTTGATCTCCTTAACCGATTTGCAAAAGAACCAAAGTTACCCTAACGCTTCCAAGTCTTTCCACTCTAAGCAATTATTGTGTGGTGCCGCCATTGGTACTATCGAAGTTGACAGAGAAAGATTAGACAAGTTGGTTGCTGCTGGTTTAGATGTCGTTGTCTTGGATTCTTCTAATGGTTCATCTGTTTTCCAATTAGACATGATCAAGTGGATTAAGGCCAAGTACCCAGAATTGCAAGTTATTGCCGGTAACGTTGTCACTAGAGAACAAGCCGCTTTATTGATCGATGCTGGTGCCGATGCCTTAAGAATCGGTATGGGTTCTGGTTCTATCTGTATCACCCAAGAAGTCATGGCCTGTGGTAGACCACAAGGTACCGCTGTCTACAATGTTACTGAATTTGCCAACCAATTCGGTGTTCCATGTATCGCCGATGGTGGTATCGGTAACATTGGTCACATCACCAAGGCTTTATCCTTGGGTGCTTCCTGTGTTATGATGGGTGGTTTGTTAGCTGGTACTGCTGAAACTCCAGGTGACTACTTCTACAGCGACGGTAAGAGATTGAAGACTTACAGAGGTATGGGTTCCATTGATGCTATGCAACAAACCTCTACCAACGCTAACGCTTCCACCTCGAGATACTTCTCTGAATCCGATAAGGTTTTGGTTGCTCAAGGTGTCTCTGGTTCCGTTGTCGACAAGGGTTCTATTGTCAAGTTTGTTCCATACTTATTCAACGGTTTGCAACACTCTTTACAAGACATTGGTGTTCAATCTGTTGAAGAATTGAGAGCCAAGGTCAACTCTGGTGACGTTAGATTCGAATTCAGAACTGCTTCTGCTCAATTCGAAGGTGGTGTTCACGGTTTACACTCTTACGAAAAGAGATTACACAACTAAGCGCCAAGCTCCAACCCAGACAATACTGACTGAAAAAGAAAAAAAAAAAGAAAAAATAGATCTAGTTTATATATAATTTTGTGTATATGACCTAGTATGTAAAATATGACAAAAGAAAAGAAGAAATTCTAAGGATAATAATAATAATAAAGAATGATAGAGACTACGGAACTTTTGTAGCGGAGAGTGGATGTGAATTGGCTGTGCTGCATTTCCCTTCACCTGCATTGATCCCGCGCAGGTATCACGGAAAAAACTAAACACCGCCAAAGTAATTGACATTGTGGGGGGCAAAACAGAAGAGCCTTACTCGTCCACTATCCAATGAATTACCTCAATTATAACAGAAACGCGGAGCCAGTGGTCCAGAATGCATCCACAAACTTGGACCAAGACTTGAAGAATTCCAGAACGGATAAATATGCCAAGAGTGAGCCGGAAACTAAGCAGTGGATCTTCGATATCTTGAAAGTAGACGCACTGAAAGCTAAGGAATATGAATCCTACAACCTCGACCTTATGGACATCTTGAAGGATGGAGAGTTGCTTTGCAAATTGGGCAAGCTACTCAACATTAACAATAACCCATGTACGAAATACAAGAATTCCAAGATGCCGTTCATACAGATGGAGAACATTTCATTTTTCTTAAAGGCATGTGAGCTCGTGGGGGTTCCACACGATGAGATATTCCAAACAGTGGACTTGTTTGAGAAGAAAGATCCGTATCAGGTCATTGTGACGTTGGTGTCATTCTCTAGACAGGCGCATGATAACAATGTGGCGAACTTTCCCAGACTCTTGGGTCCTAAGAAGGTGAAGGTTAAGCCGCCTGTGCCCAACAAGCCGTTATCTTTGAGATCTGGAGGTAGATGAAGAGGAACGGGGCATATCCACGAAGAGATGTTTGGAGCCAACTACAGGGGTGTCGATTGTCAATGTCTGATTACTAGTTTTAGAGGGGTAGCAGGCACGAGTGTCGAATCAATCAGAGACTGATTGATTTCGCAGCATTACCACATGAGGCACATTCGATGGACACTAACAAGACAAACGGATTATAGACTATATTAAGGCCACGTTAAGTAATATAAAGGTATCTCGAGCCAACTCAGACGATTTGTATGACTTTGCAAGAACCATCCTCCCTCGTCATACATGCTATCACAGTTAACTACTATATAGATTATGTAATACAGCTAACCTTGCTTACATAATATACCTTACCGTTGAACAGACTCTCATTAGCTCTGGTTTTTTTTTTTTTTTTTTTTTTTCGTGGTTTTCTTTTTTTCATACTCATCTCACCCATCGCATCGGTTCAAGAAAAGTTTTAAAAAATATAGAAAGCATCAGCCAGACGGTCTTCTCTAAACCTATCCACAACACCCCTCCCCCTGGATAAAATAGATTCATATATACATATCGGTTGTTCATAAAAGATAACCCGGGGAACTCATTAATATAAACTGGAGCTTAAAAACACGTACTTCTTTCATTTCAACCTTTCTTTCCAACAAAACCCATTTTTTTGCATATCACTTAAATCATGTCTGACGAAATCATTTGGCAGGTTATAAATAACCAATTCTGTGCATTCAAGATCAAAACCACCAAAGACCAGAATTTCTGCAGAAACGAATACAACGTTTCCGGTTTATGTTCTAGACAATCATGTCCCTTGGCCAACGCCAGATACGCTACCGTGAAGAATGTCGACGGGAAGTTGTACTTGTACATGAAGACTGCCGAAAGAGCGCACATGCCATCTAGAATGTGGGAAAGAATCAGATTGCTGAAGAACTATACCAAAGCCTTGAGCCAAATTGACGGCCATTTACAATACTGGCAAAAATTCTTGATACATAAGTGTAAGCAAAGATTAACCAGATTGACACAAGTCGCCATCACTGAAAGAAGATTAGAGTTGCGTGAAGAAGAAAGACATTACGTTGGGGTTAAGCCAAAGGTGAAGAGAAGAGAGCAAACCAGAGAAAGAAAGGCCTTAGCTGCTGCCAAGATCGAAAAGGCCATCGAAAAGGAATTATTGGACAGATTGAAGAGTGGAGCATATGGTGACAAGCCATTAAACGTTGACGAAAACATTTGGAAGAAGGTGTTGGGTAAAGTTGGAGACGAAGACGAATTGGATGAAGACGAAGAGGAACTTGAAGATGAGGAAGACTACGACGAAGAAGAAGACTCGGATGTCGGTGAAGTTGAGTACGTTGAAGACGATGGAGATGATGAATTGGTCGACATGGAAGACTTGGAAAGATGGTTGGACGATTCCTCTGCATCTGAAGATGAAGACAGTGAAGATGACGAAGACGACGAAGATAACGACGACGCCGCCAGCAACAAGAGAAAGTCTGCAGCTGAAGACAACAAGAGAAAGAAGAGAAGACCAAGAGTTGAAATCGAATACGAACAAGAGCAAGAGCCTCTTACCAACATTGCCGCATAAACTAAGCATAATTTATTTTGAATATGGAGTGTCATGTATATATAGATATGTCCATCATACCCCCACACAATGATACACACTATTGTATAGTTAGGGATAAGAAATGAAAAGTTTTTTCTAATAGAAATCAGATCCTACGCCTCCTCGTACTTTGATATTTCAATCAAGTTTTGGTCGGGGTCTCTTATGTAGACACTATTGATAGTACCATTTGCACCTGTTCTCTTCACTGGTCCCTCTATTATTTCCACTTCTAGCGACTCTAGGAAACTAACGACCTCATTGATTTCCTTGACCTCGACACTATCATCTAGAATGAAGCACAAATCTTCTGACCCTGGAACTGCCTTATCAGCTTTTGGTTCGAATTCATTACCGAGTTCATGCAAGTTAATCTTCATTCGGCCAAACTTGAGTGCATACCGCGTTTCTTCTGGACTTGAGGGTGGAGTGAATGTTTCTACATCCATTCCAAGAACATTCGCATAAAAGTGGCATGTTTTAGGTATTGACCTGACTGTTAGGACGATATGGTCCAAAGTTTTCAATTTAAGCATCGTTGTTTGTTTCTGGTTTACGGTTGAAGGTGCAGTTGGAGTTTCAATTAGAGATCAGTCACTTTATGTGGGGGTGGAGGGGGTGAAAAGTTCAATAGTGCTATATGATCCTGTATGTAAAACCTGTAGTGGCTGCAAAAAGATTGCTTTTGTAACAATACTGCCGGGATACAAAAAAAAAGTAGGAGAAGCTCTTCTCTCCTCTCTGCAACTTACTCTGAAAGTTGCTTTAGTTTGCTTTCAAACATCCACTTGCTATTATGTCCTTTTCTGGAGTACCTGAAACAGACCCTGCAGTTGATGTGCTCTTGCAGGACTACCAAGCGATATCAAAGTATCCAGATGATGGTATTGTCGATTTCCATTCGATAAAGTTTTGTACTTCTAATGCCAAAACTCTTTCTGCTTACTTTCAGTCAAGCATGGGGTTTAAGGAAATTGCCTATCGAGGATTGGAGACTGGCAACTATTACCTCTCTTCCCATGTTGTCTCTAATGGAAAATTCAAGATTGAAATACTTAGCCCATTGCATCTGCATTTGTCTGATTTGGATTTAGTTTCTAGCTCCACTTATCTTTATTCCCTTGGATTTGAAGACGATATTCTAAGATTTGTTGAAAGAGAATTGAATCTGTTCATGAGAATTTACGGAGAAAAGTTGCAAGTTGATGGAGGCCTCGTTAAAGAATCGATTCTTCAAAAATTGCACCTTGTCGATGACTTTGAAGCTAGTTCAAATGATATATCTAAAAGAATCTCTGTTGCTGGTAAGCTTATAAGAGAGAGACTTGACTTGATCAAAGTCCAGGATTTTATTGCTAGGCATAGCGATGGAGTCATGGATGTTTCCTTCAAAGTTGAAGACACTCGCAAAAGTTTTGACAGAGCCGTTCAAGGAGGTGCTATTCCGATATCTCAACCTTATCTTCTGTCGGACATTCACGGAAGCTGTTATATTGCTGTTGTAGGAGTCCCAGGGACAGACATACAACATAGTTTTATCCAGGATATCGATTATTCGGATATGGGATCTGGTCCCTTCTTACCAGATTTCAAGGTCCCAATACATTCAAAGTCCTCCGATCATTTAACTCTTCTCAAGGATTTACCTAGTACGAATTTGGTTTGCTTAGACCATTGTGTTTTCAATTTCACCTGGAATCAAATGATGCCCTATGCAAGATTTTATGCACTGGCCTTTGGGTTTCATAAGTTTTGGTCTGTGGATGAAGAAGATGTTTCTACAATGAATACTTCGTTGAAATCCATAGTTATGGCATCTTCCAACGGGAATGTGAAAATACCAATAAATGAACCTGGAGAAGGAAAGAAAAGGGGCCAGATTGAAGAGTTCTATGATTTCAACGAGGGTCCTGGTATACAGCATCTTGCCCTCAGAACAGACAATATAGTGGATGCCGTTAGATCATTGAATAAAAGAGGAATTGAGTTTAATACAATGCATCAAAGCTACTACACAGATCTCCAAGCTCGAATGACGAGAGACAATGTCAAGATTAATGAGGATATGCAAGAATTAGAGAAGTTGAATATCCTAGTTGACTATGACGCAAATAGTAGGAACGAGGTTACCAAGACATGTAACTACATCCTACAAATCTTCACCAAGCCCTTTTCTGATAGGCCCACGCTATTTATCGAAATCATTCAAAGAAACAATCATAATGGATTTGGAAAGGGTACATTCAAAGGATTATTTCAATCCATCGAAGCACAGCAAGAGCTCAGAGGAACATTGACTGATCGGGTTTAAAGAATAAATGGACATCATTGGCTGACGGTATCGGCAACTCAACTTTGCAATTTCAAAGTTACATTTATTCTGTCATTTTTATAAATATCAAAAAAATCAAACCAAAACAAGTGTTTCCATACACCTGTAAGTTACAACAAACTTTTCTTAATCAAATCATATTTTTTTTTTAATCAGACTGAACTGGAGGAGAAGTTATAGGGTCCCAAGTTTTCAACTTTGATCCTTTTGCGTCGAAAAACCCCTTGATATCTCGAACAAAGAGAGGGTAAAGCAACGTATCAACACCCTCATTTCTTGCAATTTCTGCAGCTCTCTCGAAGGGTATCCAGACACCTTTGAGCTTCATTGTACCAACCCGAACAACATACTTTTTCTTTTCGGCTTTTAGTACGCCATCTCTTTTCCCTCGAGACATTCCAGCGATATTTAATAGTTTTGTCCCATTCACATAGTCAGTATCTTGGCGACGAGAAACCAAAACTCCGTGCACTTCAACTTGGTAGCAAATAGTTTTTTCATCTTCCCACCACGTTGTAGCAATTCTAGGCTTTTTCGGTTTTGTGAAAGAAGATCTTCTTGAAGTACTGGAGTTTGAATCTGCAGGGGTTTGCAAACTTTCGCTAGTGGATGTAACGTTCTCCACTTGCTGTTGGGGCAGTGGGAGAGTCTTCTTCACCTTGTTGAGATATGGGCTCTTGATTTCCAAAGTGGATACTCCATCGCTAAAGTTTTGCAAGCTTTGGGGTAAAAGCTGCTGTGTTAAATAACGAGGGTACTGTTGCAATTGGGTTGGTGTTTGCTGCACGTATGGTGGGGTTATTGACTGACGACAATTCGATTGTGGTATCACAAGTTGTTGGCTCTGTGCTTCATAGTTTGGGTCAAAATAATTCGATCGTGTATGTGCAAAATGCTGGGTTATATCGTTTGAAAATATTTGAATTGGCTGAGATTGTGTTTGCGATTGTGTTTGGGTTTGCGTTTGAAGTTGGGGTTGAAACTGACCAAACTGTTGTTGACTTGCAGCTCCTTGTGTTTGATTTTCTAGAAAAATATAGCTAGAGTTCATTGAAGTATGCGAGGCTAAAGGAGGTGCTTGGGAATGCAGTTGATGATCTAGTGGATGAGACTGAGGTTCTCCCATGTACTCTGGCGCAAAGGTAGTTATTTGATTTGGGGTGGCCATTTGAATTGGATGTTCTGGTTGTTCTGGTTGCAATGAAGAATGTTTTTGGTATACAAGGAATGTGAAAAGATTAAAAATATTCTGGCACGGGAATGAAACTCTAGTATTATATATCAAGAATGGTACCATTAGCCGTTTTTCATAAGCAGAAGGTTTACTCTCCTTCGCTTCATCTAAAACTTTCGCCTGTCAATAATATTAGCGCTCTTGATTTTGTGACAATCAGTATGCGACATCATGCGAGATCATGTATGGATGTTTCTATGCAAATCCGTCACCAACTAAGTTTTATTTTTTTTTTTCACAAGGTCAATATTGCTTCTTTTTTAATGCCAATTTCATTATAGGAAAATAAGCTCTAGAAGAAGCTTCTTTTAGAGTGTATGGACAAAGTAGATTGTGCCTGACATTTTGCATATTCTATTTTATTGTGAGCATTGACAGATTGTTCTTAAGTAGGTTACTACACTAAGAATTTGAGATCATGAAAAGGAATTGGTAACATTTAATCCACGTTGCGCACACAATGCAAAAATAAGCAGGTTGCCGATAGGTATCAAGGTAGAACTACGATAATATCCCTGTGTATTGATATAAAAATTGATAGGGGTCTAGAAATACTTTAGAAAGAGGAAAGTTTAGTAAAAAAGTGGTAGTAAAATGAAGGAATGTATAAGACTCAGGCATTATCCTAAATTTCTTTTTCAAGACAGAAGTATCTACTGTTTCAAAACACGATACCACTTTCCATTCAGAAGGCGGTTGCACTTAGATATTACCTCGGTTCGTTTAAGTATCACGCAAAGGTTTAAGCGGATTTAGCTGCTGTTCGACTTCTGGACCCTTCAGCTAACCTATACCCGGTGAGGGAAGCCGGTTGTGGATTTTTGAATGTTCAATAACATGATGCGCTCCCAAATTATGTCGAACTTCTTTTAAAGAAGTAAAACACGAGCTATTCCGAGTGGGGCCCCAATATACTCTGGCTTGTTGCACCAACTACTTTGAAAGCAGGAATAATTTTCAGTCTAAAATTTCCATATTGGAGCAATTCCTTGCGACAAATTAATCTTTCCATGCATAAATAGGAGACAACTTTATTTATTATTGTTTTTGCCATGCAAACACAACAAGAGAGCAACCTGATATTAGAAGAATCACCTCGATATCAATCCCCATACCCCCAGCAACCACTACGCGCGATGCCTCCAACGTTGTAGGGCCATCTTTCTCATGCTTTGTTTTATCGTCAGGAGATTAAGAATGAAGCGGCGTTTTTTCCTGGGGAATTTTTTATTTTTTACTTCTTATTTTTTTTTTGTTTTTTTTTCCTTGCACCTTCCTTATCCAAGGATTTTTCAGCCGCCTTTGTTTCGTTTTAAGCGCAGATGTTTGACTGCACACAAATGGGTGTATTTACGAAGAATCTTTACTATCATTTTTTCTGAGTCACGTCATTAAAGAAAGCAAGAAGACATCAAGTGTTTCTACTTGCAATATAAAGACCCACCCACCAAAAGATGACATCCAGCCCAAAGCCTGTAGATGTGCGGGAGAGACGGCGCTCCTTCTTGGACGTCGGAGGTCCGAACTCGATAAGTAACTTTGCAACGTCCTACGTAAGAACTCAGTCTTACTTGTCTCATTGTCTCGGAGATGAGTCGTTGGATGATGCCATCTCTCCAGGAACTTCCCCAATTTTCCAATCTACAACAGGAAGCAGTAGTAGTGGTGCATCCGCGGGCGAGCCAAACCCGTTATTTCTTGATAGAGGGGCTGAAGCAGCCTACGCACCATTCCCTCAGGAATCTTACCCTGATTATGGGTCACTGGAAAGAGGGTTTGACCACATAAAATCATACCAGTTCCCGCGAAGTAATAGCGGAGATGTCGAGAGTAATGCATTGTTGCCGGTATCATCTCACCGGTCTGCAAGCTTCTCGTCACAAAAATTCGAAGGATCCACGGCACCCCAGACAATCTTCAATGCTATAAATACCATGATGGGGATAGGGATGCTTTCACTTCCCTTGGGATTCAAGTTATCCGGATGGGTCTTTGGTTCGATTATGTTACTTTTTAGTGCAGTTTCAACCAATATCACCGCAAAGATGTTGGGAGATATATTGCGAAGATACCCTCATTTGATGAGTTACAGTGACATTGCGCAACTCTCGTTTGGACTGTCAATAAATGTAATTGTCACCTTGATTTTCAGCATCGATCTTATGGGAGCCACCGCCTCCTTGATTTTGCTTTTTGGTGATTCATTTGCAATCCTATTCCCCAGCATCCACATTACAATTTTCAAAACCACCATAGTTGTGTTAACATTCATTTCATCATTTTTACCCTTATCAATCCTCTCCATGTCCTCGCTTTTGGGAATAGTATGTACAACTGGAATTGTCGTAATTATTATAATCTGCGGACTTAAGGCAAATGACACACTTGAAGGATTGGGATCGTTACTTCACCCTGCACCAACTTACATGTGGCCCCAAAATGCATCCAACCTCTTGGTTGCCTTGGGGATTTTCATGGCACCTTGGGGTGGACACGTTGTGTTTCCCGAACTCTATAGGGACATGAGACACCCATCAAAGTACAACTCGTGTACTAATATCACTTTCAACTTTACCTTTTTCGTGGATTACTTGATCGGTGCCGTGGGATTCTTGATGTTTGGCGTCGAATGCTTTGACTCATTCACCAAGAACTTGATGCTTCAGCCAAACTACCCAACCTGGGTGAAGCCCTTTATATGCCTTTTGATGGGGGTGTTGGCACTAGTTAAAGCACCTTTACTCATCAGACCAGTGCTTACAGTGGTGGAAAAGGCATTATCTATCGAAACGATAACTATCGGCTCGGATGGAGCTAAAAAAGAGGCTGTTACAATTGCAAGAATACTCATCAGATTCTTTTACTTGGCATTTTTATTGTTTATTTCGATCACCTTTACCTCGTTTGGTGGATTAATTGCATTTTTAGGAAGCTCTGTTTGCTTTTCAATTTGTTTGGTGCTCCCACTCATATTTTATTTAAGAATCTTCCGTGACGAACTCTCAATGGGATATAAGATAGTCATATATGCTGCAGCTTTCGTTGGAGCAGTATGTGCCATTGCAGGTACGTACGGATCCATTTCCATTGATGTATAAAAACCTTTTTTATGGAGTCCTCCAAATTTGTAAATAACTACTATATGTATATATGTATATGGATATGTAACGTTTTCTTTCAGTATTTTTATGCAAAACGTCCTAAATTGGGGTTGTAAAGCAAACTACAACGTTGTACTGGCTACGTTGTTATTGTGTAAAATATTGCTGTTAGCTTTTTCATTTTGTACGTATTATATAAGAGTTTACCAAGTCCCTGTCTAGCAAAACATCTTTAATTTTAAATAAGTGGGATTTTTCATTCTGGATGTATATATATATTTTTTTTCTCTGTCTTCAATTCGCTTAAGACTCATAAAGTTAAATTTTTGTTTGTCATTCAGTTCAACCAGCGTACAAATTTTTCATCTTCTGTTACTACGCTTACCTTTGTAATGATGGTGGTGATATTCTGGTTCATCATCATTATCTAACCCATTGTTGTAAATGGCAGCAGCATAGAGTAAACTCTCATGTTGGGACTGTGCCAAATATTGAGCCATAACTTGGGATCCAGATGTACCGTATGACTTTGGAGTACCCAAGTGTGGTTGCGAAGAATATCCATGCACTCCATATTGAGGTGCCGACACTTGTTGATGGTAGTATTGGTTATACTGAGGGTGGTGTGGAACCATTTGCGGTGCCATGGCTGTTTGAGGTGGAGTTGGTGGTGCTCCAGGTGAGCCATAACCGTAGTATCCATTTGTAGGAATACCTCCATTTCTGATAGGAGTGGATGATGGTCTTTGTGGTGGATAATAGTACATGGCCGGTTGCTGGTATGGTGAAGGCGGAGCCTGCTGGAACTTGGATAAAGAGCCACCATTGTAGTAGCCGTTCTTGCTATAGCCTGAATTGAGAGACAAATTGGAAGAGTTTCTGGAAAACTCTCCACGCTTGTTCAAAAAGAGATCAGAGTTGTTCCTTCTGTTTCCAGAACGGTTACTCTTGTGAGGCTTAGATGGAGTCTTGAGAGGTGACTTTGCTTCACTGATGAATGAAGATGACGACATATCATCAGGATTGATAATAATTGACACTTCATCATCTGATTCATCTCCGTCAGCAGCTTCTTCTTCTTCGTCTTCTTCAGCTTCACTAATCGTAGCAGGAGCAACGGGCTTTGCGTCATTGTTTTTCAGCTCAAGAATTGACTCTAAAGTTGAATCGTCTTCCTTTTCCTTTTTGCCAGTATGCTTTGACGCAGACCCATTGATTTGCTTCTTAGGTGTATTTTCCTTCTTGCTGATAATGCCAAAGACCATGGCTGCCTCTTCGCTGATTTCACCATCCTTTTCATCGTCCAAGTTGAGTACACCATTTTCTTCACCCAAACCTTCTTGGTCGTCAGTGCTTTCATCAAGTACGTCAGTATTGGACTCCTTTGCATCTTTGCCTGCAGTTCTCTGTTTGCTTTTACGTTGTTCATGTTGTAATTCGAATTCTCTTAATTCGTTGACAATATCGCTCACGTAAAGGTCTTCATCCCTGTAGCTTGTGTTGACACTCTGATTGGCGCTGAAGTTCTTCTTCTTGTTGTTTCTGTTCTTCTTTTTGATGTTAAACTTTGGTGGGTATCCACATCTATCCTTTGCAAAACTGATCTTGAAATTGCTATACTTTTCATAGAACTCTCCAGAATCTCCGACAATCTTGTTAACCTTTTCAATATTCTTCAAACCGAACGAATCCACTAACTTGATAGCATCGCTGATATTCAAGAAATTCAAGAAACCACAATCCTTATTATGATAGAAATTGATTTGTTCTAATTCACCAAATTTAGAGAAATCCTTTCTGAGAGTCTCTTCATCTGGTAATGCAACCTTCTTCTTCACTTCAGCTGATTCAGCAGCTCCATCCTTAGAGCCATCCTTTGGGTTTGTGTTTGGTTTAATTCCAATGTACACATTTCTAGATGCACCAGCAGTGACCGCCAATGCAATCTCTCTGCTCAATGGACCAGAATGGTTCTTAGCCCAGCCAACAGTAATGTCATAGCCATGAATAACCAACTGATGTAACACTTCGTGGTTCAAGAAGAACTTTAATGCAATCACTGGGTCGATGAAAGTTATGAAGCACACCTTCTTCTCAGGGTAATGTCTTATCGTTTGCACGATACCTCCGGCTCTTATGTTGTTTGCAATGTCTTCGATGGTTGTGTTTGGATGAAGGTTCCCGAGATAGATAGTACGATTCCCAACATTTTGCGAGTCGTTTTTAGATAAATTATATGGATACTGCATAGTATGATGATGTGGTAATGCTAATGGAGGGGGAATCATTGGACCCATCGACGGCATGGAAGCCATAGATGGGGGCATCATGGAAATCATTGACGTGGACGTGTTATTGGACCGTGACTGATCTCTCTCTGATGAAGATGAAGAAGATAACTGATCGGTTGACATCCTGTCGATTCTTTTGTTGTTTATTAAAGACTTTCTCAACGATTCATTATTCTCCAAAATCATCAGCGGATTGAATTCACTTAGTTCACTTCCTTCAGATCCAAAACTGTCATCTTCTGGAATGCTTATGATGCTTTCGTTAGGTAAGAAATGGCTATGTGATGAGGTGTTTCTTCTTGAAAGAACAGGGGATGAGGCAGTGGTTGAGTTGGCGGTGTTGACGTTAGTTGGAGGTTGCGACATTGTCAAATTGTCAATGGGTGATTTGTCACATCTATCCTTAGAGAAGGAGACGAATTCAATTGGAGAATTCGATTTCTGCTTATTTTGGATATTCTTAACATTGTATTCGTAACATCTTATAGCAGCGTCTATTGAGGTGAAATGCACAAAGACTGAGTAGATGGAGGACAGGGAGGCGGCATCTTCAGTCGCAACTTCTTCCTTGTCCGCCCTAGCTTCTTCTTCTTCTTTCTCTTCCGCTTCGTCCTCTTCCTCGTCTTTCTTTTCATCATCCTTCTCGGTGTCCTTAGCTTCCACTTCATCCTTTTCTTCATCAACGCCGTTGACAATCACAAGGTCTGGCTTCTCCTTTTGTATCTCGTCGGCATTAAGCACTTCGTAGGAATACTTTTCCACTTCTCCGAATTTTTCACATTGAGTTTTGATTTCCTTAGAAATGATTTCCTCGTCATTAGTCACCACCTGAATAGTCAAACTCCTAGTCGCATTAAGGTCCATGATATAGTTGAGTGTCTTCAATTTGATGAAATCTTGTCTATTACCCACAGCACCGGTTCCCACTATGGAACTTCCAGATCTATTACTAGTGGGTTCATTCAATGAGATTTTCATGTATTTGGAGTCCTTCAATTGGGCCTTCAATTTATTCAAGTTGGCCTTGTTCTTTCCGTACTTCAAGTGGAAGTTTATGGATATCTTGGAGTTCAAGAATGATATGTAACACGTTTGTAAATTTTTCACATCTTCGTAGTGGCTGGGAGCCGCCTTCTTGAACATTTTACAATACTCGATGGGTCCAAAATCAATCACGTCCAATAACTCCTCCATGGATAAATCTTCAGAGAGGTTCTTGAGTACCACGGTTCGAGAAAGACATAAGGAATCCAAGTTTGGCTCCTGGCTGGGTATTTTGTATGATAATGACGTGTTGGAAGATCCATCATGGTGCGTGCGAACATAGTGATGGTGTCCATTTTGGAGATTATGATGGCTATGATGATGCTGGACCATATGGTGGTGAGGATGGTTGCCCATGTATGGTCTAGGAGCGAAGGATGATCCATTAGGAGGTTGTACTTGTGGTTGCTGTGGGAACTGGTGCTGTTGTTGTTGTTGCGGGATATGCGGGGACATGGGGAACGAATTCATAATGTACGGCGATCCGACCACCAAACTTGAGGGAATCATAGACTGGCTATAAGACAAGTCAAGTGGAGTCAAGGGAACTGGCTGGTCGTACTGTGAGTATGAATGCTCCTGGTAGTAGACATTCTGTTGATGAGGGTACATGACGAACGTAGCTAGAGGTGGGGAGGGGGGGGGGAGGGGGGATTGTGATTGCGTGTGTGTGGTGCGTGTGAATTTGTGGGCAATCTTTCTGGTGGGATTTTACGCGTTGGAAACGAAAGGCTCAAGTGTGGTTAACGAACGTGTTTTCACTTTATGCTGGCAAGAGGATATGGAAAGTAGAGCGATACAAAGAACAGTAACGATAAAATTGGTTAGTTACCTTTTGTTCACTTGGGAGGGAGCTATTTTTAAATTTTGTTGATGTGGTGTTAGGTACCTCACAAATTTAAGTTCAATCTCAGACTTTCTTTCTTTCTTTTCGTGAATAATGGCTTCAGGACGGTACTAACAAATTACTTGGTTGATATATAGTTCCTTCTCTTTTCAACACTTCTCTTCTCTCTGTCTGTCGAACACGTCCTAAAGAAAACAAATAAAAAAAAAATATACTTAGTACCAAAGATTCGAAAAATCGTATAACAAATTAACTAGAAAGCCACTCCAAAAAAAAAAAAATAAAAATAAAATACAGGTAAAGTTAAATAATAAAATAGAGTACAACGTAAACTGTATTATATTATGGCCAACAGTATACTAAAAAAAAAAAAAATAGCCAAAAATAAATAAAAAAAAAAGGAATAAAAAAATATTAAAAAATACGCCCTCTTGGCGTGTCATAGATAAATTTGATATCGGAAAAGGTCCCCCAAGTCTGTATGAGGTGGGTTTGTATCAGAAAAGCGGTCAAAAGAGTCGTACACCGTAGAGACTTTTTCAATTTTCAGGTTACGAATTCAGCAAATATAATTAAAAAATAAAAAAAAAAAAATAAAAGAAAAAAAAAAATGAAACATGTAAAAACGCAAAACCTTTTGCAAAGGCACTTTTTGCTTAGTGCGCATGAAACATCATACAATGTTTTGCAAGGAACAAGAGCTATACAGTTTGAAGATGGAGAGGGAAATAAATACCTTAAATTTGTAAAGCGATGGGATAGGGGGGTTCGAGGTCGCGCCTGGCTGCTGGACGAGTGGATGAAAAGCCAAAATAAATCACGGTACATCTACAACAGAATGAGGGGGGGTTTACAGGGCGTGGTAAGAGTTTAAAAGTGCTTTCTTTTTTTCTCTCGATCACCATAATCTCAATTTTTTGATTACGTTTTTTAGACTTGTGTTACATTGTTCTCGAATGTGATCAAAATTAAAAAATAATTGATATTTTTTGAAATTCTTTTTTTTTTTTTTTGTTTTTCTCCAATCACTAGTATACTGCTAAGGTACGAGCCTTGTTTGAAAGAGAGGGTTGGTTATTTTTTGCAATTTGTTACACATCATTCTTACTACACATTGCTGGCAGCACATCCAGGGGGAAGCTGCGGAGTGAGTGAATTAACAACAAGGTATGGCTGGAGGAGAGAGGAAAAAAATAAAACCGTGGACGGTTGAAACCAGGGCGAAATCACGCCCTTGGTACATTCACCGGACTTATTGACAAGAAATCAGAAAAGTGGTAGGGGCGGCACGCTAAGTGTGAGGGTATCTTCTTTGGCTTGTGAAGTGTGATAGCAGCTGGAAAAACTCTATTCCCCTCAGTATAAGCAACCATTGAGGAAAAAAAAAAAACCCTTATATACTCTTGCATACACCACTCGTACACGCTGCGCTGAAATATACGGGAGAGTTGTTCCTGGGATTGCCCTATGATACTTTTTTTTTAGTCTGATTCTTAGTATTGAAATTTAATTTTCTTTTCTTTTTTTTTTTTTTTTTTGGTTTTTGGGTTCCCTAACTTCTTTTACTAGGTTAGGTAATGAATGCCATCATGTCATCGGTGGCAGGGCCCAAATAATTGGCGATTCCGTGCAGATATTCATGGAATATAGTGACTTTAATTTCGTAATGTTTGCAATTTCGCTAGCGTATCCTGGCGTAAACATAATGTATGTTCAGCTTGTCTCTCAGTAGATGCCTTGTCTTTTACATGTTTTCTAAGCGTTAGTATATATCTGTTTCCAAATGACAACTTAAGCTGAGAGGGCATTGTCTAGTGTGATTTATTGAATTTTTTTTTTTTTTTTTTCCTCTTGTATATATTTTTTATTGCGAACTTAGCATGTCCGCGCCCCCAAATAAGCTTTCTTCCTATACATTTCTAATGAACCGCATGAGGTCCACATATGCATGAAGTAAATGAATTATGGTAGCACTTGTGGTATCGATACGTTTCGGAGCGTAGATCTCAACAAAACACTCCAGCAACTTCCCACTTTTTTCAGGGTCGCTACTATATTCGGTGTATGGTCCCACGACATTCGGGGCATGGACATGAACATGAAACACTGGAGCCTAGGCGAATTGGAAATCGATCGATTAGAGTCCACTGAGCAGCCCCCCTTACCTCAAATACATCTTCATGTAAGATCTATTTCTATTTTTTTTTTTTTTTTTTTTTTTTTTTCTGGTGTTATTTTTTTTTCCCTGTGACAATTTGTTAAAGATTTAGTGGTGGCTTGTGTTCAACATTGAATCTACCTTATTCAAAAAACTGGCTCACCGACATTGGTATCATGGTGGTGATTGGATAGCGATGGCGATGATGCGTTAATGCTTCACTCATTTTTTTTTTTGGAAACATCGCCTTTTCTGTTTTGGGCAAACCAGGTGTGATTGGGATTGCAGATCTTTCATTGCTTCAGCGTAACAATAAGCCTTTGAAACCTGAATTGTTTATCCTCATGCAAGTCTCGTAATTATTATGCTTACCCATACTAATTTGAATCATTGCATATTGACCATTTATTTCAGTTTGGGGTCTGGGTGAAATCTCCATATGCCGGTTGGTCCCCCTTTTTCGAAATGGGAGCACCAACCAACCCTTCGAATTCACGGTTCTTCCAAAATTTCACACGCGGCTAGTGTGTGCGCTCAGACGCCCGCCTGGTGGGCTTGATGTCGCGCAAAAAAAAAAACCTTGTGGAGGGAAAAGTTTCAGGAAAAACAAAAAGTAAATAAAATAAAACTTAAAACGTATCACGTGATTCTCCTACTACACTTTTTTTTTTTCTGGAACACACGTTGCAGCTTTTCTGAGTATGCGTGGTGGCATATGCTTTGCACTCAATAGAGTTTACTGTAAAAAGCCCAAGGCATTTTAAAAGTGCCTTGAACTGTTGAAGCACGCGGTGTAACTCTCGTTTATGCCTGTCCAGTCTGTCTTCTTTTCTTCTTTTTCCACCTCGTGCTGCTGATGCCGACGCAAGCACTACTAAAAAATAAAAATTAGTGTACCCATATCGAAGATTGACGAGTGTATGCCACGAAAACGCTGTACCTCCGCCGCTTACCGAGATAATAGTATAGCTAACGAATATTTTCTCGTTTATGAAATAAAGTTCCACTTTATCAAAAGTTGGCGTTGAATAGCATGCCTCCTAATTGTTCCTGTTGTCACTTTTTTCCGTCTAATTACTCGAGCTTGACCTCCTGAGCTCCATACCTCCGTGCGTCAGTGGGAGAGGTAGAGATTCAGTTAAGATTTTGTTCCTTTTCCATGCATGAATTTTCTTTTCTTGGAAACACAGCTTCCACGCTGTACACCTACCATCCTACCACCTTAACGTCCACAGATGGGATCACTGGAGACGTATCCGCTGGTCCGATTGAGAAAAGTCACCTCCATCCCCAGAGTCCACAAACAATAGAATGACATTTTGTACATTCAGAAATTGTTCGTAGCATATTATACTTGTATTCTTTGTTTTACCGTCTATTTCCCAAAGTGATTTTTTTTTTTTTTTGCAGTTTGCAAAAGAAAAAAAAAACGGTTCAACCGTCTTTGCACGTTTCTACCAGATACGGAAGTCAACAACTTGTATTCGCGTCTGTTGATAAAAATTCCATCCTTGCTGGCGAGAGCGCTCGCAGTTTCTCGTTTCTTCCATAACAGGAAGTCAACAAATTTTTCGATGAACCTATACTAAACAGCCGGCAATCAATCAAAATTTGAAAAAAAAAAATAAAATGAAGTAAATGAAAATAAAGAAAAATAAAACGAAGTATACAAAAACGAAAATACACTAGGAAAAAAAAAAAACGAGCGAAGCGATACTTTGATTTTTATTCTTACTACTAGTATTAGCAATTATCATACAAAATGGCTCAAGAAGTTCCAACTTTCAAGCTTGTTCTCGTCGGAGATGGTGGTACCGGTAAAGTATGTATAGATTATTTGA
Organism: Dujonia boleticola; assembly: GCA_029581775.1. Taxonomy (NCBI): domain Eukaryota; kingdom Fungi; phylum Ascomycota; class Pichiomycetes; order Serinales; family Debaryomycetaceae; genus Dujonia; species Dujonia boleticola. Next base: position 3,080,415 of record JARGRU010000017.1, read on the forward strand.
TGGACTGTGATTGATTAGGGATGATTTGATAGAAGATCACTGGATGAAGGGGAAGGGGGCGTATTGAGGGTGCTCATTTGATGAGCGTAGACGATGGGAGTTTTCAAGGGAGATTATCCCCCCACTCCGCACATTAAAACAACATATAATAGTGGCACGAGTGATCAACTGTGTCCTTCCAGAGCCTGCTACCGCCAGGTGGCTTTAAGGATACGCTTTGATTTGTGATGTGACCTATCTTTCCACAAAAAGAATCAAAGTTGTTGATGAAGTTGCGGAAGCAATTTACACTGAATTGCTCCGCTTAAATTGTTTTTTTAATTCAGAGTGTCGTCCAGTCTCTAGGGCATTGTAGGTCCTGGCCGGCTGTGGACGACGCTTGTTCACCACCTTCATACCCCCTTTAGCTCCGCATCACCCAGATTTCCCCCTCCCCCCCCAGCAAACTAAACGAAGTGGTCTTTATTTCAATCTTCACTCCAATCACTGTCCAAGAATTATCACGTTCTCTTATGTTTTTTTTATTGTCCATATACTAACAATCCTCTAGACCACCTTTGTCAAGAGACATTTAACCGGTGAATTCGAAAAGAAATATATTGCCACTTTAGGTGTCGAAGTCCACCCATTAGGTTTCCACACCAACTTTGGTGAATTAAAGTTCGACGTCTGGGACACTGCTGGTCAAGAAAAGTTCGGTGGTTTAAGAGACGGTTACTACATCAACGGTCAATGTGGTATTATCATGTTCGATGTTACCTCCAGAATCACCTACAAGAATGTTCCAAACTGGCACAGAGATTTAGTCAGAGTCTGTGAAAACATTCCAATTGTTCTTTGTGGTAACAAGGTTGATGTCAAGGAAAGAAAGGTTAAGGCCAAGACCATCACCTTCCACAGAAAGAAGAACTTGCAATACTACGATATCTCTGCCAAGTCTAACTACAACTTCGAAAAGCCATTCTTATGGTTAGCTAGAAAGTTAGTCGGTAACCCTCAATTAGATTTCGTTGCATCCCCAGCTTTAGCTCCACCAGAAGTCCAAGTTGATGCTGACTTAATGCAAAAGTACCAACAAGAAATGGAACAAGCTACCGCTTTACCATTACCAGATGAAGATGATGCTGATTTGTAAGGAAGATGGCTTTCAACTCTCGCTGATTGTGTCAACACGAATTTGTTGAAAAAGGGGCAAAGTGTTTGCGCTATGATTCTTTTTTAGTTGACGCTTGCTCTTTTCTTCTAGAAACTCATCTGTTCTGTTGATCAATTATATAGTTATATAGTTCAAATAGCTTCTCAAAATATATACATTTAAAAAACAAAAAAAAAAAAGAAGCATATGGGACAATGAGATAAAATCTGGAAAATCTATTTAGTGGCATGGCCATCTACAAGCTAATTGTTCAATTGTATTTATTGATGAATGCAAATTAAGTAGATGGAGAGTGAGAACGATACGAACCTCCTCGAGTTCTCCATAGTATGTATTATAGGTTGGCAGCTGTTACCGCCGATTCTCACGCTACATTCCCGATGCTCATGAGAAGACGCCGACGCCGACTAGAAATTATCCTCCCGTTTATGATTGGCAATCGCTTGCCGATACTCGTCTGTGTGCCTTAAAACTGAAGGCGGTGGGTTTGGAAAATTAGACAAGGATGGCGGTGGTGGCAACGAGAAGGACTCCTGAGCTTCATATGGATTCTTAGTATCCAGCATCGTTCCTGGAGCTCCTCTATTCAAGTATGCAAGTGTTATCTCATACGGAGATTCTTGTGGGTTCCATATCCCAGTTTGCTTTGCCTTTAGCTCGTAGTAATCACAATAGTATTTTATATGATTTCTACCCATCAAGTGGGATTTTCTCACACTCATGGTGTCATGAGTGAGGTATGAGACACAATAGTCACAGTAGTATTTCGGCATGTTCGTAGGGATGCGGTGTCTCGGTGAAGACTAAGAATGAAGATTGATGCTAACGGTTTAAGAATGTAAGCATCACTCTCATATTGCAAAACTTGGTATTCCTGCACACAGGTCCACCACACTACCAATAGTGAATTGCTTTACAGCTGGCCATCGTTCAACTCTTCATAGGGCAAACAAAGCCAGGCATTGTCATAATAGATGAAAGATCTCCATGTATGACTTCTTTTCTAATGCTACGCAAGCGGTTCATCAACTGTTCCTTTAGTTAAGCGCTGTTAACAAAATTGCAGCTCTATATATTCACGTGACACGCGCTCGAGCCAATCAAATCGCATTTTCCAACGTTTTGTGTAACGACAAATCTCGGATACATTCATCAATAAGAATGAAGAAAAAAAAAAGAGCGTCTACAATTGAAGGGCTCTTATAATACTAACCATCAAGTTACAGTGTATCGCCAATTCAGGATGTTCAGACAATCAGCAGTATGTAAACCTGTGCTGACCACGCGTATTAGTCGTGGCCGCCGTATATGGAGATGACAAATCGATCGACTGATATGTGACTATGACTTTTTTTTCATGTTAGGGGGAGAGGCCGGACGAGAAACGGACGAAGGAATCGATTGAGAGAAACCACCACAGAGTCCGCAGTCAAAACATTTGCCTCAGTGCTTATTCGATCTGTTGTACCCCATCTCCAGAATCAATTGAAATTATATTAAAATACTAACTAATTGTTTAGCGTTTATTAGCTTCCAAGAGAACTTTCTCTGTTACTCCACAAAGATGTAACTCCATCTCTGATTTGTACATCTCCCAAATCAAGGCCTTCAAGCCAACTCCATTCACCGCCAAGGACGCCGAAGCTGCCACCAAGTCATTCCAATTGCCAAGCAAGCCATCTGTCCCAGAATCTGAAATTTCTGCCGATGCTTTGTCCCAATACGAATCTGCAGATGTCGAAACTGAATCTGCTGGTCCTTCTGGTTCCATTGCTGCCGAAGCAGACTGGTTCGTCTTCGAAGAAGTTGAAGAAGCTGCTCATTAAGGATGCGTAGAATCGACAGAATTATAACAACAACCACCACCAAAAAAAAGAAACGACGAATAATACTAAGGTAAGACACAATAATCTCCCCAAAATTATTTCATATAACATAAATTTAGAGATGAATCCAAATTTTCATGGTAAAGAACGGAAAACTTAAATATATAACTAAATACAAAACTTAAGAATATTCAAAGTCATGTTTCATGGGACTACCAGGTCAAAGGTTGAGCTGGGAACATCACACGGAATTTGCTGTAGCTTTAGCTTGCCAGTCAAGGGTAGTGTCAGATGAAGTCAGTGTAATGGCTACTTTCAGTGTAATGGCTACTTGTATATTCTTCTTTACTATTGCATTGAATATTCATGGTAATGATTGATTCGCAATCGTATATCCTACCTCTACCACTAAAATTTTTGTACTGTACAGAGGACCAGTCCAGCGATATTATTCATACTGTTAGTGTCGCAAAAGAATAGTGTCGCAATCATTTGATGAAATTGCTGCTCCAGATAAGATATATAATAAACAATAGGGAGCCGAGCGAACCCTCTTGAAATACTCCACAATGGACGTACTACTGAGCTGAAATTGATGAAGAAATTGGGTCGTAAGCAGATCAACTAGCCACTTAAGTACTAGTGCTGCCATCCCCATCCAATCACTGAAACTTCTTTTCTTCCTTCGACCAAGAAGAGCCGACCCTGAATGATGAGCTCGCTAAACAGATTTTAGTAGCATTCTAGCTGATCCACATGTCCATCGATTTCAGATTCAATGTGATCAATCCAACCCCATTGGTAAAACTAGCTGGAAGTTTGGCGGGTGACTGTGGAGCCTTTTAGGAATATTGCATCAAGATCGCATGGCACTTTTTTAGTCTTACCCTGCAGTGGTGAATCACACAACAACAAAAAAATAACTTGAAATGAAACAGCGTTGCGATTTTCTGTCCCCTGGTCAAAAATAAAAAAAACCAACAATGCTGGCGGATCCATCCAGATATCCCTTCATCTTTGCAATTGCTCATGGGTTTTTGTTGAGAACAACCCTCCTTCCCTTCCATGTGGGTAGGTAGCTGTGTGTCAGCTTGCCATGAACAATATTTTTTGCAGTCTCGAGGCTTTTGGAAAAATTAAGGTTTTGCGGTGCAACACGAGCATCTAGCGAGTTGCCCCGAGCAGCTTATTCTTTCTTCGCTGTAATATTTTCTTTCCTTCATAACCCCATGCAAATCGAGTCTAGTCAGGGGTTATTTGTTTTCATTTTTCGTTGGCTCTATTTACATTGGGCGGGGTGATCTTATACAGCTACTCCTATGCCCAAAACAGTGGTGGCCGGGGCCCTGGTTTGGCAGCATTACATCTACCACCTGTAACCTCTCTTGAATATTTGCATCCGTATATACTTTGTTTGATGACAATAGGCTTTCAATTAACCATATCAAAAGGTAATGATGCATTGTTTACTCAGTTTAAGCATTAAGGCCCAAGCGGAAAGACGGCAAATGGTGCTTCTACTCGTGTATCTCAGCGCATGGCTCATGTGAAATTCTTAAAAACTGTGTTGATGAATGCAAAGATAGCGTAGCGATACGCGGAAGATAAGCTTTACCGTTGGGCAGCCCCGGCACCGCGCGGATTCTCTCCATCCAAATACACGAACTCTTTTAGCTAGTTAATTGTCCGAGCTCATAATTGTTTGTATGCGAATGGCGAAAATTTGTTCTCTTTGGGAAAGGACGGCTGCATCAGGCCTGTCAAATACGCGATTACACGAAATCTCCGCTGCATGCGTGGTATTTCAATGTTTAGGAATAATAGTTGAACAAAGTCGATGCATGGCAATATACGTTGCAATCGAGGCTTTAAAACGGCTTTGGATCCACCTTTTCCAAATCCATACGGAACCTTCTCTTCTTTTTTTTTTACTCATTCAACTGTTTCTATCCAACTCTTTACTTTCATTAAAATACAAATAGAAACATGAAGTCGATTTTCGCAGGAAAATCTACAACATTGGCTCTCAGTGCCTTGGCTGCGATCAGCTCTGTCTCAGCTGCCGTGGCTCCATTAAAGCTTGATTTCGAAATCGAAAGAGGTGATTCTCAAAACCACTTACCTCGTATCTACAAAAGAGACACCACTGGAGACGTCTCCATGAACCTTGAGAATGATGTCTACATGTACATTGCAACCGTTGCAGTTGGTTCCCAAAAGAACAAGATTCAAGTTCAAGTCGATACTGGTTCTTCTGACTTGTGGTTTATGTCTTCAAACGTTGAATGTTTCGTTCCACCAAATATTCAAAAGAGATCAAGCGCAGAAGACGAAGTTGAAGACAGCAAATTCGACAAGAGAGCTCCAACTCCAACTTTAGTCAATCGTGCACTTCCAAGTGGTATCTACTACCCTGGTGGCAACCTTGGTAACCCCAGCACTACCGGTACCGCTCCTGGTGATATTGCAGAGACAAACACTTGTATTGCCTATGGTTCGTTTGCTACTGGAGACTCTTCATCGTTCAAGACGAATACTACCGCTCCTGAATTTTCTATTCTTTATGGTGACTACACCGGTGCCGAAGGTGTTTGGGGTCAAGATTCCATCTCTTTCGGTGGTGCCACTGTCGAGCACGTCTCCATTGGTGTTGCTAACGAATCTACTACCAACATTGGTATCTTAGGTATTGGTTTAATTGGTAATGAAGCAACTACTCAAGGTGCCCATGGTTACTCCTACGATAACTTGCCAGTCTTGTTAAAGCAGCAAGGTATCATTTACAAGAACCTTTATTCCTTATACTTAAATGACATTAATGCTGATTCAGGAACTGTCTTGTTTGGAGCTATTGACCACGCCAAGTATTCCGGTAAGTTGGTTACACTTCCTTTGGTTGATCCTGTCAATGATCCCGAGTTCACCGTTAAACTTGATTCCATCAAGTTGGATGACAGTAAACCAGCTTCCAAGAGGTCTTTAGAGGCACGTGCCGCTACATCTTTCACTGCCCAGTCTTACACTGCGCTTTTGGATTCCGGTACCTCCTTAACTTATGTTCCACAGGAAGTTTATGATAATATTGTTAGCTCCTTGGGTGGTGCTCAATATTCTCCAGACGAAGGTTTATATGAAATCCAATGTCCTGCAAACGAGGACCAAACTGTTGAGTTCACTTTTGGTACTTTTACGCTTAAAGTCCCATACTCCGAATTCATCTTAAGGGACAGTTCTTCTCCTGCAACTCAGGGAAGATGTTACCTTGGTTTCATTAACAACAAGGATGACCCACTTGTCATCCTCGGTGACAATGTCTTAAGAAGTGGTTACTTTGTTTACAACTTGGAAGACTACACTGTCTCCATTGCTCAAGCTAACTACACAAAGGACGAAGATATCGAAGTTATTGGAGCTCCAGCCCCAAGCTCAAGTTCATCATCTAGTTCTGCCTCCAGCACTTCCTCTGCCACCTCGTCTTCTTCTTCCTCTTCTTCCGCTTCATCTTCTTCCTCAGCTAGCTCATCAGTTGTCAGCAGCTCTTCTGCAAACAACTCGTCTGCATCTGCAAGCAGCACTATTGTGTCTGCCAGCAGTGCATCCTTTACGTCTGTTGCTTGGAGTAACTCTTCATCAGCTTATCCATCAACTACCCTCAAGACATCTACTGCTGCTCCTGGAAGTTTGACCACCAAGTTACCTGCTTCATCCACAGCAACATACGAAGCTGCTTCTTCTACTGAAGCATACGAACCAAGTGAAGTATGGAGCACTATCACCGATGAAAACCAACAAATTGTTACCGTTCCATGTCCAAAATGTACCCACAAGCACACCAGTGAATCTGCCGCTCCAGCTCCACAAGCAACTGGAGCTACAACAGTTGTCTACTCTGGTTCTGGATCCGGCTCAGGTTCCGGTTCTGGTTCCGGTTCTGGCTCCGGCTCTGGTTCTGGATCTGGTTCCGGCTCTGGACCTGCCTCTGTCATCGTCGTACAAGGTTCCACTGTCACAGTAGAAGCAGGTTCAAGTTCCGTTATCGTTGTCCATGGTTCAACTGTCACAGTTGAAGCAGCTCCAACCTCAGTCGTTGTGCAAGGTTCTGCTGCCACCGTAGCAGCAGCTTCAAGCTCAGTTATTGTACAGGGTTCCACTGCCACTGTGGAAGCAGCTTCGGAATCATCTTCCCCAGCCAAGACCTCGCCATCAGTTCCAGAAGAAAACGGTGCGTCGAGTAAATTCTCTAACATCTTTGTGTCTGCTGCTATCGGACTTTTGTTACCTGTCATCTTCATCTAGTCAAACTTGCTTCCTGGTCTTTTATAGACTCAGTAGGGCAAGCACACCTAGCTGTGCGATGCAAAAAAAATCTTATACCCCCTATAGTTAAATTGATATAATTCAAACAATATTTTATACAGTGTAGCAAGCTAGGAATGCTGGCGCATCTCTTTATTTATCACCTTGGCACGGCCTATTCTTAAAGTATCTCTTCATGTAACTCTCGAAACGAGTATCGTCAATATTTTCTTAACATGGGAATCTTCGAGCAAAAAGTTCCATTTTGAAAATTCGCACTAATAGCTTAATGTTGTTGCAGATATGAAACACGATAAAACCACGTAAGATTTGAAAATGGCCTTAACAATCACGTTTCAGAGATCCTCCAGCTATATAATACTTCTCCTACAGAAGGCACTACGACTGGTTTCATAATAATTACCCTGAATCATTGTAGCACACCCCGCCCCCTCTTGAATGTTTCAGTTATGTTCCATCGAAAAAAAAAAAAAAAAAAAAAAAGACTATATAACAGAGACCGAGCTCTCGAATTCAAGCCCGAATAAATTTCAGGTTAGGTATCAAGTTTTTCTCGCCTAGTTTAATTGATTGCACACACTCATTCAATAATCTGCAAGCATCACCCCTCAACTTTTTCAATGGAATCGCAAGAACGACCAATTATTACTACCAATGAAGAACACCGTAGGTATTTCGGTGTTAATAAGTATTGTTATGAGGAACTCTTTGTGTCTAACTATTGTGTATTCATCGTGAAGCAGCTGAAACACCTGCCTCACGAGATATACGTTACGAAACCAGACTATAGCTGTGAGAGGTTTTATGAAGTATCCAAGGCTTCAGAGTTTGTAGATATGCTGCGGTTTGCCTTTGCAAAGTTGCTTGAAGAGTTTAAGTTTATCGATTTTCTTGTGAGGGTGAATGACTTGAAAAGTAGATTCGATGTGCCTCTCTACATGTTCAGACCAGGTGACATAGTTGAATTCACAATCGTAAAGGAGTCGAATGGTGGTGGGAAAGTTGCAGTGAAAGTGTGGAATATCACCAGGAACAGATCCAAACGGTTTGAGTCAATTGGCCAGGCTGAATTTTTTCTTGGAGTCTACAAGGGATGGATTTCTGAGCAGAGAGAACAGTATAATGATAATCCGTTTGTAATGAAGACCACTACTTCAAGCAAATTTGAACCATATGATGGACCACTTCCAGAAGTCGCTCCTGGAATTGCAGCAATCGACTTTGAAGAAGAAACCAGCGAAAAATCAAATGACAAATTGTATAACATTTTCAATGCCAAGTTCGAGGACAAAGCATTGCGTCCCTCCTATTTCAGCGAAGACCGGCGCCGACTTTTGGAAAATGGCTTACCCAACCGCAAGCAAGTTTTCTGTTTTTACAAGAGACCATCCGTCTAGAAAAACAAAAAGAGTTTTGGGAACCACTTACAAACTTGATATAAAATTTTTCGCGCCTGCTAGCGTGAGTCTGGAAGTGAAAGTGAATTGATGACTTGAAATAGATATATATGAAAGAATATTTGATATATATATATATATAATGTGTCTGTAGGCCATCGATGGAGTATTTGTTAATCTGTTTATCTTTATCTTAAGAATCAATATAAGTTTTTGAAAGGCTTCTGGTGCTCAAATAAAGGCATTAGCATGTAGAACCATTTAGAGAGAATGCAAAGTAGCAGATAATCTTTTTCATCCCTTTTGATTTCGATTTGTGGAAATTGCGAGGAGCAGTCGTCGGGAGATTGTTATTTGGTTGCAAAAATGAGCCGCACTCTGCTCTCATATTACACAAAATGCAAAAATTATACCACATTACCCCTAAATTGTTTCAAAAGCGTTTCCAATTATCGGATTGTTTAAGAGGTCAAGTTTCCCAGAAAAAGTAGAGAGTTTTATCATTTTACTGTAAGAATCCAATCTTAATACAAGTAGAAACAGATACTTTAAGTATACCAATAATTTATACACCGCCCCCCCTACACTTGCCCTATGCCACCTAGTAGCAACAGACCAGATGTCAATACTGGCCAAGCCAGAACGATCCACGACTGTGATCAAAATGAAAAGCTGGAAAGGCAGGATACAGAAAATTGGTTATTCAAGGTGAAGCAGCTGAGTGAATTTCCTTATAGGATACACGTTACCAATCCAGACGAAAGCTGTAAGAGTTTTCATGGAATACGTAGTTTTGACAAAGCAGCCTACTATGTTAATATGCTGCTCGTCGCCTTGTCTAACAAGCTTGATGAGAATGAATTCACCGAATTTTTTATTTGGTCTGAGGATCTTAGTTGGCACATCAACTTAGTTGGATATATTTTCACTCCAGGTGACATTCTTGAGTTTACAACGAGCAGGGGATCCTCACGGCCATATCCAGTAGAGATTGCCTGGCTGAACAAGTCCAAAGCTTATTGGTGGGACTCAATGGGGGAAGCTGAAAGATACATTGGAGTCTACAGGGGTTGGTTTTCTGAATGCAGTAAACTACATCATGGCAAACCGTTCAAAAGGAGGGTCACTCCATGGATGGAGCTTGAACCATACAATGACTCACTTATAGAGAACATGCATGCAGCTTGCACGCCTAGTAGAGGGGAACTCGAACACGGATTTGATTCCAAAACTGGAACTCTCTTGTTGTTCATTGAAGATTCTTATCAAATAGAAAGAAGTGGGTTTTCCAAGGAATTAATTCCCCATACGTACGCTATGGTTAAGGGCAAACCCGTTAATGGACAAACTCCATTTATGGTCCTCAACGTTACGGTGAAGAGATGTCGCACGTATGAATGTGCGTCGGAGTTGGCATATGATTTAAAAATTACTGAACAAATTCTTGAAAGCCATCTTCGTCTGTGCGATGATGAAGGCGTGCTCTGGTTGAAAGCATCTATAATAAATGTAGATCGACATTTCTTAAGGCATGAAGATACTTGTCCAACGATGATCAGAATCAAATCACCAGTTAGAAAATTTTATGTTGATCCGCAAGTGATGATCAAACAATACCAAGGTAACTCACTTGCAGAGGCAAACTTCCAAAACTTCGATAACACAATTAACTCACATGGGAGAACTGAAATTGAGCGCAATGTTGAATCAGTACACCTCGAAGTTGAATCAGAAGTTGAATCTGCCGAATCAGAAATTGGCTCAGATATTGAATCGATCGAATCGCAAACCGAAAACAGTCACGCAGCCCAATGCAAAGCTGAAAATGGTGGAACTTCAGTGTTTGTGGAAGATATTTCTCGGAATCGAATCCATGATTTATTCAAGTATTTGCTCACTAAAGGTGTTTACTTTTTGGTTGTGGTTGAGGGAGTACCAGCAAACGGAAAAGTTCCATACATGGTCTTCAATACATGGATGGAGAAGTGCCGGATGTATGAAAGTGCCTCGGAAGTGGCTGCCGATATGAGAATTACTGAAAAAGAATTCGAAAGAATCCTTCGTATGTGTACTTCTCATGATAATATTGAAGGTAAGCATGAGTTAGATCCATCTGCAATCAATTTCAGTCGAGTACGTTGTAACTGGGAATTTGATGCTCAAAAGAAGATGGGTATCCAAACTTCAATCAAAAAATTCAATTATGATGAAATGAACGATATGATACCTGAATTCCGAACGAACTCGCTTACGGAAAGTGACTTTGACAGTGACTCCGACTATTAGCAGGCTAATCCATGCAAATCAAATTTGATTGAAGAAAGTTGGTATGACAGTATGATTCTTAGAAGCATGGTTTATCGTTGGTGTGCATCTTCCTGTTGATTATCAGTGATTTCCAGTGTGACAGATTAAGAGGTCTTTTTTTCTGCGTGTAGGTAGGCTCGCCCTGGGCAGTCTGCTAACCTCTTTGCTACACATTTTTATGAATGTTTTCATTTCCTTTTCTATTCGTTATGGCTAATAAATAGTTGTGAATTATTAATCTCTTATGTCACAATTACTTTTTGAACTGATTGTAGAAACGGATAGTATCTTCAGATAAAGGCGTCATGATACTTATTTTCGAAAATTGTAAATTTCCATACAAGAATAGTTTATATATAAGATGCAGCAAAAACACGAAATAATCATACGTTCACGTTATAGGGGCTATGACTTGAATGAAGGACCCCAAGGGTTTTATAATTACAGATTAAGTTGTTCCTATGGTATCGATGTCTTTCTGAATGGCTAAACTTTCTGCAGCGGGTGTCCAGGTGATTTGCAGTAGGAAGTCTCATTAACGTTGGGATGGTGATAAACTTCTCTGAAGGGGTTCTGAGACTCCAGTTCAAAGTTCTAACAGGTATTTCGTACAATATAAACGAGCTACTGCTCCCAGATGAACTGAATTGGGAGGATTAGCATATAATCAACTAATTAATCATAGGTGGTCTTGGGAAGTAGTCACGTGCTAGGTCACGGGCCGCCAGGTAAGCCTAGCGAGGTCCTGCATACGATGCAATCAGTTGAAGCAAGGGTGTGTGGATGTTGTCAAGCGCGCGACCTGCACTCAAGGCTGGTAGGGTGTGTGGGTGTTCAAGGCCCGGGTGTAAGGGTGTAAGGGTGTAAGGGTGTAAGGGTGTAAGGGTGTAAGGGTGTAAGGGTGTAAGGGTGTAAGGGTGTAAGGGTGTAAGGGTGTAAGGGTGTAAGGGTGTAAGGGTGTAAGGGTGTAAGGGTGTAAGGGTGTAAGGGTGTAAGGGTGTAAGGGTGTAAGGGTGTAAGGGTGTAAGGGTGTAAGGGTGTAAGGGTGTAAGGGTGTAAGGGTGTAAGGGTGTAAGGGTGTAAGGGTGTAAGGGTGTAAGGGTG